>CM060918.1:1027721796-1028959296 GCA_030737875.1 Allium sativum
TTAACGTAATAATAATAATTCCTATGATACTTAATTTAAAATGTGGAAATTAAGGGAAACGGGCTACGCCATTGTGTTCATCTTGGAATTCTGGTTGAGATAGAGTCCAAGTTTGCGTGAATTGGATTTCGTATGAAGAAGTTATGGCTGTTAGAAGTTTCAGAAATTCGAATAAATTCAAACAGCTCGAAAGAACAAGTTCAAAATTCAAACAAAAGCCAGAAGCGAGCTGGACGGGAAAATTCCCGCCCAGGCAGGTCGACCAGGGGGTCGACCCTAGTGTCGACCTCCCCCCTTGAGGTCGACCTGGGGGTCGACCTGGCCCCCGGCCAGATCTGAAATTTGAACGATTTCTGACTCACTGCTGAGTCACTAGGGTTTCTGGATGGGCCTGATCAGGTCTGAGTGGCTGTGATTAACCCTAGGTTCATCTGACGGCTATAATCAAACTGAAATTCTATATAAATAACTCACTGCCTAACCTAAAAACACACAAAAAAATAAACCTAGAACTGAAATGCCATCAATGGAAGACTTGGAGTAGCCGTCACCCTTTTCAATTCAAAAGACAAGTTGAAGATACATCTAAAATAAAACTACAACTAGTTTAATTCAACGATCTTCATCAAAGGCGCGCATCTCCAATTTCAGAATTCATATTTCAGAACGCAAGAATTTCTTTTAGTTTGTATGTTAGTTGTTACGCAGATTTAAACATTCCATTTCGATTGAATCATGACATGTTGTAATTGGAATATAGTATGATGCTTATGTATGAGATTTGATTCTCGTTTATCTTAAAATATCGTGGGAATTAATCTTGTCTATATGTTTGTGGCGATGAACATGTTGTATATTTCATGTCTATATGCTTATGGCGATGAACATGTTGTATATCTCATGTCTATATGTTTGGGTGATGCACAACATTATATGTTATTACGATTGAGTAAAGAACTTATTATGCCAACAAAATGTTAAAACATGTCATGTTGAAATTTTGGTGGTTATTTGCAAGTCTAGGATCTAAATCACATGTTTACATGTTAGATTTACATTTATGAATATTTAGAACTATGCCAAGTTGAAACTATTTATGTTGTAAAAGTGAAATTGTAGTCCTCTTATGTCGTCAACATCATGCTAAATTTTGATAAGAAAATGATAATGATAGCTTTCTTATGTTTTGACATACATAAGATTATATGCCAAGTTGTAGGTTGAAACTGTGATTATATGCTAAACTTTCATGCTAGACCTTTGTCGAGTTTACATGACCATTAGATTCAACTTAGTCCCAAGTTCACCTTTACTCAAGTGATTAAAGTTTAGTGACATACATCTATGCCAAGTTACATGTGAAAAGTTAAATGTATGCTGTTTATGATCATTTCATGTTCTTTGTTTGTTACCCCTTTTTGTTTATGGGTTAGGGCTAACTTGCTAGCCCAACATTTTTTGTGATTTACGCATACGTTCCACGGGGGTAGCGATGGGAAATATGAAAATTTATGGCATAGATTTGTTCATTTAATGGTATATTTGATATACCATTTATGTTGAGCATAATCACAGGATAATTATGCCATGATTAAATTAATTTTAATTCACATGAAGGAAATTTGACATATATAGAAACTATGAATTTAGAAAAGACGAATATGCCTAACCCGAGATTAGACTGAGTTGTGGTGTAAATCTGCCCGGAACCGACCGACATATCCAGTGACCACAACAAGACCTGTCTAATGTGGGTGGTTAGTGCATCGAGCCCAAAAAGAACTCGAGGTTAGACTAAGTTGTGGTGTAAATCTTCCCGGAACCGACCGGCATATCCAGTGACCACAACAAGACCTGTCTAATGTGAGTGGTTGGTGGTTTAATAAATTAAAGCTAAGTCAGGACTGGTAGGGTTAAGTAAATTAGGAAAAACACTTAACCGATTCAACATGTTAATTAAAAACGAATGGGCTGGGTTAGGTAAATTTGGACACTTAACCAAATAAACACGTTGATTAGAAAACCCTAGTAACGGGGACCCATTTCAGTAGTAACCCACATAGATGTATCATGGTACCCTGAACTAGGCAGGGTGGGGCACGATTACTGGGCTGAACTATAAGCGGTCAAAACGTCGGTGGTTGGTGGGCCAATGTAGGTTCCGACGGAGTATGGGCGTGCACGTACTCCAGAGTGGAAAAATCAGGCACTGGGCATCAGTAGTGTACACTGTGCATCTTGAATCGTGTCGGGTTGCCACCAGAGGGACTGATACACCCCATGGTGGGACCAGCACAGGTGACTACAATCAAGCGGGGCCGAAGGACATATGACATGAATACGTGCGAGTAGGTGCCGATCATTAAGGGGATCATTTGTTGTAAAAACGTGGACTGGTTGAACCAGTGGTTAAGTAGGTGCAGAGACTATAGTAATGGGTGTGATCACACGTCCCTCTTATCTTATATTAGGGTATTGTCCTTTGTTCGGTTATCACTGTCATGACCCCTTTTCTTGTTTAAATACTAGTAACCACTGAACTTACCAGACTTATTGTCTGACCCTTTTCCTTTCGTCTTTTTTTCTTCCATTCCCCCCTCCCCCCCCCCCAGGTCCACCGGGAGGAAATACTCCAGCTTAATCAGACTCTTTACAAGCTTCAAGAAAGTAGATGTATGACTTGGACTCTCTTGCATTGGCTATGGCATTGGATATGATCCTTGGGGATTTATGCATTTTTACTTTTTGGTTTATGCTTCTTTATTGAATAATCGAGACATAAATTATGGTGTAATGTTTTGAAGTTGTTTTGAGACAATTTGATGTAATGCTTTTGTGTTGAACTACGTATGAAATAAATATTTGGATTCCGCTGCTTAGATTTATTTGTCTTGTAAATTTTTCTGTGTCTTGTACCTTAAACTCTCAACCAAAGTTAAGGCTTTCCCTTTGAGAGTGACCTTAATGGAGGTGGGGTGTTTCAACCCCAGCTCTTTAGAGATATATATACATAAAGAATAAATTAAATAAATTCTTATATATATATATATCTTATGATTCCAAGAATATATTCTAATATAAATCTATTAGAAAAGATTAGAGAGAAAGAGAAATAGATTTATAGAAGAAGAAGAAAGAAACCTATTTCAAGAATCAATGGCAGCAGAGGCAGAGTAGAGCCACACTGGAGAAAAATGGATATGGTTTAGTTGTGAGGCCTGGGGGTCTATTTATTGTTGCTTGTGTAAGCATAGACTGTAGGATTAGTTAAATACAATCCTAGTCGTCTGTTTATATAAACTATCCCCTAAAACCTAACCAAACTAAGCCTTATTGGGCAACCAAGCGGTCGACCTCCCCTCTATGAGGGCGGTCGACCTCTAGGTCGTCCAAATGCATGATAAACGTAGTGGCTGAGGTATTAATTATATATATAAATTCAATACAAAGTTGATTGATGTGGCTTATCTTCTACCATATATATCATACGTATGTCCCTTCAATCTTATCTTCAATTTGAATTTTGAATTCACCTAAGGGAAAGTTGTTATTATCCAAGTTATGTGTTTATCCCTTAGATATTATTAACTCAAACACATACAACAACGTTATTAATTCTAATTACATCTTTCCCTTTTAATGTTGCTCTTGTCCTTTTCTCATGTATTTATATATACGCAAATTCAAATTAGATAGAATATTCCAATTGCTCATTTATTGGATATATATACATATATATTATTCCATATTTTAATATTATAATTTGAATTTCAAACACTGTTGTGTACATTTTTAACGTTTATTTTCTTTTAACTGTAACTTCTTCATATGAACACAGTTTTCAGCATATTATATATGAAAATGATTCAGAATTTCTCCACGAATCCAAATAAAAGATTTTCGTAGCCAAATTCTAAATGTTGCAAAATCTCATTTTTTAGCATTTTTATATTTACTAGTAAATTGCTTATTTTTATTATTTATAATTATTAGTATATTTAGGTATATTTTACAAGGTGTTACATTCTTCCTGTCTCAAAATAGATTTCATCCCAAAATCTATTCGAAGGGGCAAAAAACACAACTCGCCCTAAACATACATGCTGTACACCCATGTTATTTTAAGTTCATCCATAAGCATATCTATGACTTGCAGTGACTATTAACTACAAACTTACTAAAGTGAGCTCAATCCTAGCGTGTATGTTTAATAAGTGATGCAATATGTATGCAAAACACCTTAACATGCATATATCTCTATATGAGTGTGTTGTGTAATTGTGTTGCATCCATCTCCTACCATCAAATATAACAACCACAATGCAACCAAAAATCCTAAATTTTCGAGGGAGGCTGCAAAATTTTTAAAATTTTCACGCCTTCTCTTGAATTTCCTCTTTATTGTACCCGAACCAATCTAAAAATGCAGAGTCTCAAAATCTCGTGCTCCAGAATATCTATGGTGGCAAAAGACTTCCGAGGTTTCGTCTTTGTCACTATTTCTTGATTAGGTTCTACTAAAAATTTACTGTACCATGGAGGTATCTTATCAGACATAAAGCTTTAATGGGTTCCTATTCACAATATCACATATCTCCATAGCTTTTTAAAAATAAACCCAAAATATCATATCAACTCATTATTTTCACCAGTCTGCTTAATCAAATTAGACTTTTTCTAAAGTCTAACTAAAAATTTGGTTTGAGTAGAAACTAGTCAATGGTTATTCCATCAACACTTTGGTAATTTAAGTGGCCTCCTTGAAGTTCTTCAAGAGTGCCCACTAATTACAAAAAGACAATTATGCTATCTTATAAATATTAATATTATTCCTATTATCTAAGAAACTAACTCTACCTATCCTTCCTTTTATTCCTGTATCTTCGGTTGTCTTGATGTTATTCTCCAGTCTTCAAGTGAAGTTTTATCAAAAAGAATTTCCTAATTTAAACTTCTAGATCAAGCTAATTAATGTCTAATCTATACTGTGACTAGAATATTTTCCTATGATCCAATTTGTTGGAAATTAAATTCCAGTAAGGTCTTTTGTTAAAATTTTCATAAATTTGCCCAGAAATAATATTGACATATGTAAAATTACAAGGAATGGGTATTATTTTATTCTAGATGGATAGTGTAATTTCCGTGCAAACATGAAAAATTACACATCACATCCTTTTAATTTTGAGCATATTCCTCATAATCTTAAATATAGTCCTTTTTTTAATAAAGAAAAAAGGGCTAACTTATAAAAATTTGACAAATACCTTCAAACAAACAAAAATGGTCATATTCATAATAAAAAGGTCAATGCAATTCCAATATCTCATCCTTATTCTTGGGGGTGGCATTCCATGAGGCTAAATTTCCAAAAAAAAAAAAAAGAAAGAAAGACCAACACACTTCCTCTACGTAGGCTATAAATCGAATTCCGTTATTAACTTCCAAATTCCATATATCGTAAGTCGTTAGGTTGAATATCCCCATGAGGTTCTTTCTCTGCTTACACATTTGTCTTAAGAATTTAACAAGGGTTTTAAATCCCAACATTTCATTCATAACAGAGATTTATTACTTTCATCACATTTATATCCTTATCTAATCAATACGGGGGAACAACTAACGATATTAGCCAAAAATTATATTGGAAGTTCTCTTATAATTTAACAGTCTAACTACTACTGAATTCTTAATACTTTCAATCTAAATCCTTAAAATGTCAATTCCATAACTTTAAATTTTCCATCTTTGTCCTCTTTATAAATGCGGTCCATTAAAATATGTATATATGCCACTAGACCGTTTCCTAAATACTTATTTAATTCCCTCAAGATTTTTTTTCAGGCTTAAATATATCCACTTACTCCAACCAACTTGTCTTTTTTAAATGAATTCCCAAAATTTCCTTTTAAATCTTATTAACTACAAATTCATTGCTCATTGAGTTTTCAATTAATAACCGTGAGTTCAATTCCCCGAAATCACGAATTACGTTGCTTATGTTATATCTATATCTTTATATTTTTATATATTACTAACCGTTGTATTAATCCCTGAGTAACTACCATGGGCAATTTAGTTTTCAACTAAATCTTATTTCTATAGAATTTGTCAACTCTTCGAATAAAATCCTTTTTGGGACTGACATTAAAATTCTCAAATTTAGTTTTACAAGTTATTTTATCCTAATCCTAATTTTCCAAATTTATTACTACTAAATTTATTTCTTTTGTAACTGCATCAGTCTTAGTGACATTAAGTAAATTCAATCGTTATGTTATTGTCATCTGCATGCATGTATGTCTATACCCTATTGTGACAACAATTTAATAAGGTTTTCCAAAAATTTGCATTAAATGCCTCTTTTAAATGTTGTAGCATAAAAGTATGAACTTCCATTTTTATTTTTTCAAAAATGTTGTTCTAAGAAATTTGGTGCTCCTTTTTCAACTTCTATATTCATTGTTATGTTGCATGCTTATGAAAAACGTTTGAGGTTTTGCATGCAGAAAAAAGCTTTTTTTTTAAAAAACCTTAATTAAATGTCAAAAACTTAATTGGCGATATTAAGTTTCCTAAAAATGTCTAATTTTACATTCATTATCATATTTTTAAAATACCGTTGAAACATGACCCAATAAATATAAGTGATCTTTATATATTTAGTAAAATGTTCCAAATAAATATTTCATTCTATTATGTTTCACAAACATTTACTGCATGCCCAAAATCCCTTAATTAGGAATAAAATATCTTTTCACATTCAAACACTCATCTTTTATTTGCATATCAAACGTTTAGTCTTTAATGACTTTCAAAAATGAAAATGGTTAGCACAAAAACTCTCATTTATATATAGATAAATTTTGAAATTCCTTAATGAACATAACCATTCATTATTTTTTATTTGCACAATGTGGGGTCTCTCAAAAATTAGATTGAATGGTCATAAATACATTCCAATTTACTAAATAACTTCCTTCGAATCATCTTTCGTCCTTTATATTACCCCTTAGCACTCTTACCTTCTCATGCACTCCTTATTTTATAATGGTTCTATCATTTCAACTCTACCAAATTTTTAATAAATTTGGTATCTTCTCTCTTCTAGTTGGGTATGTTAATGAAGTTTATTTTTCCAAGCTTTTATGTCTTGTCTTCTTTTTCTTTTTAAACGCCAATTTACTATCACCATCTAGAAAAGAACATTTTTAATTCTAAACTTTTAAAAGTTCATTTCATCAAGACCATGGAAATTTCAAATTAAGTATTTGAATTATTTAGTGCTTGTTGCATTAATTTCTTTTCCATTAAAGCTCTTATTTGCAAACATCTACAATTAGCCTTTTATCTTTGCTAAAACTCATATTTACGATTTTAATTGAAGAACTAGTGAACAATTATAACTCCATTTTTTTTTCAATTGGAATTATTATGTAGTTCTAGTCTATATTCAAGAGGTTAACAGTTCTTCAAAAATTTCCTCTTTCAAATAACTTTTGTGTTATGTCAAAAGTTCATTTTGATGGTTTTCTAACTATTCTCGATCTTTTATTTAAATTTTCTGACACACTATTCTATGGAAGTATATTTTCTAAAATTTCTATTTTTCAAAATAAATTGATGATATGTTGAAAATCATGTTTGTAGGTATTACAGTTCCTTGTCAATTAGGAAAACATGCTTATCTTTTTAAATTTTCCTACCACACCTACAATGTTTTCAAAAAAGTTTGATATCTTTATTTATTGAGTGTGTTGCTATTCACACCCCCATTTAGACTACTGGTCACCTTTAAAAAGTTAATAGATTGTATTATTTTTGACCTACTTCCTACCACCACTTTATTTCTTTTCACTCAGTCAATAACAGTCGTACTATCTCTTCTCTTCTCTTTTCAAACAACGTAAATTCCCAGATATCAAACCATAAACCATAAGAAAAAAAATAATTTTTTTGGCTGAGTAGAGGATGGAAGAAAAAGACAAAAAAGAGGTTAGTTTTGTATGTCATGCGGCATAATCTATTATGTTGTTATAGAATTTTTTTTAAGGGTTTTGTATTAATTTTTGTATGAGCATTCTTTCACCCTTCTCTCTACTTCGAGTTTGGAAGACATTAATTTCGATGACGTTGTAATAGAGAATGACATTGTAAGTTATTGAATTTTAGGGTTTTCTTCATACAACAACAATTTATATGTCAAAATTTACAAAAAAATTTATTTTAATTATTTTTATTTGATTTTTGTAGGAAGATGATGTGATTTACGATAAACTTGATAATTATATGTATGATTTCAATAGGCCATAAGATGATCGGTCCAATGTCGTTGAAGACACAAAAGTTGATTTGACAGATCGTTTTACAACTGATGAAGTATATAGTTTGTACTTAATTTACAATCACTATTATTCATGTAAAACTGGAAGTATGTTAATTTTTTTGCTAAACGATATGATTTCAGGTAATAACAGAACACGCTGATTCGATGGTGTAAAACAACAGGAAAAAGTTGAATGATGTTGCAGAGCGATTCGATGGTATTAATCAGCTAATTGGACACTTGAAATTGTGTTGATAATATAGGGAAATTTTCAAGCTTGTAAAGCGATGGAGAAAATTTCAGGAAGAAGACGTTTTTTTTTTGTTGGAACGATGAAGAATTAAATGCAGAGGTGGTAGCCGATTAGAAATTGAATAATTTAGGTGGTGTAAAGAAGTAGAGAGGCACAAAAAAGAGGTGGCCTTTAGTGGCGGCCAGTAGTCTAAATGAGGGTGTGAATAGTAGCACACTTTATTGAAGTCTATATCTTGTCTCAACCCCTATATCTTCCATATTTTTTATTTTTTCTCATCCCTGCACATTCCTAATATATGTTAATTTGACCATTTCAAATATCGCTTATTCTTATGGACATTTTTAACATCTCATCCAAATATTCAAACATATAAATGGTCTTAAATAATCCATTAATTCTTTCCTTTCTGACCATTTAATGTTCCTTTTAAAGATTAGACGTTCATAGCCCATTTTATCAAAGATGTCTCCTAGCAAAATCGACATATTTCGCAAATTGGACAATATTAATTGTTCACCAAATGGACACATATTTAAATGTTTCCTTTACCATTATAGATAATTCATCCGATTAACTTCCATTTATCACTTGCTGAATAAGGAGGTTGCTATATTACTATATGGCCTCTAGACTATTTCTAGAATGTAATGCCAAACCTTCTCTAAAAATACCTACAGATGCTCCTTTCTAAAGATATGTGTACTTTGAAAAAATATATATACTTATATATATTGAAAATTTTGAAAATTTCTTTTCAAAATAACAAGTACGCCTCCCATACGTATATATTTCCCTACAATCGGTTAACCTAGGCTCTGATACCAAATGTAACAACCCACTCGGAATGAGCCAAAATTTCGATCCAAAAAGGTTTCAAAACATAGAGCCGCTCTAAACGGATCGTGAGTTCCGATAAGGAAATAGTATAAAAGATAATCAGAGCATGCTATAATGAAATCAGAATCTCACACAGCGGAAGGGATTAAATATAATAACTTAAAATAGATGTACCTTTAATTTAAAATCATCAAAAACAACGAGCCTCATGCAATAATTGGTACATCACAATTAATTATCCCAACATAATAGTACTACCATAATGCCTAATAGTTATGGTTCCACCATCATTAAGCTCCATCGAGTCGCTACCCCGCTTATTAACCTATTGGATATGTTGAGGAGAGGGGCTAGAACATAAACTTCTGTGTGACTGAAAATAATATTTACTTAAAGACCATACCCAAGTTTTAGCAGGTTATATATGTCAAGGTATGTCTACGAAACACACAAGCACACACATGTACATAAAATATCTAACCAATTGGGTGGATATCCAAATCAATCGTTTAAGACCTCCAATAGAGCATTTATGGTAAACACCCAATGAGGTGGGCATTTTAAGTCACTTATGGCTCTATTAAAGGTGGATTCTTATGATCTCTTATAACCCTTAGGCGGACCTAACCCCTTAAGACCCTGTCCTAATACGTCAACGTTCCTAAGTCTATACTCTCATTTGTAATATTAGAAGTAGTATTGCGAACGTTACTACTTACTGATATTACGGTAGGACACCTATGTCGCTTAAGACTTCCCTTAGATAATTGTCGAGCATGTAATGGCCACATATCTTTTATTTGCCAATTTTGTCCCTAGTCGAGCCCTTACAAGCTTCTGGAGGAAGTGTACATCCCCGTGAACTACCCTACTCCATTACCGTTATGCCTTAACTACTTTCAGAGAAGGAGAACCCATAGACTTACTTCGAATCTAATAAGGATGGGTCCCATCACTTTGGGCCAAATCCAAGAAATAAACCTTTGGAATGGTCCTAGTGGGATACCACTTAAAACCCAAACTAGATAAGGAGAGAGTCAGCCACTTAATACCTTCCCTAGACATAGTAAACCTGCCTATTGTCACGCATAATAGTTATATATACACACAAACACACTAGACCTCTCACATTGAACCGTCTACCTATAGATGTTGGATATGTCAGGTAGTACTGGGAAGACTTCTAATACAAATGGGTTTAATCTCGTGTCATGTATACTAAATTTGAATGGCTCATGGCACCCAGACCTATCACATTAGTTGGGCCTATTTGTGGTTGTTGGATTTACCGGTCGGTTCCGGGAGACTTCTACCACAAATGGCAACTAACCTCTTGTCTATGTGTCATTATGTAATATATAGATAATCCATTCTATATATACACACAAGCAATGAATATATGGGGACATTTCAAATTCTAACCTTATTCTAACGTATTTATTACGTTGATTACGCTATATAAATAAAATATTTAATACCCATAAATAACACTAATTTTCGTACGAACGAGGAAATATTTTAACGAATCAAAATTGTCAACTACTATACTACCTAGATATTCTTTTGGTTTCCACTGTATGTTGAGGGTTTTTAATACTCTGAGTGATATGTAGTGAGGCTTGATGTATGAATTACTCATTTTCACAGATGCTTTGTATTGGTGACTCTAAGATGTTATGAGATTTGAGTTTCTATTCTGTTATGCTTCGCTACTATATTATGTCGTATATTTTCTATTATATGTTATCCATGTGTTGTGAGTTATGTGATAGATTTATTTTAGGTTATTCTTCCTTGATATTTGTAGCAACCCACTTAGAATGGGCCTAAATTTCGACCCAAAAAGGATTCAAAATTTAGAGCCATTCTAAATGGATATTCGGTTCCTATAAGGAAATAGTATAACAGATAATCAGAGCATGCTATAACGAAATCAGAATCGTACACAGCGAAAAGGATAAAAATAATAACTTAAAATAGATGTACCGTTAATTTAAAACCATAATAAACAACGAGTCTCATGCAATAATTGGTACATCACAATTAATTATCCCAACATAATAATACTGCCATAATGCCTAATGGCTATGGTTCCTCCATCATTATGCTTCATCATCATCTCGTCCATTGAGTCTCTACCCCACCTATTAACCTGTTGGATATGTTGAGGAGAGGGGACAGAACATAAAGTTCTATGTGACTGGAAATAATATTTGCTTAAGGACCATATCCTTGATTTAGCAGGTTATATATGTCAAGGTATGTCTACGAAACACACAAGCACACACGTGTACACAAAATATCTAACCAATGGGGTGGATATACAAATCAACCACTTAAAACCTCCATTAGTGCATTTAGGGTAAAGACCCAAAAAGGTGGGCATTTTCAGTCACTTATGGCCCTATTAAAGGTGGATTCTTATGATCTCTTATAAACCTTAGGCGGACCCTAATCCCTTAAGACCCCGTCCTAATACGTAAACGTTCCTAAGTCTATACTCTCATTTGTAATATTAGAAGTAGTATTGCGAACGTTACTGCTTACTGATATTATGGTAGGACACCTATGTCGCTTAAGACTTCCCTTAGACAGCTGGTGAGCATGCAATGGCCACATATCTTTTATTTATCAATTTTGTCCTTAGTCGAGCCCTTACATTCTTCTAGAGGAAGTGGACATCCCCGTGAACTACCCTACTCTGTTACCGCTATGCCTTACTGCTTTCAGAGAAGGAGGACCCATAGACTTACTTTGAATCTAATAAGGGTGGGTCCTATGACATTGGGCCAAAACCAAGGAATAAAACTTCGGAAGGTCCTAGTGGGATACCACTTAAAACCCAAACTAGATAGGGAGTGAGTCAGCCACTTAAGACCTTCCCTTGGCATAGTAAATGTGCTTATTATCACGCATAATAATTATATATATACATATATACACACACACTAGACCTCTCACATTAAACTGTCTACCTGTAGATGTTGGATATGCTGGACGGTTCCGGGTAGACTTCTACTACAAGTGGGTTTAACCTTGTGTCATAGTATACTAAATTTAAATGGCCCATGGCATAGAGACCTCTCACATTATTTGGGCCTATTTGTGGTTGTTGGATTTATCGGTCAGTTCCGAGCAGACTTCTACCACAAGTGGCAACTAACTTCATGTCTATGTGTCATTATTTAATATATAGATAAGCCATTCTATATATACACACAAGCAATCAATATATGGGGACATTTCAAATTCTAGTCTTATTCTAAAGTATTTATTACATCATTATTATGTTGATTACGCTACATAAATTAAATATTTAATACGCATAAATAACACTAATTTTTGTACGAACGAGGAAACGTTTTAACGAATTAAAATTGTCAACTTGTTTTAGGCATGCAAGTTATTTTCCATAATTTTGACTTCTACATTTAAGGCATAATGGCATAATTACATAATAACATATAGCAGTAATCAAAAAACATAACATACATACAATTAAACTTGCATCCTAGGCTTATAAGGATAATTCTGGTAATGAATCAAGAATAGGGTATTAATTTCTTAATTCATACATATCCGTATAAACCTTTATTTATCTAACTTACCCCTTTCTTATGTTGTACATAAAAATGTGCATATTTGATTTCCTCCAAAACTGAATACGTTCGGATTATCTAATTAGAATAGAAACCCAAACCTATTCAAATAATAAATCTAATCAAATCTAAAACTTTTTACATTAGATTCACAAGTGTAAAAAAAAGGAAAAAGCAAATAAAATAAAAGTATATCACCCAATTGTTCTTCATCCACTACTAAAACAAAAATCCACAAACCCAATATAATTTGACAATCTTTGCAAAACATATAAAATTCGGAGATTTGGGGTTTCTATAATATGATGTTATTGTGAATCCAAATCTCCCTAGGCATACTAGTTCATATGATAATCTACAAATGCATAATATGCCTAAACAATTATTATTTCCACTCACAGTGATTGGAAAGATCGTAGATCTGACATTGTTGTGCCTTTTGATGAAAACCTCAACTCTTTAGAGATCCATATACATAAGAATAAATTAAATAAATTCTTATATATATATATTTCTTATGATTCCAAGAAGATGTTCTAATCCAAATCTATAAGAAAAGATTACGGAGAAAGATAAATAGATTTATAGAAGAAGAAGAAGAAGAAAGAAACCTATTTCAGGAATCAATGGCAGTAGAGGCAGAGTGGAGGAAGACTGGAGAAAACTGGCTAGGGTTTAGTTGTGAGGCCTAAGGGTCTAATTATAGTTGCTTGTGTAAGCAGAGACCATAGGATTATTTAAATATAATCCTAGTCGTTCGTTTATATAAACTATCCCCTAAAACTAACGAAACTAAGCCTTATTGGGCGTTTTGGCAACCAATCGGTTGACCTCCCCTCTAGGAGGGCGGTCGGCCTCTAGGTCGTCCAAATGCCCGATAAACGTAGTGGGTTAAGGTATTAATTATATATAAAGGTGACTAATATGGCTTATCTTCTACCATATATACCATACCCCCCTCAATCTTATCTTTAATTTGAATTTCGAATTCACCTAAGGGAAGTTATTATTGTCCAAATTATGTGTTTATCCCTTAGATATTATTTATTCAAACACATACAATAACGTTATTAATTCTAGTTACATCTTTCCTTTTTAATATTGCTCTTGTCCCCTTCTCGTGTATTTATATATACATGCAAATTCAAATTAGATGGAATATTCCAATTGCTCATTTATTAGATATATATTATTCTATATATTAATATTATAACTTGAATTTCAAACACTGTTGTGTACATTTTTAATGTTCATTTTCTTTTAGCTGTAACTTCTTCATATGAACACCATTTTCAGCATATTATATATGAAAACGATTCAGAATTTTGCCACAAATCCAAATAAAAGATTTTCATAGCCAAATTCTTAATGCTGCAAAATCTCATTTTTCAGCATTTTTATATTTACTGTAAAATTTCTTATTTTTATTAATTATTATTAGTAGTATATTTAGGTATATTTTATGGGGTATTACAACAATCCTCCCATATCGGCCTTTCACGTCATACAACACACCTATTCCTTAGTTTGGTGCAGGAATTAAGGGGCAATGGTCACATTTGGTATCAAAGCTTTGGTTAATCTACCTAAATTTTGCAAGTGTAAAAACGTATGAGAGACGTACTTATACTTTTTATTGAATGATTACTATATTGTAATTATTGTTTAGTACGTTAGTAAGAACTTGAGCGCCACGGCGGCATGTCTCTGATGTAGGATGATCATTCTTTTTCCATATAGGGAATGAGTTATCGAACTTCGAGACACGCTGGTAGGGATGAGTTGGTTATTGGAGGGGTAGGCAAAGGTAGTCAGTCGAGAGTTGTAGCTGATATTCCCCATTTTCCTACTATGTTCGAGGCCATGATGGCAGCGATCACGAGGAGGACACCTACTCCATAAGTGGTAGTAGAGCTTGGTATTCTTGTACAGGCACTTAGGATTGATTCTGGTGAACAAGAAGAGGATTATCCTTTTTCGGATGAAGAGGATGACTTAAGGAGTATGGTCTTGAAGCAACTTTGGTGTCGAGTTAAGAGTCAAGAATAAGAGACAAATGCTACTTTGAATAAGGCTTTTGGATATGGGAATGGGTCTCAAGGAAACCTCTACTAGCGCCGATGCTACAAAAGAACCAAAGCCCCGACTAATTAATGAAAGTAAGGATAATCAAATGGAAGGAACAAGGCAGAATCAGCAAAAAAGGGAATGGAAAAAAGAAACGTCAATGGTAAGGGAGAAATGTCAGAAGAAACCCAAAGAGAGGGGATATCTATTTTAATTTTAATGAGAAGGGCCATTGTTCTAGAGATTTTAAGAATCCAAAGATAGAGAGATGTTTTTGTTGTGGTAAGCTTCGGCATAAGAAGAAGGACTGTCCAAATCTTCTCAAGAATAAGCAATCGGTGGAGTTTTAGGAGCTATTCAAATTTCTTACCATATTCCTACTAGAAACTAGGGAGAGAGTGTTAATTGTTTTAGGCACGCTTTCTGTCCATGGTATTTTTGTTTGAGTGTCATTCGGTACTGTAGCATCGCATTCTTTTATCTATTATAAGCTTGTTTGCAAGTTAGGTATAAACCTTAAGATTATTGATTGGTCGTTATTTGTAATTAATCTAGTAGGGGGTTTGTCTAATTTTTGTATGTTGTGTCATGGTCTAGTTTTACCAAGTCATCATTGCTCTTTTGTGTGTGATTGTCTTGTTTTGAACTTTGTTGGGTTTGGCATTATTTTGGGTATAGACTAGCTCAAGAGGTATGCGACTATAATGGATTGCGAGAGGCTTGCGGTAACAATCGGTAATGTGGAAGGGAGAACGATGGCGATACGTTATTTACCAGAGGATGGAGTTCTGGTCAGCTTTTTATATTCTCTTGTGATTCCATAGGATGGGTTGTTATCTGTGTCAATCGTTCTAGAGTTTTATGATGTTTTTGATGAGATCAAAGGACTACCTCCGCATCGAGAGAGTGAGTTTTGGGTTGATCTAGTAGATGGAGCCGGACCAGTTGTCATGCCCCTTAGGAGGATAGCGCCTAGGTAATGATGAGAGTTAGAGGTACAAGTGAATGAACTTCCGAGTAAAGGATTCACTTAGAGAAGCGTATCCGAGTGGGGTACACCACTTATGTTTGCGACCAAGGCCGATGGATCGTTGCAATTGTGTATGGATTATCATGAGCTGAATAAGGTGACCAAGAAGAATAAATATCCATTACCGAAAATTGATGACATATTTGATCAGCTTCAAGAAGCCAAGGTGTTTTCCCAAATTGATTTGGATACGGGATTTCACCGACTAAGAGTGGCTAGGGATAGTGTTTTCCCAAATTGATTTGGCGACGGGATTTCACCGACTAAGAGTGGCTAAGGATTGGCAAAAGCTAGAAGCAAGACGATAAGTTATGGAAATTATAAGGAGACTAGGGATGAGGATCAAACTCAAAGAAGTTAAGAATTACGAAGTCGATCGAGATGGTTGGCTTCGCAAGAAGGGGCGACTGGTTATTCCTGATTTGGATGGATTGAGGGATGAAGTTTTGAGGAATGTCATCACTGTAGATTGATGATACGTCCTGGTGGTAATAAGATGTATCGAGGTATGAAGCGAGCTGGGAAGGCATAAAAAGGGGTGTCGGGAAATTTATCTCGAAGTGTATAAACTATCAGTTGGTTAAAGCTGAGCAGAAGAAGCCGAGTGGGTTGTTACAACTATTGGAAAGTCCTACTTGGAAATAAGAGCAGGTGTCGATGGATTTTATCGATGGATTACCTAGGACAATGACAAGAAATGATAGTATTTGGGTCATCGTGGATTGGCAAGGTTTATTCATGTCATATCGACTAGGACGGAATTGATGGTTAAGCTAAATCTTGTGTAGATGGTTTGATTCCATGGGATACCAAAGAGTATTGTTAGTGATCGAGATCCTTTGTTTACTAATGGATTCTGGAAGAGTTTGCAAAAGAGTTTGTGAACCGAACTATGTATGAGTACGGCTTATCATCCCCAGATAGATGGTATGACTGAGAGGGATAATCAAGTATTGGAAGATCTCCCAAGGGCTCGTGTATTGGATTTTAGAGGGTTGTAGGAAGACCATCAAGAATTGATTTAATTTACTTATAATTACAACTACCAGTCAAGTATTTGAATGACATCATATGAGGCATTGTACGGTAATTCTCCATCCTGTTGGTTAGAGGCTGGCGAAAGATTGGTAGTTGGACCTGAAATAATAAGAGAAATGTCGGATAATATTGATATCGTTCAACAACGAATGAAGGTAGCCCAAAATCTTCAGAAGAGCTATGCCGATAAGTGATGAAAAGATTTGGAGTTCTCTGCTAGAGATTTGGAGTTCTCTGCTGGAGATTTGGAGTTTGTTAAGTATTCACCTCTAAGGATTGTAGTTCGTTTTGGAAATAAAGAAAAATTTGAGCCAAGGTTTGTTGGGCCGTTTCCAACTGTCAGGCATATTGTAAAGCTCGCTTATAGAGTGGATTTACCTGAAAAGATAGCAGGTGTGCAATGTGTTTCATGTATCGTTCCTACTGAAGTTTGTGTGCGACTCGAGTGTTGTAGTACCTCCTGATCAGATTGAAGATTTAGCGGTCGAGTCTGAAGTTTCCAAGCCTCGTAAGCCGCTTCGCGACATGGGAAGTAATATGAAACATCTTTGGAGGAAGTTGTTAAGCTAGTCAAGGTACAATGGGGCGGGAACAATGACGATTGCACGTGGGAATCGAAAGAGAGTGTGAGGTCGACCTATCCAGAACTCTTTGACTGGTAGGGTGAGCGTTTGGTCAGTTCTGTTGGTTTAAAGGTAAAAAATTCCGAATTAAAACCAAAAAATTTCCAAACTAAACCGAACCGAATTTATTTTGGTTAATTCGGTCGATAACCAATTTAACCGAACTTGAAGGAATTATTATTATTTAAATGATGGATTATATCAGAGTTAAACATATATTCATATTTAGAGATTTTATATAGTAAATTTTATGTTGATGATAAGATTTGATCTATTTTCAACAAATATTTTTGTATTATATAACTAAACTAATTATTTAAAGTACTACAATACTGTAAAATTAGAAGATAATTTAAAAGTTCGGTTAATTAAGTTAAACCGATAACCAAAAAAAATTATTTTACAAACCGAATTCAAACCGATTTAGTTTTAAAACCGAACCAAACTAACCGAAATGAACCGGCTTGGTCGGTTAATTCGGTTCGAACCGAATATTGCTCACCCCTATTGATTGGTATGTCCCATATATCGTATATTAACTGTACCATTGTGCCTTGCATTATTAGAGTTCTGCATGCTAGGATAGAATTTTGGATGCATGAATTATTGGATGCTTAACTGGATGATAAGCTGGATAATTGTGGACGACATGCATGTGGGATACTACATTTTTTCGTGGTTGCTTGGAATTTCGAGGCGAAATTCCTTAAGGAGGAGAATGTAACGACCCGAATTTTATGTATCCCAGGATCGTAAAATAATTATATTTAGTTCCCTATTGTTCGGATCATTCTCAGACTTTAATATGTTGTTCATGGGGATGAGAGACAAGCCCATGATTTTTAGCAAACCTATTTGTGATCTTTTGATCTTGTGAATTTTTTTAGCTATAATTTTTGATAGAAATCAAATCAGGTGCTGAAATTGGTTTTATTGGATTGGTGATTTACAATTCTGTAGAATGGTCATATTAAAATATTGGTTCAGCGGTTTGGGAGAAATCGTTGTTTTAAGTTTCGGTTCCAACTAGGCAGACTGATTAGTTGCTAATGGGCCGATTTGTGAGGCCCATTATTCTAATGACCTTCAGCTAAAAATAGAGGGGTTTGGGGAGATGATTAGGATTTCTCTCTTTATTCAAACATTCGGTTAGGCGTCTATGATTCTTTGGTTCAACCTAATCCTTAAATTGTTCGTTATATTCATCCTAATTCGTCATAGATTGCACCTAGAGGCTAGATCATCATCAAGGAAGATTGGATCACGTCAAATTGCATCAACTTTGAGGTTTTTCATCGCTCTTCAGATCTGATTTCATCAGGTTTGCATTGGATCTAGAAATTAGTGAATGATAGATATCTCTCACAGGAAGCTACGGATTATATGGGTAGATTAGGACCAAGTTAATGACATGTATGTTAAATTTACCATAGATCTGATTATACATGTCAATTTCACCTTAAATCTGACATATATGTTAAACTCAGAATTATACATCTTAGGAAATCCCATTTTGATCAAGTAAACCGGATAATTGTTAGTCTAATCATGTTCTTTTGTATGTATAGATCCAAATCATGTTATATTCTTGGTTTATGATATGTTTATGTTATTATTATTATGTGTTTGTGTTTGTATGATCAATATTGAATGAATCGTTGTTTTTTTTGTTTGAAATCGGTTGCATTTTTTGAGTTGTTTGTTAGAATTGTTTGCGGTAGATCTTAGAACTGAAGAACAGAGAAAATCAGAGGTTTAGATAATCGGATTCATACGAAACTTGGCTGAGGAGCTCTGGAGGACGAATCGAGGAGACCTAAAAATTTTGGGTTGAAAATACGTCAACTGCATGGATCAGCATCGGTCTATGGCCGATGGACCAATAATGGTCCATCACAGTTGGTCGTATCATGGTGAAACTTAGGGCGTGGCATCGTGGTTATGAGTCGAGGCTGTGTCTAAATTTTCAAGTGAATTGAACGAAATTTTGGTTGAGTCGAAGTTGGTTGCTCGAGTGCTATGTTGGACCGGCAAAGGTTTTAAGCAGACGGTTGAAATGCTTGAAGATTAGACCAGGGAGGAAGCTACTGGAACATGGAGTTCAGGGATGTGTACACCTAGCCATTTCCAACTAAGTGTAAGAACCAGTACTAGTTCAACGACGATGGACCAGTACCGATCCATCACTGTTGATAGAGAGCAGTCGTGGCGTGGTGAAGATGATGTTGGCACTACTTGGGGATGTTTGGTGAAGTCTGGAAGCTAAAGGGATTCGGATGATCGAGATGCGACTCAAGTAGGAACGATACTTTGATTATGAACTCAGGACAGAGTGGTCGAGATAGAATTGATGTGATACTAATCATGGGATGGTGCACGATACAATATAGTGATGGATTGACTCAAATAGTTGTTAATCAAGGATGATAATGTAATTTTTTCGAGAAGTAGCTTAACCCATGAAAGAAGTCATCAAGGATGATGGCTTGAAGATTGGGAGTGCTAAGGAATCATTGGTTATCGAAGGTTCTAGCGGACTTAAAGCATGAGTATCATAGAGACGCCCATTAGGATCAGGCAAGATCATGTATCCTAGATTGGACTCTCAAATTGATCTAGCTGTCTTAGATGATTGAGGAAAACATACGGTTGATAATGTATGGCAGTCTGACTAGAACCAGGGTTTCCATTAGCCCTTGACAAACGACAACGGTCGGTCATTCGATGATCGATGTATCCAAGACTTTAGTCGGTGATAGCTAGGATGTTGGTTGCTATAGATGCTATGGTTGATTGTTTGTTTTCTTCTTTATTTTCTCTGGGTAGGCTATCACCGTAGGCCATCGAAGAGAAGTGTGGTTGTGGGTTGTCCTTTCATGTTCAGGGGCGACATATGATAGATGATTATCCTGTGCTTATCCTTTGGTTGATAAGACAGATTAGATGGTTGAACAGTCTATACTCGTATATCATGTGTGTAACACCCCACGTCCATTAATGTCACTCACAAAGGGAATGCATTAACTTCCATGGAGGTTATAAGTGAATATAGAACAGACTAATTACAACAAGACAGATAATAAGTAGTACTTGAAAACTAAAACTTCATTTTATTGCAGCGGAAACATGTTTATTACATCACAAAACCATTAATCAGAGTCAAGTACATTATCCATCTTCATAAAACAAAATACATAATCCCATTACACAAATAGCCATTAAAGAAGATAACAAGCTGGACTTTACTTCAAGGGTCCAAGCTTTCCAAAGAGATGAAGCAATCCAATCAAGCTCCACTAGAGCTGGGTCCAACCTGAGGACTTGGAGGGGAAAAAGGATAGAAATGGAGGGGGTCAGACATAAAGTCTGGCGAGTATGACAATTCTAACAATACTATTATCAAAATAACTAGACTAAGGCATAAGCTGGAAGACAAGTAAATGTCTATGAACTCTTAGGAAGATAAAGATAGCGTTTAAGATAATGTTAAAGATAACGGTAAAGGCATACCTAATTACTAACGAATAATTACTATACTGCACCGCACATTACTACACTGCACCGCACCAGTCACCCTAAAGGTTGATCCCACTTGCTTCACACAGAAACATATAAATAGCCTTACGTACCCCTAGCTGACTACATAGGTGTCGCCTGCCCCTATCTCCACTAGGTGTACCCCACTACCCATTTTCGATCGGCTCCCTACTCGTAGATACCCGTGCTGGACCCACAGTGGGGTGTATCACTCCCCTAAAGTGGCAACCCGATACAACTTGAGAATGCACGACTTATACCTACACGATGCAACAACGTCTTACCTACCAGCCCGGGTCCACACACGCATATGAAACCCGTTGGACTTGCGTTGCCACCGCTCCCCGTTTTGGCCTCTTATAGTCAAACCCAGTATGCGTGTCCCGTCCTCGACTTGGGTCGAGCCCACAAAGATACGTTTGGGATACTGGTTGAAATGGGCCCCCACAAGCTACCCACCTAAGCTTGTCATTAATATATCCCACTTAACCCTCTTAGTCATGTTCATTTACATGTGTGTTTGGTTAAGTCTTACTAATCGTATTTCACATGCCGCTAAGGGCACCCACTAGATTCCTCATGCCACCCAAGGCACCTACTTAACCCCCATGTCCCACTTTACATGTTTATCTGGTTAAGTATTTCTTAATTCATTCAGGCCATAACCTCATAAAGATCTCTCACATTAGACTGGCATTTATGGCAGCTGGATTTGCCGGGCGGGTCCGGGCAGTCTTACACCATAAAAGAGTCTAACCTCGTGTCTTTACAACTGTTATGCTTTAGTTTAGGCCTAGGACCTCTCACATTGGGCTGACATTTGTGACCACTGGATTTGCCGGGCGGTTCCGGGCAGGCTTACGTCACAAACGAGTCCAACCTCGTGTCCTAAGCATTGATTGACACTTTCAATCTTTTACCCCAGTTTTAATAATTCCCTATCCAAATTATTAATTAAGTCCACTTTTATTGATGTCCATAATTGACTCAATTATGGTCATCCACTCATGGTATGAAAAATCATATCAATTGCACACCAACATCTTATTATTAAATCCTTAATATTACCCCTACCCCACGTTTATACGTTCGCTTATTCAACGCATAATATAGGCTAGACTTGAATAGTCTAACGCATAGCACAAAGATAAATTATCACAACATACAAACAATTAAAATAAATCTAATCATAATAGGGGTGAAACTTGCATAAACTACACATGTTAAGGATCAAAAGGTGTCAACTTGTTAAATGTCACAATTTACATGATATGATCATAGCCCAAATCTATACATAAACTTGCATATGGGGTTTTTAGGCAACATAATGATGGTGTGAACTAGCATCGGATATCACATATGTCATAGCATAGTTCTAGATGTCATAATAGATGTCATGACATATGTTCATAACTTTTCTAATCAATCTAACTTGCATATGTAACTTGTCATATAGATCAACATAGCCCAAACATGATAATTTAATTAATATGAACTAACTAGCATAGATGGCTTTCTAACATGGATGATTCATCACAACTTAGCATAGAAACTTTCAACATACATAACATCATCATAGCATGATTTACAACATATAGGATATCATCACCACATAGCATAGGATTAATAACATACATGATAGCATATGACAATTCACATCATCTACTCACAATCCATTCATGACTTAACCTAATTAAAATGATAATAATCTTGTTAAAACTATCATACTCACAATTTAGAGAAGAAAAGAGAGAGTTTTGCTTTGCTTTAGGGTTGAGAGAATTAGAATTGAATTAGCTATCTTCTTCTTAGTTGGTGGCGGCTCCATTGATTTCCATGGCGACGGTATGACGGCTTTGGTTCCAATTTTAATTAGGTTTAGGGTTAGCATTAGGATGTATTTATAGATGTAATTAGTTGTTTTAGGCCTTTAGATAAACCCTAGGATAGATTAGAGCCGTCAGATTTCGTCACAGCCCCCAAAACCCAGCCCAAAAACCCATTCAGGTGCACCCAGGTCGCCTGGGCTCGACCAGGGAGGTCGACCCCCAGGTTGACTCTAGGGTCGACACCCATGTCGACCTGGTGGGCAGGTCGACCCCCAGGTCGACCTGGTCTGGGCGGGAATTTTTCCCGCCCAGCCTGTTTGGGCTGAATTTTCGAAATTTGAATTTTCTGAAACTTCCGATGGCCATAACTTCTTCATACGAAGTCCAATTCACGCAAACTCGGACTCTATTTCAACCAGAATTCCGAGACGAACACAATGGCGCAACCCGTTTCCCACAATTCTCACGTCTGAGATTAGTTATTCTTTAATTTGTGAATATTAATATTAACCGAATTACGGGGTGTTACAATGTGTAACTGTTGTTCGCTATTTTATCACTCACTAAGATTGTTGTCTACCTCAATGATTTGTGTTTCCCTCTTGTTACCTTGGGATGCTCATCAATTGTGTTGGTGAGTAGACTAAGATAGCATGTAGCAAATTTTGGTGCGGATGATGCTATGCGGCGACAAGCAGGAGGCTGGCGTGCTACTACTATGCTATCTAGATATTCTTTTGGTTCCCGCTGTGTGTTGAGGGTTTTTTATAATTTGAGTGATATGTAATGAGGATTGATGTGCAGATTACTCATTCTCACATGTGCTTTGTATTGGTGACTCTGAGAAGTTATGAGAATTAAGTTTCTGTTCTGTTATGCTTCAATACTATATCCAGTTGTATATTTTATATTATATGTTATCCTTGTGTTGTGAGTTATACGACATGTTTATTTTGTGTTATTCTTCCTTGATGACCCTCCCATATCTATCTGGCACCTCATATAACTACATTTTCCTTAGTTTGGTGCATGAGTTATGGGGCAGTCGTCATTCCCCTAGTCCTGCAGGGATTCCTAACACATACTCAGGCACATACTCTTCATATGTATGTTGATTCAAGTTCTGATTCATTACTTCAACTTCTTCCTAATCATTATCCCTACGGCCTTCTAACATTCAAATCTATATGTCTCATCCCAATACCGTTAGCTCCTTATGTTTCCACAATCCCTCTAACACTAGCTATTCCAATATTGACCCCAGGTAAAGCTTCTCCTACTCCGAGTTAAACTTGATTTTCTCCAACTTGTTTGCATCATAGGACATGTTTCCAGATTCTTTCTCTCTAACTCCTACAGGTCCTATAATGTTCCATGGATACGATGCTGAAATCTTATAAATTTAGTAGCCGCTTGTTGCCTCATCCTTTATAAGAACCCTGTCATCTCCTATTGCGTATCCAAGATCACGTCTTGCATCTCTTTCACCATTATGTCCATAGCTTCTTTAGTAATGTAACTAGATTCGCTAAAGTGAGAATACACTTCTTGATTGCCTTCATGATCATAATGGCTTCCTCCAACCCTTGATGTGGTTCTAGGTCTTGTCATCTTTTCTAGGCCTCCAATCTTCAAGCTATCCCATCTCATTCTTTCTTAATGAGAGCACTAAATGTTAATTCTAAAAAAAGGAATCAAGACCAAAAACAATGTAAAAACTCCATTTCATAAAGTGGTAAGCATGGAACATGCAAAAAAGGGTAATGTGTACAAAAAGAAAAGAGATACAAGAATTTTTATAGTGATTGGGTTGACTTCAGCCTACATCCACTTCAATGAATCTTATAATATGATTTTGCTAGTTGGATCCCTTCATATTTCAACTATTCAGTCCTAGATTTAAGTTACAAATATTTGAGGATGTTTTTAAAGAGATAAGAGTTGAAGCAGAGAAGGCAATTCAGCAGAGAAGTGTCGTCTCTAGCAAGATCCAAAAGGTTCCTCTCTAATTGAAGATATGCCGGTAGTATATATCAAACCGACCATTATGGAGGTTTGCTTACTGTCACTTGGCCAAAATCAATTTTTCCAAAACCCAAAAAACATGAAATATGTCTATAAATATCTCCAATCTAATTAACTTAATTTTCTCCACTTTTGTCTCCTTGGATCTCTCCAATTTTAAATATTCTCTATCACATTACTTTTCTATGTTTAACTAAAACTTTAAATAGAAAAAAACTAAAAAAAACTATACAATCTAACGGTCGGTTCTCCACCGTTGTACGGTAATACCAGTAGGCATCTAGTGGGTATTAAGCTGGAAATGAAAATCCAGAAGAATCAAGATTCCGATCCAAAGTCTCCACCATAAGTCGCAAGTCAAGCCGACTCATCCCTAAGAATCAGACCTACATCACAACTATAACTTTATGCCGATTCAAACAACACTTATCCAAATCACTTGAAATCAGTAAATAATTGTTTAAACTGGTAAAACTGAAAATTTGCACCTTTTTTGTATAGAGCGTTACTATTCACACCCCGGTTTACACTTCCAGCTACCAAAACTAAAAGCACCCCAAATATTTCAAATATCCTCTTCTGGCAACCTTGTAAGTTAAAAACCTAAAAATGGAGAGGCCACCAGCAGCTACCTCTACACGAACACTTCCTTCTTCACTTAGAGCTCTTCCACTGCAAATCAAATACTCAAAGTCAAATATTTCAAGAAAAAATTAACATAATCTATTTTCATAACCATATTAGCAATTTTAATTTTAATTTTAATAAACGAGTACTTCATCGGTTGTGAAATAATTCGTCATAAATCAACATTTATATCTTTCGAGTCATTTGATCGAACATTTTGCTTCATATTATCACAACCATCATGTTTACCATCCAATTTATCATCATTCAAATACTCCATCTATCAAACGACCAAAAAAATGTATCAATTCGTAAAAGACGTTATGTAAGTTATACAGATAAAAATCCTACAAATCAAAACTTACATTGTCATTCACTATTACAACGTCATCAAATTTATTGTCCTTCAAACATGAAATTTCCAGCGTAGTGGAAAAAATTTCTTAAAACACAATGGAAAATCCTAACCATTAAAAAAATCATAACATGTTTTATATCATAATAAAAAACAATAAAAATCAAGCAATTCTAACCTCTTTTTTATTTTTATCTTCCATCTCTAATAGACACAAAAAAATATTGGTTTTTGTTAGGGTTTATGATGTGAAATTGTAGAGAAGTATATGTTTTTTAGGAGAAGTACGGTGGTGAATGAGTGAGTGAAGGAATAAGATATGGTGGACAGAAGAATATAAAAAATAATCATATATATTAAATTTATATAGGTGGCCAGAAGTGTAAACCAGGATGTGAATAGTAGCACCTTTTGTAAACTCCGGTGGTACTAGTCCTGCTACCATTGATTCCCTATCCATGAGAAGGGTAGCAATGTCATGCATTACCATGCCGAACGCGGTTGATATCGATGTTGAATACATTGTTAAGAATGTTGTTGATGGTAAAGGTGCAAATTGATTGTCGCATGCGCAGAAGTATTGATTTAATCGTATTAGTTTGATATGATTGAAAGATGGGGCAAAAAAACTAGGCTTTGTTTTACTCTTGGATTTTATTCCTGAATGATTTGAAAGGGTAAAGATAGGAGTACGGGAGTTTTTGTTTTCCTTCATCATGCCGAAGAAGTATGGAACTTTATCAAACCCCCATTGGAGGTGTTGCAAAATCATACTGAAATGGTACGAATAATGGTTACAGAACTTTATCAACTCCATATTCATGGAAAACTTTACACCTAATCAGAGCCGGCCCAACGATTCTGCTGCCCAAGCCCATTTGAGCAAAAGTGAAAAAGTTGCTGTCACACGTTGCCCCTGCAAGCCCATTTGACCCCTTTTTGAACAAAAATGTAAAAAGAGTCTGCTACTACACGTTACCCAGCTTTGCTGCAAGCCCATTTGACCATTTTTTGAACAAAAATGAAGAGCAATACACTACACTACCGCACGCTGCCCAGTTTTGAACCTGGAACAACGAAGCCTAACATACTCTACTATAACTCACTTGCCATCCAACCACAACTTTCTTGATAAAGGATCATCCGCACAGATTATTTGTTAACAGTTTTCTAAGAAATAAAACAATTTATTTTGCCCCGGCCCAGTGGGCTGCCCCAGCCCGAGGGCTTGGTGGGCTGTCCTCTGGGCCGGGCCTGCACCTAATATACAAACTATATATACAAACTGGTAATTCGTGCTTTCAATTATACATAGCACACAAAAAATTTAAAAAGCGCCCAAAATTTAGAATGTTCAACTTCCACAGCTGTACTATTGTTTATATACAATATAATTTCACTATTGTTATCCACCTACAACTCAAGTATAATATCCATTAGATGATTAGAATCGTGGTATTTGCAGTTTTATGGAACTTTAGGGATTGAAGCCAATAAAACTCCTGAAGTCAACGAATCTCTGTACTGTTTCCGGACTCCCCATAAAAGCTCGACACATTGCGTCATACGTGGCCTATCATGTCTTTTTGGGGCCAAGCATTGTATTGCTAAGTCAAGAAGATTTTCTACAGCTACGTTTGCTGCTGGACTTTGTTCAATATTCGGGTCCAATACGTCTGATGAACACCCATCCGTGAACTGTTTCATTGCCTAAGCAAAAGGATATGAGTAAGATATTATTCTTTTAAAGGATGAGTAAAACACAGCTATACATGGACACGTGTGCACATACATACACACACACACATGTGCACACAAACACGGCTTAAGTGCAAATCACAATTTTATTGCACCAACCCAAGAATGCAGGAAAAAAATTATTATAATTTCAACCATATTGCGCTTAAATTGCGTTTATGAAAAGTGCAATTGTTGAAAGCCATCAATTTCAAGTGTATTTACTAAGATTAATTGTTGAAAGCCATCAATTTTAAGTGTATTTATTAAGTTTGATCGGAGAAGAAAAATTATAATTCTGTAAATCACAGTTCTATTGCGCTAACCCAAATATGCAGGAAAACAAAAGTTGCTATAATTTCGGTCATATTGCACTTAGATTACGTTTATAAGAAGTATAATTGTTGAAAGAAAATCAATTCCAAGTGTATTTACTAATCCTTGCAGTTTCGTAGTCATATACCAACAACTTACAATAGAACTTCTTAGAATAAGTTTTGAACAGTAACTTTTAAGTAGTTTGGCACAAGAAGGATTGAAGTTAAGTAGCTTAATAACTAGAAGTAGCTGAGGTTACTTAAGAGCGGTTGTCAAACATGCTCTGAAGGGTCCTATCAATTTATGATCAGTAAGCATTTAAAACTATGACAACCCACTAAAATTTACTTGATGCTTCACATCACAAATTAATAGAAAACATTCAATATAGTAAATTCTTAGTAGTTCTATTCAACATAGAGAAAAATGAATATGGACAAAAGGTCCTTAGCAAATTAGCAATAAGCCTGTGAATAATAAAACAATAAAGGTATACTGGCAATTAAAAAAGCATTGCACCAGTGGTTTAGTCTGTAAAAATGTTGTTTTTGCTTGAAAAAAAAAATAAAAAAAAATAAAAGGTTGCAAAATTAAATTGGTACATCACTTTGAAAGAAAATAATTGATTACAAATTTAGTCAAGAAACAACTTTGAAAAATATTTATTTTTGCTCATCCGTAATGGCTTTTTTATTATTATTATTATGTTTTTCTAAATAATAATAATTTAATTAGAGCTATCCCAATCTCTGTCTACACAGCTATTAAAGAGAACTGATTTCATAGTATTCAAAGCTATCCTTCTTAAACAACAAAATCACCATTTTGTACCATCTAGTATTATATCCTTATTTATTATATCTATGATTTTAACTTAAATTTCAACAGTCCATTGAGTCATATGCACTTTTACCATTTTTACTTACTTCTAATATAACTTTTTTATTATATTCGTTTTATATGCATGATGAAAATACTTTTTTCAGTTGACAAAACTTATTTAACATTACTTGAAAACTATACATAAATAAAAGCGTAGGTGTGAACAAAAACAAAAAAAGTTAAGTAATATTTAAAAAGTACAATACATAGTGTTCGTGTGTGCCCACATATAAACTGTCGAAATGATATAGAATTTTACACAGATAAATTTGACAATAAGTAGAACATACTTATAACATTTTATTAATTTTTTTCTCATATAAAAAAATGCACAAAAAGATAGAAAGGGATCGTGATCCTTCCCGTACACCCACAGTGTTGGATATTCCAGCCCATATTTGGCATAATTTCATGCAAGCATATTTGGCATAATTGTATGCAGGCATATTTGGCATATCTTTTTATGCAGGCCATGCTTAATTTGTGGGAGAGATTTATTAGTTGTCTTTTTTTCTAGATTTGTTGTGCAAGCATGCCTTTTGTGCAACAATATCTTTTCTTTTAAGGAAAGACATTTGGGAGATTACTCACAATTTTGGTATGCACATTAAAAGAAAAAGGGTTAATATAACCAGATCTGGTCACAGAAGGCAGTAGCAGTTTTTGGTCATTTATCATCTTCTTCAAGGTGTTTTGGTCTTCAAGATTGAGCTTCATTCTTGCTCGATACACCGCTGGCTTGAAGTGCACACATAGGGTGTTCTCTTACACCTTTTTCATCTCTTATTGTTTTTGGATTCCGGTGATTAGAAGAAAATCTTTTGTAAACATTTTGGGGTTGTTTTCCCCTTTTGGTTTATCAATAAGAGAAGAGGGTAGACTCCTTAAGAGGTCTCGTGGTTTTTACTCTTCACATCGAAGAGGTTTTCCACGTATAAAAATCTTGTGTCTTGCTATTTTACTTTCATCGTATCTTTTTTATTTGAATGGTGTGTTGATTGATTGTCTTGTGTGTGATATTGTGGGTGTAGCTTGAAGTAACCCCTAATCGATCCTATCAAATTGGTATCAGAGCAAGGCGATTTGTTTTAAATTGTGCATCAATAATTTCTACAAAGGTTGTAGATTCAGTGGTGCTTATTCTATTACAATTTTGGGAGAAAAGGAAGACTTTGGTGGAGGAGATTATGTTGAGAGTGAAGAGCGTTCCAATCTGGGAACTTTGACGTGATAAAGAGTTTAGTGTGTTGAAGAGATCATTGGATTTGGAAATTATATCTGATGTAGCTGATTTTGGTGACGGATTTGACGCCGTTGAGGCTTATCAACTTATGATGCCGTCTTGGAGAATTCAGTTCATAGAGCTGATTTTGGCGAATTTGTGCCATCGTCGATTTTGTGATGCCGTCTTAAAAGAGGTGCTACATGCAGATATGTGGAAGGAGAGAGAATTTTGTTGCATGCAGAGATTTGGATTTTGGCTCTGTTTTTTTGAATTGGTGATTGAGAGAATTATTTTTTGCCTTGGCGGTGTTGAGATTACTTTGGTGTCTGCCTTCTTTTTTATTTTGGATATTTGCAACATTTTGTTGGCGGGCTGGGACGTAGTCTGAGCTCGTTAACAATTGTGTGATGGGGGGTGGCTTTGCTGGAACCCATTTGGTAAATATTCATTTTTGGTGTACCTCATTATGAGATTTTGATTGAAGGTGGAGTTCTTTTGAAGAGTTTTTTGATGTGAAGAGAATTTAATTCGAGATGGGGTGTTGCAGATATGTGATTTTGCATCAAGGTGGAGATGTTAAATTTGGGTGATACAAAATCACATTTAGATGGAACAAATATGCAAAATGGGAAAGTAAATATATTCAATATGGAATGCATAAATGCATTGATTGCATTTGCATGAGATGGATGCATGGATTATTTTCTTCCATATTTGCTATTGAGTCATTTGTTGCCATTGTAATTTGCCTCCATAATTTATTACCATATGATGGTGATTTGATTGATGACTCACATACATTTCACTGGCTATATATTGAGGGGTAGACTTCTTAGTAAACCCATCCTGGCATGGAGCCAGTGATCCCCAATGGTATCTCTTCTTGTTATGCCTATTTGAGGTTATATGTAAACTCTTTTTGTGTAATCTCTTGTAATTCTCTCTATTATGTGAAATAAAATCTCTCTCTTTTGAACTGGACGTACACTATCTCGATGATAGTGGAACCAGTATAAATATTGTCTCTTTTCTTCTTTATAGTTATTTACTATTTCTTTGTAGTAATAGAATAATTGCTATCAGATTAGTTTGATGTACGATTGGCAGCTTATTGTTCTTCCGCAATGGCGCAATTTCCCCAACACACAGGAATTCATTTCATATGTGTGCCCACACACGTGTATGTATTTATATATGGTGTATGTCTTTTTAACATATATTTTATAAATAGACGTGAAAAGTTAATTTTAATCATATACACTAAGCAATGTAATTCTACGTCATCGTTCACGATACTGGTAACCTCAGACCAAAATTATTTTGAGATAAAACTGAGTGTTATAATTAATAAAAAATATTCTATGACCACATAATTCAACGCTCAACGTACGGAATCATGTTAACATAAACTTAAAAGCATACCCATCTCCCTGTAAACCGTTCAGTCAGATCTCTTTTTGGTTCAATGGGTCGCCTTCCAGAGATTAGTTCCACAAGCAATACACCAAAAGAATACACATCACTCTTATCTGTGAGTTGATAGGTTAAAAGATAATCAGGATCCAAGTACCCTGCAGTCCCTTTCACCTGAGTCGACACATGTGTTTTGTCAGCTTCAATTGCACCGAGTCGAGCGAACCCAAAATCAGCAACTTTAGCACGTAAATTTTCAGTGAGAAGTATGTTGGACGATTTTATATCTCGATGAATTATAGGATGATCTGCATCGAAGTGTAGATAACATGAGGTATAATGATCAATGAACGGTGAGTAGTTCTCCAGAATTATGATATTACCTGTGTATGTATGGAGGTATGTAATTGCATGAGCTACATCAATTGCAATATCCAGTCGTACTGACAGGTCCAGAGGATTTTTGGAGCCTGAATTTTATAAGGAATATGGCACAAAACTGAATTACAGTATCCTTAAAACTTGCAGGTTATTAATAGAAGAATATTCTAGCAGACCTATGGTGTTTTGTAAGGAATTCATTAAAAATGCATGTCCTTAACCTGAAACATCCCACAGTCACTGTATTTATTAATTTATTTATATTTTACTTTATTTGAATATGCATGACCTTAACTTTAACATGCATGACCTTAACCTGAGACCTATGGTGTTATGCCAGGGTCGGGCCGATTGATTGGGCTGCCCTAGGCTGCTGGAAAAATAGGTGGTGGAATCTTTTTAGAAAACGGTGCCCCCTCCTCCTCCTAGAAATTGTGACCTATAGTGTATCAGGCATGCAAACTACCACAGAGCCAATAACCTATTGCAAGTAGGGCTGTTATGGTAATGGTAATCGCTACCGATACATGAGAGCAATTACCGTATCAATACTATTGGTAAGTCAAAAATAGCTACCGATAATTTACCGTTATAAATGGTAAAATATTCATTGCTATACCGATAAATTGGTATACCGTTGGCTGGTAATGGAAAATTTACCAATACAGCAAACATTCAAATTTTGTTGCACTAAAATTTGAAAAAAAAAAAGCAATTATCTTGTTTTTTATTATTACTCTATGATATTTATATTAGTATTACGACATGTTTTAGTTGACATCTAAGTATTTTTTAATCCATCACAGTTTATTTACAATGATATGAGATAATAACATTATAATCACAAACTTTGAGCCTAACAAAACTTAAAAAGAATCATTATCATAAATAATACTACAAAATCTTCTTAAAAACCACGACATATCGTTAAAAGTGCCTATGGTTAAGATTTGATCTAATAATGAAAAGTAAATTTAATATAATTTGTAAATTTACCGTTACCACTGGTTTTGACTTTTCTTTACGCTATATTTACCATTAACAATGGTAGTTTTACCGTTACCATACCGATAATATTGGTAAACCAAAGTGGCTCAATTTTTTTTACCAATTACTTGGTATTGGTATGGTACTGGTAAATTTACCATTACCATAACAGCCCAAATTGCAAGTACCACATGCAATAACATTTATTTCTATTTTCTTTTATGACATTCCGCCTTCCGGATCCGGTCCAACACTCCCTGTCATGTTGCCCCCATCCGCGGATTGCCCTAGGCGGTCGCCTGCCTAGCCTAAGGCAAGAACCGGGCCTGTCAGTGATAGGTATTTTTTTGGGATTTTTTTTACGAATTAAAAAATATATCTGTTTGAGGTTGTTGGAACCCGTTGATAAAAGCCCATTGTGGCCATTGCTAAATCGCGAGCAAATTGCCAGAACCAACTTTTCTTCCTCACTTCGGCTTCAAAAATTTACCCCAAACCACCATTTACTCCTTCAATTTTGCCACCCACTGTCACTTCCTCATTACTTAGCATCTCCAACACATGGAAACCTCCCTCTCTTCCTCTCTAGCCTACTAATCTCCTCTAAAAAAAGTATACCCTAATCCCCTCTTTAATTATATTTGTTAATTTAGCGTTAGGTTTTAATTCACATGTTTGTATTGGCTTATTGTAGGTATAGTGTAGCTTATTGAAGCTTAATTATTGCTATTAATCTAAGTGGAAGTTTATATTTGTATGGAGTTTATAGTTTTATGGTAATTGAACAATATGCATATAAATTTAAAATTTAAGTGATTTTAGATTTGTTTGGGGCATAGTTGTGAAAGACGCATCATGGCGCATAGTGTGGCGCGACATTTGCGTCATTTTGCTTGCGGCACAACGCACATGAAAAGGCGTGCCAAATGGCGCGTGGCGCATAAATTGCGCATAACATGCCTTTTCTTTATTTTATGGTTTTTGTTTTGTTTTTTTCACATTTCAAACTGCAATAACTACTACTATAAATATTGTTACCACTAGTACAACCAACATCACTGGTACTATTACTACTATTATCATAATAATATGAAATGTGAATAATTTTGTTAATATCTTTTCTTCAATTATATGGAAACATAATCACATAATTGTTATTTCTTATTCGAATATAATCAACAAGTTAATAACCTTACAATTATGTAATTGACTGACCTTAGCATGTCGGTTTTTAAAACTGACACATGTTTTATTATTCAATATAGTTTAGATTCATTTTAATATTGTTAAAAAAATATAATGTAATGTATAAAAGATCATAAAATAGTGTTTAGCATTGATGCAAAAAGAAATAAATGAGACCGAAAACCCGTGAACGATAAATCAAGAGAAGCAGCTTGGAGAAAGAGAAAGCATTCTCAAAAAATTAACAATCAATCAGCTCAGAATCATGCCCTTGAATAGAATTTTTTTTCATGTGTGAGTATGTCCAGTATCTTCGTATGATTTGTCTACAACATAAAAAACATTTCATGATTCGGTATTTGTTAAATACAATCGAGCATTAAATTTATCAAATTTAGTTTTTTAGTTTATCAATAATGTGTATTATTATTTGGATTTAAAAACTATTGTGCTTGAAATTTTATGCTTTATGTTTTTTTTTAAATGCATAAATAAAATTATTGCGTATGTTTTAGCAAAAAATATTGATTTTTTATTTTATTTTTTGGTTAAAATATTAAATTTATCAAAAAATAAACATGTGCAGTAAATAAAAAAGGCGTGCGCTATTTGCTATGCCGTGCGCCAAGACTCCAGAGAGGGTTTGCGCCTTTTTGCACCGTGCGCCATTAATAACACTGGTTTGGGGACGTTTAGTGTAAGTGAGCATAATATAGTTTATGTATTTTAGAAAATGTCGAAAACGATATTTAATTTTATATAACGTACGGTTAGTTGATTAAGTTTTGAAAATGTGTGAATATGTGATAAACTTCGTATATGTACGGTTAGACTGGAATTAAGCCGCTCAGGGGGTTACTTAGTTTAAATTTGCTACTTCACGCAGACGGTTGATAATAAGTGCGACAATTATATAAGTTGATTTTTAATATACACACCGTTGTTATTAAATTCTTGGAAACTGCAGAAGATGAAGATTTTGAGTTTAGGAAAATTTCAATGATTTCGTATAAGTCGAAAACCAAATTTTGTAATAACTATAAAATATTTAATATATTATATTCGTAAAACCCTTAGTCTGTTTTTTGGTGTGTCTGATAAGTATTGTATATGATCATTATGCAGATATTCATTTTTTTTAAACAGAAAAGACATTTGTATTCACCGTGTACAATATTTGTTGGATTTGTCCCTTTATTAGACATTTTTTTTAAACGGATTCCAACGACATTTTCCAACGATTTCGAACAGTTTCCAACGGTTATTTGTAAGCCATTTCTGCCACGTGTCTACTCATGTCGTTGGAGGCCGGTGGGAAAACCCCGTTGATTACGTTGGAAAGCGTTGAGAGTCTTTGATGCATATAGTAACGGCGTCTCCAACGACTTGTAGCTGTTGGAAACCACAGTTGTTCTTGTAGTGTATTTATGGAGAGAAAGAGATATGCACGTACGTATTTACATATATCTACATGTGTTCGCCCTCTATAAATTGGTACTAATCAAATAAAAGTTTCTATGAGTTCAAGTGTATAATTAACAAAAGTTTCTATGAATTTAGGTGTATAATTTAAGCTAAATAGAGGGCTAATCTGCAATATGATGAAACATTAGTGGATAGTTGGTCAAGTAGAACATAATGAACACAACCATACAAGTTTTTGGCAAGGTCGCTAAATTTCCAAAATAATTCAAATGACTAGCAGTAAAAATAAAATAAAATAAACTTACAGTCAAGATGCTCCCTTAGAGTACCGTTAGCAACATACTCGATCACAATTATCCTTTCATCCTCATGCTCCAGGAACCCAAACAATCTAACTAAACTCCAATGCTCAATAGCAGACATGGTTTTGATTTCAGTTTGGAACTCTGCACCTACACGCACACCATGGTCACTCTGCAAATAATAATAAGTGTGTGCATTAAATGGGCAAATACTTCATACATGACTACTGTATTAGAAAACAAAAGATTTTAAACTTTTCTCACCTTTTTGGCACGTTTGATTGCAACAAGTGTGCCATCATTGAGCTTTCCTTTATAAACAACTCCAAACCCACCTTGACCAATTTTTGAACTGGGAGAGAAATTTTTTGTGGCCTTCAGGATATCTGAATATGTGAATGTCTTATGTACAGATTTCTTTTGAAGACTCTGCTCACTTACGTATAACGCCTTTCCTGATCTTCTCCTCTCACTACCTTGCCTACTTCCACTTCTATGACTTTTACTATTAACGAACGGGTTGCCTACAAATAGTTGGCAGAAAAGCTGGAATATATTAGTTTTCACTTATTATTTCCTTCTATCATAAAATCATATACCGATTACAAATAAAAATGGGACATGACATACCTGTACATTTTGCTTATTAGTATTAGTAAATTATTCAAAAACAAAATACCCAATACAAGCTAATTTGAAGCCTACTAGAGACAACTAAAATTATAACTTCTCTAGAACCAAAAAAAGAATATTGTTGACTAAATCTTGTTTAAAGAGCTCAGTTATGCACAATTGCAAAATAGTTTGTTATAACTCAAAAATATGAGATATTACATTTGCTTTATGCTGAACACGTAACTGATCAAAACGATTTATTTTTCAAATGTCTTTAAAAATTAATATTAAAAAAGCAGTACTGTAAAAAAAATGTTTTAACCTTTCCTATTCTTTTATTTATTTATTTTATATCTTCTGAGTTCTGACTATAAAAAATAAAATAAAACCCACAAGTAATTAGTCTCTTCCTAAAAATCATATTATACCACTCCTTTTTGGATATGTGGGTAGTAATATTAATTTCATGAATGAATAAGAGGACAATATACCAATTGTTTTTTTGACTTTTGCATATGATCCATCAAAATTACCTTAAAATTAATGAAATTTGATCAAAATACATGTTTTCATGAAAAAGAAACTGAATTATTTCATCATGAAAACTTAAACGTTAATTAAGAAAAAAAATTAGAACTAATTGCTATAATTGATAAGTGTTTACTTCTTCTTTTTTTCCGAAATGAATTGTTTTGTTGGAACTGAAAAAAAAAATTAACAGTTACAATAGTGCAAAAAATGAAAGTGTTTACTTTTTTTTTTTTTTTCCGAAATGAATTGTTTTGTTGGAACTGAAAAAAAAAATTAACAGTTACAATAGTGCAAAAAACTAAAGTTCATTTTGCTAAATTTAACTTAATTCGGTGTAAAGAACTTCTAATTTTAGGTGGATGAGTTTTAAGTTTGAAACAAGTAAGCCAGAAAAAATGATAACCATGTAAAGACACAGTGTATCTGAACTAATATTTGATGTATAATAATTTATTAAATTTTTCGTTGCACGTTTAGCGATTATTGGTGCACAAGCAGAATTAGCTCTTGAAACTTTTTGAAACAGTCGTTCACTAAATTAAAGAGCGATGCTACTTTAGACTATCTAAACCCCGAATTTTAATTTTTAAGATAGTATTTGATTTATTTTGTGTTTTGAGTTTTCGACGCTAATTTCGAAAGATGCGAAGAGTAACGGAGGTGACGGACTAAAGGCAGAGAGGTCGATGAAGGGTATTGTGGATGAATGAATTTGTCGTTGTTCTTCCGTTATTTCTTAAAATGCAGAAAATCATAAAAAGTTAGGTAGTGTTTGGTTTTTTTTGTGTTTTGAATTTTGAGTTTTCAACATTAACTTCGAAAGATGCTAAGGTTTGAGCGGATGATGGAGCGGATATAGGATGGTGGATGGATGAATTTAACGTAATTCATCTGTTGTTTCTTAAAATATTGAAAATGATAAAAGATTGTTTTTTGTTTTATGCGTTAACTTCGCTTTATAAAATAATCGTTTTCCACGATATTTGTGCGTCGTTCGTACCTTTGTAGAACCTTTGTACCTACGAAAACCGAAAACTAAAAATAGAAAGAGAACGCACCTATTTTTTTGTTTTGTTTGTTAACTTTATTGTGTGAAACAATTGTTTTCCACGATATGTGTGCTTCGTTCATACTTTTGTATTTACGGAAATCCAAAACTAAAAGAATAGAAATGGAACACACCCTTGAGAACCAGATTTTAGAATTTGCACAACGAAGTAAAACATTAATATGGATTCTATAGCAAATTAACATGCAAGGTCAAATTCACAATTAAAAAATGAATATTCTAAACCAACTCACGTTGAGGCGTCGGCATAGCAGCGGCATTGGACAACTCTTGTTCAATAGGTGGCGCAAAACAAGACCCGATAGCACGAGCAACGGCGCTTAACGGAGTGTGACCCGTACCGGAAGAAGAGTTGGACGAGGCGGCAGAGGAGCCAGACGAACGGGAGCTGAACAAAGTGTCCCTGCTGTTGGTATTTCGGGTTTCGGAGCCTGATGATCTCGAATTCTGAATCCGAGTCATAGTGAATGCTGTAAAGATTGTTGGTAGAAAAAGAAAGGACAAATTAGGAATTGTACGAACGGCAGCTAGTTGCGAGATGATAATTTGTGAGCTGTTGGTGGCTAATACGGATCGACTGCCGATTGACGTGGTAGCAGGAGAAAAGTCTGGTGAGTCAACTTTCAAGCACTTTTGGAATTTACGATTTGGCTGAGTTAAAATAAAGTTTTCGTTCTATTGCGACATCCGATTATTTATGATGTGATTGCCATATTGGAGCCAATTTGGACCACCGACTGCTTCTTTTTTAAGTGGCTGTTAATTTTTCCATATTGACTTGAGGACTTCTATACTACATTCCAGCAATGTAACTATCCTTCTTAATATTGTCTACATTATTATGTAGCTATATGCAGTGGCCTAGCTAGAACATAATTTTGAAGTAGGCACAAAGTGATTTAAAGTTCGGGAACAATGGTCCTTTAGTCCTTTTTTTTATATCACTGAATAAAATTTACACAAAAAACTTATATGATTAAAATAAGGCAAATAGTACCTTTAATATAATAGCCTTTAGATTCATTACAAAAACAATCAATGATTGATTAAAAAAAAAAACCTAATCATAACACATATTTTAAAGTTGTTCCCTACGAGTTCTCATATTTTGAAAACGATGGATAATTGCATCTTAAACAATTTTAAATAGACCAGCAACCTAAAACAACGAATAATTTTATGCATTTCTCAATTAGCCCATTTTAGTGATTTCACTGTGCTGAATTGTCTAAATTAATCGAACTAAACTATCTAGCTAATCTCTAAAATATGCAATCATAAGAAATCAACAGAAATGTGGTGTGAAAAACAGGAGGCTATAGGGGTGTTACACTATTTGGGGTGCTCTTGATCCCATATATATAATATATATATATATATATATATATATATATATATATATATATATATATATATATATATATAAGAGCGATCCGGGGCACCCTTGTTAGCACTCATATCAGTCCGTGAACTACGACGATCCAAATCGAACGAGAATTTGTAAATGTTCAATCCACATATATTTAAGGACCTATCCAAAATTTGAGCTCGTTCCAACATTCCTACGATAATATATTTGATGTTTAAATTTAACGGTTCGAATAAATGTTTGAACGGTGAACAATTGAGCATCTACAAATTCTCGTTCGATTTGGATCATCGTAGCTCACAGACGAATAAAGGTGCCTTGGAACGCTCATATATATATATATATATATATGTGTGTGTGTGTGTGTGTGTGTGTGTGTATATGTATGTATATATGCTATTAGGACATGAAATTAAACACAGAATTAGAGACACAAAATCTCGACCGTAGAATTTGTTTGTCTTTATGTGGAAAGTGGAATTCATGGGCAGATCTAATGGTTTGAGATTGCTTGTGTCTAAATTTGAGTCACTATTTTGTGTCTATATAGACTTCTCTCTGTCTCTCTGTCTCTCTCTCTCTATATATATATATATATGTGTGTGTGTGTGTGTGTGTGTGTGCGCGCGCGCGTGTGCGTGTGTATATACATACATAGAAGTAAAAATTAAAGGGCCAATCGAATGGTGGAGATTCATTATGTTATTGATTATGTCTATTTTTGTGTTTAAATAGACTTTCTTATATGTATAAGTTTATGTATGTATGTATGTATGTATATGTGTGTGTGTGTGTATGTATATGTATGTATGTACGTACGTACATATATAAACCAACAATCATTCTTTATTTGGTAAGCATTACGCTATACAACATTATAAAGCATGCTATTAATTTAAACGATGCATAAATTCCACAAAATCTTATATATAAAATAAATTTGAATACGTACATATTTGATGTGATGCCAATGTTTCATGTACATATGACATAAAAATTAAATGTAAGATCAAAAAATGTGTCAAATATGTTTTAAGTTAACACTATTCTAACACTTGCATTAGTACACCTTTGTCCATTATCCAATGCTAATTAGAAAATGTATTTCAGTAGCTTAAAAAGTTATATTTTTAATCGGTATAACATAAATTTAACTTGAGAAATAATGTAAACCATCAGTGTAACACCCCGAATTTTTGAATAATCGAATTAACTAAATTAAAGAATAATCAATCTCAGATGTGAGAATTAAGGGAAACGGGTTGCGCCATTGTGTTCGTCTCGGAATTCTGGTTGAGAAAGAGTCCGAGTTTGCGTAAAACGGATACCGGATGAAGGAGATATGGACGAACGAAGTTAGGCGGAAAAACCAGAAAAATGAGAGAAAAAAAAAAACAATGCACTGGCGCACTTGGGAAGTGCGCTAGTACAAAAATACATTGGCGCACTTCCCAAGTGCGCCCAGGCCGAGCAGAAAGCCTGCACAGCTTTCTGGTGCAATCTGATCCATATTGTGACTCATTGCTGAGTCTTTTCTGACTCCTTGCTGAGTCATTAGGGCTGAGGTGTCACCCTATCCTGACTGAGTGGTTTTGATTAACCCTAAGATCATCCGACGGCTATAATTAAATTGAAATTCTATATAAACATGGGTAGACTCAAACCCTAAAATCAAATAAAAATCTGAATCATGGTCGTCATGCTGTCATCTTGTAACCTAGAGTAGCCACCACCAATTAGAGAAGAAGAAAAGCTAATCAACTCAATTCTATTCAACTCTAATCTAAACAATAACGAATCTACTACAAAGGCGAGCTAAATCAATTTCAGAACTCAGATTTCAGAACGCAAGACCTTCTTTTTGTGAGTTTGATTTCTTTAATAAGATAATTAACAATTTAATTGGGTTGAGTTATGATTTGGATTATATGGTTATGTTGTGAATCATTGACCGTTATGTTATAATCTATGTTGTAAATCTATGATGTTATTATCTATGCTGAAAAGTTGTGATGTTATCATCTATGTTGTAAATCTATGTTAATTGTTGGCTTATGTACAATCAATTCATAATGATGTTTCATATGCTAGTTTGGTTATGTTGTTAGAACTGATTCATATGTTAAATCATATGTATGTATGCAAGCTTAGATGTTAATTTAGATATGAATCATATGCAAGTTAGTGAGAATCACATACAACCTTACATGTTTCATGACATCTATTTTATGTGTAAATTGAATCTAAAGTTAGGCTATGACATGTGTTAGTTAGATGCAAGTTTACACCATAGTTTATGTTTCATAAATCACATATGCAAGTATATATATGTTGGAGTATGAATCATGTAAAGTTTGTAACTATTGCCTATGCAAGTTTACACCTCATGATTAGATCTATGACATCCATAGTTTATGCAAGTTTGTGAATATTGCCTATGCAAGTCTTAAATGAAAAACCTTATTCACACATGCAAGTTCACCCCTTATGTTTAGATCTAGTTTTTATTCTATGCATGTTGTGATGTTTTCTCTTTATTCCATAAGTTAGACTATTCGAGTCTAACGTATATTTTACGTTAAATGAACGAACGTACAACGTGGGAGCAATGGGATAATATTAAAAGATTTAATATTGAGAATTGGCATAAATGCCTTAAATGTGATGTTAATTGGTATAATTTTATATACCATAAATAGATGGACATAATTGAGTCAATTATGGACATAGTTAAATTTGTAATTGATTGACAATTTGAATAGGGAAATTAATTCAAATTGGGGGTAATTAATTATGTGTAATTAATCGCATAAGACACGAGGTTAGACTCTTTTATGGTGTAAGACTGCCCGGACCCGCCCGGCAAATCCAGCTGCCACAAATACCAGTCTAATGTGAGAGGTCTTAGGCATAAATTAAATGCGTAACAATTGTAAAGACACGAGGTTATGCTCGTTTGTGGTGTAAGACTGCCCGGACCCGCCCGGCAAATCAAGCTGCCACAAATGTCAGTCTAATGTGGGAGGTCTTTATAAGGTTACGGTCTTAATGAATTAAGAAACACTTAACCAAATAAACATGTAGTGGGACATGAGGGGTTAAGTGGGTGTCTTGGGTGGCATGTGAAATTAAGTGGGTGCCTTGGGTGGCATGTGAAATACGATTAGGTGTCTCAATAATTAATTAATGCTGATTAAAGACAAATATGGATGACAAACAGAAGTTTGGTTGAGTGAGTGATTCTTTGAGTAACGATCTGATGTTGATCTCGGTCTTCGGGGTTGGTACTTAGGGAGTTATTCTCTTAACCAATGTATCTTTGGACTAAGAAGTACCTAATCATAAACTAAGTAAAAGGGGTAAGACCAGCTTAACCAATAAAATGATAAGTGGGTAGGGTTAAGACAAACTTAACCAATAATTTGATAAGTGGGTAGGGTTAAGACAAACTTAACCAATAATATACATTGATCTGGTAGGGTTAAGACAAACTTAACCAATAGTTTGATAAGTGGATAGGATTAAGACAAGCTTAACCAATAACACATGTTGATTTGTTGAGTAAGTAACATAGGTGACATGTGGGATATAATTATAAACACTTAACCAAGTTGAAACATGTAAGAAGACATGAATAAGAGGGGTTAAGTGAGAAATTATAGTGGGGACCAAGCTTAGGGGGAAAGCTTGTGTGGGGGCCCTTTTCAAACCAGTAACCCATTAAGTATCTTTGTGGGCTCGAACCAAGTCGAGGATGGGACACGCGTACTGGATTTGATTGTAAGAGGTCAAAACGGGTTAGCGGTGGCAACGCAAGTCCAACGGGTTCATATGCGTGTGTGGGCCCGGGCTGGTAGGTAAGACGTTGTTGCATCGTGTAGATATAAGCCGTGCATTTTTTGTTGTATCGGGTTGCCACTTTGGGGAGTGATACACCCCATTGTGGGCCAACACGGGTATCTACGAGTTAGGGAGCCGATCGAATGGGGAGGGTAGTGGGTACACCTAGTGGAGATAGGAGCAGAGACGGCACCTATGAAGACAGCTAGGAGTATAACTACCATATTATGAATAAATATTGTAATTAGAATGGGGAGAGTAGTGGGTACACCTAGTGGAGATAGGAGCAGACGGCACCTATGAAGACAGATAGGAGTATAACTACCATATTATGAATAAATATTGTAATTAGAATGGGGAGGGTAGTGGGTACACCTAGTGGAGATAGGGGCAGACGGCACCTATGAAGGTAGCTAGGGGTACACGAAACTACCATTATCATTATTAAGTTCTGTAGGCGGGATCAACCTTTAGAGTGACTAGTGGTGGTGCAGTATAGTAATTATCCTATAGTGACTAGGGGCGCCTTTAACGTTATCTTTGATCGTCTTATTTCCTTGTTTGCTCTGTCATACCCAATTTTTCACAGTCATTTCCTTATTTTCCATCTTATGCATTATCCAAGTTATTTTGATAATTGTATTGTTAAAGTTATCGCACTCGCCAGACTTTATGTCTGACCCCCTTTTCTTTCCACCTCTTTTCTTCCTTCCCCCCCCCCCTCCTCAGGTTTACAAGGAGGGAATACTATAGCTTAGTGCCGATTTCTTTCAGTTGCTTGAAGAGAGAAGATGTATCGCTTTGGACTCTCTCATCTTTATGGATTTGCTTATGCTCAGTGGGGATTTATGCATTTATGTTATCTAAGTATTTGCTTCTTTATGTACTTTGAAGTTTTTGGAAAAGACTATTGATCCTGTTGTAATGGTTTTGGAGACTACTTATGTAAACTCGTTTTTGAGTTATGAAGCAATAAAATATGTTTTAACTTCCGCTGTGTTTATTTATTCTTGTAATTTATCTGTTATATACAACAATAACGCTTCATGGACATTGATACATTCCCTTTGTGAGTGACATTAATGGACATGGGGTGTTACACGTGGTATCAGAGCTATGGTTACAAGAACAGATAAAAAGTTTTGAAAGGTGTTTTCAAAAGTATTATTTTCCCAGAAAGTATTTTCAAAAACTTGTTTTAAAGAAGCTATTCTCAAGAGAAAGGTTTATTTTAAAAACATAATCCCCAAGAGCCATATTTCTTTCCTTCGATTCTCTGTTTTGAATCTCTTTCCCTTTTTGAATCTCTTCCTCCGCGTATAGATGCTTTTTCCTAAGATATATGAGGACTTCCGTACGATGGGCGGAAAACCGCTTCATGGGACTTAGACGTTTGTCGGGGCTAGAAGTTGGCTCAAGAAAGTGGAGGACTTGTCGGTATCTTTGAGATAGACGAAGGGATGAAGGTTCGACTAGCTGCTTGGTTGATGAAGGACGAAGTTTCTTGTAGGTCAGAGGTCACGAATGGAGAACATATAGTGGAGGCATGGATAGGGCACAGGGTAAGAAAGTAGAACCTAAGAAGGGTGCAAAGAATAATAAACCCCGTGACAAGAGGAAATGTCTTTATTGTGGAACACCAGGCCATCTGAGCAAGGACTGTAGGAAGAAAAAAAAGACTGACTGTATCCACTGTGGTGAGGCAGGACACCTGATCAAAGATTAAAGACTGCCAAGGAAAAGGGCAGAGGACAGGATCTACTTCTAGAGGGCAGGTTCAGGCTCTCATGGCACCAGGATAGGAGAGAGGTAGAAACATATCCGTTGAGAGTTTAGTTTTTCTGTTTGATAATCCTGTCCGTACTTTATTCGATTCTTGCGCATCACATTCGTTTATCTCTACATCATTAGTTGAAACACTGCACCTAAATACTAGTCTAGTTTCAGATATCCCATAGTAGTCTCAAATCCTATTGGTGGTTCGGCTCATCTTTCTATGATTTTTCGGGATTTGAGAGTGTCTATCTTGGGCGTTGGGTTTGAATGCAACGCCTTTGTTCTTGGCTTCATGGGCTACGGCCTGATTCTAGGTATGGATTGGCTAACTAGATACGGTGCCATCCTAGATTGTGAGAGAAGGGTAGTTAGATTTTTGACTCGTTGTGGAAAGACCCTTGATATTTCTTGTGACCCTAGAGGTCCAGTAATGCTTAGTTACCTAGAATCTCTTGATGTATCCAATGATGATCTGAAATCTGTTCGTGTGGTCCGTGAATATAGTAACGTCTTCAAAGAGGTTCGAGGTTTACCCCCGAGGCATGAGATAGACTTTCGTATTTATCTTGTAGACAATGCAAAACCAGTATCTCTGCCAGTACGCCACATGGCTCCTCGTGAGAGGAGGGAGCTCAATAAGCAAGTAGGGAAGTTGCTTGAGAAGGGGTTCATAAGACGTAGTATATTGGAGTGGGGTGCTCAATTGTTTGGTTGCTTTGCTAGTATCATCTCACGTAGATTGTCCGAATTCAGAGGAGATATTCCTTGGGTGCTTGTCTGATATTGGTTTAGGCCTTTGGGGCTTGTGCTTGGGGAATGTCGAGTTCGACTAGGATGGTTTGTGTGAGATAAATAGTTGTGGCGATTTTCATTGCATGATATCTTGGTTTTCTCGAGAAGTGATGTGCAGCCGTGACATGATAAGACTATTCGATGGTATGGGCTGCTCCGAGTTAGATTTAATAGGGTTATGAGATGACTCGATTGGGATGTGAAGTAATGGATTGTTTAGGACCCTATGTTGATGCCATTTTTTTAGGAAGAAGGCAGGATTCTTAGGACACGTGGTCTCTAAGGAAGGGATAGCTGTGGATCCCGCAAAGGTGGCGGCAATCCAAGAATTGAAGGTTCCAAGAAAAGCAACGGAAATAAGAAGTTTTCTAGGAGAGGATTGGACATATGGCGTATAGATGAGAGTTGCCCGGGAGACTTAGTGGTGTACACGACGTATTCCATGTATCACATTTGAGGAAGTGCTTGCACGAGACCGCGGAAGTGGTAGAGCCGAGCTTGCTTAGAGAGGTGGAGATAGAGCATGATGCGATGATTTGACAAGCTCCTACATGCATTCTTGGGTCGGAGATTGAGAAGTTGAGGAATTGAGAGGTCAAGCTAGTCAAAGTGCAATGGGGAGATGATGAGAACGACGCTACTTGGGAGACGGAAGAGAAGATGCGTTCATAATATCCTTTTCTTTTCGAGGGTATGTCTTTTAATTTCTCCTTTATCACCTGGCTTGTACTTGTTCTATCTTTAGTATGTCCTCTCGCTAGTATCTTTGACCTTTAGATAGGGAAGTCCTATGGTTGAAACATGTGTTTGAGAAATGTTATGTATGATGGATGCATGTGGATGCAAGTGTTTGCTAGTGGTTGCTCGTGGATGCATATACACACACTTTAGGCACTAGATCAGCTCAGTCACTTTCATAATGCATATTGCATATAAATGGATTTATTTAGTAAAATGAATGTGCATTGAATGGGTGTATCATATGGATGTTGCATTTGAATGAATGGTTGTGCGCACATGTAGCAATGATATGTATAGGGTTCCTTGCATACATGATGGTTACATGGCACTATCATTATTTGCATTAAGGAGGTCGACTGAATCAGTGGACCGCCTGATTTTGCATTAGTATATGGACATATACACACACTATGCATATGTACATGAAAAGCATTAGAAATCTTTTAAGGACCATGGTTGCTAATGGTTGATGGTTGAGTAGATGGATGATTGGATGGTAGGATACGTTCTTCTTGACTTAGAGATTTCGAGGACGAAATCCTTTAAGTAGGGGAGAATGTAACACCCCGAATTTTTGAATAATCGAATTAAATAAATTAAAGAATATTTAATCTCAGATGTGAGAATTAAGGGAAACGGGTTGCGCCATTGTGTTCGTCTCGGAATTCTGGTTGAGATAGAGTCCGAGTTTGCGTAAAACAGATACCGGATGAAGAAGATATGGATGAAGGAAGTTAGGCGGAAAAACCAGAAAAAGGAGAGAAAAAAAACAATGCACTGGCGCACTTGGGAAGCGCGCCAGTACAAAAATACATTGGCGCACTTCCCAAGTGCGTCCAGGCCGAGCAGAAAGCCTGCACAGGTTTCTGGTGCAATCTGATCCATATTGTGACTCGTTGCTGAGTCCTTTCTGACTCCTTACTGAGTCATTAGGGCTGAGGTGTCACCCTATCCTGACTGAGTGGTCTTAATTAACCCTAAGATCATCCGACGGCTATAATTAAATTGAAATTCTATATAAACATGGGTAGACTCAAACCCTAAAATCAAATAAAAATCTGAATCATGGCCGTCATGCTGTCATCTTGTAACCTAGAGTAGCCACCACCAAATAGAGAGGAAGAAAAGCTAATCAACTCAATTCTATTCAACTCTAATCTAAACAATAACGAATCTACTACAAAGGCGAGCTAAATCAATTTCAGAACTCAGATTTCAGAACGCAAGACCTTCTTTTTGTGAGTTCGATCTCTTTAATAAGATAATTAACAATTTAATTGGGTTGAGTTATGATTTGGATTATATGGTTATGTTGTGAATCATTGACAGTTATGTTATTATCTATGTTGTAAATCTATGATGTTATTATCTATGTTGTAAAGCTGTGATGTTATCATCTATGTTGTAAATCTATGTTAATTGTTGGCTTATGTACAATCAATTCGTAATGATGTTTCATATGCTAGTTTGGTTATGTTGTCAGAACTGATTCATATGTAAAATCATATGTATGTATGCAAGTTTAGATGTTAATTTAGATATGAATCATATGCAAGTTAGTGAGAATCACATACAACCTTACATGTTTCATAACATCTATTTTATGAGTAAATTGGATCTAAAGCTAGGCTATGACATGTGTGAGTTAGATGCAAGTTTACACCATAGTTTATGTTGCATAAATCACATATGCAAGTATATATATGTTGGAGTATGAATCATGTAAAGTTTGTAACTATTGCCTATGCAAGTTTACACCTTATGATTAGATCTATGACATCCATAGTTTATGCAAGTTTGTGAATATTGCCTATGCAAGTCTTAAATGAAAAACCTTATTCAAACATGCAAGTTCACCCCTTATGTTTAGATCTAGTTTTTATTCTATGCATGTTGTGATGTTTTCTCTTTATTCCATAAGTTGTACTATTCGAGTCTAACATATATTTTACGTTAAACGAACGTACAACGTGGGGCAGTGGGATAATATTAAAAGATTTAATATTGAGAATTGGCATAAATGCCTTAAATGTGATGTTAATTAGTATAATTTTATATACCATAAATAGATGGACATAATTGAGTCAATTATGGACATAGTTAAATTTGTAATTGATTGACAATTTGAATAGGGAAATTAATTCAAATAGGGGGTAATTAATTATGTGTAATTAATCGCATAAGACACGAGGTTAGACTCTTTTGTGGTGTAAGACTGCCCGGACCCGCCCGACAAATCCAACTGCCACAAATGCCAGTCTAATGTGAGAGGTCTTAGGCATAAATTAAATGCGTAATAATTGTAAAGACACGAGGTTAGGCTCGTTTGTGGTGTAAGACTGCCCGGACCCGCCCGGCAAATCCAGCTGCCACAAATGCCAGTCTAATGTGGGAGGTCTTTATAAGGTTACGGTCTTAATGAATTAAGAAACACTTAACCAGATAAACATGTAGTGGGACATGAGGGGTTAATTAAGTGGGTGCCTTGGGTGGCATGTGAAATTAAGTGGGTGCCTTGGGTGGCATGTGAAATACGATTAGGTGTCTCAATAATTAATTAATGCTGATTAAAGACAAATATGGATGACAAACAGAAGTTTGGTTGAGTGAGTGATTCTCTGAGTAACGATCTGATGTTGATCTCGGTCATCGGGGTTGGTACTTAGGGAGTTATTCTCTTAACCAATGTATCTTTGGACTAAGAAGTACCTAATCATAAACTAAGTAAAAGGGGTAAGACCAGCTTAACCAATAAAATGATAAGTGGGTAGGGTTAAGACAAACTTAACCAATAATTTGATAAGTGGGTAGGGTTAAGACAAACTTAACCAATAATATACATTGATCTGGTAGGGTTAAGACAAACTTAACCAATAGTTTGATAAGTGGATTGGATTAAGACAAGCTTAACCAATAACACATGTTGATTTGTTGAGTAAGTAACATGGGTGACATGTGGGATATAATTATAAACACTTAACCAAGTTAAAACATGTAAGAAGACATGAATAAGAGGGGTTAAGTGGGAAATTCTAGTGGGGACCAAGCATAGGGGGAAAGCTTGTGTGGGGGCCCTTTTCAAACCAGTAACCCATTAAGTATCTTTGTGGGCTCGACCCAAGTCGAGGACGGGACACGCGTACTGGATTTGATTGTAAGAGGTCAAAACAGGTTAGCGGTGGCAACGCAAGTCCAACGGGTTCATATGCGTGTGTGGGCCCGGGCTGGTAAGTAAGACGTTGTTGCATCGTGTAGATATAAGCCGTGCATTTTTGGTTGTATCGGGTTTCCACTTTGGGGAGTGATACACCCACTGTGGGGCCAGCACGGGTATCTACGAGTTAGGGAGCCGATCGAATGGGGAGGGTTGTGGGTACACCTAGTGGAGATAGGAGCAGACGGCACCTATGAAGACAACTAGGAGTATAACTACCATATTATGAATAAATATTGTAATTAGAATGGGGAGGGTAGTGGGTACACCTAATGGAGATAGGAGCAGACGACACTTATGAAGACAGCTAGGAGTATAACTACCATATTATGAATAAATATTGTAATTAGAATGGGGAGGGTAGTGGGTACACCCAGTGGAGATAGGGGCAGACGACACCTATGAAGGTAGCTAGGGGTACACGAAACTACCATTGTCATTATTAAGTTCTGTAGGCGGGATCAACCTTTAGAGTGATTAGTGGTGGTGCAGTATAGTAATTATCCTATAGTGATTAGGGGCGCCTTTAACGTTATCTTTGATCGTCTTATTTCCTTGTTTGCTCTGTCATACCCAATTTTTCACAGTCATTTCCTTATTTTCCAGCTTATGCCTTATCCTAGTTATTTTGATAATTGTATTGTTAAAGTTATCGCACTCGCCAGACTTTATGTCTGATCCCCTTTTCTTTCCACCTCTTTTCTTCCTCCCCCCCCTTAGGTTTGCAAGGAGGGAATACTACAGCTTAGTGCCGATTTCTTTCAGTTGCTTGAAGAGAGAAGATGTATCGCTTTGGACTCTCTCATCTTTATGGCTTTGCTTATGCTCAGTGGGGATTTATGCATTTATGTTATCTAAGTATTTACTTCTTTTATGTACTTTGAAGTTTTTGGAAAAGACTATTGATCCTGTTGTAATGGTTTTGGAGACTACTTATGTAAACTCGTTTTTGAGTTATGAAGCAATAAAATAAGTTTTAACTTCCGATGTGTTTATTTATTCTTGTAATTTATCTGTTCTATACAACAATAACGCTTCATGGACATTGATGCATTCTCTTTGTGAGTGACATTAATGGACATGGGGTGTTACAATCAGTGAGCGCGCGCAAACACAATTTTAACTTAAAATTTGGTACTTTCAAGTCTAACACTCGAAAGAACAGAAATTAGAATACTGATCCAAAATCACAGAGATGCATGAAAGTAAATTAACAAAAAGAATTATACTGGTTCGGCAACATGCCTACGTCCACTGCTAGCAATCTTATGTTTATACTGTTTGATTACAAATCACAGTTGTGTTTACAGTAAGACTTTTGAAGAGAAAAGAGTGTAATCCCGATTCAGTTGAGTATCGATGTCTTGGAGTCCAAGAAATCCCTTGAAATTGTGTATTGGAGTAGTATTTATAGGTGCATGATCGATTCGGTTCAGCATAGAGTAGTGGCCCAGAAATAGGAGGAGTGGAAGTAATGGGTTGGGTGGTAAGATGAGTGGGCCACGTCGGCATAACGACCCTTCTGGATCGGCATGATCCATGCTGATTCGGATCGGATTGGTATACCGATATGAAGGGGGGAGAATGAATTGGCCGAGCTGAGGCCAAGTCACAAATGCCGATTCGAAGAGGAAAATGTGTGCCAATCCGAAGGATTGCATGTTTTGGCCGGACAGAAGCAATGTTGAGTCGGGTTGTTGCACTAGACTGATTTGGGCTTTGCTAGTTGTGTGCTTGAGTTTGGTGAGTGCATGCTCAAGTCTTGAACGATCCAGTAATGATGAGTTTAAAGAGTGACGGTCTTGAAAAAAGATGGGTTAACAACTTGCCCCTAAAACATATCTTGTTGTAGAAGGCGTGTTTTGAACTTCCTTTGACTCGACGTTCGAGGTCAGCGATCTCCATCGGATCGTTCATGATTTCCATATCTGCATCAGTGTATTGCTGATGGTTGGTTAGTAGCTTTGTCCAGCTCTTGTCGAGCATCAGTCATACTCGACGATCCATGGTTGAGTTGAGTCTGCATCAAGTATCATCTTTACTTGATGATTCAGATTTCCAAATGTCAAGTATCATCCACACTTGACGATCTGAACCATGTTGTGCATAGTGTAGCTTATCCTGAGGAGTTAGGGACCTCTCCATGCAACGTGGCTGCAGTAACTGACTTTGACCAGATATCGTAGACATCTTCTTTACAGATAATCAACGAATGATTAAAGAAAAGTAGTATTAATACTCGTGCTATGATTCATCTTCCATGTTCGTTTTAAGATAATAACGTCCAACTAAGTGAAACAATGTCATTCATAAATAAATGGGTCGTCCTCTATTTAATCAAATAAATGGGTCGTTCTCTATTTAGTTAAATAAATGACTGGCTTTAATCAGACAAAGTAGTCACCTTCTTTACAGACAATCAATGATTGAGAAAAGAAAACCGTGCAACGTGGCTATAGTGATTGACCGTGATCAGACACTATAGTCACGTTCTTTACAGACAATCATTGATCTTTTCTCAGAAAATTCTGCAATGTGACAAAACACTCCAGATGGGGCATAACGCTATGGATGTGGATATGACATTACACTTCGAATTTAAATGGAATCTCCTTTTTGAGTAATGGTTGAAAATACTTCATGCTAGCTACCAACTTGTCATAAATGCATGTTGTTTTCTGAAAGCAAGCATGTGATTATAGTTATGCATTGATTCTTGTAAAAAGAAAAGGTATGTTAGTAAAGTTCACTAATACATTTCGAAGCTCAAACAAAAATGTATATGGAAGATATTATATTTTATGATGATAATGGTGACAAATTTGATGAAATAATGAAAGATCGTTTTCATCATTAAACGGAGATAATAACTATGGTTGCGCTACAAGTTGGTCAATCCAATAGACAACATAGAGGATCAATTGTCGGTCGTCAGTACAAAAATTATAGGCATTTCTGCTATAATGAGAGACTTATAGAAGATTATTTTATTCCCAATCCTACATACACAGATGGGGATTTCAAAAGAATATTTCGCATGTGCCGATTATTGTTCCTTAGAATCCTACATTGTATCATGCAACATGATAAATATTTGATCTTCAAACCTAATGCATCTCGGACTTAGGGACTAACAGACATTCAAAAAATGATCGTTGTGCTAAGAATGCTTTCATATGCCAAACCGACAGACGCTTTTGATGAGAATTTGCATTTAGGGGAAAGCACGATACTAGAGTGAGAATTTATATCAAGTTATCAAGGACATTTACAGTGATCAATACTTATGCAGATCAAATGAGGATGACATAGCAAGATTAACGAATATACATGGTAGCTGAGGATGGCCCGAAATGTCGGGGTAGCACAGAATGTATGCATTGGGAGCGGAAGAATTGTCTGAAGGTGTATGCCGGAGTTTATCAGGGTAAGTCTCGTAGGTCTATTATTATTCTATAAGTTGTAACATTATATGACTTACAGGCATGGCATGCTTTTTTTTTGAATGTCGAGTTCTAATAATGGTCTTAACATAGTAGAATGATCTACGTTGTTTAATGATTTAACAAATAAACGATTTACTTTGTGTAGCTTCAATTTGGGAGGTAACACGTAAGATCATAGATACTACCTTGGTGATTGTATATACCCCAAATAAAGTACCATTATGAAGACAATTCCTAAACCATAAAACAATAAAGAATCCAAATTTGCAGCATCCAAGAAGGTCATAGAAATAATGTTTAAAGAGCATTTAAGGTACTTCGGTCAAGATTTTCCATAGTCAGTAATCCAATTAGGTTTTGGCCACCGGATAAAATAATGTACACTTGTATTATTTTATATAATATGATTTTAGAGGATGAACGAGACATGTAAAAGATTACGTTTATGAGGCTTCTCCAACACCACAGGATGTTTGGCGCAACGATATGATTGGAAGCGCACTTGTAGCGACCTGTATTTTAACGATTAGGTATTTAAATTTTGATCATTAATTAACTGAGTGATGGTTCCAAAATGATATTTGTCACAAACGTCCGAATCAGGATTTGGAACTAGTTCCGTTGAGTCTAGATTGTTTGTTATGTGAGAAATAAATATATGGATCGTTATATTTCAAATTCGGACCATTTAGTTGTCATAATGATCTCGAAATACGCGTAAATAGTCATTTCGATAAAATAGTTTCGGATTACGATAAAATTTATATTTTTGGAATCGTAGTGGTGAATTTTGCACGCCGTCAAATTTCGTAGCGGTCGGATGTATCGTTTGGTCGTGAGTAAATAAAACACATCTCTTTTAATTGGAACAAGTGAATATAATATTAATTGTTTTCATCCTTATCCACTCCCTCTCTCTTTAACGATACTTCTCCACCCCTTTTCTTCTTGCAAAAATGGTCGCTCCTCTCTCTTTTTTTGAAAAATCATTCCCCTCAAAATACTCTACCTAAAATCGCATCGCTACAAACATTGGACTCCTAGAAAGATGCTCTACCTCCTTTGCAAATTTCAGCGTGTTTAGCGATGATCATTGTCACGACTACGAGGCTAGGGCTCGATTTTCCTTGCGCTACGGTTGACGATAGGAGGAGATGGGGCCTGAGTTTAGTTTTGAATGGAGAGATGCTTTAACAGATGTTTTTTGGGGCCTGCATCACTTGGAGCAACACAAGGGGAGGCTAAAAAGGGGATTTGATAGGGTGACAAGGGTGGAGCGTTGTGGTATGCGTTGCGGAGCATTCACAAAGAGGAGCGTGTTGGATCTGACACTTTGTGAGGGATAAAAGAGAAGAGAGGGTATTGGGTCTAGGGGGTTTCATGTACAAGTGAACAACATGTAGCTTGCATTTGGGGAAGAAGGGGCAAAGTGATTATGAGAGGTAACTAGTGTTAGTTAACTACATATAGGTTGTTAAATTGCTTAAATAATCCTTAAACTTATAATATGTATAACTTTTGCATACGAGGTCGGATTTGAGCTATGTTTCCTCCGTTGGACTTGTATTGGTGAGCTCTATGTTTTAGAGCTGATTTGGGTTGATTTGGTTAAGGTGCGTGATATTGTCTCTCACTGAACTATATTTGCTCCTATGGTATAAATTTGACATTTAATGGATTTATAGTTATAAAATGTAATATCTAGAATATTTAAACCTAGAAAATAATAAATAAAAATATTAAAAAGTGACTTAAGTAATTTTAGCTTGATTATCACACTTTACCCGGTTGCGTGCTATTGTGCAGACTATTTACCCGTTTACGCGCTGTTGCGTGTTATTTCGACCACATGTTAGATATAGATTATTTGGACACTTATATCACTTTGATTGTTATAGATAGGTTCTATTTGATTTATTTCTGCCAATATGGATTCTTATATGTTAGCTTAGGAATTCGTATTACTATTAGTTGCATTGTTGTATTATTTGCCTACTTTTGCTTAAAATCGCAGGAGTTTGGTCCGTATTGATCAAAAACATAAGTGGGTGTACTAATTCGGCGCACAAAATGGTAAACTTGAACGGATGATATAAATTCTCGAAGAAGCTTCAGAGTGCATGGATGTATTGGACAATGGAGCAACATTGGAGTTTGACGATGGATTTGAAGACGAAGTGGTATCGAAGTTCAACGATGGATTTAGCGACGGCAGGGTCGGTTCAGTAGGTCAAGTCAGATCCGGATAGATGTAATGATCTTAAGTTGGATCGGTATATGCCGAACTGGATCCAAATTGGTGTATGCCGATCTGAATCCGGATCGGTATGCCAAACTGATCCCCTATCGGTTGGCCAATCTGGACCTAGGTGGGTTTGGGTTGGTTGATTCGGGAAGGATAATTTAGCGTAGACTCTAAAGCTCGGTAGATGATCTGAAGATATAGGACGGACTTGACAATAAGATGAATTTCATGGAAAATGCTGGATGTTTTCCTTAGATGGGTACTTAATAAGTTTTGGTTAAATACATGATCCGAGTAGACGTTATCTATTACTATAGAGTGGTCGATATCGACTACTACTGTTGTTGGCCACTGTAGCCAATTTGACATGGACGAGACTGCTGCGATAAATGGTTTTCTCCGAAATGCAACAAATACGACATCCAGTTATACTGAGATTACTGTTATATGAGGATGGTATGACATGTAGTTGTTATGACTTAAAGAATAGTCAATGAGGTCTCACGGCAGTGCAGTTCGTCGGGGATAACCCACTTGTCGATCGACTTCAAAGGGGAGTCTTATGGACGATCTAGAGATGGATTCTGCTGCAAAGAACGTGTGTAAATGGATTGTTGGCATTCACGACTTTAGTACGCCATTTAGAGAGCGGCATAAGGATGGATCAGAGCCAATTCAGTGTAGAACGATCAATCAGGTCCCTAGATCCTATGCAGTTTGGACTGGGTAGGATTACCGATAATAGTCCATGTAGACGGACATAGCGATAATTTGGCGGAGCTCATGCAATGTGGCTTGTAGTGCCTTGATGGATTGGGTCATCGAAAATCTGGATGTCATATGCTTTACGCATTGAGTGAGGATGCGAGGATGGTTGATGGTTGCTGTGATTATTTACTTATTTACGACCATTTGATACTTAGACATCTATCACACGTTCTCTACTTGATGTTTATCACAGTATAACATGTATCAATTGTTATGTGCTAACTTTGTGGATGTAGGGGCATGACTGGTATGATTCTCCATATCCTTTATGCTATGTACTATTACAACTTTTACAATAGTTTGAGATTGTTTATTGCTCACACCACACTATTGTCTGACCCAAGTTTTTATTTCCCTCTTATTAACTTGGGTGCTCATCGACGATACTAATGAGCAGACCAAGTGGCAGGTATGAGTATTACTTGGAGCTGTGTTGGTGGATTACCAAGAGATGATGTCTTTCCTACTTATGCTTGTATAGTATTGTTTATTCCACTGTGTAGCACAGTGGAGCCTTGATAGTGTTATGTATTCTTATTAGTGACAATTTAGCAGTTTGGGTTTATTTATTTTTTGCATAAATTTTATTACTGTTTTATATAACTGTATGAGGCTATATACTCTGATTATATGGTTTATATAGTTATTGTTGTCCCGTCTATTTTATATTTGTGATTGTTACTATTATATATTATCTGATGAATTGTGAGATATACGACAGGTTCGGTGATTCCGTTTAGGTTTTGTTATATTCTTTCTCTTCTCTTCTATTTTCTTCTTTTCTTTTCCTTTTCTCTTCCTTTTTACTATTTCTTTCTCATGGCGACCGCTTTACATCGATCGGTTACTCATACAGTGCAAATTTTTTGTTATGAGCACCGATAGTGTATAGCCGATTGTTACATTTGGTATCAAAGCTTAGGTTGCATTTTTTAACCTAAGAATTACTGAATTTGATAGTTAATATATATGAGAGGGTACGTATTTGTATATATTTTGGTTTTCAAATCTATGTATTTGTAATGTATATAGTATGTTGTTTTGCATAAGAGTGCTATTGGAATAGTTTTCTCTATTACTTGTTGATCTTCCTAATCACCTATTTGAGATGATCTAACAGACGAGAAATACTACTAATTACTTAATCTCTAGAGTTGAGAATCGAGAAAGATCGAGGACTACCAGCCTCGATTTCCATTTTATGTTTCCAGCAATGGTACAAACCATTATCAGGGATGCTTTAATATCTCTATTTGGCTCTGGCGCTCAAATGCAGCGAGTCGATTATGCCTCTTATATGGGCACTTATATGTCTATGTGGAAAACCATTCCTTGGAACTGATTCGCCTGTTTTGTCATGGTGCGAGAGCGGTTTGGGTTTTCACAAGATGTTCTTTGATGCTTAGAGTTAGGTGTTATAGTGAAGAAGGGTTTACTCCTAAGGAACTCCAAAGTTGAACTAGAATTGGTTGAGAGTCTTCACTGCTTAGGGTTCCTAAAGTTGATTTTCTTGAGATCAGTTCATGTTTCACTTCGAAGTGGTTTGTACCGACTTCTTAGAAGTCCATTTTGGTGAGGAGTTAACCGATTTGTTAAAGAGTGTGGATGAATTCGATGTGCTACCGAAGTACGATTATTCTCTCTATTGTCACTCAGAAGTCTGGAGTTTATGGATGGGTTGGGTGATATACTCGAAGGGTGATTATTTCATTCTGAGAAAATGATGGTTTAGAACAGTCGATCGAAGAAGCTCGCGATGTTCGAGAAGTTTTTCATGCCTTACCGGGACAAATCATGGAGACACGTATTTATCGTCCTTTCCATTTTGTTGAGTGCTACCTCGATGAAAGAGAAAGGAAGTGTGTCATCACTCGATATATGTTTCCATTAATGGTTTTTCCATATATATTTTAGTTTAACATCGAGTTTCATCATTTCATTTAATCTTACGGTCCAATGAATGGAACAGGATTGGGACTCATGATAACTGGTTTTCTTTTCTTGATTGTGACTTACCATGTTGAGGGATCAGTTAGATTATGTATGTTGTGAAATCTCGTGTTTGGTCGTTGGAAATTAATACTATATGTGACTGCAACATCCAAAGCGATTAATTTCGAGCCTCGAGGTGGGGGAGTATTTAACTAGGCTATACTTGGCAGTATACGTGGTTCATCACAACTTAAAATTCATTAAGTTATGGTTGCATCTTTGTTAAATTGTTTGATTTTTATTGATTGTTTAACTTTATTGGACTTAATCTCTAAGTCCAATAGTTCACATACCCGGAGGATATGGAATATCAATAGTAGAGAGAAGCTGTTGTTGGTGATGATAATGGACCAGGTCAAGATCATCAATACTGAGTCATCTACAATTTAGTGATAGTGGGCTAAGACTTAGATCTTCAGTAGGCGAGTCGCTTACGATTGGATGATAATAGGCCAAGACAGTTCTCTGTTACTAAGTCATCACCTGAGCTTATAGTTTGAGATATCTTGACACATTCGATAAGGTGACCAAATTGCCACCGTTTTTGAGTCGAGTTCCATATCGATTTTGTTATAGTATTGAACCAGTAGTGATTCCTTTAGAGCATATAACACCTTAAGAGAGGAAAGTGAGCATCTATTCTCATTGATTGGTGGGTCGTATGATTAGCTCTAGGGTGCAAGGACGTTTTTTCAATTGGAAACACGAAGGAGTTTTTACCGATTGTGGGTAGTTGGATGGTGTGTGCCGATTATAGCATTTCACACACTGCTTTGATTTTGATTAGTTGGTTGTGTCATTCAGGTTAACCAACGAGCATGCACTTTTTGTTGATATCTTGGACCATGTTTCGAGATATCTCTTGTATATTTTGTACTTATGCTATTTGATTTTATTTTCATCTTTCTATAGATGAAAAGAAGGCACACTATACAACTGGTTTTTGTGTTGTCAATGTTGAGAAAACACCATTTGTTGGTTGGCTTATTGGGGTTTCATTTTCGGTGAGAGAAGTGAAATGTTAGGGTCACATCGTCCTGGGCAGGATTTCATTAGAGATCCTGCACGAGTTGGTTTGGAATGTGAAGTTGACACTTGGGTGTGTCAGTTTCTCGTTCCGAGCAGGAATGGCGAACCGATAGGATACTTTATTGTGTTGCTTGGTTTGGTGCGGTGTGTTTCTAAATGGAAGGTTGTCGCATTTTAGTCGATAACCAAAATCACGCGAAAAGAAGTAATCGACTCCTGTTTCGAAGTCAATGACGATATAGTTCGCTTTTGAGGATTATATGCACTATTTGTTAGCGAGAGATTTAGAATTGTTTAGTGAAGTTGCATTACTAGAGTTTCTCTTCTCCGCGAGAGATTTTAAACTTTTCTAGTAGCAATAGTTGGTATTGTTGGCCTCCTACAACTTTGAAGTTTCCTGTATATACATATAGGAAATGTACTTGCTTGTGTGTGTCGAGTCGTATATGGATTACATTATATTGGATGTCTCATATTAGATAGACTAGTATCATACATGTTAGGATAGGCATGGATGTTATTTTATAATTGTTATTATTTTTCCATGCATATTTGATTGTTGATGTTTGTCATGATTGTATTTTCTTGTAAGATTGTTAGGCATGTAGGATAGTTGTATTGTCGTATCGTTCATTTATTTGAGATAAATTCCATACATGACTTGATATGCTCATATTTGATAAATTCTATTTATTTAACATGTTTATTTCTCTTGTTTCTATTTCTACTATTGTGTCTACTCCTTATTGAGTACATGCCTAGGTACACAGAAGCAAGATTGATAGTTTGGATGCTAATTTGCTTTATTTGCATCTGCATGCTAAGCTTGTTTGAGAAGAGATATGTAGTAGATGTAGAGTTATGTTTTTTGCCATTTGGAGCATTTTGGTGATTTTATTCCCCAAACATGGATAACCACTTTTGGGCTTTTGTTTTCTTTTGTTGAGATGGGCCTTGTATGGCGATTGAGTTGTGGTTTTTTCGGATCGATCCGTACAAAGGAGGAGTTACCGAAATTTTCCTTGAATTCAGCCAAAATTGGAAGGAAATTCAATAAGGGATTCTAAATTGAATTGTCTTCTATCTTGTGAGTTATTACTTTTATTTACCATTACTTGTTCATTTGAAAAATAAGTGTATGACTTAGGTGTCCGGGTTGGTTGCATCAATCCTGAATTTGATTGTGGTTGTACTTAAAATGAGAATATTGGCTCCAGTCCTAATTCCGAGTTTTTTTCGTTTGTTATGATCTGTTTCAACGGTTGTTGTTGAGAGCGTTAAATGGCGGTTTATCTTGTGTCATCACTTGTTCGAGAGTGTAGGGTGCTACCTCATCCTTGAGGATTTCGAGGACGAAATCTTTTAAGGAGAGAAGAATGTAACGACCTGTATTTTAACAATTAGGTATTTAAATATTTTATTTGAATATTAATCTTTAATAAATTGAGTGATAGTTCCAAAAGGAGTTTTTACAAACAGTCGAATCGGGATTTGGAACCAGTTCTATTGAGTCTAGATTATTCATTATGTGGGAAAAAAATATAACGCTATATTTTGAGTTCCGAACATCTGGTGGTTATAACGATTTCGATATACACATAAATAGTCGTTTTGAGAGCAGTGTCGAATTACTACGAAACTTATATCTTGTAACACCCCACGTTCATTAATGTCACTCACTAAGGGAATGCATTAACTTCCATGGAGTATTATAAGAGTATAGAACAGAATATCACAAGACATATATATGGATGGTACTTAAGAAAATTCAAACTTTATTCATTGCAGTGGAAAAGCAAAACATGTTTGGTTACAACATCAAAACCACATACTAGAATCAAGTACATAAATATCCATCTTGAACAAAATTATTATCAGAGTACATAAAAGTAAAATCATAATCCCACTCCAAATAGCCATAATGAAAAGAGATAAAGTTAAGCATTACTCTCAACACTTCCAAGCGCTTCAAGAAGAAAGAAATCCAAGTCAAGCTTCAGTGTTTCCTCCCTGAGAACCTGGGGGGAAGGGGGACGAAAGAAAAAGAGGCGAAAACAAAAAGGTCAGACATAAAGCCTGGCGAGTCCAGCTACTTTTAGCATGAAAATAAGTAAACCAATATGACAGGAATAAACAGGATGGAAAGTATAACCATGACATAAGGTAAAGCTAGATAACGGGATGAATATAAAGGAATTTCTAGTGCGCTTCCCAGATTTCTTACTTAATTTAATTCTCTGCACCACCTACTAGTAATTCTTAACGAAATGATCCCAACCCCGCAATTGGTAGCACTCAGGCGTAACATCTAGTAAGAGGTATCTGCCCCCATACAATCCTTGAAAGTCCACTTGCCCATAATAGATACTAGATGTCCCCACATTACCCCTAATCGATCGGCTCCCTAACTTGTAGATATCTGTGCGGGTCCCAGCTTAGGGTGTATCACTCCCTAAGTGGCAACCCGTGGGTGCACAGCTTTATACCTACTGATGTACAGTGGCTAAATCTTCCAATGCCAGGAACACCTTGTGCACGCTTAACGAACCCGTCGAAACCTACACTGCTACACCCTCACTCTTATTTGACCGCTTATAATCAGCCCAGTAAGCGTGCCCCAACCCTGCCTAGCTCAGGGTTCCCGATACCACTAAGTAGGTTACTATTTGAAATGGGTCCCTACCGCTACTAGGTTTTTCCCTAGGGTTTATCCTAACCCAAACTTATATTGGTTGTGTTTTCTATCAACCTATTTGACTTAACCCCATCCACTTATCTAATCAATATGCATTATTGGTTAAGCTTGCCTTAATCCTATCCACTTTGTTTATGTATTATTGGTTAAGTTGTCTTCTTACACAGGTTAACTTAACCCCACCCACCTAACATGTTTTAGGTATCATATTCATCTATGATCGGCATTAATTAGTTATTAATGCATAGACCTCTCACATTAAGTGGATGGCTTGGGGCCGCTGGATGTGCCGGGCGGTTCCGGGCAGACTTCTGCCACAAGCTAGACTTAACCTCGTGTCTAAGCATCTTTTAGTTATGCCTACGACCTCTCACATTAGACTGGTCGTTTGCGGTTACTGGTTAGGTCGGTTGGTTCCGGGCAGACTACTACCGCAAACGGAGTCTAACCTCGTGTCTCAACATGCATATCTTAGCCAATTTATTCATTTGCATTTTATGCCAATTTTAGGCCAATTATGTCAATTACCCAAAATTCCCAATTTCATATCATGCCCAACAATTAACATATATTATGCCAAATTTAACATTTGTCATGCCCAAACCAACCCAACGTATATTATGCCAAATTTCCCATCGTTCCCTAAATTACCGTTCGTACGTTCATCTCTATGAGATTTGGCCTAGGCTCGAAGTAGCCCGGCTATAAAAACCAAAAAGGGAAGGAGGAAGGGATAAGATAAAGAACAGACATAATAATAACAATAAGCATAAGTATGAACTAATCATAAAGATATGATAAAACTGATAAAACTGATGATAATATCAACATGGGCATATAAGAATCATGAATATTATGTTATCGGCTAAGATAGAATTGATGAGATTCAATCTTATTATCATGTATAATTCCCAAATCCAATTTACAACATATCAGAATTGCTTTAGCATTATTTTAATCTAAAAATAATCAATGAACTCACAAAGATTGGATTAAGGAAGAGAATTAGGTGCTGTAGCTGTTGTAGATTCGATCCCCTTTATAGAATTCCTTTACTTTGATTTGTTGAAGAAGAAGGACTAGTTTAGGTTGAGGTAGCATGGAGGCGCCATGAATTAGTGTAGTGAAATTAGGTTTAGGTCTAGGTGTGTTTATATAGGTGTAGTGAGTTAATTATGGCCATTAGATTAGATCAGGAGCCATAGGAATCGTCCACGTCATCCGACCAATAGATAATGGCCATGTTGCGAAAAAACGATCATTAACCAATAAAAATGCGTCATGTGTGCAACATGATGCGCAGCAGCAGGGTGTTGACACCCACACGTCACACACACACACACACACACACACACATATATATATAGTTTTTTCTTTTTAACCATTTTTTCAATTAATCCTCCAATTAACCCTTTTCACACTAAACCGCTTTTTAATTGAACCGCGTTCACACTAAGCCACTTTTTAGCCATTCCCCTGAAACAAAAATATGGGGCTGGCAGGGATCGAACTCTGTACCTTTTGTATACAAGTCACATGCTCTAACCAACTAGACTACTTAGTCTTTTGTTAACAAGACTTAGGACAATGGTATCCATTATATTTTTCTCATTCCTCTTTTTTTTTCATTTTTTGTTGCAATATTTAATTTAAAGATATCTTTTTCATCCTAAATCGGTTTTCTGCAAACCATAGGTCTAAATTGACTAGAAAATCGCCACGAAGGTAATGACGCTAATTTCGTGACCTAGTTCCTGAAGCTTCTCAAATTTTCTTTTTTATTTCTATCTAATTGTTCGCATGCATTTCTTCGCATTTCATGTATTGCATTTGATTTCTTTTATTAATCTTTTTCCTTCATTTCACTGCATGAACTTATTACATGCAATTTTATTGTCATTATTTAATTTTTCTCTTAAATATATCTATGTATATAATATATATATACATATTTTCACATTTTTAATTTCATTAAAAATACGGGGTGTTACATATCTTTGGAATCGTAATAGTGAGTTGTTGCATGTCATCAAGTTTTGTAGCTATTGGATGTATCATTCGTGCGTAAATAAAGCGCACGTCATTTAATTGGAATATGTGAATATAATATTAATTGTTTTCATCCTTTTCCACTCCCTCTCACTTTCACGATACTTCTCCATCTCTCTTCTTCTTGTAAAAATGGTCGCTCCTCCCTCTTTTTTTGAAAAATCAATTCCCTTAAAATACTCCACCTAAAATCGGATTGCTTCCAACGTTGGACTCCTGACAAGATGCTTTACCTCTTGTGAAAATCCAGGCGTGTAGCTAGCATTTTAGGGAAAAGGGGTAAAGTGATTATGAGCGGTAATTAATGTTAGTTAATTACATATAGGTTGTTAAATTGTTTAAATAATCTGCAAATTTGTAACATGTATAACTTTTACCTATGAGTTTGGATTTGGGCGTCGTTTCTTCTATTAGACTCGTATTGTCGAGCTCTACGTTTAAGAGCCGATTTGGGTTGATCTAGTTAAGGTGAGTGATATTGTCTCTCACTGAACTATTTTTGCCCGTGTGGTATAAATTTGAAGTTCAAACCGATTTCTAGTTATAAAACGTAATATCTAAGATAGTTAAACCTAGAAAATAATAAATAAAAACATTCGAAAGTGATTTAATTAGTTTTAGCTTGATTATCACACTTTACCAGGGTGCATGCTATTGTGCGTCCAAATTAGCAGTTATGCGCTAGTGCGTGCTATTTCGACCACGTTATTAGATATAGACTATTTAGACACTTATATCACTTTGGTTGCTAGGTTCTATTTGATTTATTACAGCCATTATGGATGTTTATATGATATCTTAGGAACTGTTTGACTATTGATTGCATAGTTGCATTGTTTGCTTAGTTTTGGTTAAAACATCGTTCGTAGGCAATCTAACATTAAAAAATATCGTTCATAAGAGTTTGGTGCTTATCAATCAAACACACAAGTTGGTGTGTGCTGATTGAGGACATGAGGATAGTAAACTTGAACGGATGATAAATATTCTCGAAGGAGCTTCTGACGCATTGATGGATTCGACGACAGAGCAACATTGTACTTTGAAGATGGATTTGAAGACACAACGATTCAGAGTTTGACGATGGATTTATCGATGGTGAGGGCTTCGATTCGATAGTAGACGAACCAGATCCGAATCGGTATATGACGAACCTAATTCAGATTGGTATATCGATCTGAATACAGATTGGCATGTCGAACTAATCCCGGATTGGTAGGTCAATCCGAACCTGGGTCGGTTACACCAATCTAGACCTAAGTGGGTTTGCATCGGTTGATTCAGGAGGGATCATTTAGCATGGTCTCTAAAGCATTGTGGACATTCTAAAGACAGAGTATAGACTTGGCAACAAGCTAGATATCTTGACGAATGGTGTACGTTTTCCTTAAATGGGTATTTAAGCAGTTTTGGTGTAACACCCCACACCCGCTACGGTCACTCACTATGGGAATGCCATAACATTGGTGGAGTATTTTAAGTGAATATAGAACAGAAAAATTACAACAAGACAGATATAAGTAATACTTGAAAATTTAAATCATCATTTCATTTCAGCGGAAAGTAAAACATGTTTGGTTACATCACAAACCATACAAGAGTCAAGTACAAAATATCCATCTTGATAAAAATAAGTACATAATCCCATCAAGTAAACAATAGCCATAAAAGGAAAGATGAACTGAGCTTTACTTCAACGGTCCAAGCTCCAAAGGATAGATGCAGCAATTCGATCAAGGCCCATTAGCACTAGGCCCACTCTGATAACCTGGGGTTGGGGGAAAAAGATAAAAACAACGGGGTCAGACATAAGTCTGAGTGAGTCCTATAACTTTAACAATACAATCATTAAAGTAACCAGAGAAGACATAAGTTGATATACGGTAACGCCTGGGGATGAATGGCTACGCTAAGCAGCTTGGCAAACTTGGGATAAACTAAGATAACCGTAAAGACGCATTTATCCACCAAGGATAATTACTAGATTACACCGCCCCAGACCTATCCACCCAAGGATAGTTTCTACACTGCACCACACCAGTTCTACCCACCAAGAGTAATTCCTACTTAAAGGTTGATCCCTCCAAGGACTTAGAAAATTTCCCCACGATTGATTCGTGTACTCCTAGCCCACTACATAGGTGCCGTCTGCCCCTATCTCCACTAGGTGTACCTAGCAATTTTACCCAGTAGTTTCGTGTACCCCTACATAGGTGCCGTCTGCCCCTATCTTTATTAGGTGTACCCACTACTCCCCATCGATCGGCTCCCTACCGTAGATACCCGTGCTGGTCCCACAATTGGGGTGTATCATTCCCCAATGTGGCCACCTGATAATATCAACGGTGCACGGCTTTATATCTACACGATGCAACAACGACTTACCAACCAGCCCGGGTCCACACACGCATATGAAACCCGTTGGTCCTGCGTTGCCACCGCTAACCCGTTTTGGCCACTTATAGTCAAGCCCAATATGCGTGTCCCGTCACCCGACCAGAGTCGAGCCCACAAAGATACGTTTGGGATATTGGTTGAAATGGGCCCCCACAAGCTACTACTTAAGCTTGCAATTTTATCTAGTGCATCCCACTTAACCCCTCTTTATAATCATGCCCACTTACATGTTAAGCTTTGGTTAAGTCATCTAATCATATTTCAATTGCCCCTTAAGGCACCCACTAGATTTCTACATGCCACCCAAAGCACTTACTTAACCCTTCACCCATGTTTTAATTACATGTTCCTCTTTGGTTAAGTATTCTAATCGTATTTTCTATTGCCACCCAAGGCAACTTACTAGTTTCCTCATGCCACCCGAGGCACCCCCACTAGTTACTACATGCCACCCAAGGCACCCACTTAACCCTCATGTCTCACTACATGCTAATTTGGTTAAGTGTTTCTTAATTAATTAAGACCGTGATCCTCCTAAAGACCTCTCACATTAGACTATCTTTTATGACCGCTGGTTAAGCCGGTTGGGTCCGGGCAGCCTTACGTCATAACCGAGTCTAACCTCGTGTCTTTACGTTAATCACGCATTTAGTTTGTGACTAAGACCTCTCACATTGGGCCAATCATTTGTAGCCGCTGGATGGCCGGTCGGTTCCGGGCAGACTTCCGCTACAAAAAGGGTCCAACCTCGTGTCTTAGTTGATTAATTACACCTAATTAATCACCCCCACAATTAATTATCCCTAATTAATTACACATTCACATTTTTCATAACATGGGTAGACCTAACTCAATAGGTAAATTCCCATGGGGTAGACCTAACTCAATAGGTAAATTCCCACTTATGTTAATTTATTTTTATGGTATGCTTAATCATACCCAATCATACTTTTATTAACATATTTATTACCCCATCGTTCCCCACGTAAATCGTTCTCATTTCACGACATAATAAAGGGAAAGATCCATCACAAATATCATGGGTTTAACATATAACTTTGTCATGGGTTAAGAAGATGTCAACTTGCATATATGAGCATATATTAACCCAACTACATTTAACCCCAAACTTGCATATTATCATACACATGACTTGCATAACATGTTGCATATGAACTTGCATATTATCATACATATCTTGCATAACATGTTGAACTTGCATATAAGCATTCACACAACTTGCATAACATGTTGAACTTGCATATAAGCATCCTCACAACTTGCATAACATGTTAAACATGCATTTAAGCATACACATAACTTGCATAAGCATTCACATTCTTGCATGAGCATTCACATACTTGCATATTAACTCATAAACTTGCATAATGTGTCATCATGAACTTGCATATTAACAAACATGTAACTTGCATAGCATATCTTGCATATTAACATACATGTAACTTGCATAGCATATCTTTATGGACTTGCATAACATGTATATGATCACATAGCCCACAACTTGCATATTTAGCATCATGTAAACATAACATACATCATACTAAACTTGCATAAACTTACATACTCAACATGCATAAACCCACTTGTTAAACATGCATAAACCAACTTATTAATCATGCATAAAACCACTTATCAAATATGCATAAACCAACTTATGAAATATGCATAAACCAACTTATTAATCATGCATAAAACCACTTATCAAATATGCATAAACCAACTTATGAAATATGCATAAACCAACTTATTCAATATGCATAAACCAACTTATGAAATATGCATAAACCAACTTATTAATCATGCATAAAACCACTTATCAAATATGCATAAACCAACTTATTCAATATGCATAAACATAGAAAAACATAGAGTAACATATCATTACAAATGATTCAAACTCACTAATCCGCATTCAAGACCATAAGTCCCATTACACCCAATCTACTTGCTTTAACAATTGATGTTAAAGTGATAGAAACTCACAACTAGCAATTTGCACTCCAAATGAAGAAGATTAAGATGCTTAGAATGGATTGGAGGTTGATTAGAGCTTGCTTTCCTCTTCATTGATTTGTGGTGGCCATGATCAAGTTTCATTTTGCCATAGTTTAGTTACAAGATCTAATTATGAATGAATTAGGATAGGGTTAGGGTCTTATTTATAGGATTAGGTTGCATTTTAGACCCTTAGATTAACCCTAGATTGGATTAGGACCCTTAGATTTAGGAAATCTCTAGAACCAGCCCTCCAAGCCAGCCTAGAACCCAACCTGGTGCAACCTGGTGCAACCTGGTGCACCCAGGTTCTCTGGACGGCGCACCCTGTCGACAGGCAAGTCGACAGGCAAGTCGACACCCCCTGTCGACAGGCCTGTCGACATGGGTAGGGCGGGATTTTTCCCGCCTGACCCCACTATTCCAATTTAAAATCTGAATTTTAAATTCTTAATTCTGTTTTTAGTTTTGAATTTTCTGCAATCTTCATCGGGCCATAACTGGGCCATACGGACTCCGATTCTCGAAAACTCGGACTCTATTTTGCGTATTTTTTCGAGACGAACGCAATGACGCAGCCCGTTTCCCCCGATTCCCACATCTGAGATTATTTATTCTGCAATTAGTGAATTTTAGCATTAACCCAAAATACAGGGTGTTACATTCTCCCCTCCTTAAAGGATTTCGTCCCCGAAATCTCTAAGCTAAGGAGAATGCATATCCTACCATCCAAACAACCATCTACTCAATCCATCAAACACGGGCATCCATTGTCCTTAGAACAATTTCTAATGATGTATGAGCATATGCAAAGAGTGTGTGTATATGTTCCCTATCTAATGTATGAACATATGCAAACCATGATAGTGCCATGCATCCATTATGTATGCGAAAGAACCCTATCGACACATACAATATCTACATGAGTGCACAATCATTCACCAAAATGCATCATCCATATGATAACACAATCATTAAACATCCATAGATATAGCTTCCTACACACAATTTTATGCAATATGCAATATGAAGTGATTGAGCCGATCTAGTGCCTAGAGTGTGTATATATGCATCCACGAGCGACCACTAGCAAACACTTGCATCCACATGCATCCATCAATCATAACATGTCTCAAACACATGTTTCAACCATAGGTTTACCCTATCTAAAGGTCAAAGGTACTAACGAAAGGACATACTAAGGATAAGATAAGCACAAGATATGCGATGAAGGAGAAGCGAAAGGATATACCCTCCGAAAGGAAACGGGTACCTCGAACGCATCTTCGCTTCCGTCTCCCAGGTAGCGTCGCTCTCTTCATCTCCCCTTCGTACTTTGACTAATTGAACCTTTCAAATCTCTGACCCAAGGATGCAAGTAGGAGCTCGTCGAATCGTCGCATCACGCTCTACTTCCACTTCTCTAAGCAAACTCGGCTCTACCACCTCTGCGGTCTCATGTAGGAACTTCCTCAAATGTAACACATGGAATATATCATGTATACCACTAAACCCGTCGGGCAACTCCACTCTATATGTCATATGTCCAATCCTTTCCTTAATAGGAAACGGCCCAACAAACCTCGGTACTCACTTCCCAACAGATCCAAAGTGAACCACATTCCGTAACGGAGATAAAAAGCATGTCCTAATATCAAACTCAAGCTCTGTTCTCCTGTTGTCCGCATAAGATTTATGTTTATCTTGCACCGCTTTCCTCCTTCTTTGAATCAAATCAATCTTTTCCCGAAGTCTTTCTAACCTTATCGGCCCAAGCAAGATCTCATCCGTAGATTCCCACCAACGTGTAGGTGATCGACAAGGCCTTCCATAAAGAGCTTCGAAAGGTGCCATACCAATACAGGACTGAAAGCTGTTATTATATGCGGACTCCACCAATGGAAGATGCTCTTCCTATGTACCTCCAAAATCTAAGATACAAAGCCTCAAAAGGTCTTCTAGGACATGATTCACCCTCTCGGTCTGGCCGTCCGTCTGAGGATGATATGCGGTATTCAAACACAACTGAGTCCCCACTGCTTCTTGCAAACTTCTCCGGAACTCGCTAGTGAAGATAGGATCTCGATTACTCACTATGCTAGAGGGTACCCCATGCAATCGACTATCTCTCGAAGATACACAGAAGATAGCCATGGAGCGGTCCTCTTGCTCTTCATAGGTATAAAAATGGGCGCTCTTAGTAAGTCTGTCTACCACCACCCAAATTCCCGTATTACCCTTTCTTGATCTGGGTAACCTGTCAACAAAATCCATCGAGATGCTATCCCACTTCCATTGCGGAACTTCCAATGGGTGAAGCAACCCACCTGGTTTCTTTTGCTCCGCCTTCACTTGTTGGCACACCAAGCATCAGGCAACATATTCGGCCACATTTTTCTTCATACCGGCCCAGAAGAAAACCCTCTTCACGTCTTGGTACATCTTGTCCCCACCGGGATGAATGGTCATCTTAGAACGGTGTGCATCATCAAGAATAACCTTCCTCAAACCTTCGCCTTGCGGTACACAAAGTCTACCGTCTCTACGCAAGCACCCCCTATTGTCTAGGGTGTACCTACTCAAATGGCTGGACGACTCCCCCTCTTATGAGCTTCCCCACCAACTCAACCAACTGTGGGTCGTCCCTCTGTGCTTCTCCAATCTGCCCCAAAAGAGTAGGTCGGTACAAAGTCAACGGAAGGTCTAAAGTCAAACTTAGAAATAAACTCTAAGCTCCGTCGTTCAACGAACAATGAACTCAAGGACAACCTTTTTCTACTTAAGGCGTCCGCTACCCTGTTTCCCTTGCCATGGGTATACGCTATCTCAAACTCATAGGATGCTAAGAATCCTATCCACCTTTGTTGTCTTAAGACAACGTGCTCAAAGAGTTTCCAACACTTCCCTAAGATGTAGGGCATGCTTTTCTCCACTCCTAGAGAAAATCAGGATATTCTCCCATGCAAAATCGTCACACTATCCATCTCTCACGCAGACCACCCTGGTCGAACTCGACATCCCTCAAATGCAAGCCCCAAAGGCCTAAACCAATATCAGACAAACACCCAAGGGATACCTCCTTCGAATTCAGACGACCTACGTGAGATGATACTAGTAAAAATGGCCAAATAATTGAGCCCTTGTCCAACTCTGGATGTCCTTGCCAGTCTCGCTCTAAAACCACCGTTTTCCCATAACTGGCTTTTGCTCATCCCATTGAGCACATACGAAAACTTATTTCGCTTCCTAGAAAAGACCCAGATGTCATCTACAAAGACCATCACGAACTCATTTAGGTACTCCCTGAACACCCTTCTCATCAAATCAACAAAGTATGCGGGGGCGTTCGTCAAACCCAATGGCATCACCAGCCACTCATAAAAGAAATCATCCGGAGTCCTAAAGGCAGTCTTCTCTATACTATTCTCAGCCACTCTCAACTGATGAAATCCCGTGGCTAAGTCCTACTACAAAAATACTGAGGCGCCAGCCAACTGATCAAAGAGATCATCAATCCTCGACAATTGGGTGTCCATTCTTCTTTGTGAGTTTATTTAGTTCTCTTTAGCCTTCACAATGTCTGAGGGACCCACCCCCCTTCGCGGCAAAAACTACTGGAGCACCCCACTCCGATATACTTCGTCTTATGAACCCCTTCTCAAGCAAATCGCCTACTCACTTATGGAGTTCCCTCCTCTCACGAGGAGCCTTGTGGCACACTGGCCAAGATACTGGTTTGGCATCATCTACCAGATATATTCGGAAGTCAATCTCCCGCTCCGGAGGTAAGCCCTTCACCTCCTCAAAACACATCCGAGTATTCCCGGACCACTCTAACAGATCGCAAACTCTAGACCGACTTGTCAAGCGATTCTAGATAACTTAGCATAACAGATTCTATGGGATTACAAGAGATCTCGAGAGTGTTACCCAAGCGGGTCATAAGCCTAACAACTCTCCCTTCAAAGTCAAGAACGGCACCTCTACTGGATAACCAGTCCATGCCCAAAACTAGCCCATAGCCCGTGAAGCCCAACAAGCATCACACCTAAGCTCAACGCTAAGTATAGAAACTTTCAAACCCAAACACATCATGGAGCCCAATTGGGTTTGAAACAACTAAGGGATCATCTACCGAACTGGTGTCTAAGTGCAGTGACTCAACTAACAATGATGAGATAAACGAACTCGATGCATCATAATTAAATAAAGTTTGAACCGGATAATATAGAAATCCTAATTCCAACCTAGACGGTCCTATCCCCATCTGGTACCCTAGTCGTGAGGGAATACAACTACCCTCCAGGAGATTCCATGCCTTGCCCTTGCTTCTTTGGACAATCCTAATAAGGTGTCCTATTCCTCCCAAAAGGATAACTACTAGCCTTCTTCTTCCCATTCTCCACTCGTAACCTCCCATCAATGAGGTTTCGTCCTTCATTACCCAAACAACTATTTGAGTCTTCCTCCCATCGTCCATCCAATAAGTACCTACAAGTCCTCCTCCTTCTTGAACCAACTTCTAATCCGACTAATGTCTAAGTCCCTTGAAGTGGTTTTCCATCCTTATCTATCTTAGAAAGGTCATCTATACACGGAGAATTCGAAAGATAAAGATATGGCTATCGGGGATTATGCTTTTCTTTCAAAAACTCTTTTCTCAAAAGACATGTTTTTGAAAATACTCCTTTCCAAAAATATTCTTAGAAAATAATTTTTCTAAAAATTGTATCTGTTCTGGTAACCTTAAGCTCTGATACCACGTGTAACACCCCACACCCGCTACGGTCACTCACTATGGGAATGCCATAACATTGGTGGAGTATTTTAAGTGAATATAGAACAGAAAAATTACAACAAGACAGATATAAGTAATACTTGAAAATTTAAATCATCATTTCATTTCAGCGGAAAGTAAAACATGTTTGGTTACATCACAAACCATACAAGAGTCAAGTACAAAATATCCATCTTGATAAAAATAAGTACATAATCCCATCAAATAAACAATAGCCATAAAAGGAAAGATGAACTGAGCTTTACTTCAACGGTCCAAGCTCCAAAGGATAGATGCAGCAATTCGATCAAGGCCCATTAGCACTAGGCCCACTCTGATAACCTGGGGTTGGGGGAAAAAGATAAAAACAACGGGGTCAGACATAAGTCTGAGTGAGTCCTATAACTTTAACAATACAATCATTAAAGTAACCAGAGAAGACATAAGTTGATATACGGTAATGCCTGGGGATGAATGGCTACGCTAAGCAGCTTGGCAAACTTGGGATAAACTAAGATAACCGTAAAGACGCATTTATCCACCAAGGATAATTACTAGATTACACCGCCCCAGACCTATCCACCCAAGGATAGTTTCTACACTGCACCACACCAGTTCTACCCACCAAGAGTAATTCCTACTTAAAGGTTGATCCCTCCAAGGACTTAGAAAATTTCCCCACGATTGATTCGTGTACTCCTAGCCCACTACATAGGTGCCGTCTGCCCCTATCTCCACTAGGTGTACCTAGCAATTTTACCCAGTAGTTTCGTGTACCCCTACATAGGTGCCGTCTGCCCCTATCTTTATTAGGTGTACCCACTACTCCCCATCGATCGGCTCCCTACCGTAGATACCCGTGCTGGTCCCACAATTGGGGTGTATCATTCCCCAATGTGGCCACCTGATAATATCAACGGTGCACGGCTTTATATCTACACGATGCAACAACGACTTACCAACCAGCCCGGGTCCACACACGCATATGAAACCCGTTGGTCCTGCGTTGCCACCGCTAACCCGTTTTGGCCACTTATAGTCAAGCCCAATATGCGTGTCCCGTCACCCGACCAGAGTCGAGCCCACAAAGATACGTTTGGGATATTGGTTGAAATGGGCCCCCACAAGCTACTACTTAAGCTTGCAATTTTATCTAGTGCATCCCACTTAACCCCTCTTTATAATCATGCCCACTTACATGTTAAGCTTTGGTTAAGTCATCTAATCATATTTCAATTGCCCCTTAAGGCACCCACTAGATTTCTACATGCCACCCAAAGCACTTACTTAACCCTTCACCCATGTTTTAATTACATGTTCCTCTTTGGTTAAGTATTCTAATCGTATTTTCTATTGCCACCCAAGGCAACTTACTAGTTTCCTCATGCCACCCGAGGCACCCCCACTAGTTACTACATGCCACCCAAGGCACCCACTTAACCCTCATGTCTCACTACATGCTAATTTGGTTAAGTGTTTCTTAATTAATTAAGACCGTGATCCTCCTAAAGACCTCTCACATTAGACTATCTTTTATGACCGCTGGTTAAGCCGGTTGGGTCCGGGCAGCCTTACGTCATAACCGAGTCTAACCTCGTGTCTTTACGTTAATCACGCATTTAGTTTGTGACTAAGACCTCTCACATTGGGCCAATCATTTGTAGCCGCTGGATGGCCGGTCGGTTCCGGGTAGACTTCCGCTACAAAAAGGGTCCAACCTCGTGTCTTAGTTGATTAATTACACCTAATTAATCACCCCCACAATTAATTATCCCTAATTAATTACACATTCACATTTTTCATAACATGGGTAGACCTAACTCAATAGGTAAATTCCCATGGGGTAGACCTAACTCAATAGGTAAATTCCCACTTATGTTAATTTATTTTTATGGTATGCTTAATCATACCCAATCATACTTTTATTAACATATTTATTACCCCATCGTTCCCCACGTAAATCGTTCTCATTTCACGACATAATAAAGGGAAAGATCCATCACAAATATCATGGGTTTAGCATATAACTTTGTCATGGGTTAAGAAGATGTCAACTTGCATATATGAGCATATATTAACCCAACTACATTTAACCCCAAACTTGCATATTATCATACACATGACTTGCATAACATGTTGCATATGAACTTGCATATTATCATACATATCTTGCATAACATGTTGAACTTGCATATAAGCATTCACACAACTTGCATAACATGTTGAACTTGCATATAAGCATCCTCACAACTTGCATAACATGTTAAACATGCATTTAAGCATACACATAACTTGCATAAGCATTCACATTCTTGCATGAGCATTCACATACTTGCATATTAACTCATAAACTTGCATAATGTGTCATCATGAACTTGCATATTAACAAACATGTAACTTGCATAGCATATCTTGCATATTAACATACATGTAACTTGCATAGCATATCTTTATGGACTTGCATAACATGTATATGATCACATAGCCCACAACTTGCATATTTAGCATCATGTAAACATAACATACATCATACTAAACTTGCATAAACTTACATACTCAACATGCATAAACCCACTTGTTAAACATGCATAAACCAACTTATTAATCATGCATAAAACCACTTATCAAATATGCATAAACCAACTTATGAAATATGCATAAACCAATTTATTAATCATGCATAAAACCACTTATCAAATATGCATAAACCAACTTATGAAATATGCATAAACCAACTTATTCAATATGCATAAACCAACTTATGAAATATGCATAAACCAACTTATTAATCATGCATAAAACCACTTATCAAATATGCATAAACCAACTTATTCAATATGCATAAACATAGAAAAACATAGAGTAACATATCATTACAAATGATTCAAACTCACTAATCCGCATTCAAGACCATAAGTCCCATTACACCCAATCTACTTGCTTTAACAATTGATGTTAAAGTGATAGAAACTCACAACTAGCAATTTGCACTCCAAATGAAGAAGATTAAGATGCTTAGAATGGATTGGAGGTTGATTAGAGCTTGCTTTCCTCTTCATTGATTTGTGGTGGCCATGATCAAGTTTCATTTTGCCATAGTTTAGTTACAAGATCTAATTATGAATGAATTAGGATAGGGTTAGGGTCTTATTTATAGGATTAGGTTGCATTTTAGACCCTTAGATTAACCCTAGATTGGATTAGGACCCTTAGATTTAGGAAATCTCTAGAACCAGCCCTCCAAGCCAGCCTAGAACCCAACCTGGTGCAACCTGGTGCACCCAGGTTCTCTGGACGGTGCACCCTGTCGACAGGCAAGTCGACAGGCAAGTCGACACCCCCTGTCGACAGGCCTGTCGACAGCCCTGTCGACATGGGTAGGGCGGGATTTTTCCCGCCTGACCCCACTATTCCAATTTAAAATCTGAATTTTAAATTCTTAATTCTGTTTTTAGTTTTGAATTTTCTGCAATCTTCATCGGGCCATAACTGGGCCATACGGACTCCGATTCTCGAAAACTCGGACTCTATTTTGCGTATTTTTCCGAGACGAACGCAATGACGCAGCCCGTTTCCCGCGATTCCCACATCTGAGATTATTTATTCTGCAATTAGTGAATTTTAGCATTAACCCAAAATACGGGGTGTTACATTTGGTCACTATGGAGTGGACGATATCGACAACTATTGTTATTGGATACTTTATCCAATTTGACATGGATGAGGTTGCTATGACATATGCTTTTCTCCAAAATGATGCAAAAATGACATCGGGTGATACCGAGATAACTATTATACGAGGATGGGATGACATGCAATTGTTACAACTAAAAGCACAGTCTATGAGGTCTCAAGGCAGTACAGTTTGTCGCGGAATAACCCACATGTCGATCGACTTCAAAGGGGAATCTTATGACAGTCTAGAAATGGATTCTTCTGCGGAAAACGTGTGCAAAAGGGTTGTTGTTATTTGTGATTTTGGCGTGCTTTTGAGGGAGTGAAACAAGGACAGATTAGAGCCAATGTAGTGTGGACTGATCGACCCGAACCCCAAAGCTTATGTTGTTTGGACTAGGTATGGTTGTTGGTTATAGTCCATGCAGTGGGACATAGTGATAGTTTGGCAAAGCTTATATAGTAGGGCCTGTAGCGCCTTATTGGATTAGGTGACCAAAGTACTAGATGTCATATGCCTTATACACTAAGTAAGTGACTGCGAGGATGGTTGATGGATGCTATGGTTGTTTACTTATTTACCACCATTTGATACTTAGACATCTATCACACATTCTCTACATGATGTTTATCATAGTATAGCATGTGCCGATTGCTATGTGCTAACTCTGTGGATGCAGGGGGCAGGACTGGTATGATTCTCCATACACTTCATGTTATATACTATTACAACTTTTACAGTATTTTGAGATTGTTTATCGCTCACACCAGACAGTTGTCTGACCCAAGGTTTTATTTTCCTCTTATTACCTTGGGTTCTCATTGATGACTCTAATGAGCAAACCAGGTGGTAGGTATGAGTATTACTTGGCGCTATGCAGGTGGGTTAGCAGAAGATACCTCCTTTCTTATTTATAATTGTATTAGTATTGTTTATTCCACTATGTAGCACGGTGGAGCCTTGACATTGTTACGTATTCTTATTAAAGACAGTTTAGTAGTTTAGGTTTATTTATTTCTTGTATAAACTAATTACTATTCTATATAACTGTATGAGAATGTATACTCTGGTTATATGTTTTATATAGTTATTACTGTCTTTCCTATTTTGTATCTATTATTGTTACTATTATATATTATCTGATGTGTTGTGAGATATACGATAGGTTATGTGGGCATGTTTAGGTTTTGTTCTCTTATTTCTATTCTTCTATTTCCTCTTCGTTTATACTATTCTTTCTCATGGCAATCGCTTTACATCGATCTGGTGATCGTACAACACAAATTTTTTATTATGAGCACAAATGGTGTATAATGGGTCATCACCGCACTATAACTCGCGTTTCATTTACATGGCCAAATGTCCTACCGTAACGCACAAATCCACCAAAGACTCAGAGATGATCTAATAGTTCATCTTGGAACTTTTCTGGCACTCGATGAAACTTTATTGTTATTGTTAACTTCGGTATTATTATCTATGAGTTACCTATTATTATTGTTCTATTTTATTGACGTAGCATTGTTGGATCTAGATTAACCCTAGAAGGGGGGGGGGGGTGAATAGGGTTTATCACAGTTTTTCAATGAATTAAAAATCTAATGGAATATTAAATAATATCAGATCACAAAATGCAGCAGAAATAAAAATACAGAAAATAAATAACACACAGATGTACCCAGCTTCGGCAAAATCTTGCCTACTGCTTCATTCCTAAGGTTTCTACTAGGTGATACAACAGATCCCGCTTACAAGACCATGTAAACTCGCACTCTCTGCTCCTGTACTAACCCTACGCTCAAAACCCTAGATTGATCAATATCCTCTCGACCAGATTTTCCTGAATTACAAACCCGTAATCCGTAACCCTAGATTTTACAGACTCTAGTAAACTTCCAGCTAAACCCTAACTGGATTCCCCTAGAATTTTACAGATTCTAGAACTGTTTTGTCGATTTGCTTACAAAGAAGATAGAATTAAACACAATACAAAAATAAAACAAAACATAAAACCCTAGTTTAATTTAACTCCCTTAAGCCCATCCATGCTGGCCCATTTTTTTTCTCCTTTGCAACCCTTATCAAAAGAAATGTCGGCCGTCCTTTGGAAAAATAAATTAGGGTTTTATTTTTGTCCCCAAATCGAATCGACTCTGAGATTCCTTGCTCTGGAAATTAGTCTCTGATGCTCGTATTTGTGATGCTCTATCGTTGATTGCAGATACTCCTTGCTTCAACAATTTTTGGGTTCCTTCGATGATCGAAAACTGTGAGTTTATCTGAATTAATTTTCAATGTTTCCTCTTTTAATCGTTATGTTAGTTTTCGATCGATATAGCTAGTGATGAATATGGTGTTTATATAGGGATTAAACAAACCCTAATCCTCTGATTTCACTGTGTGACTTGGCTGATTTGTGCGTTATTTGTGTTGGTTTCCTCTTTTGAAAATTCTCGGCTTAGTTGATGAACTTTGTTGCCTTGAACACTTGATTACCTCGGCATTAAACTGATGCGTGATATGTATGATAACCTGGACTATTTATGAATCCTTAAATCGAATTTGCCCCTTGCCAAAACAAAAAATGAGATGTTTAAATCCGGAAACAAATGACTGTTCTCCTTAATAGACTCGGCTTTGAATTGAAATTGTATCTGGGAATAAAATATTTGTTGTCCCTTGTTCCTCACCAAAAACATGCGTGCTAATTTTCTACAATTAACACTTGCCAAATACGATCCATGAATTTCTAGAAACAGTTTGAAATGATGGATTTGCTAATTTCCTTAAACATGCCAAAACATGTTCACTGTAATTTTTGGAAGCCTTATTAGTACATATCCATTCTGGGTTTGAGATATTCTTTCCTCTTTAATTATGTGCATAAACTATTTCCTGTTATGATGGTTTTGGCACATGAATTTGCTGACCTGTCATGCTCATTTCAGTATATCCATTAAACTCACATATGTATATATGTATATATATATGTATATTCGTATATATATATACATACATACAACTGTGTATGTATATACATATCAAAAGCCGAACCTTCTTCACTGAACACGAGTACTCTCCCATGTTTCATCATATACGTGAATACTCCCATGTTTGGATTCATGAATGGATGTTATTGTCGAGTTTCCAATGCTGCTGCTCCAAAAATCCATCCATACATTGATTTAAGCAGCTGCTCCATATTTTGTTGACTTGACTTGTAAAACTGAACTAGTAACACATGCTTCATTGCCTATTCATGATGTCACTTTGTTTTTCACTATGTTGTACCAAGTTGTTTGATGTTGTATACCTTTGTACTGAACTGATTTGAATATGCATGCATGCTCCCATGAAAACTATTGAAAACAGCCCATTTATTTGTTCATTCACATTTGCAAGTTCACACTGTTTTGCCCCTGAACAATTGTGTGATTATGCACATGATAAATACACATTAGCTTGTGCACAATTGTGCCCATTTGAGTCCATGCTGCTTCCTACGTTTGCTCTGCCATGTTGATGCTGAAGCACATACTTGAATAACATCCATGATAGTTTGAATTTGATGCATTCCATGAACATGATCTGTTGTGAACTTCTAAACATATAACTTTTGAAACCGAGATCACATTACTTGAACTTGTTGTTCATTTATGTTGTTTTGAATTTAGTGATCTGCCAACTTGTTTTGCCTGATATGTTCTCCACCATACATGTCACTGTATTTGTAACAGCACACGATTTTGTATGCACCCATGATCATGTGCCATTTCTCTTGTAACCTGAACCACTGACCATTGTTATAGTACTTACAATTGCTTGTAGCTACTCGACCATTCTTTATTGAACCATGCTGATTTGCCTTGTGTATGCTACCTCACTTGTATATGTGCCATGCAATCATTTAGCTGCACTATTCCTGAACAAAGCTCCACTGTATTTCTTCCTTATGCCCATGCAGCTGCTATATTGCACCATTGTGTGCACCATATTTGTGATCCTCGACCATTTAGCTAGCATGATTTTGTGTTTCCTCGACCATTTGTGTTGAGCTGCTTTGTACATGATTTAACATCCTTGGCTCGATACCTTGGTTGTTGTGTTCACTTGTATATTTCACTGTGTCGAGCTTGGTCCATGTGGCTGCTCCACAGTTGCTCGCTACTACATTTTGATTGGCGTGGCAGTGCACACGTGTATATTTATATACATGTGTATATGCAGCCATCTGACAAGATTTCCTGTCCCTGTACTATATACAAACTGACTAGACACAGATGAATCAGATCAAGTCATGAAAAATGATGAGAAACACACCAGAAATCTGAGGCAAATAAAATTTTAAAAATAAACTTTATATTCGCATGTGTTCAGTTTTATTTCTATTGCAGTGTACTGTGTGTGTTTCTGTTTTATGTGACAGGTGAGCATGAAGGCTGGTACCAACTGACTGTGCTGACGTGACTGGACTGACAGAAGACTAAAGACAATAACCGTAGAGTATATTATGTGTCAGTGAGATTGTATAAGTGTCTGTATATGAAAGTGAAAATGTACGTATATACGATTTGTGTAGACAGATGAGTGATGTAGTGAGGAGATGATGAATAGAAAAAGTAAATTGTACTGATATCTGTGATAAACAAATTTGTTTGAAATAAAATATTATTTTTTTGTTGTCAAACAAGCTTGTCTATTTTATTCAGTTTATTTACAAGTACAAATTCCTGTGAAGTGTTTAAATAGTGGAGTTATAAATAGTTGTACTATTTGAATGTTTGAAATATAATATTCAATTTAAATAAAATACTGTATGAAGATATGAATGTCTGTACAGTCGTATTCTATTTAAATATAAATATTATATTCTTGTCTGTGATGTATATATAGAACAGTACAGTAACAAACACGTTTAAAAAAATATTTATTTGGTTGTTATCATCAAACAAAAATCATATAATTGTGTATACAACTACGTTATATACAACAATCTCCCCCTTTTGATGATGACAAACAAATAAAAGATTTTGAGCACAATAAATGTGTTTGACAGTGAATTTTGAACTCCCCCTATTTATTAGCTCCCCCTACAACAGAAAACTCCCTCTATAATTGTGCATGTGTGAAATGAAATTTCAAAAAAATATTTATAAAATATTCACTCATAAATCAAAATCTCAACTCATTCTCCCCCTTTTGTTATCATCAAAACGATACAGAATTTAAAATATAGATGAAAAATGACTAAAAATTATAATTTCAGTTTAAGAGGAAGAACAGTCATCATAAATCTCAATCAGTCAAACAAAAATCATAATATTATGAGAATAGGTGGCATATTTCACATTGTAGAGAATGACGGATTTACGATAAAAATATGAATATTTTCCAATTATTTTTCAATAAGATTTTCAAACATGAAGTTCAAAAATAGTGATGGATTTGGACTATAGTTAATAATTCAATTTAAGTGACAAAATCGAATAATCTCAAATCCCAATACCTATCAATCAACAAATCATAATACGTCATAAGATTTCAACACATTTCACAAATTAGAAAATGGATTGATAGGTTGATTTTTACACACCAAGGAGAATTTCATAAAAAAAATTATTTATTGCAAATTATTTTCTTTTCTTTTTTCTTTTGATTTAAGAGCACACTGACCACGCATAACCAGAGCTTGGATTTTTAAATGAGGTCAATCGCAGCTTAAATTATAAGTTGTCTCATAACCATGCATTACTAGAGCTTGGATTTTTTAATGAGATTAGAGACACACTTATGTATCAATTATATATTCATATTTATCATTTTCAGTTCAAATAGAAAAACTCCTCAGTATATAAAACCAATATGGGTGATAGAAATGTGATAGGTACATAAATGGTTTGTGAAATAAATTAATAATATTATGAAATATGACCAATTGTACCGGGATCATTGAAAATTTCTAATTATCACTAATTCTGAATTAATAACATAGTCCCATTTCTATCACAAATATTTCTACTGTTTATTCAAAAAGATTTAAAAAAATAAACTCTCCACATTAGTATAAAATCATGATGGATGGCAGAAATATGATAGATAAAGGAAATGGTCGTGAAATAATTGCCAATTCAAAGATATTATAATAATTATTCAACCATCCTGAAAATATAAATAAAAATCTCCTCTTATTGTGAAATATACTGCAGTCACAATTTAAAAATCTTGTAACAATTTTGATGAATTATAAATGCAGTTCAATTTGGATATTGATTTCAATTTCTGAATAAATAATCAATAAATAATTTTAAAATTGAAAATCAATTATAAGAGAAATATGAAGAGCTATACACGACAAGAGGGATTAAAATATATATAAAAAATCCAGCACATCTGATACCAATTGGTGTCTCTATTTACGATGATTTTAACACAACACTGGAGATGAACAAGGACATTATAGACAAAAGAATTTTAATCACAAAGCCCAAGCAGACACAGTTAACAAATCAAGCAGATTAATTTCATCTATCATAGCATGGTATATATTTGATACCAAAACAAGCAGTCACCAAAAAATAATAATTCAAGAACAATGTCTGAGCAGCACAAAAATCAGATTCAAATCAGACTTGTCAAGATGACGGTCACATAAGATGATTCATGATCAAAAAAAATATCGTTTATTTGAAATCATTTGAGAAATATGAAACTCTCAAGATTCAGTGAATTAGTCACACCAGAATGTAAATTTCAGATTCAAGATATGTGTGTGATTCAATAAATCAATAACTTCAAATGATTTTAAACAAACATATATTCAAATCAAATAATCATGAAATAATAGTGAGATTTAAGACCAGATATTCAAAGAATTTTCAAATTTATCTCTGACAAGTATAAGAGAAATTTCAGATCATTTACATCAAATTTGAGAGGTATTCATGATCCAGAAAATTAAAAATAATTTATTTGAAATCGCTTGAATCAATGTCAAGTTCGAGATATAATGAATCATTCACACAAGATGATAATTTCAGGATTAAGAGGTGTGTGATATTCAAAATATCAAGAATTTCAGATGATTTCAAACAAAAAAAATTCAACCATAATAATCATGAATAAAGGTTAAATTCAAGATGTATCACTGTGATTCAAGCCAATCCGAAAATCAATGAAATTATCACGAATGATAAGAAGCAATGTACTGTAATGAGTATAATATGTTAAGCGTTTCCAAAATGAATTGGAAGAAACTCAAAATAGCATAAGTGTGTGAAATTTCATTAATTATTCAGAACTTCAAAAGTTTAGAATTCAAAATGACAGTGTTCACGATATGATATTAATGCATTAACACTGTTATGAATTTAGAAAACAGAAAAATAAACTTCAAAAAACAATTGTATATATTTACAAGATTAAATTCACGATTTGGAAATAATTAAAACATCATAATTCTATTCAACTAAAGCGAATTTCCAGAAAATACTAATACAAGCAGTGACAAATCAAAACAAAACAAAACAAAAAAACAAGGAGTAGAAGAAAAATAAACAATTTTTTTTTTACAAAGATGAGTTTAGAGGTTATACCTGAAATTGATGTGAGTAAATAAATCTCTAACTCAACAAATCTTGGCCAAGGAACTGTAAAGAATACAGAAATATAGAACAGCTTGAAATCAGTCTCTTTTCAGCACAACAATTCCTCAACCACCTTCGGTACCTAACAGTTTAAAGTATCAAGTGGTCTAACAAAATTAATAAAACCACTCACAGTTGTATTCACATGTTTTGGTACCCTAACTTGTTTATATAACAATCCATCAAAATTTACCAAAGTACCTTTAGGGACCCAAATCTGTCTGAATTTTGATGAATTCACTGTATTTCTTTTTGGGGTCCAAAATGGTTTAAATGGATTATTATCAAACTAATTCTCATTTCGTTTTCGATTTAAAAACCCTTTGAAATTATTTGAATTCAAAATTTCAAGATGAATATTTCCAAAACAATTTGAAGGATTTTTAACATCATTTGAACTTCTCTTTTCAAATTCATCACATTTTCCAAAGCTAAGACTATTCCTATTTCTAGAAGAAAACTGATTTTTCAACAGTATATTTAATGATTTTTCTCTAGTTGAAAAATGCTTTAAGCTTAATTCAAGATCGCTAATTTTGGATTTAAGATCGGAATTTTCTTTTATTAGATCTAAACAACAATTAATACTAATCTTTCTACTTTCAGTATCGTTTTGTTTCAAAAACAAATTTTCATTTTCAAGAACTTTAATTTTGGTCTTGGATTCAAAAATCTCAGATTCAAACTGAATTTGTTTTTCAAATTGTTGTTTTTTAGAACACTTGAATATTTCAATCTCCTTTTCAAGTTCTTTCAAAATAGATTTAGTTTTCAACAGGCTCTCCCTTTCAAAAAATTTGAATTTTGAATTTTCAGATGTCTTGAGATTATCTAATTCCTTTTGCAAAATATTGTTTCTACAAATTAGTTCATTCCCTTTTTCTTTTAAAAGCATGATTTCATTTTCAAGGTTTTTCAGATCTTCATTTTGATGAACTAAATCAGAATTGAAATTGAAACAATTTTTGCAGTCGAAATTTTCTAAATTTCTGGCATTTTCAAGCTTTAATTCCAAAATGTTATTTTTAGTGATCAGCTCAAGTTTTTCAGACTTCAGAATTTTATTTTTCGATTTGAGACTATCAACAACATTTGTTAATTCAGTACAAAGATAAACCAAATCTTCATACGAAGGATCTTTAGTTTCATCATCTGTTAAGTCTCCATCGGCAGATCCATCTGAATTATCATTTGTAAAACCTGTTAAGCATAGATCAAAACTTGAGTTGACATTCCAGAGTTTTGAGCTGTGGTTGTCAGATCTTCCATACTTCGTATTGAGAGTATCCCAGATTTCCTGTGCAGATAAACAATGACAAATAAGACTAAACTGTTTAGTACTAAGATAATCAAATATAGTTTTCATAGCACGAGTATTGAAAGTAATATCTACACTATTAAACCCATTGATAACAACATCCCAACATTTAATATTAACAGAATTTAAATAAAATTCCTTTGAATTTCCAGTTTGAAAAATCTGTTCCATCGAAAATAGTTGGAAATGAACTGGACTGACTCTCTATCGGCTGACAACTAGGATCCATGATTCTAGGGTTAATGATATTACCTCGCTCTGATACCACTTGTTGGATCTAGATTAACCCTAGAGGGGGGTGAATAGGGTTTGTCACAGTTTTTCAATGAATTAAAAATCTGATGGAATATTAAATAATATCAGATCATAGAATGCAGCAGAAATAAAAATACAGAAAATAAATAACACACAAATATACCCAGCTTCAGCAAAATCCTACCTACTGCTGCAATCCTAAGGTTTCTACTAGGTGATAGAACAGATCCCGCTTACAAGACCATGTAAACTCGCACTCCCTGCTCCTGTACTAACCCTACGCTCAAAACCCTAGACTAATCGATATCCTCTCGACCAGATTTTCCCGAATTACAAACCCGTAATCCGTAACCCTAGATTTTACAGACTCTAGTAAACTGCCAGCTAAACCTAACTGGATTCCCCTAGAATTTTATAGATTCTAGAACTGTTTTGTCGATTTGTTTACAAAGAAGACAGAATAAAACACAATACAAAAATTAAACACAAACATAAAACCCTTGTTTAATTTAACTCCCATTAGCCCATCCCTGCTGGCCCATTAGTTTTCTCCTTTGCAACCCTTATCAAAAGAAATGTCGGCCGTCCTTTGGAAAAATAAATTAGGGTTTTGTTTTTGTCCCAAAATCGAATCGACTCTAAGATGCCTTGCTCTGGAAATTAATCTCTGATGCTCGTATTTGTGATGCTCTATCGTCGATTGCAGATACTCCTTGCTTTAACAATTTTTGGGTTCCTTCGACGATCGAAAACTGTGAGTTTATCTGAACTGATTTTCAATGTTTCCTCTTTTAATCGTTGTGTTGGTTTTCGATCGATGTAGCCAGTGATGAATATGGTGTTTATATAGGGATTAAACAAACCCTAATCCTCTGATTTCACCGTGTGACTTGGCTGATTTGTGCGTGATTTGTGTTGGTTTCCTCTTTTGAAAATTCTCGGCTTAGTTGATGAACTTTGTTGCCTTGAACACTTGATTACCTCGGCATTAAACTGATGCATGATATGTATGATAACCTGGACTATTTATGAATCCTTAAATCGAATTTGCCCCTTGCCAAAACAAAAAAATGAGTTGTTTAAATTCGGAAACAAATGATTGTTCTCCTTGATAGACTCGGCTTTGAATTGAAATTGAATCTGGGAATAAAATATTTGTTGTCCCTTGTTCCTCACCAAAAACATGCGTGCTAATTTTCTACAATTAACACTTGCCAAATACAATCCATGAATTTCTGGAAACAGTTTGAAATGATGGATTTGCTAATTTCCTTAAACATTCCTAAACATGTTCACTGTAATTTTTGGAAGCCTTATTAGTACATATCCATTCTGGGAATTTGAGATATTCTTTACTCTTCAATTATGTGCATAAACTATTTCCTGTTATGATGATTTTGGCACATGAATTTGCTGACCTGTCATGCTCATTTTAGTATATCCATTAAACTCACATATGTATGTATGTATGTGTATATATATATATATATATACATACATACATACAAAGTGTATGTATATACATATCAAAAGCTGCAGCCTTCATCTCTGAACATTCGTACTCTCTCCTGTTTCATCATATATGTGAATACTCCCATGTTTGGATTGATGAATGGATGTATGCTGAGTTATTGTCGAGTTTCCAATGCCGCTGCTCCATAAATCCATCTATATATTGATTTAAGAAGCTGCTCCATATTTTGTTGACTTGACTTGTAAAACTGAACTAGTAACACATGCTTCATTGCCTATTCATGATGTCACTTTGTTTTTCACTATGCTGTACCAAGCTGTTTGATGTTGTATACCTTTGTACTGAACTGTTTTGAATATGCATGCATGCTCCCATGAAAACTATCGAAAACAGCCCATGTATTTGTTCATTCACATTGGCAAGTTCACACTGTTTTTCCCCTGAAAAATTGTGTGATTATGCACATGATAAATACACATTAGCTTGTGCACAATTGTGTCCATTTGAGTCCATGCTGCTTCCTATGTTTGCTCTGCCATGTTGATGCTGAAGCACATACTTGAATAACATCCACGATAGTTTGAATTTGATGCATTCCATGAACATGATCTGTTGTGAAATAGTGAACATATAACCTTTGAAACTGAGATCACATTACTTGAACATGCTGTTCATTTATGCTGTTTTGAATTTAGTGATCTGCCAACTTGTTTTGCCTGATCTTTTCTCCACCATACATGTCACTGTATTTGTTACAACACACGATTGTGTATGCACCCATGATCATGTGCCATTTCTCCTGTAACCTGAACCACTGACCATTGCTGTGGTACTTACAATTGCTTGTAGCTGCTCGACCATTCTTTATTGAACCATGCTGATTTGCCTTGTGTATGCTACCTCACTTGTATATGTGCCATGCAATCAATTAGCTGCACTACTCCTGAACAAAGCTCCATTGTATTTCTTCCTTATGCCCATGCAGCTGCTATATTGCACCATTGTGTGCACCATATTTGTAACACCCCACCTCCGCCAGGTTCACTCTTGCAAGTACGCTAGCTTTGGAGGGGTGTTGGACAAGGTAAACATGCATGAAGATATCACAAGACAGAACATATGAGTAAAACAGAGTAAATAAAGCAGTGGATAAAACTACTATTTCAAAACCATAGTCAACTTACATCAAAAGTACTAAGTCATTATTTTCCAACTACTACAAGTCTAGAAGCAAAAACTGAAAACTGGAAATAACATAAAGTAAACTATCCCCAAAGTAGACGTGGTAAAGCCATAGCGAGCTCAAGTCCAAACCGTACATGAGCTATCCAGAAAGCAAGCTAAAGATCCAAGCTAGGTGCTAGCGTTCCCACCCTGAGAACCTGGGGGGGGGGGGGGAACGGAAGAAAAGAGGCGAAAGGAAACAGGTCAGTCAAAAAGACTGGTAAGTCCTGCCTACTATTAGTATAAAAACTAATAAAGTTAACTGGACATGTAAAACAGAGATGAAACATAGGATGATAACTGGCATGGTGGAAAGTTAACAAGAGTGGCATCGCATATACAAGGTTAAGTTGCACCAAGTGTACTAGTATTCTAATCCATGTCAAGTATAAACAAGAAATGATCCCTTAGCCCAATGTTGGCCCAAACTCATGAGTTGACCTAAATCAATGTCCAACTACTCGGTCTAGTCGATCGGCTCCCTATAAGCCTAACTCGTCGTGTATCGGTGTCATACGGCTTAATCATGGAATGTAGTTAACTGTGCAAGGCCCACCCTAGGGTGTATCCAGCCCTAAGGTGTAAACCACAGACACAAATCAAACACGCACAGTCTAAACCTACGGGTGCCCATGTTCAACTCCGGACTTAATGTGCACGACCATGGTCCGCCTGAACAACCGGTGCACCATTCAGCCGTCTTTTTTGGTCTCTTACAATCAGTCCAGTAATCGTGCCCCACCCTAGCCTAGTCCAGGGTATCCAGATACTCCCAAGTAGGTTACTGCTGAAAAGGACCACGTAACTAGGGTTTTAAATGGGTTAAGTGTGGTTAGCCCTATCCTAACCATGTATTGAGTTGGTCAAGTGTATCCAAGCAGTTCATGACTTAACCCTATCAATACATCGTGTTCAACTGGTTAAGTATATTCAAGTAGTCCATGACTTAACCCTACCAATCCATCGTGTTTAATTGGTTAAGTATTCAAGTAGTCCATGACTTAACCCTACCATGTGGCATTAATTAACTTAATGCACCCCAACCTCTCACATTAGACTTTGTTGTGGTTACTAGTTAAGCCGGGCGGGTCTGGGTAGCTTTACACCACAACCTAGTCTAACCTCGGGTTTTAAGTGAGATATGACCAACTACTCACATTGAGTCCTATTGTTTGTAGCCACTAGTTAAGCCGATCGGTTCCGGGTAGATTTATGCTACAAACTCAACCCAACCTCGAGTTGGCCACTTTCATGTTTTCTACATGTCATGTCCACGTTCATGTTTTAAAGTATAATCACATGTCATGTTTTCAAGTCATGTTTCATGTCATTTAAGTTTACCCATAACGTAACCCCATCGCACGTAAGTTCACATCAACACAAATAGATCAAAAGGGGGAACATAAGAATATGACAAGGTGGGCATAAGATGGCAAGGTATATCACAAGTTAAACATGGTGATATTTGAGGCAAAAGGGGTTCAACATACTAGCATATGGCCTCAACATGTATGATAGCATAAAAGGTGACTTGGACTCAAACATATCAAATAGCATAAGGGTGCTTTGGCCTCAAGCATGCATATTGGCCTCAAGCATGCATAATAGCATAAGGGTGCTTTGGCCTCAAGCATGCATAATAGCATAAGGGTGCTTTGGTCTCAAGCATGCATAATAGCATAAGGGTGATTTGGCCATAAACATGTATGAATAGCATAATTAGCAAATATGGTGGTAACATGGTAATAGTTGACATAGGGTGACAATTCTAACTTGTGCATAGCAAATAGGTTCAATATCATCATATGCATGTTAAGGAACATGAGGGGTTAAGGTTTGTTAACATGCATAAGGCATAATCCATTTCATAGCATTTTTCCCAAAGGTCAACATGAACGGTACTAGGTTCATGATAGGTCCACAATCGTAAATCAAGAGAGGCATGAATAGATCTATGCATACAATGATAGGTTCAAGGCAAATATTGCACTTAGGTCCAATTCAAATCTACACATGTATGGCATTAAACTTAGCAAATAGGGTGATAAACTTGTGATTAGCATATAGGTCCATCATGGCAAGTTAATACCAAGGTCATGAGGGTTCTATGTTGCATTTATGCACAATCACCACATAAAGCTCATAGCTTTCCACCCAAAAGTCAACATAAATGGTACTAGATTCATGATAGGTAAATATTAGGTCCACAAACATAGATCAAAAGGGTCATGAATGAATCTATGCATGAAATCCAAGGCAAGCATAACACAAAAGTCTCATTTCAACTTGCTACATGTCATATTAAGTTCGGAGTTTAAATCTAAGAGTAGAATAGGGCTTACAAAGCGTGGCTATGAGAACTAGAACACAATAGAACAATATAGAGACGTTGTAGAAGCTCTAGGAATGATGTAGCAACACAAATAGCCTTGAGAATAAGTAGCTCCTTTGATTTGATGAAGAAAGATGGCTCCTTTTTGCCTTAGAAGCTCTCAAGCTTTCATGAAGAAGATGGAGGCCATGTTATGAAGATGGAGGCCATGATCAAGGAGCATTTTGGCATAACCTAGTTGTAGGATTGATTTGTGGTGATTTAGGGTAGGGTTTAGGGTGTTTTTATAGAGATTTAGGTTAGTTTAGGCCATAGGATTAACCCTAGTTCAGATCCTAGCCATCAGAATTCGTCACAAGGCCAGAAACATGACTCAAAAGGACAAGTAGGTGCACCAGGCCAAACTGGCCCAACCACCCAGGTCGACAGGGGTGTCGACTGGGCAGTCGACACCACCTGGGGTGTGTCGACTCCCAAGTCGACTCCCCAGTCGACTTGGGGGGGCTGGCGGGAATTTTCCCGCCTGTCCTGCTTGGGCTGAATTTGAATTCTGAATTCAAATTTGAACTGTTTTTGAACTTGAAATTTTCTGAAAACTTTGACGGGCCATAACTTGGTCATACGGACTCCGATTTTCGAAAATTCGGACTCTATTTCGCGTATTTTTCCGAGACGAACGTAATGGCACAGCCCGTTTCCCTTGATTCATATTTTATCATTTAATTCTGCCTTGATTTATGTTATAACATGTTATTCAAAATACGGGTTGTTACATTCTCCCCACCTTAAAGGATTTCGTCCTCGAAATCTTCAAGTTAGGAAGAACGTATCCTACCATCCATCATCCATCTACTCAAAACATCATCCACGAGCAGTCATTGTCCTTAAAAGATTCTAAATGATGTATGATCATATGCGAAAGGTGTGTGTATATGTATTTATCTATTGCGAAAATCAGGCGGTTACTGATTCAGTAAACCTCCTTAATGTAAAGTATGTTAGTGAAATGAATCCATATGTATGCAAATTCCTAACATAATTCATAATCTCAACATGAGTGCACATAACATTCATCCATATGCAACATCCACGTGATAGCATAACAAGTTTCAACCATGAATAAGTATAAGCACTCATGCATATGCAATATGAAAGTGTGTGAGCCGATCTTAGTGCCTAATGTGTATCATGCATCCACGAGTATCCACTTGCAAACACTTGCAACCACTTGCAAACATCAAGCATAACATGTTTCAAATACATGTTTCATCCAACGGGTTTCTACCTAAGGTTCTCATGACGAGGTTAACGAAATAACAAGAAAAACATGGATAGAAAAAGAAAGATATGCTGACTTATAGGAAAAGAGATTGAGAATGTACCCTCAAAAAGGAATGGGTGAAGCGCGCACATCTTCTCCTTGGTTTCCCAAGTTGCGTCCTCTTCGGCTTCACTCCACTGAACCTTTACTAACTTGACTTCTCGATTCCTAAGCTTCTTGATCTCCGTTCCCAAGACACGGATCGGAGCTCGCCTTAGGGTTGCCTCTTTCTCTACCTCCACGTCTTCAAGAATGCTAGGCTCAACTACCTCGGCTGACTCATGTGGGCACTTTCGGAGATGCGAGTCATGAAAAACATTGTGCACTCCGGCCAGCTTCTTGGGCAATTCCACCTTATAAGCCATCTTCCCAATTCTCTCTATGATAGGGAAGGGTCCTACGAACCTTGGTGCTAGATTCCCAACTGCTCCAAAACGAACCACGTTTCGCAAAGGAGAAACCTTCACGAAAACCATATCTCCAGCTTCGAATTTCAAATCTGTCCTTCGCTTGTCAGCATAGGATTTCTGTCTATCTTGGGCCGTTTTCATCCGCCTTCGAACCAACTCAACCTTCTCGGATGTGTCCCTTATCATGTCGGGCCCAAGTATAAGCTTATCCGTCGTCTCCCACCAACATGTTGGTGACTTGCACGGCCTCCCATATAGAGCTTCGAATGGTGCCATCCCTATGCTTGCTTGGTAGATGTTATTATAAGCAAACTCTACGAGAGGAAGGTGGTCTTCCCAAGTGCCACCAAAGTCAAGAATGCATAGCCTCAACAGATCTTCTAGTACCCTATTCACCCTTTCGGTCTGGCCATCCGTCTGTGGGTGATAGGCTGTACTTAGATTCAATCGCGTACCCATCGCTTCTTGCAAACTACTCCAGGATTGGCTAGTGAAGATTGGGTCACGATCGCTAACTATGCTAGAAGGAACTCCATGCAATCGCACTATCTCTCGAAGATAAACAGATGCTAGCCATGATGCGGTCCTCTTGCTCTTCACCGGAATAAAATGGGTGCTCTTCGTAAGTCTATCAACTATGACCCATATCCCATAAAGCCCAAATAGTTTGGTCAACTTGACGGATATCTTCACCCCAACTATATATCACAAACAGGCGAGTCATACTCCTTATGGGGTTTGCAACATAAATAAGATTGAGAATAGGACCGAGAGGATATACTTAAAAGATAGCATGCGAGTAAGCTCTACAGAATAATAAGGATCAAGGATATACTCTTAGAAAGAGATATAATGCGCGTATCTAATCATCCATCTTCTAAGTCGCATTTTCTTGAGCTTAATCCTATCATGCCTTGACCGTCTTTTAACTTCACAATTTCGTAGCTCTTAATTCTTATTTCCAAAATATGAGTTAGAACTCATTTCACCGTTGCCTCTCGTTCCACTTCCACTTATTCTTTTCCTAAAATACTTGGCTTCAACATAACTGCGTGCTCATGGTTTCATGCAAGCTTTACAAATTTCGTTAGTGAATCCTGGATCTCGTTTACATCCTATACGGTATTCCACGCAGAAGAACTATCTCTTGAAAACAAATGCCAATCCACGTTGCCAAATGTACTTACTAGGGTGATTTCTCTAACCCATGCTTAAGCGAAATGGACTATCCGCCTTAGTGGCGAACACTACTTGATTGGATTACAAATTTCCAATAAAGGTGCCAAGGGATTCTAGATAACTAATCATGATGGAACCCTAAAGGTCACACGAGATTTCGAGGGTATTACCGAGGCGAGTCATGAGCCTCGCAACCCTATGTTCAAAATCAAGAATGGCTCCATAATTGGACAACCAATCCATGCCCAAAATCAACCTGTATCCCATAAACCCGAGAACATAAGCATTACACATGAATTCTACGCTCAAGATAGAGATTTTTAAATCCATACAAATCACAGATAGATGGGCGGAACCCCCAATTGGATTTGAAACACTAACGGGATCCTCAACTAGACTAGTACTTAGGTGCAAACTTTCAATAAGATCAGAAATAAAACTATGCGATGCGCCAGAATCAAATAAGGTACGAACAGGGAAATCAGAAATGTAAACATGACTTTCTATAGAAACACTACCTCGATCAAAAGCTGGAAGAGCGAGGAGAGCCTGCAACTGCCCTCCAGAGGGTCCTGCTCGCTGAGTTTGCCTTTTCCCTTGTCCTCGCTTTTTCGGGCAATCCTTACTATAGTGTCCAGACTCTCCACAATGAAAGCGTACGCCCAGCTTCCTCTTCTTCTTCTTACAGTCTTTGGCTATGTGCCCAGTGATCCTACAGAAGTTGCACTTTCTTGTCTCTCTTGCCTTATTGTTGTTGTTGCCCTTGTTTCCCTTCTTGTTGTTCTTGTCTCCTTTCTCGGAATCTTCCTTCTTGCCTTGAGACTCATTCAACTTGAATTCCTTCTTACCACTCTTATCTTCCTCTTGAAGCAGGGCCATATTTACCAAACTCTCGAAGGTCGCCCCCATGAGTATGTGAGACATGGCCAAACCGTGCAATGGCTCGTTCAATCCTAGAGCAAAGTGTAGGGCCTTCTTCTGAGCTGTGTTAACCAAGTCTAAACTGAACCGAGCAAGCTGATTAAACTTATCCACGTATTCCCTAATGGTCATGTCCCCTTGCTTCAGTAATAGGAACCTCTCCATCTGAAGGTTCTCTTCTGCTGATGATAGAAACCTTAGTCCAAACCTTCTCCTAAACTCATCCCAAGTCTGAATTGGCCTAGTAGTGGTGGCGACTACCCACCAATATGCCGCTTCCCCTTTCAACAACCATACCGCTAACAGAACTTTCCTACGGTCTTCTATATCAAAGATAGCAAAGAGGTCTTCAGTTTCCTTTAACCAGTTTCTTGCCTCAACAAAAGTCTCCGTCCCAATAAAATTCTTACCACCCATCGCCTTAAAGTCCTTGCAGATCTTCGCGAAATCCGCTTGCGGATGCTGAGGAGGAGGAGGAGGAACCTCAGCTACGGGAGGAGGAGGAATGTTAGCCACGGGGGAAGGAGGAGGAATGTTCGCGGGGTCGGCTTCATTCGCCCTTGCCTCCATGTACCTTCTAAACCAAATAGGTACTGGTACGCCCTCCAGAATGGAAAAATTATCGGCCATACTGAAACGAAGAAAAAGATAGATTGAGAACGAGGAAACAAAGGATAGTGCTAATGGCTTTTGAGGAATAGCCTTTTAAAATAAACTAGACTTTTCTTGGAAAAATACTTAATTGGTTTTGAAAATAGTTTTTCAAAAGGTAAGTTTTAAAAACCTTTTGCTCAAATCTTGTAAACCTTATGCTCTGATACCAAATGTAACACCCCACCTCCGCCAGGGTCACTCTTGCAAGTACGCTAGCTTTGGAGGGGTGTTGGACAAGGTAAACATGCATGAAGATATCACAAGATAGAACATATGAGTAAAACAGAGTAAATAAAGCAGCGGATAAAACTACTATTTCAAAACCGTAGTCAACTTACATCAAAAGTACTAAGTCATTATTTTCCAACTACTACAAGTCTAGAAGCATAAACTGAAAACTGGAAATAAATAAAGTAAACTATCCCCAAAGTAGACATGGTAAAACCATAGCGAGCTCAAGTCCAAACCGTACATGAGCTATCCAGAAAGCAAGCTAAAGATCCAAGCTAGGTGCTAGCGTTCCCACCCTGAGAACCTGGGAGGGGGGGGGGGAAACGGAAGAAAAGAGGCGAAAGGAAACAGGTCAGTCAAAAAGACTGGCAAGTCCTACCTACTATTAGTATAAAAACTAATAAAGTTAACTGGACATGTAAAACAGAGATGAAACATAGGATGATAACTGGCATGGTGGAAAGTTAACAAGAGTGGCATCGCATATACAAGGTTAAGTTGCACCAAGTGTACTAGTATTCTAATCCATGTCAAGTATAAATAAGAAATGACCCCTTAGCCCAATGTTGGCCCAAACTCATGAGATGACCTAAATCTAGGTCCAACTACTCGGTCTAGTCGATCGGCTCCCTATAAGCCTAACTCGTCGTGTATCGGTGTCATACGGCTTAATCATGGAATGTAGTTAACTGTGCAAGGCCCACCCTAGGGTGTATCCAGCCCTAAGGTGTAAACCACAGACACAAATCAAGCACGCATAGTCTAAACCTACGGGCGCCCATGTTCAACTCCGGACTTAATGTGCACGACCATGGTCCGCCTGAACAACCGGTGCACCATTCAGCCGTCTTTTTTGGTCTCTTACAATCAGTCCAGTAATCGTGCCCTACCCTAGCCTAGTCCAGGGTATCCAGATACTCCCAAGTTGGTTACTGCTGAAAAGGACCACGTAACTAGGGTTTTAAATGGGTTAAGTGTGGTTAACCCTATCCTAACCATGTATTGAGTTGGTCAAGTGTATCCAAGCAGTTCATGACTTAACCCTATCAATACATCGTGTTCAACTGGTTAAGTATATTCAAGTAGTCCATGACTTAACCCTACCAATCCATCGTGTTTAATTGGTTAAGTATTCAAGTAGTCCATGACTTAACCCTACCATGTGGCATTAATTAACTTAATGCACCCCAACCTCTCACATTAGACTTTGTTGTGGTTACTAGTTAAGCCGGGCGGGTCCGGGTAGCTTTACACCACAACCTAGTCTAACCTCGGGTTTTAAGTGCGATATGACCAACTACTCACATTGGGTCCTTTTGTTTGTAGCCACTAGTTAAGCCGGTCGGTTCCGGGTAGATTTATGCTACAAACTCAACCCAACCTCGAGTTGGCCACTTTCATGTTTTCTACATGTCATGTCCACGTTCATGTTTTCAAGTATAATCACATGTCATGTTTTCAAGTCATGTTTCATGTCATTTAAGTTTACCCATAATGTAACCCCATCGCACGTAAGTTCGCATCAACACAAATAGATCAAAAGGGGGAACATAAGAATATGACAAGGTGGGCATAAGATGGCAAGGTATATCACAAGTTAAACATGGTGATATTTGAGGCAAAAGGGGTTCAACATACTAGCATATGGCTCAACATGTATGATAGCATAAAAGGTGACTTGGCCTCAAACATATCAAATAGCATAAGGGTGCTTTGGCCTCAAGTATGCATAATAGCATAAGGGTGCTTTGGCCTCAAGCATGCATAATAGCATAAGGGTGCTTTGGCCTCAAGCATGCATAATAGCATAAGGGTGATTTGGCCATAAACATGTATGAATAGCATAATTAGCAAATATGGTGGTAACATGGTAATAGTTGACATAGGGTGACAATTCTAACTTGTGCATAGCAAATAGGTTCAATATCATCATATGCATGTTAAGGAACATGAGGGGTTAAGGTTTGTTAACATGCATAAGCCATAATCCATTTCATAGCATTTTTCCCAAAGGTCAACATGAACGGTACTAGGTTCATGATAGATCCACAATCGTAAATCAAGAGAGGCATGAATAGATCTATGCATACAATGATAGGTTCAAGGCAAATATTGCACTTAGGTCCAATTCAAATCTACACATGTATGGCATTAAACTTAGCAAATAGGGTGATAAACTTGTGATTAACATATAAGTCCATCATGGCAAGTTAATACCAAGGTCATGAGGGTTCTATGTTGCATTTATGCACAATCACCACATAAAGCTCATAGCTTTCCACCCAAAAGTCAACATAAATGGTACTAGATTCATGATAGGTAAACATTAGGTCCACAAACATAGATCAAAAGGGTCATGAATGAATCTATGCATGAAATCCAAGGCAAGCATAACACAAAAGTCTCATTTCAACTTGCTACATGTCATATTAAGTTCATAGTTTAAATCTAAGAGTAGAATAGGGCTTACAAAGCGTGGCTATGAGAACTAGAACACAATAGAACAAGATAGAGACGTTGTAGAAGCTCTAGGAATGATGTAGCAACACAAATAGCCTTGAGAATAAGTAGCTCCTTTGATTTGATGAAGAAAGATGGCTCCTTTTTGCCTTAGAAGCTCTCAAGCTTTCATGAAGAAGATGGAGGCCATGTTATGAAGATGGAGGCCATGATCAAGGAGCATTTTGGCATAACCTAGTTGTAGGATTGATTTGTGGTGATTTAGGGTAGGGTTTAGGGTGTTTTTATAGAGATTTAGGTTAGTTTAGGCCATAGGATTAACCCTAGTTCAGATCCTAGCCATCAGAATTCGTCACAAGGCCAGAAACATGACTCAAAAGGACAAGCAGGTGCACCAGGCCAAACTGGCCCGACCACCCAGGTCGACAGGGGTGTCGACTGGGCAGTCGACACCACCTGGGGTGTGTCGACTCCCAAGTCGACTCCCCAGTCGACTTGGGGGGGGGGGGGAGTTGGCGGGAATTTTCCCGCCTGTCCTGCTTGGGCCGAATTTGAATTCTGAATTCGAATTTGAACTGTTTTTGAACTTGAAATTTTCTGAAAACTTTGACGGGCCATAACTTGGTCATACGGACTCTGATTTTCGAAAACTCGGACTCTATTTCGCGTATTTTTCCGAGACGAACGTAATGGCATAGCCCGTTTCCATTGATTCATATTTTATCATTTAATTCTGCCTTGATTTATGTTATAACATGTTATTCAAAATACGGGTTGTTACAATATTTGTGATCCTCGACCATTTAGCTAGCATGATTTTGTGTTGCCTTGGCCATTTGTGTTGAGCTGCTTTGTACATGATTTAACATCCTTGGCTCGATACCTTGGTTGTTGTATTCACTTGTATATTTCACTGTGTCGAGCTTGGTCCATGTGGCTACTCCACAGCTGCTCGCTACTACATTTTGATTGGTGAGGCAGTGCACACGTGTATATCTATACACGTGTGTATATGCAGCCATCAGATAAGATTTCCTGTCCCTGTACTATATACAAACTGACTAGACACAAATAAATCAGATCAAGTCATGAAAAATGATGTGAAACACACCAGAAATCTGAGACAAATAAAATTTTAAGAATAAAATTTATATTCGCATGTGTTCAGTTTTATTTCTATTGCAGTGTACTGTGTGTGTTTCTGTTTTATGTGACAGGTAAGCATGAAGGCTGGTACCAACTGACTGTGCTGACGTGACTAGACTGACAAAAGACTAAAGACAATAACAGTAGAGTATATTATGTGTCAGTGAGATTGTGTAAGTGTCTGTATATGAAAGTGAAAATGTACGTATATACGATTTGTATAGACAGATGAGTGATGTTGTGAGAGGCCGATGAATAGAAAAAGAAAATTGTATTGATATTTGTAATAAACAAATTTGTTTGAAATAAAATATTATTTTATTGTTGTTAAACAACCTTATCTATTTTATTCAGTTTATTTACAAGTACAAATTCCTGTGAAGTGTTTAAACAGTGGAGTTATAAATAGTTGTACTGTTTGAATGTTTGAAATATAATATTCAATTTAAATAAAATACTGTATGAAGATATGAATGTCTGTACAGTTGTATTCTATTTAAATATAAATATTATATTCCTGTCTGTGATGTATATATAGAACAGTACAGTAACAAACACATTTAAAATAATATTTATTTGGTTGTTATCATCAAACAAAAATCATATAATTGTGTATACAATAACATTATATACAACAATCATTATTGTAAAAAAAATTCAGTGTTATGCAATTTCACTAGATTTAGTTATATACTCACTTACTTAAGTTCATAATACAATATATCTTCTAGTAATTCAAAGATACAATGGTTCTAGAAATACAGAAAAGTTCATAACACAATACAGCTACTAGTGATTCAAAAATTTAATGGTTCTAGAAATACAAAACAATTACTGTCCCTCTTCACGTCTATGTCTCAGAATTTCTCTCCTTCTAAGCTTCGTATACTCTCATTGTTCTTCAAAGATGTGCAACATATTCATGAACATAACTGAATCTTTATCTTTCTGATGATTTGCAACGTAAAGTTGATCAATTCTTAACAAACTTTCTAGATGTTGAATTGCTTGGGTCTCCATTGCATGGTTATACCTATCTTTAGATTCAAGTAGAAGTTTTTTAATTTCTGCCTAATCCACTCCAGATGCTTGCTTCATTTTTACTGCTTTAGCTCCTTGCAGCCTAAAAAAATGATTTTTGACAAGGTTAGGGGTTAGTTTATCTTCCGAACCCAAATTGTAGCTTTCCAACGATTACCCAGGACTAGAGCTTTCTCCAAATCTAGGAACTTTACCACGACTGTTATTTAACTGAACATCTTGGATCGTTTTTTGAAGTGATGATTTCCATTTAGCATGCCTAACTAGCAAGTCATAAACGTGCATGAACTGCTGAGAATGCGCTGCTTGTTTATTATCCTTTTTATAAATTTGGTTAAACAACTTGTTTTGCTGCTATTCTCTAGAAAAACACAAATGTTAAAACACTTAGAAAACCGTTAAAATAAGTAAGCTTGGGTATTTAATAAATCTTACCAAACACGTTTCATTTCTAAATCTACTATGATTCATTTGCTTTAAACCGAAAATTTAGGAATTATATACTTGCATTTGACGATTGATTTTTCCATAATGACCATTGATAGAAGATACAGTTCTTATACGATCGACGTTCTTTCGATTGTAGTAATTAGTAACTTTACTCAAAAAGTCTCTCCACTTTGATCGACACCTCGAGTAGCGATAGCAATGGGGCGGGGCGGGCGCGGGTAGTACCACACCATTACCCGCCCAGTTAGGTTATTTTTTGCCCCGTTCCTGCCTCGTACCCGCATGGGTACCCATTAAACGGGTTTTAAACAAGTTGTGGGTAATGACGGGTATTCGTGGGTATTCGTTATATTTATTCAATTTATTTTTTCGTCTTTTATTGAAATTATTCAAAAGTACATTTGGTTAAAAAAAAACAAATTAGACCAATACTCAAATGCTAACCTCAAAATATCAATACATATTTAAACCAACATCTAGAAAAGAAGAGACAACAACAGGAGTATCCATCAAAATATCAACAACTAGTTATAAATTGTTGAGTAAAGGCATGCACACAAATACCGAATATCCAACAACAATGTTTTTTGTATTGATTATTGGCAATAAATCACATTCAATACGGGCACGGGTACCCACGGATATGGATATCTTACTATCCGTACCCGCCAAATTAATTAACGGATATTAAAAATACCCGTTTATTTTACCCATGGATACCCATTTAACTATCCATTTCATGTCCATGATGGATTTTACCCGCGGATAACCGCGGTACGGATTTCTTTGCCATCCTTAACCTCAAGTAGGATCGATTGAGAGTAAACACCAAATGTATTAAAGATCATACTCTTCTGCAACATCCATCTTCCATTAGTAACTGTTCCGTCAATCGAAGTCGAAATGTCTTGTAAATCAGATCCTTCAAAACTACACCTTGCGGTATCAACGTCAAAGTCAGAATACATTACTGAGGCGAGGTACGTAGGAGAAGAATGTTTGGAACTAGGGCATAAAGATGGTTGTGAATGGAGAAGATGAGGAGGAAGTGTATACAAAGAGGTGAAAGAGCCATTAAGAGTAAATTTTTAGGTCTTTGTTGAACAAGCACATGTGATCCAAGCGTTTGTTCAACAAACGCTCAAAACAATCATGCTTCTCCATACACTCCTCCCTAAATCCCCACTATACAAAAATATACCCTCTGTTAAAACGTGAATTCGATGCACACCTTACATTTTTGGATTTTGTAGCATTTGTTGGAGAAGCTTTAAGTTACGTCCGTATAAAAGGTGTTATAAAATAAAACAGAACATATGTTAAACAAGAAGCCATTAGAGAGAACAGAAAAGATAGGGAAGAGACTTTTATTTCTATCACTTCAAATGTGTACAATTTCTATTACATTGGCTCCTTTATATATAGGCTTTTGAGCTGATGTTAGACTTATTCCCATGATGTGGGACTAAATAGAATATGACAAGAGCATATTCACTCATATATATTACAACACTCCCCCATAAATATGCGTCTTCAAAATCTTGAATGCTCTGCTAACTTGAAGTTGTCCCTTTTAAAACATGTATGATGATTGCTCCCCCTTATAATTATCTTGCTTGCATATATCCAATCAGTCGATACAACTATTGTCTGTTGCCTTCAAGACTCTATCTGGAAAACCCAATGGGAAAAACCTTGAACGAGAAAAAGAGTACAACGTTTGACATTATGAATATCATATAAAAATGATATTCCTTAAAATAGTTTGACGCTTCAGGATCAAAACAATGCCTCATTAAAAACCTTTTTATGAAAAACCCTGTGGAAAAAATCATAAATAAGGAAAAGAGTGCAAATTTATTTCATCTTTAGGTAACATGTTTTACAATGTTGTCGTAAGGGTTGATACTTCAAGATCAAGATAATGCCTCATTAAAAACCTTACTAACAAAAACCCAGTGGGAAAAATATTAGTGAAGGAAAAGAGTACATTATAGCATATTTTTATATGCTCCCCCTTATTTATAACTCATTATTCAATTAGTCTATTGATGTAGTCGATGCAGGCCAATTTCGTACATCATCTTCTGGAACGTTGATTTGGAAATTTCCTTTGAGAATAGATCTACCCGCTTTTCTTGAACTGAATTTGTTTCTCCTCTTTCTTGTTATCCTTTCATGCATTCGTGAAGGGAAATTTAGAAGAAATGTGCTCCATCCGATCACCCTTGATATAATTCACTTGAATCTGAGCCATGCAAACTGCCTTGTCTTCTTCATAAATAATAGACTACTGCATCAAAAGATGTTTGATACTTCTGGATCAAAATGTTGCCTCGTCAAAACCTTACTAAGAAAAACCCGATGGGAAAAATCTTAGTGAAGGAAAAAGAGTGCAATTTAAAATGTCATATTTACTACGTCAAAAATAGTATGATACTTCTGGATCATTGTAATGCCTTGTTAAAACCTTAATAAGAAAAACCCAGTGGGAAAAATCTTAAATAAGGAAAAATAGTACATTATAACTAATTTTTGTATGATACATGTATGATGAACTGTGTGAAATAATAACATTAATAAAATTGATATCCAAAGATTTCACAATTTTCAAAATGAGCTTTATCTTGCTTATATATTTATATTTACATATTGTACTAAAGAATATTTCTTGAAAAAAAAAATGATTTTTTTATGTATACCCAATAAAGACAGAATATGTCTTTAAAAAAATGATTTTTTTATGTATATCCAACAGAGTTATGGGTATAGAATATAATGATAAAAGCACACTGAAGTCTAAAGCACCATAGAGTGTCAACATCATATTATGTGCCATGAGCATTGTACTTTCATATATATTTGAATTGATTAAAATACTGAAAGTGTTTAAAACACTTATAATACCCTGAAGGTATAAACGATGAAAATATACAAATTCCCGAAGAATTTAAATAACTTTGGTAGTGATAAATAATGCAAAAGCAAGAGATGTAGATTATAACATTCTTCTAAGTATTGTTGTGATGAAAATCTTGATATAATTCATGATGAGTAGATCACTTCCTGCTTTCAAGAATTGTTGTAATGAAAATCTAAATATCCATTGAAGTGGTAGTTGTGTTCCCGAAGAACATAAATAACATTTGTTATTATAAAGAATACCAAGAACATGTACGATAAATTACAACATTCGTCTAAGTATTGTTGTAATGAAAATCTTAATATACTTCAAGATGAGTAGATTACTTCCTGCTTAGTGTTGCTGTAATGAAAGTTGTCTTTTTCATCAAATGTGTATTGCAATATGCAAGTCCGATTGAACGGATATATGCAAACAAGATAATTATAAGGGGGAGCAATCATCATATATGTTTTAAAAGGGACAACTTCAAGTTAGCAGAGCGTTCAAGATTTTGAAGACGCATATTCAAAGGGGAGTGTTGTAATATATATGAGTGAATATGCTCTTGTTATATTCTATTTAGTCCCACATCATGGGAATAAGTCTAACATCAGCTCCAAAGCCTATATATAAAGGAGCCAATGTAATAGAGATTGTACACATTTTGAATGAATGAAAATGTCTTCTCTCTATTATTTCTTCTGTTCTTATCTTGTTTTGTAACAAGAGGGGATTATCGGCAACTGTGTTGCATCCAAAACAAACTATTAATTCTTAAATTACTAGATTGTATACTTGATAAGTTATTATCAATTAGTGAAATGTTATAGCTTTGTTTTGCATTAAAAATAGGAAAAAACATGTATTATATTTGGTACAAACATTTTATTCTATGTATGTTATTAATTCATTCATTTCATTTTCAAATAACATCCAATATTTTACTTTCATGGTTACATGATGATTAATATTCATTCAAATTCTTTCACTTTTTAAAGATTTTAACTCAGTAAAGTGTGTGAACTATTTATACACATTATTTTTGTGTTTAAAAATGATTCCATTAACCGTATATAGATATGCATTTTTTTCATAACTTTGGGTCCATTTTTTTGTTCTCATGTGTAGCTTATCTTGGTTTGTTATTTTAAAAAGGACTTTTTACCATGTTAGACCTATTTAAGAATTGTATAACGCAAATAGACCTGTTTTGAAAGTAATTACAGAAGTAGACCTGTTTTGTATTAACGAAGGCGCGTTTTGGAACCTCGCCCAAAGGCACGATTTGGAAACTCGCCTGTACACTTTTGTTTTGAACTCCGTAGCGACTTTCTTGAAATTCGATTTGGACATAACTCGAATTTTATAATATGAAATTCCCATTTTTCTGTTTCATTACTGAAATATAGTTCTATAGATTCAAACGTTTTGTGTTTCAATGAAAACCGATGTATAACGATTCCTATATATTCGAATGTAGATGTAAACGTTAAACTTCGAACTACCACGACATTTAATTAGTATATATAGCTTAACCAAACAACGTAAAACAAATACCAAATTCTAATATTCAAACACGAGAGAGATACATAGTCCGGTTAAGGACAGATAAGTTCGAAACATAACAAATACACGAAATGCAACACACTGACATCGCATCAACAAACATACATCTCCAGTTTAGGCTGCTGAAGTACACCGCTTTCTGTTATGGCCCAGCGATCCACATTTGCTGCACCTGTTTGTTTTGGGTGTTTGATGCTCGTCCATAACATTTTTGAACCTCGTTGATTTGGGTCGTCCAGCTAGTCTTTTGATAGTTGGAGGCAGTATTCGTGGACCGTTGTACGGGTCCCAGTATTTCTTATCGCGTACAGGATTAAACTCTGGGTCGTATGTAGCTCTATAACTTTCGACGGAGTACCATTCAGAAGCAAAATCGTGATGTGCTGTATTACTACCAAAACCCTGGGCTGAACAAGCTGCCATCACATGAGCACATGGTATCTTCTGCAGAAGTGGGATTCTGCATGTACATGTGACATCAGAACCGTCGATCACAACATCATATTCATCACCGTAATTGTTAATCACTTGCCATTTATATCGACCAAATCGAACAAGCCTACAACGCCGTGCGTCAATAGCACGAGCTTCAATTTTAGCTTCCCATTTTGGAGTAAGTTTCGAATTCAGACCCGCCCCCTTTTCTCGTCTCTTATAGAAATACTCAACTGATCGAAAGAACGTTCTTGCAACCAACGCCTTTATAGGCAAGGATCTGGCGCCTTTTAGTACGCCATTAAAACTTTCAGATGCGTTGGTCGTCATAATATGGAAGCGATCGCCGTCATCTTTGCAAAGAGCCCAGTTTTCTTCGCAATTTCCTAGGCTTCGTTCAATCCAGTCATGCGCCTCCGGCTTAGTTGTCTTGATCTCTTCTCTAAGTTTATTGTATTCAATCACTTCTGAAGCACATGCAGCAGCGTAAAACAAGCCTACAAGTCGCTTGTCTCGATGACCTGCAGCTTGAAAATTTGCTTTAAGATGTCTTGCACAGAACCTATGTTTGTGCGGTTGGTGCCATTTATCCTGCAAAGCGCTTGGAATCCCTTTCATTCTATCAGATATAAATGTAATGTGTCGATTTTGTACGCTATAAATGAACTCACGCATGCATGAAAAGAACCAGGCCCAACTATCATATGATTCGGACTCGACCACCCCATAAGCTAATGGGTAAAGGCAGTCGTCCGCATCTATAGCGGTAGCAACAAGCAGTATTCCTTTGTACTTACCGTACAAATGAGTCCCGTCAATAGAGAGCACTGGACGACAGTGTACAAAACCTGCAATGGAAGGACCAAATGCCCAAAAAGCACGATGAAATACCCTATACTCATCGTGTACTATATGTCCTACTGAACCTGGATTGCGTCTTTTAATTTCCTCAAAATACTGAGGCAAGTACGAATATGATTCGGCCCAGTCACCGTATACTTTTTCTAAAGCTTTATTCAACGTTCGCCAAGCTTTCATGTAACTGATTTTGATGAAAAGGTGCTCGTCGACAAGCACTTGCACCGTCCCAGCTGAGATATCCAAGTTGGCCTTCACAAAAGCCATGATTTTGGATACAAGAAACGCAGAAGTGGCTTGCTTGTGGTTTGAATTAATCGTAGGGTTGACACAGTTATGTTCATGAGGCAACTTTCGGATTTCCCACAATCCGTTTTGTGATTTCTTCGACACTATAGCATGTATTCGCCATGGACAAGTACCATCAACATTACATACAGCGGTATATATTGTTTTATTCGACTTGATTGGCTTGTATGAAACACCGTGCAGAATAGACCATTCCGTAAGTTGGTGGAGAAACTCTTCCTTGCTTCGGAATACCATCGCAACAGCAAAACCATTTTGTACGCAGCAAGCCGAGAATTTTTCACCAGAAAACTCTAAATTAGCCACTACGGATCTGGCCATCATTTGCGCCGTGCAGAGATCATCGTCCATGGGTACTTCCATTTGAGGCTCATCACCATCTTCTTTGGTATCTACTGTGTTTGTATCATAGTCATAGTTCAACGGTTCATTGCTGACTCCGGTCCAGCATGTATCATCAACTGTTGTCGTGGCAACCTCCATGCTGTCAATATGTTCGGCCTGTTGTGAAGGTCCTGCACCCCATTCTTCGGCTTCTACAGTCAATCTATTAATAAATGCATTTCAGTTAGATCTAACATTTCAATGAGTAATTATAAAACTAACTTGATGTGGAACACATACCTTTGGCTCATATCTAACAATTCTGACTGATCAGTCTGTTGTTCTTCTTCTTCTTGTTGTTGTTGTTGATGCTGCTCAGCCTCATTTGGTGGACAATACGGATTGGTGTATAAAGGAGAACTAAAGTTGATTGATGGATCATGAGTTTGCAACATTTCTGTGAAAAATCCGAAACCACTACTCACTATAGGCGATGTGATTATTTCTTCCACAACATCTTCCACAATTTCTTTTGCTGTTTTTCCAACAAACAACTCAAACGATTTCTTAAAAGTGGAAAACAGTACTTGTACATCTTCATCATCTGAAAGTGTTACGGCTCTCGACCCCGATTCAGTAGGCCAGTTGACCGACAACTCGATATCATATTCGAGAGGGTTAATTCTGGTTGCTTGGAAAACTGTGTCTTTCAAAGCACCAAGTTTGCAACCCCATCGAACTCTCCCTGGTTTGCAGAATCCTCCCACATAACTTACAATTTGTTGCCCATCCACGACCAATTCACCGTCGTAGTAGATAAGTGCAGTAATAAAAGGAGGCGCCATTGTTGACTATGTTTATTTTTCTTGAAGTTCTTTGAAGACAAGATTGAAGTGTATGAGAAATAATGTGCTGAAGAGCTATGAAATAGGGAAACCAACTAAGCAACGTCACCATTAAATCAACTTTATTCAACTCAGTGTGCGGTCGTTGTCAAGTCAGATTTAACAGAGCTTTAATCATGTCATCCAATTCAAAATAAAGCAGAATCATAATCAATTGTCCTTTGCTCGTACTGATCACACAAAACAAGCCATGCGTCAGAATTGGAAGATCTTTATCACAATGGCTTTATCACAATGGACCAATTTACCCGTGTCTAGTCAAACCAGCAAAATATTGTACACTGTACAAACTGTACCCGCGTCAGCGAGTTGTCAATTCTTATTTATGTCATAATGTACACTGTACAAACCAGCAAAATACAAAGCTTTAATTCAAACTTCAAAAGCATAAAATAATTCATTAGAAAAACACATACATACAATGCTTCGTGTTGATCTTCCAACTCCTACAAACACACAAATAATAATTCAAACTAAACTTCAGAAACATACAACGACAACGGATTATGAGAAGACGATGAGTATATATAAAGTTTTGAAAGTACCCAAAATACACTGGCGCGATTTGAAAACGCGCCCAAAGGCGAGTTTTGAAAACTCGCCCATGTCGCTCCCCTGACAAAACAGGTCTATATTTGTAATTATTTTTGAAACATGGCTAATCATGTAATACAATTCTGAAACAAGCCTAAGTACGTAAAAAGTCCTTTTAAAAATGTTTCCATAATCATGCTACTGAGAAGTGTTTTCTGCATAAAAATCGAAAACAATAGTTCATAATTTAGATGCATTCGTGAACACATTTTCTACTTTTTAGTTTATTTAGACAGAGTTTTTGTACATAAAGGAATTTTACACATTAATATAAAAGTAACTACTTGCTTTCTATTTTGAACTGTCGTTTCATTCATGTATATAAGGTGCTCGAAATAATGATGCAGCACTAAACCTATACTCTATGATGATGCTTTGGTCTACCAATAAAGCAAAGCATGGTGTAAGTGAAGTTTTATTCTATCCCATTATCGTTCTTGCAAATATAGCATTAACTGTACATTTGGTTTTGCATTTTAGTTTAGTTATTTCTGCATTTTCAGAAGTTTTCGAATTTAATTTAATGGTTCCAAATGTACTCAAAAATATATATTTTGGGATAGTAAGACTATCCACAGTAATGAGATGATGAGCCTCTTTCATTAAACAATTTTCTAAACGATATTTGTTAAGGCATTGAATTTTCTCTTAATTCACGTTTTGGAAATTGACGTATCTACTATTCTAGCTGTTAACATCCACCATTAATCACTTTTACATTAGAGAATAGGGGTGGAAGGATACAAGCCTATGGAAAGTAGTGGAATAGGGATAAACTCAAGAATGGAAAGTCCAATTCCAGGTGATGGTGATTTTGATTCAGAAGATTTGGAATATATTGTTCAAATTGGAGGGTACTTATGTGATAGACGTACCCAAGTAGGACGTCGGATGCATACTTCGACGTTTACTGGTTTGATGTGGATAGACGACATACTGAACGATCAACAGGGAAGATGTCAAAGGCAGTTTCGTATGAAACGGTTATATTTTCTTTCGTTATGCGATAGGCTGGAAAGTTGTGGATTGACTACTTCGGAAAACGTTACTGCTCGAGAAGCGGTTGGAATATTTTTATACACTTGCTACCTCTAATTCGAACAGACAAGTGGCTGAAAGATTTCAATGGTCAGGTAGCACAATCTTTTATTATTTTCATGTTGTTTTGAATGTCGTCGTAATATTATCTACCGCTATTATAAAACCGGTTGATCCTCAGTTTAACTCAATTCCAGCTGAAATTAGCAATGATAACCGTTATTATCCGTACTTTAAAAAATGTATTGGTGCCATAGACGGTACACATGTAATGACACACTTACCTCCAGATCGAATTGTTCCGTTTATCAGACGAAAAGGAAACGCTACACATAATATTTTGGCTGCATGCTCGTTCGATTTACTATTTGCGTATGTTGTATCTGGTTGGGAAGGTACTGCTTACGACAGTCGAATTTTTAAATCTGTGGCGAATGACAAAAGTTCCAATTTTCCTCATCCTCCTCCTGGACAGTATTATGGTGTGGATTCTGGTTTCCCACTAACAACTGGGTATGTACCACCATATCGAAATGTTAGATATCACATCCCCCAGTTTCGTATGACCACAAATTAACTGAAATCGAATAATGAAAATTTTAATTTCTACCATTCTAGTTTACGTATGGCAATTGGGAGGACATTTGGAATATGGAAAAAGAAATTTGTTATACTCAGAAATATGGCAACCTACAAGTTCGAAGCTCAAACAAAAATTGTTGTTGCTACGATATACGCAGATACAATATGGGTGATCCAGATTTCATGGCATATAACGATGATCCAGTCTTATTCTAGATAAGTATGAAGAAGAATATGCCGACTTGAGAAACATAGACAATAATGACCTAGCACCGGCTCAACGCTGTCAAGGCAGCACTGATATGGCAATGCGTCACGATAGAATAAGAGACGAGCTTGTTGTAGCAGGATTGCACTAATAGATTTCTGCAATGTATCACTTTCTCTACTTTTTTTGTATTTCTGCAATGTATCACTTACTGTACTGTTTTTGGGGCATGGACTGTTATGTTTTGTTAACTGTGTTATTCTGCAATAATTATAATGTTATATTTTAATCAGTAATTAATTAAATTACAAAATATAAATAAAATGCTCCGCTCAAATACTCCGCTTAACGCGCCAAACGCATTCTCCGCTAACTACAATTCTCCGCTATAATACTCCGCTGAAATACTCCGCTCAAATTCTCCGCTTTCGCTTGTGCCAAACACACTCTAAATGCACAATTTATAAAGATGAAGTAACTTGAGTATCATGAACATGTTCAAGTTAACTTCTTGCATGTATATGATTCCTTCAACTCGTTTTCTAAAGGTTTAATGCTTTCTAAATTAGAAGAGGTACTGTGCAGTGTAGTTTTCTTTTTTTTTTCTTTTTTTTGTGGACTGTAACTTCCATCTCATGTATGTTTGGTTCTGGCATTCCATTGTTGTAATCAAGTCCGACTTTGTCGAAATATTTGATTTCTAAAATTTACTAATTTCAAAGATCAAACGCATAAATTACTATAAAAAATTAGAGAAAAACTTAGAGCAGTCGCGAGTAAAGAGAGTGCTGAATGTGGTTGGCTGAATAATAGGCCCCCTGTATTCCACTCTCCAATGAAATCGAAGTACTTGCGCGAGTAATGCTTTGAGCGAGTGTTGGTAGAACAGCTCAAAAAATTATAACGTTGTATAAGCATATGGGCTGAGCCTTTTTTTTACACCTTGTGTCACCAGTTACAAGGCTAATAATTGTGCATAGTGGGGGAACTCATGTTGAGAGAGTTGACTGTTCATTACTTCATTTGCAATTTTGCATGAAGTGAATATTTTAGTTCATCCAAGTTAATCCATTGTATGTCTATTGTTTGAACTGAGCATTGGAAATTATGAAAATAGCATTGTAATAAAGAAAATAAATTAAAATCATTTGTTCAATATATATAAATATATCAACTCAAAACAAAAAGACCATTAAATTTTTATATATTGTCATTTAATAATTGCACAATAATTTTGGCATATGCATCTGCGTAATCTCATGCAATAAAACGAACTCTGTCTGATTTTCTTTTGCCCATAGCCATGGGACATGTTTTACTAATTTAAATGTCTTTAGTGTAGCAAATATTATAAGTAGGAAATCGAGAAAGATCCGAAGAACCTTATGGATACCACTTTTTAACTAATTTTGACATTTTCAACGAAATTTGTCTTTGGGAATAATAACCAAACTTTTTTCAGCACAATTCAACAATTCAAATAAGAAATCATTACAAGTTTTTTAATAAATTAATTACTAAACCAGATATTCTCAACACATGAAAGTGGTAGGTTTTTCATCCTCATCCTTTCGTATCGAGTTGAAGATTATACCATAACAAACTGGTTTTCATAACATGTAACTCGCATGGTAATAAAAATAAATCTCTCTTCCTTTTTTACTCTTACGCGGTGGTTTTATTCAACATGCCCGACTTTCCACTTTTTCCTTTATGCAAACTAGAACTAAAAATCCTTGAACAAACAATCAGGTACAAACGACAAAATTAAAGAAAAATTTAAGCATAAGGACAAAAGGACAAAAATTTAGTTAATATGACACTTTTTAGTGTAAATCAAGGAATTCAGGGGTCCACCATCATTTTCTATTATACACTAAAAAGTGTCCTTATGACTAAGTTTTTGGCCTTTTGCTCTTATGCTTAAATTTTTGTCTAATTTTGTCCTTCACACTATTTTCCTGTATACCAATATTTCAGCTTTAAACTCATTTCCATCTTTATTTACATTTATCTATGTACATGACAATCGGAAGTGCATGCATACTAGTGTATATATGTTAGAGAACCCCGAATTATCACAAAACCAATTGGCAATGTGAAGGGTGAACTCATTATACTTATACAGGATTAATTTTTACAAATTCCCCAATGTGAGACTTGTCTCAACACGCCCCCGCACGTGTGGCATATCATGAGCCTAACACGTGGACCTTTATATTGGGTGACGTGGATAAGTGTGGCATTCGTGAGCAGGTTTAATTCGTGTGCACAATGCCACATTTATCCACGTCACCCAATATAAAGGTCCACGTGTTAGGCTCATGATATGCCACACGTGCGGGGGCGTGTTGAGACAAGTCCCACATTGGGGAATTTGTAAAAATGAATCCTGTATAACTATAATGAGTTCACCCTTCACATTGCCAATTGGTTTTGTGATAATTCGGGGTTCTCTAACAATATATAATGATGAGCGATCTGAGACACCCAAGGGCGAATATAGGATTACATTTGAGAAGGGACGCATAAAAAATAGCAACAAGCATATATAAAAAGTTATATATTGATGTACAAAAATTTGTTACTTCTTTTCATACTAAAAAACAAAAAAGTTACTTTATATAATTTTTCATCTACAATTGTTCCCGTCGAGATTTCAAAAATTAAAATTATCTTTGCATAATGACTTCATTGTCTATTTTTTTGAAAATATCCTTCTCAATATATATAACCAAACAAACATTAAGTCAATCATCTTTTTCTTTCAACCATTTTCTTTGCAAAAGTAGCTAGGTCTTTAATCGCCAAAAACTCATCATCTGAACGCGTATCCATAATATAAGTTTCAAGTTGATTCTCAAGTACCATAATATCATACATAGAAAAAACTTTCGGATAAAATCGAGCAAAATTAAGCAATTTTGCAATGGTTAAAGAAGAATATGAATCGATTGGATTAAGACTTCCCATACACAAAGCAACTCACTACTTTGCTTCGTAAAACGATTGTTTAGTTCTGAAAGTTGCAAATTTATAACGGTGTTGCAAACGTCAGCTCGTGTGTGATGTAAGTTTGTAAATTTTTCAGCTCTCCGTCTTGAACGTTTACGAGCTACATACTCATTATCCATGTTAGGTACGACAATTTCATTCAAAGAACAAAATAATGGCACTCCCTCTAACAAAGATGCCCACTTCTCATCATTACATCTCATGTCATGTAGGCGCCGTTTTGATATTTTTACTAAATTCAACGCGTTTTCAAAAAATCTTGATCTTTTTTTTGCAATATCAATGACATGTCATTAGTTATTCCTAAGATATTTTTCAAGTGCATGGTAAACACAAAGTCATATGAGTGCATTATGTCTAGCAAAACTTGTGCATCGACCTTTTGTTCTGAACTAATACCGTCAACCATAATAATTTCAAACACCTCACACACAGAAGTGAACATAGTAATAAGCCTAATAAGTGTACCATAGTGCGATCCCCATCGAGTGTCACTAGGTCATTGTAAACTTGTTTTTTGATTCAATCTTTTTCCAGTAATAATCTCTCCTTTAGTCAAATCTTCAACTACCTTTTCATGTTGTTTAGCTAAGAGAATCTCTTTTCTTTTGCAGGATTCCCCAACGGTGTTCATTATTCTAGAAGTTATTTCCAAAAGGAACTCCACTTGAGCATGGTATTTTGCAACATAAACAAGAGCCAATTGAAGTTGATGTGCAAAACAATGAACATAAAATGCAGAAGGATTCTCATTTAATATAAAGTGTTTTTCAAACCCGTAAGTTCACCTTGCATGTTAGCCGCACCATCGTAGCCTTGACCACGCAAACTTGATATGCTTAACTTATTGCGAGATAATATATTTTTATAGATTTATATAGAGATAGAGATATCGTATTTGCTACACGTTCAATGCCAAAAAAATGCTCAACTATCATCCCTTTTTTGTTTACATATCTCAAAACAATGACCAATTGTTCCTTTATCGATATGTCACGAGATTCATCAACCAGTAGTGTAATCGACAATTCTCCAATATCCATAATAATAGCACTTCGTCATCACTAGGCAAAGGAAATGCATTTTCAAATAAAGAACTCTTAATTTCTTGATTATGGTCGGTAAGAAAGTGATATAACTCTAATAATTTCCTCTATTGATTAATGATTCAGATTCATCATGGCCACGAAATGGCAAACCTTGCTGTAATAGAAATCGAACACAACTGGTAGCAGCAGCCAGTCGAGTTCTATATGAAATTTTGCATTTGCTTGTATTGCTAGTAAATAAAGATGAAATATTTGTTGCAAGCTTTTGACTCATGAGATCCAAACATTGTTTTTTTTCTTGGTTGTTGGCACTATTATGTTTTCCAACATGTAGATCAAGTTTCTCCTTTTTTTTCCAATTTCGAAAACCAACATTAACAAATACCTCACTGTCACCTTGGTTACTTTTAGGTTTGAAAAGATAACAATAAAGACAATAAACCGAATCTTTTGCTATGCTATACTTCAACCAATTAGTATATTGTTCAATCCAATCTTTATTGAATCTTCTTAATTCATCATCATGACTGTTTGAGGAAAATCATGATGGAATGGTTGACAAGGACCTTCTTGTAAGTATGATTGCCGAACACAATCTCTATCATTTGGATTATAATTCCATGTAGAACATCGTAAACCCAGGTCCGAAGGAAGATTTTCATAATCGATCTCAACACGATCTCTTTATACAAAGTTATTATATGCATCTTCGGTCAAGGATGAAACAGACTCATTTTTCGTGCGTTTTGTTTTAGTGACAAATTTGTCCATTGTGAACGATAGAATGAAATTGCAGTAGTTTACGAAAATAAGAAAAACATAGTCGAAAATTGTAAAGTTCTGACAAAAATAGTCGAATTAGAAAAACCAGATAAACCAGTCGAATTATCTGTAACCACTGTAAATTAATTAGATCTGAGATTCTGAATTACAAAATAAAGTTTAAGATTAGTACCTGCTGGAGAGTAGCAACAATAATTGAGCAAAAAAGAAGAGCTGTAAACGTAGAACCGTAATTGATTTTGGAAGAAAACAATAGGGTTTATACTTCACAAAACCATGGAATTGCAAAAGTGAGAACCGTGTAAAGGGAGTAAGAGTGATGAGTTATTGCATTATTGTGTGGGCTGAATTAAAGAAATCACAATTTTGCAATTCAAACCCTATAATTTTAATAATTCAAAGGAGGTCTAATTGTCAACACTTATATGTTAAGCGCAAATTTTAAAATGTTGAGGGAGGTCGGCAGACTCCCCTGGGCTATGCGTAGATCCGCCTCTGAGGACACCCATGATTTAAAGCATCTCTTTAACTACTCTACCTTACCGTGAGCTACACTAATCCAAATCCAACAATATGTTGTAGATGTTCAATCCACATATATTATCATCTATCCAAAATTTGAGCTCATTCCGACATTTGTAAAATAATATATTTGATAATCAAATTTAACGTTTTGAATAAATGTCTAAACAGTGAATAATTGAGCTAAGATTTTGATAATGTTACGGCTGTCGGATTGATCTCAAATTTTGGATATATGGTAATATATATGTAGATTGAACATTTACAAAATCTTATTGGATTTGGATTAGTGTAGCTCATGGTAGGAGATGGTGCTAAATGAGTGCTGCAAAATAGGGATGCAGCGGAACATTCTACATACATGTTGACAAAATTATGCATCCCAAAGTGATCCTAACGATAGGTTTATAATGGAAATGAGAAAAAAAATGATAGAATGTACTCATTTATGGTGTTTATAAGCCATGAATTGGATAGTTTGATAGTACCAGTTTATAGTAAAATATTGAATAAGAAGTTAATTTTGCACTAAGTGGAGCAAGTAGGCTAGAAAGGAAAGAAATATACTTAATTTAGTTTGCTTAATTCAAATTCACATATATTGAACGTAGGTACTGAAATCAATATAGTACATGTTAGGGCAACTCCAGTGGTGCCAATTAAGAGTCCAATATTAAGCAAATCGTCTTCAGTGGTGAAATTCACCCTTAATATTAAGGGTAATATTCAGGATCCAATTCAGGATCCTGAATTGGATCCAATTCAGGGTAATATTCTATATTATTCTAACCCAAGCTCTGACACCATGCATGTTGTGATTCCTCTGGTCTAATGGACAGAAGATTAGAGGGAGTTCACCATCCAATAGATTGGACCGGAGGGCATAGAAAGAGTGACCTCTATGCAATGTACATGAGTTATGGACTTGAATAGTATATATAGTTCAGAGATAAAAAATCCCAGCTATCAATTAGGACGTACATGAGTTATTTTCACAACTCTGTTATAACACATGTACATCTCATGACACTCTCTAGTATAACATACGCAGTTGCAACTCTAATCAACTGGAGTATCATAACCTATCATTTTGCTTATTAGTTGCCTTATGATGTTTAAATCCAAATCAATATTTGATGAAAAACAGTCATTTCGAGTTAAATAACATTTCTTGTATAAGAAATTATGAGAGGCTTGATTCATTTTCCTATCTTGTGAATCCAAAAGGATGCACGTTGATACATATAATATTCATTTTTGCCCTTTATATAAACATCGGTAAGTCTTTCCAATCTACTTTACCAGCACACTTCGTGTTAGTTGTGATGAGCACTTCACATAGTCCCTTGGTAGTTGTACCCTTGAAGTGTCTAAGGCGTGACTAATCTTACTGGTATTATGGACCACTTTGTCCAATCTCTGTTGGTGGCGTTACTTCTCTTTGTTTGCACTATGTCTCCAACAATAATCATCATTAACATAAATATACAGCTTAAATGTTCTGACGACAAATTCTCTAGACAAAGTTACGAGAGGCAATGTCATCACAATTCGATCGGCTAGTGACCCTCGAATCAGTTTGCTAGGATGGTATTAGTAGTCTAGTAATAAATATCATATGCTAAACTTAAGAAACATTAAATTCATTACTTTAAAATAATTTGATCATTCTAAATAACTTCCGTTTTCAGAATGCCATTCTGAACCCATTATATAGCCCACTGCGTTAGTTGAAATTGGATTTGATGTATTTTCTCTAATTTGATAAACTGTGAGGAATAGTATTTAGAATAGAAAAGAATGAATACTTTGTGTTCTGAAATTATGTAATGGACGGATGGCTCAAACATTACATATGCTAGGCCATATATAGCCGTGAATTACAGAATATGAGCATATTGGGCTTTGGCCCGTATACTATCTGTTAACAAAAATTAAGTATGAAGAGAGCCGACTATCCAAGTTACTTGAACATCCCCCATTCGAAACTATGGTTCTCTAAACCGGCCTAATTTTGATCTCCATGGCGACTCCACAAAACTTCTTCGATTAAGAGTCTGAAAATGAGCGATAACATTTGCAAAGCTTTAGATCTGTGAAACAATGGCTCATCCATCTTTGATTTGAGCACATAGTAGAAACCCTAGCTAATCGAGTCAACAATTTTAGGGTTTTGGTGACTTTCGGGTGTCTTCTTTTCCTTATCTTCAGTGATAGCAGTGGAAAGCTTGCTTATTTGATGGATCTACTCATCCTTGCTATCGATGTTCAGTTCTGACTTGAGCTTGTCTTTTTGGTTAACTTGTCCATCCTTGTTGCTGATGTTTAACTCTGACTAAAATCTGGTAAAATTTATGAATGATATAGCTCTGGTCAGAATATCAACTCTTTGGTAAGTGTCTGGTGTGTGATTCACTTGAACTTCTCCTTTTTGAACTATTTCTCTAACGAATTGTAAGTCAATTCTATATGTTTATTCTTGACATATTGAATTGGATTCTATGACATGTAAACTGCACTTTTATTATCACATCATATATGTGATTTCATATATGACTTTAGCTTGAGTTCAGATAGAATTGATTGTAGCCATTTGATTTCAACAGTTGTATTAGTTATACTTTTGTATTCTGCTTCAGTGTTGGACCTTGAAATTATGGGTTGCTTTTTAGAGCACCATGATTTTAAACTTTAACCAATATAAACACGATATCGAGTTCTAGATCATCTATCATCTGGATCTGAGGACCAGTCAGCATCTGCTTATGCATTTATGTTTAGGTATTGAGAGGTCTTCAGTGTTAAATCATGATTGATAGCTCCCTTCAGGTATCTCATAATCCTTTTGACTGCTTTCCAGTGAGTGTCCAAAGGGTTCTGCATAAACTGAGATAATTTATTAACACTGAAAGCAATATCTTGTCTAGTTATAGTTGCGTATTGCAATTCTCCTATAACACTTATGTATTCTGTGATATTTGATATATCTTCTTCCGTATATTTTGAATGATGCTGATTTGTGATCATAGGAGTTAGTTGGGGATTAGCATTAACCATTTTAGTTTTGGTTAGCAACTCAGAGATGTATTTTCTTTGGCATAGAGTTATTTCAGTATTACATCTTTTAACTTCTATGCCCAGAAAATAGTTAACTTCACCCAGATCTTTGATGGAAAATTATTGATCCAGATACTGGGTTATTTTATCTAAGTCTTTTGAGTTGCTTCCAGTAACAATTAAGTCATCTACATATATCAATATGTAAATGACAGAATTATTATTGGCTTTAATAAATAGTGAGCTATCTGATTTGGTTGACTTGAACCCTAGATTTAACAGGGTGCTTTTAAGTCTATCAAACCAGATACGAGGAGCCTGATTTAGGCCATAAATTTCTTAATTTAATTTACATACATAATTGGGATTAACATTGTAACCCAGTGGCAGATGCATGTAAATTTCTTCTTGTAGTATGTCATTCAGAATTGCATTATTGACATCTAAATGTTTAATATGCCACATCTTGTCTAAAGTTATGGTTAGAATTAATCTTATAGTAGTTGGCTTTACTACAAGTGAAAAAGGTTTGATGGAAGTCAAACCCGTATTCTAGTGTAAAGCCTTTGGCTACTAACCTAGCTCTGTACTTGTTTATTGTACCATCTGGATTTCTTTTCAATCTGTATGTCCATATGCAACCAAGTATATTTTTGTTGGCACGTGGACATACAAGATTCCATGTTTTATTTTTGATGAGGGCATTATATTCTGCATCCATTGCTGCCTTCTAGTTCTTATTTTTAACTACCTGATCAAAGGATTCAGGTTCTGTTGAACTGGATGAGGCAACAAATAGTTTTAGTTTGAAGATACTAATTTTAACCCTAGTAATCATATAGTGACCAGTGTGAACTAGTTGTGCAGCCTGTGGTGAATGATCTTCACTTTTAGCACTGGTTAAGTTTTCTGATGTTCTTTTGCTAATCTGATTGTTCATCTTCAGTCTGATGATTTTGATCTTGTGTTGAAGCAGGTGTTGATGATGTATGGCTGAGAGGCTCAATAATATCATGACCTTCAACAATGTGGGCAATGGCTCTTGAGCATCGACAACTTCATCAACTTCCACTTGATGCCAGTTTCCATAAATGATGGGTATAACAGGTATTGATCACCTTGCTTGTTGTCCTTATATCTTTGTTTTTGAAAGGATGAACTCTTTTGCTGAATACTACATGTTTGTTGATATAAACCTTGCCTGTTTCATCAATGCACTTATACCCTTTTTGGTTAGTAGTACAGCCCAGAAAGGTACATTGTTTTGACCCAAAATTTAACTTATTAGAATTACGAGGCCTTAAATATGGAAAACATAGGAAGCCAAAAGTTTTTTGACTGTGATAATCTTGTTTGTTGTTATATAATTTCTCAAGTGGAGTTGAACCCTTCAATACAGTTGTTGGTTGCCTATTAATTAGGTAAACTACTGTACTGAAGGCCTTTGGCCAAAATTTTAGAGGAAAACTAGCTTGATCTAGTAATGTCAAACCAAATTCCAAAATATGCCTATGTTTTCCCTCCATAAGTCTGTTTTGCTGAGATGTGTATGGATGTGTGGTTCGATGGATAATACCTTTCTCTTGAAAGTAATTGCTCAAGCATTTGAATTCACTTCCTCCATTTGATTGTATAATTTTTACAGAGGATTTGAATTGTTTTTCAATCATAGTTATAAAGCTTATAATTGCATTGTAGGTTTCTGATTTGGTTTTAAAAAAATAGATCTAAGTAAACCTTGTAAATGTATCAACAAAAGAGATATAATATTTCTAAACAAATTAGAATAGACAGGAGTAGGACCCCATAGGTCTGTAGCTATCAACTACAGTGGTTCAGTGTATATTGAGTACATGAATCATTGAAGGGTAGTTATAGCTCCTACCCATTTGACAATACTTGCATATATAAGGTAGATTTATAGAGTCAAACTTTACTTTATTGTCATTTAGAATTTTTGGAACATTTTTTGTACTTGGATGACCAAATTTTGCAGTGCCAAAGATCAAAAATGTCTTTCCTGTTAGCTGCATTTTCCATTTCATTCTAGTTACAACTCTTTATTTAATTCACAACATCATAACATTTTTCCTCACTTACACCATTTTGGCACTTAAATGAAACGATGGTTGACATCACCCTGTAAAAGGATATCCTTAGTTAGATTGTCCCTAACGGCGTAGAATTTTGGAAAGAATTCAAAATAAACTTTATTGTCATTAGCAAATTGTGATATAGTGATCAAAATTTTAGTGATCTTTAGCACTCTAAGTGAATTATGTAAGTAAAGTTGTTTCTTGCCAGTTGTATATGCAGTACCAATATGAGAAATATTAATTTGCTTACCATTATCCATGGAAATAGATTGGTTACCTTTATACTCCTTGCATCCCTGATTTAGATTGTCAAGATTATGTGTGATATGATTTATTGCTCCAGAATCAGGGTACCAACTATCATCCTGTAAATGCTCCACTGTAGCAGTTTCATTTTGATTGCTATCTCTTTGAGAGTTGTTGTTGAAGTTGGTATCCTGGTTGGCTTGTGCAACATTTGCACTTGGTTTATTGTTGTTACCTTGTTTTTGATTTGCCGACTAATTGTTGTTACATCTGAAATAACATTTCAGGCCAGTGTGACCAATTTTCTCATAGATTTGGCAATTAGGCCTGTTATTATCGTTCCATCGCCCTCTGCCCCTTCCTCTGTTGGAACCATTTCCTCTCAGGTATGAAATTTCAGGCTTATTATTACCTGTTTGATTCTTAGGTTTGTATCCTATATCCGTATTAACATTATAATAAGTTTCCAGAATTCTTTTGCTGCTAATTCTTGCTTCATGAGATAATAAATTGAATGAACCTCATCTATTGGTGGAACAATTTTCTAAGATGTCATAACGACAACTACTGCTTCATATTCGTCATTTAAACCATTTAGAAAATATAGAACCTGGTCCGAATTCTGGATAATATTTCCAGTAACATTGAGTAGATCACATAACTTCTTGACTTTTAAAATATATTCCCTCATACTAAGATTTTCCATTCAAATGCTTTGTAGTTATCGATTGTAGTGAAGTACCTTGCATATGATTGTTATTGAATTCCCTTTCATCGGTAGTCCAAATATCATTAGAGGAATGACAACAATTACAAGTGGCAACAAATTGGCACTTACCGGTGAAAGAAGCCAAAAATTTATTAGTTTATCTTGTTTATGATATTAAATGTATTCTTCAATTGCTACAGTTATATTATTTTTATCAGCGATGAACTTTGGTGGCACTGCTGTAGTTCTAAGAATAAACCCTTCTACACCATATCCTTGAACTGCATTTTCAATTTGCAGTTTCCATAGTAAATAGTTGTCTTCTTCAAGATGGACAGTAATTAGCTGGCTTTTAGGACTAATTACTATCTTAACAAATTATTATACAGGTGTTGAAGATGGATTTTCTGGACTGATGTCGGATATGGATTATGGAACTCTTAACTGATCTCTTATATTGTAAAGAATATGATGATGGGATGGTGATGAAAATCAACAAATTAGATGTAGATTTAATGTTGAACAAGATCAGAAGAGGTAAGAAGTAGTAAAATCAGGTATGAGCATCCAGAAATGATTGATGAAGAGATAAAGAACTTTTCTGATACTTTTTGAATGATTTTCTAGTGAGATTTGACTGGGGTTGGTGATTTCTTGATCTTCTTGAACCTGTTTTTGGTGATCAATACTACATAGTATATAAAATATTATACAGATGATCAACTACAGCCTGATTTTTGAAAACTGTTGGTGTCACATTGATGATTTATGCAATATTTACTCTCAAATGATAAGTATACAACTCGAATGAGAAAATACCCAAATAATGAAACCTTTCTGATGGGTAAACCCCTCATAAATACACAACCAATGAATCTTTAATGTTGTTAGGCGAAGAATTGGCTCTGATACCAAATTGAATTTGATGTATTTTCTCTGATTTGATAAACTGTGAAGAATTGTATTTGGAAGAGCAGAGAATGAATACTTTGTGTTTTGAAATTGTGTAATGAACGGATGGTTCTAACGTCACATAAGCTAGGATATATATAGCCGTGAATTATAGAATATGGGCCTATTGGGTTTTGGACCATATACTATCTGTTAACAGGAATAAAGTATGAAGAGAGTCGGCTATCCAAGTTAATGTTGATATAGTGTACATCAACTTGAAGGTAGGAATTTAATTTATAACGGTAACAATTCAATACACGACATTAATTGCATTTGAATAATTGGGCTAATAACTTGCAATGATATAATTCATGAATAAACAATCTCGCATAAAACTCAATAATATATCCACATAAGTCATATTCAAGATAATTTAATTTTTTTAAAATATGATTATATTAATATAAATCCTAACGTAGTTATATCTTAGGTTTACTTGCAATATAATCATTTTAATATCTAAACTGTTAAACACACAAATTATTCAGAACATGATGTTTTCATGTATTCAATAATTAGAAAACATTTCAATTTAAATCATGTACAGTACTTAAAATTTCATCATGCACGTGGACACACTTTTTCCAAAAGAAATGAAAAGAAGTATCATTTACGGTATTATGTGAGGTGTGTGTTAGCACCAAATTTGATCACCAAAATCCAAATAGTCCACAATGTAAATTCAATTACAAAGATGTAGGAAAGTAGTAAAAATGCAAAGTTTTATTGTGGTTCAACAAACTTTGGCTTACATCCATTAGGCATAATCTCTTTTTTATGCTGGTAGTTGTAATTACTGTCATTTGTACGAAAGTGGAGAGAAGAAACTGAGTATTGAATTAGGCGGAGCTTTCGCATAAAGAGAGAATTAAAAAAATAACCATTTAAGTATCCTAAGTTATGACGACCCCAAACCCCGTTCCACGGTGGCAAGGGTAATCTTTGGAATATAACACATAAACAGATAACAACAGAACAGAAATAAATAAATAGATAAATACACCAGAAAATGTACAATAGACTACACTGGATAAATATAAACATCAGAGTTACACAGTATACAGGATCATACTTATCACAAAATACAGTTCAGCTTTACATAAATGTCTATAGCGGAATCAAAACATAATATGTACAACAGGAGCTGAACAACATAAAAAGAGATAAATGATAGAATCCATCTTTAGCTCCAGCTATCCAGAAAGAGCCTGCTAAAACCTGAATACAAGGCTGCCCGTGTAGAAAAAGGGGCACCCGAGTTTGCAAATGAAACTACGAGTCAATCGTGGGACTGGTATGAGAAATCTATTTAACATATTTTATAATATGGCCAATCACAGGACCACGCCGCTAACGCAGAACGGGTTTACTCCATTGGATTGCCAGTGCTTTAAAACAAGTAAATCATTCAAATTTCGCAATGCTTTTTATAAAAATTAAGCCATTATAAGACTCAGTTCCCATCACACAATGCAACGCAAACCGGAGGATAGTGTTTTACCTTATAATGGCCAAAATATGCTTGATACGAATAAAACAAAAGCATTTGATATTATTACTAGTGTTTATATGTTTCAAAAACAATTTCAATCATAAATATCAATCATAGGCGGCATTAATGCCCCATACCACTATGTCGCCGTATATAGGTATACAATCAAAACCGTACGATGTCGTATTTGGAAATTGGTTTTCCGTCATGAGCCAAGGCAAGGGATCGTCCTTACCACTTCGAGGCAATCTAGCCTACCATGTCTCAAGAACAGCCGCAATTGCACCTTGGATCGTCAGGGCCGTTCCACAAGGAGTGGATTAAAATGCATGAACACTGCGTTTCCCCACCCTATGGGGTGTAAACTGGTCATATCCCGACCAGACCATCGGCTCCGAAGAGACCGAACTAACCGAGGCGCCTCGCTATCCATCATCCACATAAGTAAAATGCCCGGGCGTGTCAAACCCAAAGCACCACTACTAGCTAGAAAGAAACGCAGGTCCTCCCTGATGTCCTCTCCCGTTTCTGGCTCATACCGGGGTGTGTGGCTCGCGAAACAACGCTAAACACAAAGCTTGCTATTCAAAGCCCAACTTTGATCATCCACCACAAAGCTCTGCTTTTCAACAAAGGCTTTGATCACAGCATCTCTGCATGCCACGTTGTCAATATACAACGTCAGACACACATCCATTTACAAGTCCGTTCTGGGTCTGAACGAAACCGGAGGCACCTTATACCTCGCATATCCGTACAATCAACAAGTACATTCGGACGGCTACCATTTTAGCCCCCTTCAAGGTAGCTACTCCCATCGTGAGCATCAGTAGCACCCATCCATTCGATGTGAAGATCGTCGGTCTTGCACCGTCTTTATATCTTCGACTTCTAACCGTTGATCAATTATTTGAAATGAGAATTAACTCGGCCTTTTCAAATAATTCACGTATATTTAGAATTTCAAATCGATTCATTTCAATGGTTAAATTATTCGACATCAATGATTTTGTTCTTTAATGTAATTTTCACGTCAAACACATTCAACCATCAAATATCCAATAAACCAAGTAAATTCAGTTTATTTCCATTCCATATCGTTTATATCATTTTATAACGATTTATCGCTATTTTTATTTATTTAAAAATAGCCAATTCATTTAAACGACGCTTCAGGTCATAACGCGGCCGTGGCGCTGTTTTCCTTTGGATTTGATTTACACATATCTGAAAACCTAACCGTTGGATCTTTACAAATTTTATATCGTTAGAAAGATCTTTTCAAAACGAATCCAAAGGTTCCAGTTTTAGGAAAAATCCGACAGTCGGATCTCCCGGTACAATCATTTGAAGTTACGATTTCAAAATACGAACTGCAGCGTCGTTATACGATTTATTTTAATTATATATATATATAATCGATTCTGGCGCTGCTTTCATTCAGATTTGAATTAAACATTCCAGACAGTCCAACCGTTGGATCTTTGCAAAGTTGGTGTCGTTGGAAAGATATTTCCAAAGCGAACCCAACGGTTTCGGTTTCGGGAAAATCCTGGTCGGGTCTCCCACAATAATCGTTTGAAATCATGGTTTCAAAATACGAACTGCAGCTTTGTTATTCGATTTATTTTAATTAGATATATATAATTCATTCTTCGATTTCAAAACCATATTCATTTCATATATTTGATAAAAATGATATTTTTATCCAATAGATATTTATTTCAACACATCACTATTTTTAACAATTCATATATGTATATATATATAAAATGTGATTTTTATTGTCAAACAAATTATTTCAAAACACGATTATTTTATATACTTCGTATAGATGATAAAAATGTGATTTTTATTGTAAAACAATTTATTTCAAAACACGATTATTTTATATACTTCATGTAGATGATAAAAATATGATTTTTATTGTAAGACAATTTATTTCAAAACACGATTATTTTATATACGTTATATAGATGATAAAAATGTGATTTTTATTGTATAACAACTTATTCTATTCATTCGATAAAAATGTCATATTTATCGTTCAAACCATTTTATTTCATCCAACACATGAATATATTTCAATACATGAAAACAAATCAAACACATAAATATTTCAGAAAATTTCGGTAGCATAACGATAGGGTAGTTAAAACCGGCACCATCCCAAGTACAGCTCCTCGCCCTATCTTAAAGCCTAGCAGCTTTTGACAATAGGGATTTCAATGTCTAGTTCATATGCGGACGAATTTTCCCATATACTAATCCTATTGGGATTTCAACCACAATCAATCATTTCCAATCAACCATCATGATATTCACCAAATTTCTCATCAACCAATAATCCAAACAATATCACAACCAATATATATCGTCCATGGTCTGTGGACGAGGGGAGTATATATATATATATATATACGTATATAACTATATTTCGATTTCATTTTAATTCATTTCAATATCATTTCAACGCATATATCATTTTTACAACGCATATATAACTTATACATCGAACATACAACTTATACAAAGCTTATACATGTGTGTACAACGCTTATATAACTCATACATCGACTGTATAATTTATACATCGTCATTTCCATATCGTTTATAATTCAGAAATCTCACATTGGGTTCCATGACTCCAAAAATTGTAGAAGGCTCAGAAAAATATCCGGTCCCTTCTAAAATGTAAAAGACGTCCACTCGAGTCCACCGTCTCTTGTTTCACTGAATTTCGACCACATAGCAAAATGATATGATTTTTTAGAAGTTCGCAATGCTTAAAAGTGTAAAAATCAGTTCAAAAATACCAAACCCGTACCTCTCGTTTTACTGTTCGAAACTAGGGTTTAAATTTTCTCTCGATCCGTGAAGCTTGGTTCAGATCAGGTCGCGCCACCTCATGGTGCTCAGAGCGGCGCGTAGATCGATGGTCCTCTAGCTGAAGTTGGCGGCAGATTGGGGGTGCAATCCCAGCGCGAACGGTGGACCTTTCCAGGCGCGATTCTCGATGAAGACGAGGCGAGAGAGGGCGAGGCTGGTACGGATGTGGAGCTCGTAAGAGGATCTACAAATTACTCCAAAGGAGCAACGTGTTTTGATTTGTGTGGAAGGAGATAAAGGAGGAGAGAAGCAACGAACGTTTCCCGCCGTCGGGTCTGGGAGGTTTCAGAGAAGAAGGCGGGGAGAGAGAATGAACGGGATTGGCCGATATTCTTTTTATTTATATATTTTAAAATCCCAAAAATACCCCTCTTCACATACTAACTCCAATCCAAACCCAACGACCGTCGTCCCTAGCTAAATACCCCCATTCTGAACGCAATGAGATATGTTTCATAGGCCCATTCAATTATTTCAGTCAGTTTTTCTTTAAATTAAAATATAAAACATTCAATATTTGATTTGAACGTACACTTCAATTTGCCGGGGCTACATACTGATCTAAAAAATTCCAAAAAAATAAATCTTGCTATGTTTTGACGATACGGTCCCAACAAAACTAGTTTCGTCGAATTCTGAGACCGTTTGAAAAATGACCATTTTCTAGTCGATCCAATTTAACTGAAATCAACCAAACACATTTTCCTTTGCCACGCTCACATACTAACTTAAAAAATTATGGAATTTGAAACCTAGCAATAATTTGACATCGCGGATCCAACAAAAGCGGTTTCGTCGAAAATAGAGGTCGTTTGCAAAATGTCTGTTTTCAAAGGCTATATAAACTCCATAGCGACCTTTCTGAAAATTCATTTGGCCATAACTTTTGATTCCCGCTATGAAACTTCGATTTTTCAGATTCTTTAGAAAGATATTCATAAACAGATTTAAATATTTTTGGTTTCACTAAAATCCGTTTTATTTTGCACCCTGTACAGTCAGTCAAAATTTGAATTCAAATTTTGAAACTATCGCGCCATTTCAGGCCTTGTTTATAATTTAAAATAATTATATTTATTTTCAAACATCGATTCGAACCTACTTTTCGTCTTTATTATTTAAAATAATTTATTTTCAATATTTAAAATCCACTAAAATAGCCAAATTAAAAATTTTAAACTGGTTCGGATTTTCCGGGTTGTTACAATCTCCCCCATTTAAAATCTTTTCATCCCCGAAAAGGAACGAAGTCGAAAGTTATTTAATTAACCAAATCAACTTTCATTCTTCAACTTTTCAGTTTCTAAGAATTTTCAAATTCTTTAAAAATTTGGCTAACACCCTAAATTTTCGAAAAATTTCGCCATAACCTCCTTTGTACGGGGAGGGGTTTGGAAATTTATTGGGTCGTATTAGGTACCCAATAAATCCTAATAAGCATGCACATATTTATAGTGATATATTCCGGTGTCCACTGGGGAGTGTGTATAGATAATAACTCCAAAGAATAAATTCTCGTCACCCTATAAATGGTTTTGTGCCTTAATGACCAGAGAGACGTTTTTATTGTCGTCTCTAGACCCGTGTGTTTTTTTAGTAATCTGGCAATTTACCGTTACATTTTATATAGTCCATATCAGTCATCAGTTCATCCTGTAATATATAGTCATCGCCATACAATCCTCTCGCTCGTATGGTAAATCTTCAACCTCGTCACACAAGCTCCGAATGCTTATGTGGTATATGATGAAGTATGCTATCTTCAAGAAGTATGCCATGTAGTGTAGTTCAAAATTAATTGTTACTATCCTATGGCGACGTTTATTATTACACACAGAATAACCAGCACTCCGCATCCAATGACATTCACAGGAGTTGATATAATAATAAAATTGTGCATCCAACTCATTAAGGTTTACCTATTTGTCGGGCACGCAAATAAATTCTTTACTCAACAGTTAATCCATTTACCTATTCAAACATATATGTTGCACATGCATATATTTCTATCTATTTCAAATCAGTTCAATACTTGATTTAATCGAATAAATTTACCATTCTTTCATCGATTAATTTATTATCATTCCAATAATTTAATTAATCAAATTCGCGACCACACAACACAAACAACAATCAATTTGTTTTAACTTTTCAAAAATACACTAATATATTCATATACTCTTTTAAAATCACTTAGACTATATAATTAAAAAGTTTACATCCATGAAAAGAACACAACAACAAAGTAGAAAGCAAAATGGAAACGCAAAATATGGTAAATGTACCTACACCAGAGTTAATCCTAGATATCCACCCTGCACTTGGGATAGGCTTTCTTAATGCTTTCCTCAGTTTCCCAAGTACAATCTCGCGGATCTCCACTCCATTGCATTTTGACTAAGTGAACCTTCTTGTTCCTCAGCTCTTTGGTTTCTTTGCCAATAATCTTTAGCAGCTCTCTTCTCACAGCCAATTCTGGAGTAATTTCTATATCCCATTGCGCAGCTTCCTCCACGATCAAATCTGGATCATGAACATGCTTTCGAAGTTGAGATACGTGAAATACACCATGCACTCCAGGCAACTGATGAACATCAAATTGTGTAAATTTTATATTGCTTAATTATGCATTTTATTATTCTAAGACACAATTACTTGGTCTTTTTAGTTGTGTTTATTGCAGGTACTTTATTTTCAGAATAAGAAGAAATTCCTTCTAAAATGGCACCAACTCGAGAAGATTCTAGAATATTCTAGAGAAAGAAGTTTCTAGAATATTCTAGAGAAAGAAGTTTCTAGAAGAATATGGAACGAGCTAGATCAAGAAGTATATAAAAAAAGATCAATTCAAAAGTTTCTAGAATGTGCTAAGCAAGAAGCTCCTAGAAATACAAAGAAAGAGATCTCCAGAACAATAAAGAAGGAGAAAAGAATGGAAGATCGAGTCAAAGTTTATAGAAAGAAAACTTCTTTTTTAGATCTAGATCCAAGGAGCACTATAAATATCTCCTACCTAGCATTAATTTAGACATCTTGGCATTGATGCCATTAAGGCATCAAAATTAGGTTTTTCTTTTCTTCTCTTATTTCGTTCTCTTGTAATCAAACCTCTATTTCAGCAATAAAAATTTGGTTTCTTTTTATTCTGCTATCTGTAATATTTCTTCTTATTAAATTCTTATTTACTCCTTTCTCTCTGTGTTCTCTTTTACTTTATTTCAATTTCTGTTCTTGCTTGCATTGGGTTTTCTATTTTTCTGATTTTATTTTCTTGAGATTTATTGATTCGCCAAGGGGTTAATAGATCTCATCTCTAATTCTCAGAGCTCTTAGATATTCTCTGCAAGTCTATCTCTCTTCTATTCTAGCAATTTCTTATTCTAAACTAATCAAATCAATTACTCAATTTCGTCTAACTCGCCTAGAATTTAAAAAAACATTAGTAAATTAAACAACTCCCTGTGGATTCGACCCGTACTCGCACAAATACTACAACAGACGCCATGCGCTTGCGGTAAAATAAAATCGTGGTTTGTGTTAACAACAAAAACCGTCGATCAAGTTTTTGGCGCCGTTGTCGGGGAGTTAAATAGTTTCAGTTGTTTATTTAATATTCGATTCGTGTTAGATTTTTTTTAATTTGTGCTTTGTATTCCTTTTTTCTATTTAGCTATAGTTCTTTCTTTATTTTATTTGCTTTCTTCATATTAAAAAAAAATCGTTTTTATTTGTTTTTTTAGTTTAATTGCTTATTTCTCTTTGTTTTCTTATTAGTAGCCTTTTGTTTCTGTTTTCTTTTAAAAAAAATTGTTTTTTTCCTTCTTTTCTATTTTAGTTTTGAAGTTCTCTATTTAAAAAAATCTTTTCATTTCCTAGTTTACTTCTTGTTTTCATTAAAAAAAATCAGTTTTTTTTTATTCTGTTGCTTCTTCTATTGCATATAACTTAAAAAAAAATCAATTTTTTTTTCTTTTATTGGGTTGCTAGGTTTTCTTATTTTTATTTGTTTTCATTAAAAATAAAAAAAATTCAATTTTTTTCTATTATTTGTTTTTTTATTTTTAGTTTTTAATAGTCTCAGGTTTTGTTTACTCAAAAAAAAAATTTAGAATAAAAAAATCAGTTTTTTTTTCTATTATTCTGTTATTTTTCTCTCACATAAAACTAGAAAAAACAACAACATTTTTCCTTGTTTCGCAGTAGCTCGCTTTGCCACAAATCACTACACAAGGAAAGTCACACCAGACCTGAACTGTGCCAAGCCTTCAACAACAACCTCGCCTGAAAGTCCAAAACAGAAAGCCGATCAATTTGACACAAGAGAGGGCAATTCAAGAGAAACGACGTCGGCATTATAACCACTGTGAGTATTTTAACTTTCAATTCTTATTTATTTTGGTGGTTGTCAGTAATTTTAACTTGATAACAAATTAAAAAATAAAATTGTTGTTTATGCAAACGTGGTTTCGAAACGATCGTAAACGGTTAGAAAGACGTAACACTACTTCTCTTAAACAACTGACATCAATGATTAACCACGGTTCTGCACCACAATCACCTAGGCATAACGAAATGGATTTTAATAATCAAAATCAAAATAATCAAAATCCACTTTTTCCTTTCCAACAAAATTTTCAACAACCACGACCACGTCGAGGTTTATCGTTAAGAGAACAATGCTAACCAGTTAGGACTACACAACCCCCAGTTATAGTTTTTCCACCAAACGAAGGAAACAATTTTGAATTAAAAAGCTCTTTCATTCAAGGCGTTCCTAAGTTTACTGGTTCTGAGAATGCATATGAATTTCTTGATGATCTTGAATTATATACATCCACTATAAAAATGCAACAACTTTCACATGAGTCCATCAAGCTCAGATTAATTCCATTCGCTTTAGTAAGTAGCGCTAAAAGGTGGTTCAACTCCCTTCCACGACCATCCATTTATTGTTGGAATGATTTTGAAACGATTTTCTTAAAAAATTCTTTCCTTTTCATAAGACACTTAAAATTAGAAATGAAATTCACCAATTTACCCAAAATGAAGGGGAAACTTTTTTCAATATTTTGAACGATTTAATCATTTATTGCAAAGTTGTCCTCCCCATGGAATTCCACTGCAAATGTTATGTCAAATATTATACGAAGGCCTTAATTATCCAACTCGAACTCAACTCGAAACTATGTGTCATGGAGAATTTATGGATAAATCAAGCGAAGAAGCTTGGGCATTTTTTGAGGAATATGCTGATAAAGATCAACAATGGAAATCTATTCATGGCCCCACTCGTACAAACCCACGAGGAGTTCACGCTGTAGACCCCTCTTGCTTTTCTACTGAGGAGCCCCAAGCCGAAGAAGGACTACATCCTTATCCTCAAGAACAAGTGAATGCATTCGCTCCAACTAATTCTTCATATAATTATAATTGGAGGAAGCATCCAAATTTTTCGTGGTCGAATCCAAATAACTCCGCAAATCCTTCACATTTTTATCCCACAAATCAAAATACTCAAACTTCTCAAGTGCCTAATCAACAATTTGTTCCTCAAAATAAGAATCCTTCTAGCCATACTTGCAAGCCTCCACATCTTAGAGACGCATCTCAATCTTCTCAACCATCACAGGATTATGCTCGTCTCGAGAAAGAAACGCACAAGAAACATGATGAACTTATTAATATGATAAAAAATTTATCAATAAATAATGAGAAAGGGAAATTACCAAGCCAAACTGAAGAAAATCCTAAATATAAAAATTCTCGTGGAGTGAATTCTTGTGAGGACGACGAGTCAAATTCGGTAAATTCGATCACCACCTTAAGATCGGGAAAGAATATTGATAATCATATCGACAAGTCTGACGCTTCCAAGGGTAAAACATCTTCAAACATCAACTTATCATCTTCTAAATCCTTATCAAAAGGTGGTAATCCTAGTATTCTTCCATATTCTATAAGCAACCCTCAAACTGACTCAACTCAAAACGATGAGAAATCCGATGAAAAGGTCTATAAACCAATTGCTCCTTTCCTTAGTAGGCTAAAGAATAAGGAAAAACTCGCTCAATTTGATAAAATCTTAGATATCCTTAGACAAGTTCATATTAACATTCCACTTTTAGATACTATTGAAAAAATCCCACAATGCGCAAAATGTCTTAAGGAACTTTGTACTCGGAAGCGGGCAACCAATGTACCTAAAACTGCTTTTTTGACTGTAAACACCAGTTCAATTATTTCTAACCACATGCCTGTCAAATTTGAAGATCCCGGTTGTCCAACAATCGGCTGCAAAATTGGAGACACATTCATTAACCGTGCATTACTTGATCTTGGTGCGAGCGTTAACCTGCATCCTTATCACGTATATTGCTAATTGGGAATAGGAGAATTAAAACCTAAGAATATCACGATTCAACTAGCTGATCGATCCACGAAGAAACCCGTAGGCCTAGTCGAGGATGTATTGATTCAACTAGAGAAATTTTACTTCCCTGTTGACTTCCTAGTGCTAGAAACTACTCCTGTCCCCAATCCTAAAGCTCAAATCCCTGTTATCTTAGGTCGTCCCTTCTTGGCAACCTCAAATGCTATTATTAACTGTAGAAATGGAAATCTCAAACTTTCCTTTGGGGACCTAACTGCTGAATTAAATATCTTTAATCTTAATAAACAACCCCGAGATTTTGAGATAGAAGAAATTGATACTATTGAGACAATCGTAGAAGAAACTCTCAACGATTCGTCAAATACTTTGAACATGCATCTCGAGCATTTTAATTTAGAAATTGATGAATATGAATATATATCTAATTTGAATAAAATGCTTGACTCACACTCTTCATCTATTGATGAAAACATTTCCATAGAATTAACCACTCATGATAAACCAAAAAGTGATCTTAAACCGCTTCCAGAAAATCTTAAGCATGCTTACCTAGGTGCAGATCGAACTTTCCCAGTAATTATAGCCTCGGATTTAATTAAAAACGAAGAAGAAAAGCTTTTAAAAGTTTTAGAAGAAAATAAGGAAGCAATAGGTTGGGCAATCTCTGATATCAAGGGGATATGTCCTTCCATTTGTAAGCATCATGTACATTTGATTGATGAGGCTAAATCCTCTCGCGAAGCTCAAAGGCGATTGAATCCTAATATAAGGGAAGTTGTAAAAGTAGAGGTAATCAAATGTTTGGACAACAATATAATTTATCCAATTTCTGATAGCATTTGGGTAAGTCCAATTCAAGTAGTACCAAAGAAATCAGGGGTCACTGTAGTAAGAAATGAAAACAATGATCTAGTTCCAACCAAAGTAAACACCAAATGGCATGTGTGCATCGATTATAGGAAATTAAATGCAGCAACTAGGAAGGACCATTTTCCCTTACCTTTCATCGATCAAATGCTCGAAAACTTAGCGGGACATGAGTACTATTGCTTCCTCGATGGATATTCGGGATATAATCAGATTCCCATTGCTTTAGAGGATCAACACAAAACCACATTCACATGTCCTTTTGGAACTTTCGCTTATCGTCGAATGCCCTTCGGACTATGCAATGCCCCTGCCACATTTCAAAGGTGCATGATGAGCATATTCTCTGATATGGTGGAAGATTTCTTGGAAATTTTCATGGATGATTTTTCTATCTACGGATCCTCCTTTGATCAATGCCTCCTTCATTTAGAATGTATTCTTAAAAGATGTAAAGAGAAATCACTTGTTTTAAATTGGGAAAAATGCCATTTCATGGTAAAACGAGGCATCGTGCTAGGTCATATAATATCAAAGGATGGGTTAGAAGTTGACAAATCAAAAGTTGACTTAATCACAAACCTCCCTCCACCCAAATCTGTCAAGGACATTCGCTCATTCCTAGGACATGCAAGATTTTATAGGAGATTTATCAAAGATTTCTCAAAAATTGCAAAGCCACTTTCGAATCTACTCACCAAAGATACTAAATTTGAATTCAATGAGGAATGTGAAATTGCTTTTGAAAAATTGAAATCCATTTTTACTTTAACTCCAATAATTCAACCTCCCGATTGGTCACAACCATTTGAGATAATGTGCGACGCTTCAGATTTTGCCATAGGTGCTATTCTAGGTCAAAAAATTAATAATCAACATCGAGTAATTTATTATGCAAGTAAGACTCTTAATGACACACAACTTAACTATTCAACCACTGAAAAAGAGTTTCTTGCTATCGTCTTTGCTCTCAAAAAATTTAGATCATATCTTGTATGCTCAAAGGTCATAATTTTCACCGATCATGCGGCCTTGAAGTATTTGTTGTCAAAGAAAGATGCTAAGGCCCGCTTAATTCGTTGGGTACTTCTACTCCAAGAATTCGATTTGGGAATACGTGATAAGAAAGGTTCTGAGAACGTAGTAGTTGACCACCTCTCTAGAATTGTGCACGATAAAATAGACGATATTCCAATCAAAGAATGTTTTCCCGATGAGCATCTATTATCCATAACTAATGCCCCATGGTACGCCGACATAGTAAATTACTTGGTGACTAATGAAGTACCTTCACACTGGTCAACACAAGGTAAGCGGAAATTTTTCTCTAGAGTTAAGGATTATTTTTGGGATGACCCTTATCTTTTCAAATATTGCCCCAATCAAATCATTCGTCGTTGTGTACCTGATGAAGAGTTTCATAGTGTTTTATCCTTTTCCCATAGTCAGGCTTGTGGTGGACACTTTGGCGCAAGAAGAACAACTGCCAAAATATTACAATGCGGTTTCTATTGGCCCACTTTATTTCGCGATGCATACGAGTTTTGCAATAAATGCCCACAGTGCCAACAAACGGGACGAATTACAAAAAGAAATGAAATGCCCTTGAATCCAATTCTTGTCGTGGAATTATTTGATGTTTAGGGTATTGACTTCATGGGTCCATTTCCTAACTCATTTGGTAATTTATACATTTTAGTTGCAGTTGATTATGTTTCAAAGTGGGTCGAGGCAGTCCCTACAAAAACTAATGACAGTAAAGTGGTCATCAAATTCCTTAAAGAAAATATCTTTTCTCGATTTGGTGTTATTAGGGCCATAATAAGTGATAACGGCACTCATTTTTGTAATCGGGCTTTCGAATCACTACTTAAGAAATATTCAATTACCCATAAGGTAGCCACTCCATATCATCCTCAAACAAGTGGACAAGTTGAAATTTCGAATCGACAATTAAAACAAATTCTTGAAAAGACTGTAAACACTAATAGAAAAGATTGGTCATCAAAATTGATAGATGCACTTTGGGCCTTTCGCATTGCATACAAAACAAATTTAGGAATGTCACCATATCGTCTTGTCTATGGTAAGGCTTTCACCTACCAGTTTAATTAGAACATCGTGCATTATGGGCAATTAAATATCTAAATTTTGACATCAAAGAAGTAGGTTCACATAGAAAATTACAACTATCAGAACTAGATGAACTTCGAAATGAGGCTTATGAGAATGCAAAAATTTACAAAGAGAGAACAAAACTATATCACGATAGAAACATACTTCGAAAAAAAAATTGAAATTGGTCAAAAGGTTCTCTTATATAATTCAAGGCTTCATTTATTTCCGGGAAAACTAAAAATATGTTGGACTGGGCCATATACTGTTAAGACAATATATCCTCATGGTGCCATTGAAATTGAAAATTCAAAAACTGGTGAGCATTTCAAGGTTAACGGGCAACGATTAAAACCATTTTTACAGTTTGAGGAAAACAAAATTGATGAGATCGTGGATCTCCACGATCCCATATATGCTTCTGAATAGTAATCTAGGCTACGAGGACGTAGCCTAATTCTAGTGTGGGGGGAGGATGGTTGTCTTCATGCATTCATATTTTGCGTTTAGGTCATTTTCATACATTCATATTTTTTGTTCATATTTTTACATTGAAAAAAAAGTAAAAAAAAAAGAGAGAGAGAGAAGCATTTCGATTCATGATTTTTCTTTTGTTGCATTCATATTTCCATTTATGATCATATTTCTACATTTTTTTTCCACTAAATGCATATTTATTTGAATTTTTTTCAATAAAACCTGATGAATTCGGTTTATTATAAATAGGCACAATAGTCTAGATATATTGTACTAGTCATTTGATGGAAACTTTTGTGAATCATTAGCTTCCGACGGAAAATAAGATGAAAAGTGTAAATCACATAAGATAATAGTAAGCTAATATGCAGGCTGATTCATAGGTGGAAATTATGAAGCTTGTTATCTGTTGTCATTGTTTAAAAAAGTGTTATATCTAAAATACGCAAGTTAACTGTTTTCAAATCTATATAATAAAGAAGTGATTAGACAATTTTGCATTATCCTCTCTTGGCTAATAATCATAATAATGATAATAATAATTAATAAACCAAGGGTATCCAACATTGCTAGTACATCTAGCGTTGGTGTGCACACCCGCCAAGCTCTGTCCCGCTCTTACGTAAGCCCGAAAGGCAGTGCATGGGAGGTATACCTTGGTCTCATTTTATTAGTTGGGCACCTAAGGATCACCGACCTATACTGACATTGTCAGAGTCGGTTTGCACAATCCGCCAAGCTCTATTCCATTCTCACGTAAGCCCGAGAGGCCGTGCATGGATGGTATACCTTGTTCCATGGGTTAGGTGTACGAGTAAAAAAAAAAGTGGTATCATTAAGTAAAAATATAAATAATAAGAGTGGATAAGTAAATGAATCAAAGCATACTCTTAGTTTTATCGATTTGAAATTGTTATACAAGTGAAAATAGAAATATCACTTTGCAAACTTTGACAATCACGAAAAAACGAACTTCATAATTTCACTATGTTTTAACCTAAAATATTAGCAAGCTAGAGTCTGATGTGATGAAAACTTGTTTTTTGTTTGAAGTTTGTTGTTAGGTGATAAACTTAAATTTCTTGACTTTGACTAGTGCATTTATATGCTACAATATTGTATCTATTTAGAACAAACCGATTCATCATGTTTTACGTATATTCTTTTCATTCATATAGTTGCATTAATAGCATATCATGTTGCATTGGATTTTGTGGGTAGTATCCGCTGAAAACCCTCACGAGACACAACTCGTCCTACTAGGGACACCTAGGGGTTTAAAGGCTTGTTGCATACACTAAATGCAATCGTGATTCCCCATGAAAGTGTGGCTAATAAATCTAGTTATGTTTTTATTCGAGGACGAATAAAAGTTCTAATGTGGGGGTATATGATGAACATCAAATTGTGTAAATTTTATATTGCTTAATTATGCATTTTATTATTCTAAGACACAATTACTTGGTCTTTTTAGTTGTGTTTATTGCAGGTACTTTATTTTCAGAATAAGAAGAAATTCCTTCTAAAATGGCGCCAACTCGAGAAGATTCTAGAAGTTTCTAGAAGAATATGGAATGAGCTAGATCAAGAAGTATATAAAAAAAGATCAATTCAAAAGTTTCTGGAGTGTGCTAAGCAAGAAGCTCCTCTAAATACAAAGAAAGAGATTTCCAGAACAATAAAGAAGGAGAAAAGAATGGAAGATCGAGTCAAAGTTTATAGAAAAAAACTTCTTTTTTCGATCTATATCCAAGGAGCACTATAAATACCCCCTACATAGCATTAGTTTAGACATCTTGGCATTGATGCCATTAGGGCATCAAAATTAGGTTTTTCTTTTCTTCTCTTATTTCGTTCTCTTGTAATCAAACCTCTATTTCAGCAATAAAAATTTGGTTTCTTTTTATTCTGCTATTTGTAATATTTCTTCTTATTAAATTCTTATTTACTCCTTTCTCTCTGTGTTCTCTTTTACTTTGTTTCAATTTCTGTTCTTCCTTGCATTGGGTTTTCTATTTTTCTGATTTTATTTTCTTGAGATTTATTGATTCGCCAAGAGGTTAATAGATCTCATCTCTAATTCTCAAAGCTCTTAGGTATTCTCTGCAAGTCTATCTCTCTTCTATTCTAGCAATTTCTTATTCTAAACTAATCAAATCAATTACTCAATTTCGTCTAACTCGCCTAGAATTTAAATAAACATTAGTAAATTATACAACTCCTTGTGGATTCGACCCGTACTCGCACAAATACTACAACAGACGTCGTGCGCTTGCGGTAAAATAAAATTGTGGTTTGTGTTAACAACAAAAACCGTCAATCAGCAACCAATCAGGTAATTGAACTCTATAAGTGAGAGTTCCAATCCATTCTAGAATAGGAAACGGACCAATAAATTTGGGCGCCAATTTCCCTGTTTTACCGAACCGGATTACTCCTCTCATCGGAGATACCTTCAAATACACAGAGTCGCCAACAACAAATGATATATCTCTTAATATCTTATCTTCATAGCTCTTCTGTCGGCTTTGAGCGGCTAGTAATCGTTTCTTAACGAAATCGACTTTGTCCGTAGCTTTGTAAATCATATCGGGTCCCAATACGAGTCTATTACCAGGTTCAACCCAACAAGCGGGGGATCGACATGGTCTACCATACAATACTTCGAATGGTGACATTGTCAGGCTCGCTTGGTAGATGTTGTTGTATGAGAACTTGGCCAAATGCAAATGGTATTCCCATGATCTTCCAAAATCAATAACACAAGCCCGCAATAAATCTTTTAGAATATAATTCACCCTCTCAGTCTGACCATCTGTTTGAGGATGATATGCGGTGCTCAAGTTCAGTTTCGTTCCCAATTCTTCTTGGAATTCTTCCTAGAATTTATTAGCAAAAATCAGGTCACGATCACTAACGATACTCATGGGAACTCCATGAAGTTTAACAATTTCTCTAAAATAAATCTGTGCCAGACTCTGAGCAGTTCTATTTGATCTGATAGGTATGAAATGGGCGGTCTTCGTGAGATGATCTACGATCACCCAAATACTGTCATTTCCTTTTCTGGTTCTGGGCAAACCATCTATAAAATCCATAGAAATTTGTTCCCACCTCCCACCTGGAATTTACAACGGTTGCAACAGTCCAGCCAGTTTTTGTTGATCGCTTTTGACTTGTTGACAGGTGGAACACCGGCTAACATATATAGAGATATCTCTTTTCATCGCCTTCCACCAGAATGTTCGCTTGAGGTCGTTATACATTTTACTAACCCTGGGTGGATACATAGCTTGGACTTGTGACCCTCGTCCATTACCTCCCTTTTGAGCTCAAGGTTGTCGGGAACACAAATCCTTCCTTTCAATCGCAGAATTCCTGCGCTATCCACTTGGAAACTCGAGACTTCGCCCTTTTGAATTCTTTTGATCATCTCTTTAACAAAACTATCGTCTTTCTAAAGAATAGATATTTTATCAATCAACGATGGTGTAATGATAATACTTGCGATGATCACATTCTTCCTGCTGAGCACATCAGCCACAACATTGGCTTTCCCCGGAGTATATAAAATATCAAGATCATATGCCGCGAGAAATTCAAACCAACGCTGCTGCCTCATATTCAGATCCTTCTGGGTGAATAAATACTTCAATGATTGATGATCGGTATATAATTCAAATTTCTCACCCAATAAATAATGCCTCCAGATTTTCATAGCAAACACGATGGCTAACAATTCAAGATCGTGAGTTGCATAATTCTTTTCATGTGGCTTCAATTGACGGCTAGCATAAGCGACTACTGGCCTCTTTGCATTAATACTGCACCAAGACCTTCTTTAGAAGCATCAGTCCAGACTTTCAAGTCTTGATTGCCATCAATAATTGTGAGCAATGGAGCAGTTGTCAATTTTAACTTCAGCTCTTGGAAAGCTGCTTCACATTCGGGAGTCCAGTTGAATCTCGAATGTTTCTTAGTAAGCTTTGTTAAGTGACTGGATATCTTTGAAAAATTCTTAACGAACTTCCGATAATAACTGGCCAACCCAAGAAAACTTTGGACTTCCATGGGTGTATGAGGCTATTTCCAATTCTGAATAGCAGTGATTTTACTGGGATCAACTGAAATTCCTTCCTTTGACACGATGTGACCAAGGAATTTGACTTCTTCTTGCCAGAATATACATTTGGAAATTTTTGCTTTTAAAACATTCTTTCTCAGAATCTCTAACACTTGTTCTAAATGGTTTTCATGCTCGCTTTCTAACTTAAAGAAGATCAGTACAAATTTATTCAATACTTCTCTGAATACTCGGTTCATTAGATCGACAAAATAAGCTGGAGCGTTACATAAGCCGAATGACATTACTAACCACTCGTAGAATAAATCTGGACCTCTGAATGCTGTCAAAGGAACACACTCTTCGGTAATACGAAGCTGATGGAAACCTGTAGCTAGGTCCATTCGTGAAAACACTTGTGTGCCATTCAATCGATCCAATAAATTATCAATTCGCAGCAATGGATATTTATTTTTCAGCGTCTGCTTATTCAAGTCACGATAATCTACGCATAGTCTGAGAGTACCGTCTGACTTCGGGACAAATACCACTGCTGCTCCCCAATCAGAGAAACTAGGTCTGATCAGACCTTTCCATACAAGCTGTCGAGTTTGACTGTCTAACTCTTCTTTTTTTCCTTCAAGGTCATTCTTCGAATAGCGTGAACTACTGGCCTTGCATTCGGAACTAAAGAGATTTTGAAATCAATTTCTCTATGCGGAGGTAAGCTAACAACTTCTTCGAACACATCCGCATAGTTCTTGACAACTGGAATATTTTCAATGTCGACCGGAATATTCTCCGTAACGACAGGAACAGGTTGTATTTGAGCAGGAGAAACATCAAGAGCTGACCAAAAGTCTTTTCTATCAGAATTCGGGCCCTCACATGGAATGGTTATATAATTGCCTGATTTAATCTTCGCCCTTACGACTCTGTCGGCGCATTTAACCTGGTTAACCAATCTAATCCCAGAATAAGATCAAATTCGGTAAAATTCATAATGATCGCTATGGTCAGGAACCGATAACAGGAAAAAGAAACAGGCACCCCACAAACCCAACTAAGATCGAGGGAACCCCCAATCAGATTACGGACAGTCATGGGTGCTTTGAGCTTTCTCAAATTCAAATTCAGTTTCCTAACCGCATTCTTTGCAATGAAGCTTCGTGATGCGCCTGTATCAAATAATACTTTAACTGGGATATCTCTGACATTAGGCATGCCTTCTTAAACATATGGCCTCACTTGACTGGATGAGGGTGCTGAAGTTTCTTCCACTTCATTTATTTGTACAATTTCAGATTTCTGTGATAGTCGGCAATCTTGCTTTACGTGACCAACCTGATGGCAAAGATTGCATTTTCTGTCTTCTTGAACCTTTTTCTTGGATTTAGCTCCATTATTCTTTCGCTTGTTCGAAGATTTACAGTTCCTCATCGAATGCCCTTGTTGATTACACTTTAAACATACGACTGCTTTAACCTTTTTCCGACTGGCCTTTGGCCTCTTACCGACCTTAGATTTCGTACTTGCCTCAGGCTACATACTTGTCTCAGGCTGCGTACTTGTCTCTGGGCTATCTGTTTCAAATTTCCTTTTTTTGCTAAAACCGACTTCCTCTTCATCGACAAAAAGGCCTCGCTTATCTAGATCTTCATACTGATAAGCCATGTATATCATTTCAGAAAAAGGAAGCTTCACATGCCCCATTAAACTACTTTGGTACTTTCTTTGGAGCCCGTTAATAAACCTCAGATTCTTCCTCTTCGGATTTTGAATTAGATGAGGGGCAAAATGAGAAAGTTCATTGAATTTCTTATGATATTCCGAAATGGTCATATCTCCTTGTATCAGGTAATAAAATTCATCACATAACCGCTCAGTTGCTTCTGGAGGAATAAATCTTTCACTAAAAATCTCTTTAAATCTATCCCAGGTAATATTACCTTCTGGATTATCCTTAATAATCGAATCCCACCAGAACAAAGCTTCGTCTTTGAGTTCCCAATATGCCAGTAATCTTTTCTGGTCATCTCTCAGCTTTAAACCTTCAAAGATTTTCTCAGCAGAACGAATCCAAGCTTGTGTTTTAATAATAGATTCTTCACCCAAGAATGGTACTCCACCCAAATTTCTATATTTCTTGGATAGAGCTTCTATATCTGGGTCTGTATTACTTCTTCTGTTTCTGCCACTCATGTTCTAGTGCGTCTGCAAATAGCAGACAAAGTGTCAGGTCAACAGAAAAGGTATTTTTAAAGCATAGAGACATATACCTGAATGTAAATGTGTATACTACGGTGTATTTCATTCTGCTACACTCATTCTAGGATATTACTGATCCTGTCTGAAATGAATGATCCATCATAGAATACTACTGATTATATTTCTGATGAGTTCGTTAATATGTTATATTCCAGAACTAAGCTTAACCCAAGCTCTAATACCACGTTATGACGACCCCAAACCCCGTTCCACGGTGGCAAGGGTAATCTTTGAAATATAACACATAAACAGATAACAGCAGAACAGAAACAAATAAATACACCAGATAATGTACAACAGAATACACTGGATAAATATAAACATCAGAGTTACACAGTATATAGGATCATACTTAGCACAAAATACAGTTCAGCTTTACATAAATGTCTACAGCGGAATCAAAACATAATATGTACAACAGGAGCTGAACAACATAAAAAGAGATAAATGATAGAATCCATCTTCAGCTCCAGCTATCCAGAAAGAGACTGCTAAAACCTGAATACAAGGCTACCTGTGTAGAAAAAGGGGCACCCGAGTTTGCAAGTGAAACAAACAACGAGTCAGTCATGGGACTGGTATGAGAAATCTACTTAACATATTTTATAATATGGCCAATCACAGGACCACACCGCTAACGCGAAACGGGTTTACTCCATTGGATTGCCAGTGCTTTAAAACAAGTAAATCATTTAAACATCGCAATGCTTTTGATAAAAATGAAGCCATTATAAGACTCAGTTCCCATCACATAATGCAACGCAAACCGAAGGATAGAGTTTTACCTTATAATGGACAAAATATGCTTGATACGAATAAAACAAAAGCATTTGATATTATTGCTAGTGTTTATATGTTTCAAAAACAATTTCAATCATAAATATCAATCATAGATGGCATTAATGCCCCATACCACTATGTCGCCATATATAGGTATACAATCAAAACCACACGATGTCGTATTTGGTAATTGGATTTCCGTCATAAGCCAAGGCAAGGGATCGTCCTTACCGCTTAGAGACAATCTAGCCTACCATGTCTCAGGAACAACCGCAACTGCACCTTGGATCGTCAGGGCCGGTCCACACGGAGTGGATTAAAATGCCTGAACACTGCGTTTCCCCACCCTATGGGGCATAAACTAGTCATATCCCGACCAGACCATCGGTTCCGAAGAGACCGAACTAACTGAGGCGCCTCGCTATCCATCATCCACATAAGTAAAATGCCCAGGCGTGTCAAACCCAAAGCACCACTCCTAGCTAGAAAGAAACGCAGGTCCTCCCTGATGTCCTCTCTCGTTTCTGGCTTATACCGGGGTGTGAGGCTCGCGAAACAATGCTAAACACAAAGCTAGCTATTCAAAGCCCAGCTTTGATCATCCACCACAAAGCTTTGCTTTTCAACAAAAGCTTTGATCACAGCATCTCTACATGCCACATTGTCAATATACCACGTCAGATACACATCCATTTACAAGTCCGTTCTGGGTCTAAACGAAACCGGAGGCACCTTATACCTCGCATATCCGTGCAATCAACAAGTACGTTCGGATGGCTACCACTTTAGCCCCCTTCAAGGTAGCTACTCCCATCGTGAGCATCAGTAGCACCCATCCATCCAATGTGAAGATCGTCGGTCTTGCACCGTCTTCATATCTTCGACTTCTAATCGTCGATCAATTATTTGAAATGAGAATTAACTTGGCCTTTTCAAATAATTCACGTATATTTAGAATTTCAAATCAATTCATTTCAATGGTTAAATTATTCGACATCAATGATTTTGTTCTTTAATGTAATTTTCACGTCAAACACATTCAACCATCAAATATCCAATAAACCGAGTAAATTCAGTTTATTTCCATTCCATATCTTTTATATTATTTTATAACGATTTATCGCTATTTTTATTTATTTAAAAATAGCCAATTCATTTAAACGACGCTTCAGGCCATAACGCGGTCGTGACGCTGTTTTCTTTCAGATTTGATTTACACATATATGAAAATCTAACCGTTGGATCTTTACAAATTTTATATCATTAGAACGATCTTTTCAAAACGAATCCAATGGTTCTAGTTTTGGGAAAATCAGACGGTCGGATCTCCTGGTACAATCGTTTGAAGTTACGATTTCAAAATACGAACTGCAGCGTCGTTATACGATTTATTTTAATTATATATATATAATCGATTCTGGCACTGCTTTCATTCAGATTTGAATTAAACATTCCAGACAATACAACCGTTGGATCTTTTCAAAGTTGGTGTCATTGGAAAGATATTTCCAAAGCGAACCCAACGGTTTCGGTTTCGGGAAAATCCGATGGTCGGATCTCCTGCAATAATCGTTTGAAATCATGGTTTCAAAATACGAACTGCAGCTTCATTATTCGATTTATTTTAATTACATTTATACATATATAATTCATTCTTCGATTTCAAAACCATATTCATTTCATATATTTGATAAAAATAATATTTTTATCCAATAGATATTTATTTCAACACATCACTATTTTTAGCAATTCATATATATAAAAAAATGTGATTTTTATTGTCAAACAATTTATTTCAAAACACGATTATTTTATATACTTCCTATAGATGATAAAAATATGTTTTTTATTGCAAAACAATTTATTTCAAAACACGATTATTTTATATACTTCATATAGATGATAAAAATGTGATTTTTATTGTAAAACAATTTATTTCAAAACATGATTATTTTATATACTTCAATATAGATGATAAAAATGTGATTTTTATTGTAAAACTGTTTATTCTATTCATTCAATAAAAATGTCATTTTTATTGTTCAAACCATTTTATTTCATCCATCACATGAATATATTTCAATACATGAAAATAAATCAAACACATAAATATTTCAGAAAAATTTGGCAGCATAACGACAGGGTAGTTAAAACCGGCACCGTCCCGAGTACGGCTCCTCGCTCTACCTTAAAACCTCGCAGCTTTTGACAATGGGGATTTCAATATCTAGTTCGTACGCAGACGAATTTTCCCATATACTAATCCTATTGGGATTTCAACCACAATCAATCATTTCCAATCAACCATTCATGATATTCACCAAATTTCACATCAACCAATGATCCAAACAATATCACAACCAATATATATCGTCCATGGTCTATGGACGAGGGGAGTGTATATATATATACGTATATAACTATATTTCGATTTCATTTCAATTTATTTCAATATCATTTCAATGCATATATCATTTTTACAACGCATATATAACTTATATATCGAACATACAACTTATACAACGCTTATACATGAGGTGTACAACGCTTATATAACTCATACATCGTCATTTCCATATTATTTATAATTCAGAAATCTCACATTGGGTTCCACTCCTCCAAAAATTATAGAAGGCTCAGAAAAATATCCGGTCCCTTCTAAAATGTAGAAGACGTCCACTCGAGTCCACACTCTCTTGTTTCACTGAATTTCGACCATATAACAAAAAGATATGATTTTTTAGAAGTTCGCAATGCTTAAAAGTGTAAAAATCAGTTCAAATATAGCAAACCAATACCTCTCGTTTTACTGTTCGAAACTAGGGTTTAAATTTTCTCTCGATCCGTGAAGCTTGGCTTAGATCAGGTCGCGCCACCTCATAGTGCTCAGAGCAGCGCGTAGATCAATGGTCCTCTGGCTAAATTCGGCGGCAGATCGTGGGTGCAATCCCAGTGCAAATGGTGGACCTTCCTAGGCGCGATTCTTGATGAAAACGAGGCGAGAGAGGGTGAGGCTGGTACGGATGTGGAGCTCGTGAGAGGATCTACAAATTACTCCAAAGGAGCTACGTGTTTTGATGCGTGTGGAAGGAGATAAGGAGGAGAGAAGGAGGAGAGAAGCAACGAACGTTTCCCGCTGGGAGGTTTCGGAGAAGAAGGCGGGGAGAGAGAATGAATGGGATTGGCCGATTTTTTTTTTATTTATATATTTTAAAATCTCAAAAATACCCCTCTTCACATACTAACTCCAATCTAAACCCAACGACTGTCGTCGCTAGCTAAATACCCCCATTTTGAACACAATAGGATATGTTTCGTAGGCCCATTCGACTGTTTCAGTCAGTTTTTCTTTAAATTAAAATATAAAACATTCAATATTTGATTTGAACGTACACTTCAATTTGCCGGGGCTACATACCAATCCCAAAAATTCCAGAAAAATAAATCTAGCTATGTTTTGACGATACGGTCCCGACAAAACTAGTTTCGTCGAATTCTGGGACCGTTTGAAAAATGGCCATTTTCTGGTCGATCCAATTTAACTGAAATCAACCAAACACATTTTACTTTGCCACGCTCACATACTAAATTCAAAAATTATGAAATTTGAAACCTAGCAATAATTTGACATATCGGATCCAACAAAAGTGGTTTCGTCGAAAACAGAGGTCGTTTGCAAAATGTCTATTTTCAAGGGCTATACAAACTCTATAGCGACCTTTCTGAAAATTCATTTGGCCATAACTTTTGATTCCCGCTATGAAACTTCGATTTTTCAGATTCGTTAGAAAGATATTCATAAACAGAGTTAAATATTTTTGGTTTCACTAAAATCCGTTTTATTTTGCACCCGGTACAGTCAGTCAAAGTTTGAATTCAAATTTTGAAACTGCCGCGCCATTTCAGGCCTTGTTTATAATTTAAAATAATTATATTTATTTTCAAATATCGATTCAAACCTAATTTTCGTCTTTATTATTTAAAATAATTTATTTTAAATATTTAAAATCCACTAAAATAACCAAATTAAAAATTTTAATCTGGTTCAGATTTTATGGGTTATTACATAAGTCCTATATTTAAATATAGTTGTAGATGATCTTAGATCAGTTTGGAAGTCCACAAAATTTCACAGTAGTAGAAGCGATCAAGTTAGAGAAGCATGGGTTGGATCGTCCACACTGGGGTTTTGGAACAGTATCGTGGTAACACCCCACATTTTTAAGTAATAAAATTATCAAATTAATTACAGGAGCACTGTGAGTTTGAAATTTAAAACAAATGCGTGTGATAAAAAAGAATTGATTCAGGAAAGGGAAAGTAATTAACATTGCAACGTTGCTTTAGTTAACAGTGCATGTGAATATATTTATTTTGAAAATATATGTGTACATTAATTTCATAAATAATATGCGTTTAAATTTGGAAAAACGAACTGTAGAATAAATGAGAAATAAATAAAAATTTACTGTTATGCAAACGTAACATTGTAATGGTATAAAATAAAAAGAAACATTACAGAAGAATGAATGGAAATTAATTAGTAACACGTTATAAATTAATAAACAGAATGTAACATTAAAGTTCAAAAACGTAAAACTAATTAATAGTAACACGCATATAAGCATGCATAAATATATTTTTTCATATAAATATTTGAATGTATAAATTTCAAAAGCAACATGCATTTGAGTTTAAAAGTTAATGCACGTCATTAATGGCGCTAATAGGATTATAAATGAGAATAACGTTAAAGTTTGAATTTGAAATTAGTTGCATGTTAAAAATAGAAGGTAATCAAACAAAATAGGAAACCAAAATAAACGCTAAAAACAACGGTTCAAAAATAAATCACGCACCATCGAAATAGGAAAGAAATGGGACCAACCCATACATGGGTTGGGTCGACCCATGCTAACAATGAACGTTTTTTTGTTGTATTCGCAAATTTTCAAATATGCTTGGGCTTGTTTTGATGGTGAGATTTATCTTAATTTAAATTCGATGGACATAGTTTGTTTGGACATCTGTAAATAAACCTATAGTGCCTAACTCTTGAACTACTTTTACCTGCAACAACTAGTTAGTATACTTACCTCTCCCCTTTTGTCATCGATAAAAAAAGAAATAGAAACATGATAAATAGCATACACAAGAGTTCATAGGCGCATAATAGATGTTCACAAGCCAAAATAAAGTAGTTCAAAGAGCATAAGAGATTATTTAGTACAAGTCTCATAATAGTTCATAGAAAAATATAAAAACTTACTACTATTACATTATATCAAATAGTGTGCCAACTAATGTTCTCATAAGTAGATCATATGAATGTTGGGGCTGGCCTTTTTCCTGGGTCTTATATTTGAGTAGATGTAGAGATAAGCAAGAGATAGCTTCCCATATATTTCCAAGTAATGACTTAATCTTATCAAATTTCTTATCTACCTTCTTGTCCATTCTCTTAAGACGTACTTCAAGTAATAGTTGTTTCCAGGTAGGGCTACACACAACCCATATCCAACCCACATAAACCCGACCCAACCCACCAATCTGACCCAACCCACATAAACCCAACTTATCCTAGTTCTGGTTGGATATGTGTTACAAATTGTAACCCATACTACATATGGGTTGGATGTGATATTTTGTTCTACCCAACCTTATTTTAACCCAACCCAAACCTATATTAAAAAACTAATTTAATAAAAACCCACTTAAAATTAGAATAGCCTAATTGTAGTGACCCGAAAATCCGGTAGAATTTGAGCTGACTAAATAACACAAGTCCAACCCAAATTGTACTGAAACCGGGAAACTAATAGAAAGAATACAGAGGGTGAGAATAGATAAGATAGAAACTTATAGAATATAAGAAGAAGAACATCATCATAAGAGTAAACACGAATCTCACAGCGGAACGAATAAAATATAACATAACTTTTGTAAATTCAAACAGTATATGTATACAATAACATTTCAGAGTACAATACTTACAACAACAGCGGAAATAAACAATAGCTATATAATCCTGAAGCCTCCTGCTCCAAGCTCTCCAAATGCATCTAGAAAATCCCAACTACTTGACTGCCCGTACAAATTTAGGCACCCAAGAGTTTAGGGAAAACAAAACAAAATAAACTCCGGGTCAGTCATAGGACTGGTATGAGTAAAACAGTTTTAAACAGTTTGAACAAGTAAACGATATCTCATAAGACCACGCCGTATAACGGAACAGGTTTTTCCCTTATGAGAATCCAAAATATCTTTATATTAAAAACCTTTTGATATTATAATAATGTCTATCAACCACAATATAATAATCATCTAGCAGAAACGCTTTCATCTCACATTCTACATATGTAGTATACAATCAAAAACCGCAAGCACGTATTGGGTAATGGGTTTCCAACTATGACAAGGTATGGAACCACCTTCCGATCAGTGTACTCTAGGAACGATACACTGGAGTTCAACAAGAACATCTTGCAACTCAGCCACACATGACCGACCACTCATTTCGCTTGAGTGTATCGAATGTATATCACCAACGGTTGGGATCAGCAACCGTTTCCCGTATATATATGGGACATCATTGATAGATTAATGAAGCAAATGAATATTCTCTAGATAGGTGATTATACACCCTACTTCGGAGCGACCGACTTAGCCATGCTGTCTGCCCGATTTTTGTCATTTACCGGATGTTAAGGCCAGAGGTTATGACTACTTTTCATTCATTGATAACACGATCACTTTGAATGCCACATTGTCAGATTCGTTAATCACTAATTGATTTGCACAAATATTCTGGACATTATGCTAAGGGAATAAATCCGTTGCAACCATATATATTTAAACAGACCAACCCATTCGATCATTGGAAATACTTTGTCAGACATTCGTCCATTTACGTTCGTCTTGGGATTGAACGAAACCGAAGGCACTATTCAGTACATCCATCCTAGACAATCTCTACCTAGGACTTATACAACAACCCTTGCACTTTACTCCGTCTTCAATTTTCTTTGGCATATTTGCAACGCTTATGCCAATACAGAGTGGTTCTTTGGATAAGAATCCAAGCGGTCTCTCCATATTAAAAACGTTTAAAATGGTCAAAACTTTGATAGTCGGTGATTTAACTATCAAATGAAAAATGTCCGTGTACACACAACGATCTTATTTCCAAATGGAATTATCGATCTGATCATCAAACATATATATATATATATATTCACATATACATATATATATTTCCTCATTTTCAATAATTAGAAAATATATGTTATTAACACTGGAAAACATTTCCATGGCTTAATTACATATCACTATTCTTCCACATAAATAACAAGAGAACAACTTCCTAAGTATAAACCCCGAAGGCCGAAACCAACATCAAATCGATACTCAGGAAACCATTCAACTTATTAATCTCTAGTCAGTTTCCAATTTCTGTTTAACTCCATTCGATTAACTATGTTCGATTAACTCCTTTCGATTAACTCCTCTATTTATTTTCCCAATAAATAATCCTTTATTCTTTTTGTTTTCTAAATAAATATTCCTTTATTACTTCACTTATATTCATTAGATCCTCATTATAAATTGGTAAGTGAATAAATTTCTCAGTGTTAATCCCGAAGGTGGAAACCAACATCAGATCAACACTTTGAAATTTACTCAACTCAATTAACGTAGAACAAGTTCCAATTACTCGAAAACCATACCCTATTCTCTTTAACCTTTTTAAATCGATTCTATTTGTTTTCTAATAAATATTCCTTTTACAAAATCCTTCGATTTTATAAATAAATTCATTTTCAATAACTCTTTGGAAATTTGTCTTTCTATGTTCCAGTATTTCTTAGGGTATTTCAAATACCACATCACAATGATCGATATCATCCAAACACACATAATCAACAACATATTATATATCACATCATACATCACAATATATGAAACAAAACAGGATTCTATATATTGAGGAACCCAGTTGGGTCCTTCCAACCTGTTCCCCTGCATCACAAATGTTAAACCATACAATTAACATCAACTTCATTTCCATATGAAATGTTCTGATAAATAACATCAATATATATATATATATATATTTAACGGCATATATATATATATATAATTTCAACTAACTGACTAGCAGTTCAATCAACCAAATCCACACACAGCAAACAACAGATATTTATCAGTTATAAGAATACGTTATAAAAATATAACTGTTCAGAGTTGGTGAGTTTTACTCACATTGGACGATCATCGTTAATAACGATAACCATCGCTTGATTCCGACGGACAATTTATTTCGCTATAAATTGTAACGAGCTTCGATTTACTTCCAGTCAGTTCCATTGTGGAGCTCTCGTCCAAATGATCCCAACGGATCCGACGGTTTGAAATTCTTAACTTTTAAACAATGGGCCTCACATTTTGATCCCGGCCCAATTCTTTACTGCCGATCCCATTGGACAGTCCATCTCCTTCCTCCCATTTGAACAACAAGAAAGCCAGTACGCCATTTTGACATTCGCCACTCGGTATAGCCTCTTACTTTCTTTTTCCTTTATTCTATTCTTGGGCCTTACACTTTACAGCAGCCCTTCCCCATAATTAAATACCCGGATCCGCACATTAATCCACTTCCCCAACGAGGTAGTCTGCTCCAGTGTTTTCGATGGACACAACACATAGCCGATCTCTTTTAAAGCTTCCCACTTCCTCTTTAATCAACTCGTATATACTCCTTTCCGCACCAAAACTTTGGAAAACTCCATCCACCCATACACCAACTATTTCTTCCTCCATACTACAATTACCACTCACCCGTACACTCACCAGTTGCGTGAGAACCACTTTGCTACCCATACCCCCATCGTTCCCTCGTAAACCGCGATCAACCCTCGTCCACCGCTCAACCAACGACTCCAGCTCGAGATCCCACGCTGTATTGACTTCGAGTACCCAAAACATTGGTCCAAGTGGGTAAAAGTGATGCTCGAGTGTAGAGGATGCCTTGCTAAATGTAAATGTATGGGTTTTAATCCTTTTAGTGAAGGTTTTACATTTGAAATATAGAAGAAACGAAATGAACTTCGGTCTGGTGTTTCCTGGTAGCCAAAACAAAAGCAAACCGTTCTCCCATGTATTTATGGTATTATAAATCCTTCGTTGCTAAGTAGTTAGGTATCTATAGTTTAAATGGACCACATTGCACGGCAGAAGGATGTTGGAAGGAAATGAACCATGTTTTTGTTTGGATGCTACATGGAATTGTGCGGTTGAAACAAAGGAGGCATGGTGGCGTGGATACCTTATTTTAAAGTTTTAAAAAGTTGCCCACCCCACTATGTACGGTTATATTCATATATGAGCGTTGCAGACTGAGATAAAACTACAGTCGTGTTCAGTGAGGTGCCGCGATCCCGAAAATATAATAATATCGGTAGATAAACTTATATTTTGAAACCCCTTATGTATTGGTTAAGGGTGCAAAATATTTCAAATAAAAAGTTGCGTATTTAATTAATTAAAAATTACAGTAAAATTCTAAAAATTAAATTATACCTACGTCTCAAAAGAATCTTGTCTAAATTCAAAACCGGTATCTAGTTATATCGAATAAACTGTTACGGTCGATGTTACGGTCGATAAACGATTCTATAGCGACTATTTTAAAATTTGATTTGGACATAACTCAAAATCTACATGACGAAATCTTGATTTTTCTCTTCCATCATAAAAATATACTTTACTAGCTCTGAACGTTTTCTTATTTCACAGAAATCCGACTTAGAACGGATTCTGTATATTCGTTTAAAGTTCGAATCGCCAAATTATGAACTGCAGCGCCATTTCGAGCTCGATTATAATTATATTATAATTTATATGTTCAACCATCGTTAATTAAATATATTCGTTATTGTAATTCAATTCTAAACTGAATGATATATTTTGAATTGCTCAATTCACACCATATCGCCATTTCAACCCATTCTGATTATTTCAAAATTATATATATTATTTAGTTATTATATTAATTAAATATTCAATGTTATTTTCTTTAACGACCATTTAATTTTTCTGAATGACTATATAAATAATTAAATAAATTAATTATTATACCGCTGAAAATGCGGGTCATTACATTCTTCCCCACTTAAAAAAAATTCGTCCTCGAAATTGCTGAGGTAGAAAACAAACCCTATTACTGCTTAGAACTTATCGGTCCACTTCTTATTTTCAGTTTTAACTGAACCAATTTAATTTCAATTAAATATTAGTTCATTCTTATCAACGAAAATTTCCAAAAATCATGAAAATTTTCTAACGCCTTAACCTTCCGAAAAATTTCGCCATAACCTCCTTTGTACAGCCCTATCGGTAAAACTACAACTCGCTTCTCTAGGCCCTTTCTAACCCAAAAGAAAATCAAACAGCCAAGCGGCTTGCCAATTCGGCCCATCAAAATCTCAAACCATACGAAATATAAACTTGTACCTTTTTGTCGGGCATATCAACTCTATCACTTCCATATGCTATCAATTCAGCATATATTGATGCATCCCTAATCAAATTCCAATCAAATTTTACCCTCAACAAGATCATCTGCTTATCCAAGCTAAATCACATTTCAAACTCAAATCCATTATTGATCCAACACTCATTACTTAACAATCCAATTCCATTTTGTTTAACTTAGTTAGAGTTAAATCCAAATTTACTTATTCACATTCACTATTCCAATCTCTTTAACTTCATGAGTAGAATTTAAATTCCTGGGTTTATTTCAAATCAATTTGAAATCATAATACCAATTCAAAACCTTTGAATTTCTAAATAACTTGTTTTCTCAAAACAATTCAAAAACAAAATCTTTGGTAGTAATCCGTCACTTAGGAACTCGAAAATTACACCGACGATGTATCGATCCATCCTCGGAATTATCTTCCAGTCATCAAGGTGAGTTCAATACTATATCTTTTTCAAATTGAAAAACATTTTCAAAATCTTCCAGGAACTTAAATTTCCTTATTTTAATTCCTAATTCTGATTTAAATTTAGATTTAATTCATCTTATTTCATATACCTTACTTATATGAATCGTGATTGGTTATTTATAACCATTTCACCTTTTTATAGTCTCATTCGATTATACTAACAACCAACACAACCAATTATCCTATGTTAATTTCAAAACATATCATGTTGGTTCATCGTATTCGAGTGTTCAGAAACTCCTACCAATACAATGGATCAAACTGATCGACCAGAATCCATGAACAACTCAACCAATAAATCTTTACAATATAATTTTTTTTATATCAAATAACAAATACGTTCACTCGTATATACACCCAAACTCAATCTAGGGTATTGCTAACCCTATTTCTACTGAGTCACGCCATAGAGCCAAGGTAATTCACTTAAGCTTATGCTCTGATACCAACTGTAGTGACCCGAAAATCCGGTAGAATTTGAGCTGACTAAATAACATAAGTCCAACCCAAATTGTACTGAAACCAGGAAACTAATAGAAAGAATACAGAGGGTGAGAATAGATAAGATAGAAACTTATAGAATAGAAGAAGAAGAAGAACATCATCATCAGAGTAAACACGAATCTCATAGTGGAACGAGTAAAATATAACATAACTTTTGAAAATACAAACAGTATATGTATACAATAACATTTCAGAGTACAATACTTACAACAACAGCGAAAATGAACAATAGCTATATAATCCTGAAGCCTCCTGCTCCAAGCTCTCCAAATTCATCTGTAAAATCGTGACTACTTGACTGCCCGTACAAATTTAGGCACCCAAGAGTTTAGGGAAAACAAAACAAAATAAACTCCGGGTCAGTCATGGGACTGGTATGAGTAAAACAGTTTTAAACAGTTTGAACAAGTAAACGATATCTCATAAGACCACGCCGTATAATGGAATGGATTTTACCCTTATGAGAATCCAAAATATCTTTATATCAAAAACCTTTTGATATTATAATAATGTCTATCAACCACAATATAATAATCATCAAGCAGAAACGCTTTCATCTCACGTTCTTCATATATAGTATACAATCAAAAACCGCAAGCACGTTTTGGGTAATGGGTTTCCAACTATAACAAGGTATGGAACCACCTTCCGATCAGTGTACTCTAGGAACGATACACTGGAGTTCAACAAGAACATCTTGCAACTCAGCCACACATGACCGACCACTCATTTCGCTCGAGTGTATCGAATGTATATCACCAACGGTTGGAATCAGCAACCATTTCCCGTATATATATGGGACAACATTGATAGATTAATGAAGCAAATGAATATTCTCTAGATAGGTGATTATACACTCTACTTCGGAGCGACCGACTTAGCCATGCTGCCGACCCGATTTCTGCCATTTACCGGATGTTGAGGCCAGAGGTTACGACTACTTTTCATTCATTGATAACACAATCACTTTGAATGCCACATTGTCATATCCGTTAATCACTAATTGATTTGCACAAATATTCTGGATATTATGCTAAGGGAATAAATCCGGTGCAACCATATATATTTATACAGACCAACCCATTCGATCATTGGAAATACTTTGTCAGACATTCGTCCATTTACGTTCGTCCTGGGATTGAACGAAACCGAAGGCACTATTCAGTACATCCATCCTAGGCAATCTCTACCTAGGACTTATACAACAGCCCTTGCACTTTACTCCGTCTTCAATTTTCTTTGGCATATTTACAACGCTTATGCCAATACAGAGTGGTTCTTTGGATAAGAATCCAACCGGTCTCTCCATATTAACAACGTTAAAAATGGTCAAAACTTTGATAGTCGGTGATTTAACTATCAAAAGAAAAATGTCCGTGTACACACAACGATCTTATTTCCAAATGGAATTATCGATCCAATCATCTAACATATATATATATATACATACATACATATATATATATATATTCCCACATTTTCTATAATTAGAAAATATATGTTATTAACACTGGAAAACATTTCCATGGCTTAATTACATATCACTATTCTTCCACATCTATCAGACTCTAACTATAAACTAACAAGAGAACAACTTCCTAAGTATAAACCCCGAAGGCCGAAACCAACATCAGATCGATACTCAGGAAACCATTCAACTTATTAATCTCTAGTCAGTTTCCAATTTCTGTTTAACTCCATTTGATTAACTATGTTTGATTAACTCCTTTCGATTAACTCGATTCGATTAACTCCTCTATTTATTTTCCCAATAAATAATCCTTTATTCTATTTATTTTCTAAATAAATATTCCTTTATTACTTCACTTTTATTCATTAGATCCTCATTATAAATTGGTAAGTGAATAAATTTCTCAGCGTTAATCCTGAAGGCGGAAACCAACATCAGATCAACACTTTGAAATTTACTCAACTCAATTAACGTAGAACAAGTTCCAATTACTCAAAAACCATACCCTATTCTCTTTAACCTTTTTAAATCGATTCTATTTATTTTCTAATGAATATTCCTTTTATAAAATCCTTCGATTTTATAAATAAATTCATTTTCAATAACTCTTTGGAAATTTCTCTTTCTATGTTCCAGTATTTCTTAGGGTATTTCAAATACCACATCACAATGATCAATATCATCCAAACACACATAATCAACAACAGATTATATATCACATCATACATAACAGTATATGAAACAAAACAGTATTCTATATATTGAGGAACCCAGTTGGGTCCCTCCAACCTGTTCCCCTGCATCACAGATGTTAAACCATATAATTAACATCAACTTCATTTCCATATGAAATGTTCTGATAAACAACATCAATATATATATATATTTAACGGTATATATATATATATATAATTTCAACTAACTGACTAGCAGTTCAATCAACCAAATCAACACACAGCAAACAACAGATATTTATCAGTTCTAAGAATACGTTATAAAAATATAACTGTTCAGAGTTGGTGAGTTTTACTCACATTGGACGATCATCATTAATAACGATAACCATCGCTCGATTTCGACGGATAATTTATTTCGCTATAAATTGTAACGAGCTTCGATTTACTTCCAGTCAGTTCCATTGTGGAGCTCTCGTCCATATGATCCCAACGGATCCGACGGTTTGAAATTCTTAACTTTTAAACAATGGGCCTCACGTTTTGATCCCGGCCCAATTCTTTACTGCCAATCCCATTGGACAGTCCGTCTCCTTCCTCCCATTTGAACAACAGGAAAGCCAGTACGCCATTTTGACATTCGCCACTCGGTATAGCCTCTTTCTTTCTTTTTCCTCTATTGTATTCTTGGGCCTTACACTTTACAGCATCCCTTCCCCATAATTAAATACCCGGATCCGCACATTAACTCCTCTTCCCTAACGAGGTAGTCTGCTCCAGTGTTTTCGATGGACACAACACTTAGCCGATCTCTTTTAAAGCTTCCCACTTCCTCTTTAATCAACTCGTATATACTCCTTTCCGCACCAAAACTTTGGAAAACTCCATCCACCCATACACCAACTATTTCTTCCTCCATACTACAATTACCACTCACCCGTACACTCACCAGTTGCGTGAGAACCACTTTGCTACCCATACCCCATCGTTCCCTTGTAAACCGCGATCAACCCTCGTCCACCGCTCAACCAGCGACTCCAGCTCGAGATCCCACGCTGTATTGACTTCGAGTACCCAAAACATTGGTCCAACTGTGTAAAAGTGATGCTCGAGTGTAGAGGATGCCCTGCTAAATGTAAATGTATGGGTTTTAATCCTTTTAGTGAAGGTTTTAAATTTGAAAGATAGGAGAAACGAAATGAACTTCGGTCTGGTGTTTCCTTGTAGTCAAAACAAAAACAAACCGTTCTCCCATGTATTTATAGTATTATAAATCCTTCGTTGCTAAGTAGTTAGGTATCTATAGTTTAAATGGACCACGTTGCACGGCAGAAGGATGTTGGAAGGAAATGAACCATGTTTTTGTTTGGATGCCACAAGGATTTGTGCGGCTGAAACAAAGGAGGCGTGGTGGCATGGATACCTTATTTTAAAGTTTTAAAAAGTTGCCCACCCCACTATGTACGGTTATATTCATATATGAGTGTTGCAGACTGAGATAAAAATACAGTCGTGTTTAGTGTGGCGCCGCGATCCCGAAAATATAATAATATCGGTAGATAAACTTATATTTTGAAACCCCTTATCATTGGTTAAGGGTGCAAAATATTTCAAATAAAAAGATGCGTATTTAATTAATTAAAAATTACAGTAAAATTCTAAAAATTAAATTATACCTACGTCTCAAAAGATCTTGTCTAAATTCGAAACCGGTATCTAGTTATATCGAATAAACTGTTACGGTCGATAAACGATTCTATAGCGACTATTTTAAAATTTGATTTGGACATAACTCAAAATCTACACGACGAAATCCTGATTTTTCTCTTCCATCAGAAAAAATATACTTTACTAGCTCTGAACGTTTTCTTATTTCATAGAAATCCGACTTAGAACGGATTCTGTATATTCGTTTAAAGTTCGAATCGCCAAATTATGAACTGCAGCGCCATTTCGAGCTCGATTATAATTATATTATAATCTATACGTTCAACCATCGTTAATTAAATATATTCCTTATCGTAATTCAATTCTAAACTGAATCATATATTTTGAATTGCTCAATTCACACCATATCGCCATTTCAGCCCATTCTGATTATTTCAAAATTATATATATTATTTAATTATTATATTAATTAAATATTCAATATTATTTTCTTTAACGACCATTTAATTTTTCTGAATCACTATATAAATAATTAAATAAATTAATTATTATATCGCTGAAAATGCGGGTCATTACACTAATCCTAGAATAATGTTTATGTATTCTATAGAACATACAAAAAAGCATATTTCATTTCAGTCCATACTAGATAAAATTTGGTAAAGATATCTTAAAGAGCATTTTAATGTATTTTAAAATGAAACAATTGTTCTACTATATAGTGAATTAATTTTATTTGATGTGTTTTACAATGAAATTTTAATAAAATGAATCGGTCATTTTAAATAAATTATGCTAGCTAAATTCTAATATATTATGTTGAATATTTTAATATTATCTTTAAAAAAATTCCCTTGTACTGTCATTTCTTATTAGATTAATGCAACCCTACTAAACCCGACCTAACCCATACTTCAACCCAATCCATATCCAACATCATATAGGGTCGGATACGAGTTGAACTGCCTTAAGCCCATACTTATGTGGGTCAGATGAAGTATTTGGTCTAACCCGACCCAACCCATACATTGTGCAGCTCTAGTTCCAGGCAAGTACATCAATGGTCTCTCAAGTCGATTGAGATGGCGTAGTAAGTCGAACATCTTCCGGACTTGGTTGGATAGGAGTAGTGGATTATTGACCTTGAGTTTCGTGAGACCTATCCCTTTGCTTCCATCCCTCAAAGGTCATAATACCAAGATTTGGTGGAGGCAACTTCATCATTTTAATATTCTTGCTACTCAAAACTTTCACATCCATAATTTCTGAAGCCGGTTCAGGAATTTCAAAATTGGCAAGCAATCTTATAATGTACTCACCATAGAAAATATGTGTCATGACTCTTAATTGAAACCAATAGCTCATCCATGATCAATTTCGTCCAATTTGCTTGCACATCATCGTAAATTGCATACAAAGCACGAAAAGTTTCAGCGTAGACTAGATCAAATATGTTGGTTCTTGGTAGTATAATATGTGTTAAAGCATGATGGTGAAGTCGAGCACTTGGACATAAACCCATAGTTTTTGTTCCATATGAATCATCATCTATAAAGAAGTGACTTACCACATCATGAACATGAATCTCACTATTCAACTCTTCAATTCCTATTCCATTTGTAGGAGATTCCAAAATATGACCCATATGTTCTAAAGAAAATAACACCTCTTTGCCACAAACTAAACTCCATACACAATTTTCGAGATTTTTAGGAGATTGATGGTCTATATTGAGGTTAGCAAGGAATAATTTTACCATAACATGATTTATTTTCATCTTGTTCTTCCCGTAGTCGTGTAGAGATTCAAGTCTACCTCTTTGAGCTAACCCTTGTAGTCCTTAGGAAATGAAATTCAGACATTTAAAAAACACGCCTTCAAGGAATTTTGTTTTCTCCATCTTGTGTCATCTTTCAACAACCGTATTAATTTAAATTCACTTCGCAATGTATGAATCTATTAGCTTTTGAAAAGAGGATGAACCTCCTTTTGTTTTCTTAGAAGGAGGAGCCATTTTGATAAGATTGGAAGCTAAAAATTGAATTTTTAAGTCGCTGGAAATAATAGATTTTGAGTATGAAAGGATAGAGTTTTAGAAATGGGAGTGAAAAGGTGGATGGGGGTAAAAAGGCATGGCCAAAACGAATTTTTTTGTTTTGGCTCCGTACTAGCCGACTGATTATAATAACACCAGTCGACCGTTGCCTGTGTCCAGAGTTTTTTTGGGCATTATATATATATATACACACACTTAGTCAAGAATTTTTTTTAAGTTCTATATTTTTTCATACTGTATTGACCTAAGTTATAATCTATATTTAATTTCCAACAAACTATAGAGATCAAAGATATACATATATATTGTTCATGAATACAAAATTCAAAACGAAAAACAACTCTTAATCTATTTGTCAATGTAATACTATTATTGGAAAAAAATCAATAGGAAACTATAGCGTTATTGGAGTCGGAAGACGTAACCTTCTTTAGAGTTTCCTTCTTGGACTTCGCATTAGTCGCGTAGTTTTTGTCCCAAGAGTTTGGGCTATATGGACGACGTCTTGGAGTGTTTTTTTGCGGAGTCCATAAAGATGTCCGACGCTCCGGAGTAGTATATAATGGACAATGATTTGGTTCATGTATATTTTGTTTTTCGCTAATCCGTAATGTCATTTGTTCTAAGAAATTTAAGCGTCTTGTAGTTACTTTTGTTCAAAGTATAATTCTCGTTGAAGATCTGACTGCTATTTTTATAGTGATGTATATCATCTATCTTATCCCTCGTTGATAGTGAGATAGATAAAGTTCGTCTCGATTTCTTAGATTCCGGAGTTTAGCCGGTATGGTGTTTGGGTTGTTTTTCAGAATTTAGAGAAATAATTTGCACTGATGATGATTGTTTTTGAGTGGAGTTTTCTGGAGAGTTGGAGTTTGCATTTGACATGGTTTCTTAGTTTTGAATTTTGAATGAGTTGTGGAGTTAAAAAGGTTATGTTTTTAAAAGCAAAGTTGAGTCGTTTTATAGAAAAAATTCCTTAATGCCAAAATTAAGTAGTGAATGGATGGTAAGAAGTTTAATTAATAACCGTATATATTAATAGCTTAGATCGTTAGGTAGTTTAAAAATAGATTTCCAGAAAACGTAATATAACAGTATTATATAGTTAGAGTTAAACAAGAAACACTATGTAGCCTAATGGTAAGGCTATGCAACTAAGAAGGACAGGACCAGGGTTCGGACCCGGTTGATGCCAAAAAAATATATTTGGAAATTTGTTTTTGCACTAAAAACTAAAATATTTTATAAATCTTTAAAAGAAACGATTCCAAGCTCTCTTCTTAATTTTATAAATGAATTTTCGAGTAACAATCTAGTAAAAATACCAACTATTTGGTTTTCTGAATTGACAAATTCCAAATTATTATTTCTTTTTCAATATTATCACTTAAGAAGTGATGTCTAATATCTACACGTTCAGTTCGTGAATGGTTTACTAGATTCTTAGATAAATTGATTGCACTTGTATTATCGCAATAAATAGTTGAATTAGTTTGCATGTATATTATTTGAGCAAAAGCCAATGCTGTTGATATATATTCAGTTTCACAAGTAGATAGTGAAACACAATTTTGTTTCTTGGTAAACCAAGATACTAGTGACTTTCCAATAAAATGACAAGTACCACTTCTACTTTTTCGATCCGTCTGTGATCCTCCAAAATCAGCGTCGCTAAACGATACTAATTCAAAGGAACAATTTTTTGAATAGAAAAGTCTAATATCTTTGGTGTTGCTTAGACAATGTAATATACATTTAACTGCTCGTAAATGTGATTTTTTAGGATTGACTTGAAATCGAGCATATAAACAAACACTCATCATTATATTTGGTCGACTAGCTGTTAAATATAAAATGATCCTAGCATACGACGGTATAGTTTTTTATCGACATTTTTACCATTTTCGTCTTTATCTAAATGTGTTATTATGCTCAGTGGTGTTGGTTTACTAGATGTATTTTCCATTCCAAAATGTTTTATTAAATTATGACAATATTTTTCTTTATTTATAATAATACCGTTAGGTAATTATTTAATTTGTAAACCAAGAAAATATGATAATTCTCCCAAATGTGACATTTCAAATTCACTAGTCATGAAATCTGAAAATTCCTGACATAATTTTACATTAGTAGACCCAAAAATATATCGTCTACATAGATTTGAATTATTAAAATATCCTTAATACTATGTTTTATAAAAAGTGTTTGATCAACCTTTCCAATTTAAAATCCTGAACATATTAAATAATTTTTAAGACATTCATACCAAGCACGAGATGCTTGTTTTAAACCATATAAAACCTTTTTCAATTTGTTTATGTGAACAGGATATTTTTCAGGTGTAAACAGTTCAACATAAACATTTTCTTTCATATATCTATTCAAAATTGCACTTTTTATAACATCCATTTGATATAATTTAAAATTGTGATAACATGCATAGGCTAATAAGATACGAATTGCTTCTAAACTAGCAACCGGAGCAAACATTTCTTTATAGTCTATTCCTTCTTCTTGATTATATCCCTAGGAAAAAAGTCTAGCTTTAATTCTAGTTATAGTTCATAACTCGTCAGCTTTATTTCTTTAAACCCATTTTGTACCTATAACAGCTAGACCACTCGGTCTTGAAACTAATTGCCAAACTTCACTGGGCTCAAACTGACTTAGCTCTTCTTGCATAGCAATAATCCAATTCTCCCAATATCGTTTTTTCATCTTTCAACAAATATCTTTCAAATTCTGCCATTTTCTGATTCTCATTTTCTTGTTTAAATTTTCTTTTGAAATTATTTCTAGATTCTAATAATTCTGTATTTATTTCTACTATATCTTCAAAAGTAAAATAACTAACATCGGTTTCTTTGGCCATGAAGCACACGTTAGCTTGTTCATTTTCACTTTCACTATCACTTTCAGAAGATGACGAATCTGAGTCATCTCAAGTCACAGAGAAAGCTTGTCTTTTGGTTTTCTCCTTCTTGTTTTTATTGTGATGCTCTTTTTTCTGTTTTGGACAATCTTTTTGATAATTTCCTTTCTTGTGACAACCATAGCATTTAACTGCTGATGAGGAGGCTTTGTTGGTATTTTTGAAAATTTTCTTTCCATTGTTCTTGAATCCTTTCTTTTATTTCAAAATTTTTCTGAAATTCTTAGCAACGAAAGCTAGATCTTCTTCATCCGAGTCTGATTCAGTATTTTCAGCATGGAAAGATATGTTATTTTTATCTTGTTCATGAACTCTTTTTGCCTGCAAATTAACTTCATACGACATTAGATTTCCTATTAACTCTTCTGGTTTCATGGATGAAAGATCATTAACTTCTTCAATAGCCAAGATCTTTCTTTCCCAATCTTCCACTGAAGAGTTTAGGGTTTTTGATACAATATAAAATTCAGAATATTTTTCTCTTAAGTCCAATAATGAATGATAAATATTTTGAAATCTAGAGTACATATCATTGACAGATTCATTTTCACTCATTTTAAAATTCTGAAATTGATTTTTTAGCATGTATACGTTACTTTGTTTAACCTTGTTAGTTCCTTCGTATGTTACTTCGAGTGTTCACCAAATCTCATATGTAGTATCGCACATACAAATTCAGTTAAACTCATTTTTATCCAAGGCACAATGAAAATATTCATAGCTTTAACATTAACAGTAGCATCAATTTTTTGTGAATTTGACCACTTGGTAATTAGTGGTAGGAATAGTATATTCATTCTGAGTAATATTCCAAGTTTCAAATCCATTGGCTTGCATATAAATTCTCATACGTGTAGCCTAGTAATTATAGTTCATGCCATTAAACAGTGGAGGTAATGCAGTAGACTGACCTTCTATGAAGCCTGTGTTTATGCTGGTGTTAGTTTTCGTGTTATTTTCCATGTTATCAAGATATGAAATAACTATTTTACGCTTATAAGATGTCTTGCTCTGATACCAAATGAAAATAGTGCTAGAGTAGGATCGAGTAATATGGAACTACGTATATATGCAGAAGTGTTAATAATGTGATATTTTATACTATGCAATAGTTATGTAAGTAAAAATTTAATGATCGAAATATTAAGATATCATAGATAAGCAATATGTAAATGTAGTAAGTAAAAATAAAGGAAACCAAGAATTTTTATACTAGTTCGGAGCACCGTCCTACTTCCAGTCCCAAACTCCTTCTGTAATTTCACTAATCAATACCCTCACTTCTTCTGGAGGAACGGGTTACACACACCCGAGCAGCCGAACATGATTTTACACCTGAGAAGACGAATAGGACTTCAATAAATACAACAAAAGCTTTGACAATATATTTGTTCTAAGTAACACGGATTAGTCACAGTTTGAGTACACCCTTCCATAATCTTATCCTCAAATATATGAAGTGATTATGAAGATTTAAAGGAAGTAGATTGCTTTTTAATCAAGTATTATGAAAATAGATTCAACGATTCACAACAATAAGAATAGTTTTGAGAGATTTTGAATGCATAGAGAATAGAATCTGAAATTAGAAGAAGAATCGGTGATTTTGAAAGTCATGTTTGTAGTGTATAAATAGTATACGAAGAAAAGTAATTATTTGTGAAGTGTTTCAATCAAAAGAAGCATTTATTTACCTTGAAATTAGATTAAATCTCTTCATGAAAAGAAGTCTCTCTTCGATGGAAATGGCCATTGGAAATAATCAGTCGACTGGTAGAAAATGACCAATCAACTGGTGGAATTTCGAATATACATATATATATATATATGTGTGTGTGTGTGTGTGTGTGTGTGCGTGTGTGTGTGTGTGTGTGCATAAGTGCACAAAGTTGTGCACTTTGTTCCATACCAGCCGACTGGTACAAAACCGACCAGTTGACTGGTCTATGCACAATGGCATAATTTTGGCATTTGTGTGCCAATATATATATATATATATATACACATATAATATTTGTGATATTTGAGGATCAAGGCACATGTCGCTGGGCTTTCCCTCCTCCTCTTTAGGAAAGAACCTCGGTATACCAAGGAATTTACCGGGTTTACCCTTCCTCCCTTTCGGAAGGCGCCTTGACTATGTCAAGGGCTTTTCAAGTTATCCAATTTTCAGAGGGCACTTTACCCCTTATCCATGCAGAATTTCTTATTTTACTCTATTTATCAATGATGCAGATTTGTCCTTTCAAAATAATATTTCCAATTAATATCTTTTCTAATGTTTTCCTACAAAGTTTCCAATTTTCCTTTCATAAATAGGGCAATAATTTTCCTTTTAAAATCCTGTAATGGATTGTTTCATGCCTATTTACCAAATGATAATAACAATATGCTCATCCTCATTTCCATTCATACTTGGGCATTTTCTTCATCAAAGGCTAGTAATCAAACTCTGCATTAATCATAATGTAGATATTTTCCATTAAAGTAACTAGATTGCACTCCTTCATCAATCATTACTTAAAATCCCTTTTTAAAGTGTCAAGACTTTCCTTCTTTGAGTTTGGTTTCAAAGGTCCCCCTTCCATTACTTCCTCATCAAGCTTGCCGAAGGTTGGTATTGCTCTCAGCCTCCCATTTTCCTTTTGATACCTCTTGTTCTTTAGAAGCAAATAAAAATTCCTTTGGATTTCGCAACAATTTTTGGGAAAAGTTATCATAATACTTTATTATTCCATTTTCGAACTTAGTTCCTTTAGAATAACCTTGAATGATATTCCTCATTTTTGAAAGTAGATCATTGTCCTTTTCCAAAATCCTTTTATAGGCAAAAAGAGGTATCAGTCCAAAACGAAAAGGCTTTATACTCCACTTTTCTGGATCACAAGCTTCAACTTTCTTCTGATTAATTATAATTAAGGCTTTCATCCTTATCATATGTTCTTCGTACTGCCTTAAATCCATATAACCTTGTTCTGTTACAAATGATTATAAATACCCTTGTTCAGATCGAGTCGATTTAACATCTTCATTGAATTGCTAGCTTGTCAGAGAAGGTAATGCTCTCATTTCCTAAAGTGGTTGATCCTGTTTGTTATTTCTTTACCGATAGTACGAAGGGGCTACTCTCGTTTTTCCTCTATAAGACTGTGCGAGTGTCTAATATTCCTTCTTGAGCCTTTGTTTTCCGCCTTGGAAACGTCCTTTCGGATTGTGGGAATCTTTTTCCAAGTCATAGTTATTACCTTTTGGTTTATAAGAAAATTTCCTAGACACATAAGCATTTTTTGTGAATCACGGTGAGTTTTCCTAGGCTTATGATCCAGATTAGTTCCTGCATAAGGGGATCTTACTAAATAGGAAGGATGATAGGCCACCGAAACCTTCCTTCTACGCCAAAAAGTTTAGCTAAAAATTGGGTTAACACCCAAGAATGATATGATCCTCATAGAATCCTTTACCTGAGTAAGGATTAACTTATGTTATAATGTCATCCAACGAGAATAATCTGTCTATTATGGTTCTGTATTTATTGAAGGTAAGTTCTTGTCAAAACAGAAGATAATAATTAAACAATTGTAGATCAAAATTTGAAATCCCTTATGGAAGGGATTCCACGCTTATGTATGTTAATTCCAGTCACTCTTTATCAGGTGGTTTTGCATAAGGCATTTCAGAATTGCCATTTAGATATTTTCACTTGTTGTTGAAATTCCTAAGTTTTCTTAGTCTAATTTCCATGTAGGTTGTTGTTAACTAAAGGGCTTCGGAAGAGATGATGGAGGTCTTTCTGTTCTTTCCAAGGGAGATTGCTCGGTTTTGGGCGCCTCCAGAAACCTTTACGAGGTTCTAGGGGTATAATCCTCAAAGCGACCTTACTTGACTTATTCCTTTGAATGAAACACTTCGGGATTTCCAAAGGGTATCCATTTGAAATTAATTTCTTTCATATCTCTTGATATTAAGCCTATAAAGTTATAAGATAGTAATAATATAATAATTCGGAAATTACCATATTGTTACCGTAGTTACTTAAGCCAATCCCTTTGTTTTTTGAACATAAGTGTTACAAGGACTTATGTATCTTAATTACAGGTTTCCTCCAAATCAGTTTTGAAATAAAGGTTTACAACTCATAATTTCATGGTAAAATTGATAGAATAAAGAATTTGATCCCAATTATAGACCCCTACGGTCGTATTTATAGGTGTGAGTTAACCCTTCTTCCGTAATATGTGCTTTGGCTTGATGGTCCCGTAAAGGCTAAAGCAAGGTCTAATGAAGGTGCTTCTGATAATGAGTGATTGTTTTTTTTTGTGTCGTCCGAAATGGCAGTTTAGCTTCCTAAATATCTGCAAATGTGTATCCATTAAGATATTTCTGGATTCTTTGAAGGCATTTCTTTGACCTATAGTCTCATTTATTTTGTGAGAGGAGTAAGCTTGCACGAGATCTCGACTTTTGAACATTACCAAAGGATTTAACCCTTTCATCATGATACCTCTTTATGCAGCAGACACATTCTGTGGGGCCAAATTGCCAAAACATTTCTTTATCTGAATCAAGAGGAATACCAGGTTTTTCCCTTCCTTTTGAAGACCGTCTCCCTAAAGTATACACCTTTTGGTTTTACTAAAAAGGGGATTTCCTGTGCTGAAATGGGTCCTTTGTTGTTTAACCCAAGATCCAAAAGCTAAATTCTTATGGATGGCTTAGACTACTCCAGAAGCTCTCTTTTCAAGACCTCCCTTCACTGTAGTTTTTGCTCTTTGTTTGTTCGAATTATTTTGGTGCTAACAAGTAACATTTAAGAAAACATTATTATAATATAAGGTGATTATATTTTTAATGGAAAACTTTAAATCAATACGAAGTGTGTCTAGAAAAGAGTTTTGATAATTGTAATCTCTATACTGTTCAAAATAATTTCAAAAAGGTTTAAGAATATAAGATTTAATCTTACATAAAATAATTTTTAAGTTCGGTTGCTTTAGAAAGGAAATTTTAAGGAAAATATGTTCTCTATGGTTAGTTCGTGTAACACCCTTTTCGAAAAGTTAACATAAATATTTTTAGCAAAGTGTTTAGTGCATGATGTTGCTTTCAAGGAGGTCAGGGGTTTGAATACCAGAATTTCTACATTTGGTAACGGAGCCAATACCTAGCCATAATTGTGTATGTAATAATGTGGATATCAGTTGGCATGGTACTTGTAACACCCCGAATTTCAGTTAACACTGATATTCACTAATTACAGAATTAATAATCTCAGATGTGAGAATCAGGGGAAACGGGTTACGTCATTGTGTTCGTCTCGGAAAAATACGCGAAATAGAGTCCGAAATTTTGTAAATCGGAGTCCGTATGACCCGGTTAAGGCCCAAAGAAGTTTTCGGGAAATTTGAATTTCGAAACATGCAGAAATGGGGGCCAGGCGGGAAAACTCCCGCCCAGCCAAGTCGACTTGGCTGTCGACAGGGCTGTCGACTTGCCTGTCGACATGCCTGTCGACTTGGCAGTCGACAGGGCTGTCGACTTGCCCTGTCGGCTGATTCTGGCCTGGGTGCACCTGGTTGAGTTTTGGGCTGGGTTGGAGGGCTTGGGACGAAATCTGACGGACCTAAACTAACCTAGGGTTAATCTAAGGGTCTAAAACACAACCTAATCCTATAAATACACCCTAAGACTACCCTAATCCATACTAAAAATAGAATCTATGCCATCATGCCGCCAAAATGCAAATTAGAAGGAGCCTCCACTAATTAGAGAAGAGGATTGCAAGCTAATCAACTACTAATCCACCTCTACTTCAACTCTAGCAACTATCTAAGGAGCTAATCTTGGAGTTTGTGAGTTTCTATCACTTTAATAACCAATTGCTAAACTAAGTAGATGAGATGTGATGAGATCATATGGTTTTGCTTGCGGATCAATGGGTTTTAGGTCATATGTTATGATGCTAGTTTGCTAATCACTATGTTTAACACTTATTCATGATGACACTATGTTTATGCAAGTTAAGTGTTTGGGTTTATGCATGTTAAGTGGTGGGTTTTATGCATGCTAAGTATTTGGTTTTATGCATGCTAAGTGTTTGGTTTTATGCAAGTTAAATGCTTGGTTTTATGCTAGAATCATGTGTGAAATAAGTGACATGACATGCAAGTTTAACCTATGAGTTTGGATCTATAATATGCATAATCTATGCAAGTTGTTTGGATTAGTGATATGCATAACATATGCGAGTTTACCTTTGTATGTCATACATACATATGCAAGTTCATATGTAACATGTTATGCAAGTTTGGTGGTTGATTATATGCAAGTTCATATGTAACATGTTATGCAAGTTTGGTGGTTGATTATATGCAAGTTCATATGTAACATGTTATGCAAGTTTGGTGTTTGATTATATGCAAGTCTATATATGACATGTTATGCAAGTTTGGTGGTTGATTATATGCAAGTAACATGTGCAAGTTTACACCTTTGTATGTCATACATACATATGCAAGTTTACCCCTTTGTATGACATAAGTACATGTGCAAGTTCATCCCTTTTAGACCTATGACATGTATGCAAGTTGACACCTTTATGATAGGTCTATGACATGAACATTTATGCAAGTTACCATCTTTATGACATATGTGATTCATGCAAGTTTGGGTTGGTTATTTATGCAAGTTGGGTTTATGGTCATATATGCAAGTTGACACCTTTTAAACCCATGATAATGCTAATGATATGCTAAGTTGAACCCATTGTGTGTATGATGAATCTCCTCTTTTAAAGTATGTCATGTTAACGTATTTACGTGGGGACGATGGGGTAAAAATTAATGAACACATAAAATTGTGTGAAGTTGGTATGATTAAACATACCATAAAGTGGATGGACATAATTGGGAATTTACCTATTAAGTTAGGTCTACCCATATTATGGAATTGGGAATTTACCTATTGAGTTAGGTCTACCCATATTTTTAAATATTTGTAATTAATTAGGGATAATTAATACAAATTATGGGGGTGATTAATTAGGTGTAATTAATCGACTAAGACACGAGGTTGGACCCTTTTGTAGCATAAGACTGCCCGGAACCGACCGGCAAATCCAGCGGCTACAAATGATTGGCCCAATGTGAGAGGTCTTAGTCATAAACTAAATACGTGACAAGTGTAAATACACGAGGTTAGACTCTGTTATGGTGTAAGGCTGCCCGGAACCAACCGGCATATCCAGCTGCCATAAAAGACAGTCTAATGTGAGAGGTCTTTACAAAGGTTACGATCTTAATTAATTAAGAAACACTTAACCAAATTAGCATGTAGTAACTAGTGGGGGTGCCTTGGGTGGCATGAGGAAACTAGTGGGTTGCCTTGGGTGGCAATAGAAAATACGATTAGAATACTTAACCAAAGTGGAACATGTAATTAAACATGATTAAAGGGTTAAGTAAGTGCCTTGGGTGGCATGTGGGAATCAAGTAAGTGCCTTGGGTGGCATGTGGAAATCTAGTGGGTGCCTTGAGTGGCAATTAAAATATGATTAAAAGACTTAACCAAAATTTATAACATGTAAGTGGACATGGTTAAAGGGTTAAGTGGGATTCACTAGAAATGACAAGCTTAGGTGGGTAGCTTGTGGGGGCCCATTTCAACCAATATCCCAAACGTATCTTTGTGGGCTCGACCCAAGTCGAGGATGGGACACGCATATTGGGCTTGACTGTAAGAGGCCAAAACGGGTTAGCGGTGGCAACGCAAGTCCAACGGGTTTCATATGCGTGTGTGGACCCGGGCTGGTAAGTAAAACGTTGTTGCATCGTGTAGGTATAAGCCGTGCACCGTTGATATTATCAGGTTGCCACTTTGGGGGATGATACACCCCACTGTGGGGCCAGCACGGGTATCTACGTTAGGGAGCCGATCGAATGGGGGGTAGTGGGTACACCTAGTGGAGATAGGGGCAGACGGCACCTATGTAGTCAGCTAGGGGTACACGAAACTACCATTAAGTTTTACTAAGTACTCTTAGTGGGATCAACCTTTAAGTTAGTAATGACTGGTGTGGTGCAGTGTAGTAATTATCCTTGGGTGGGTAGATGCGTCTTTACGGTTATCTTAGTTCATCCTAAGTCTAGTTGGCTGCTTAGTGTAGCCATTTATCCCCAGTCGTTACCGTATATCAAGCTTATGTCTTACTCTGGTTACTTTAATGATTGTATTGTTAAAGTTATAGGACTCGCTCAGACTTATGTCTGACCCCGTTGTTTTTATCTTTTTCCCAACCCTCAGGTTATCAGAGTGGGCCTAGCACTAGTGGGCTTTGATCAGACTGCTTTATCTATCTTTTGGAGCTTGGACCGTGGATGTAAAGCTCAGTTTATCTTTTCTATTATGGCTATTAAGTTATGTAGTGGGATTATGTACTTTTGTTTTATCAGGATGGATATTAGGTACTTGACTCTTGTTTATGGTTTTGGTGTAACCAAACATGTTTTACTTTCCGCTGCAATGAAATGATGTTTTAAATTCTCAAGTATTACTTATATCTGTCTTGTTGTAATTTTTCTGTTCTATATTCACTTAAAATACTCCACCGATGTTATGGCATTCCCTTAGTGAGTGACCGTAGCGGGTGTGGGGTGTTACACGTGGTATCAGAGCTTAAGGTTACCAGAACAGATAAATTTTTTAGAAAAACTATTTTCTAAGAATATTTTTGAAAGGAGTATTTTCAAAAACATGTCTTTTAAGAGAAAAGTTTTTGAAAGAAAAGCATAATCCCCAATAGCCATATCTATATCTTTCAAATTCTCCGTTTTGAATCTCTTCCTCTCTCGTTTTGAGTTTCCCCTCCGCGTATAGATGATCTTTCTAAGATAGATAAGAATGGAAAACCACTTCAAGGGACTTAGACATTAGTCGGACTAGAAGTTGGTTCAAGAAGGAGGAGGACTTGTAGGTACCTATTGGATAGACGATGGGAGGAAGGCTCAAATAGTTGTTTGGTTAATGAAGAGCGAAACCTCATTTTGATGGGAGGTTACGAGTGGAGAATGGGAAGAAGAGGGCTAGTAGTTATCCTTTTGGGAGGAATAGGACGCCTTATTAGGATTTTCCAAAGAGGCAAGGGCAAGGTACGGAATCTCCTGGAGGGTAGTTGTATTCCCTCACGGCTAGTGTACCAGATGGGGATAGGACCGTCTAGGTTGGAATTTGGATTTCTTTATTATCCGGTTCGAACTTTATTTGATTCTGACGCATCGAGTTCGTTTATCTCATCATTGTTAGTTGAGTCACTGCACTTAGACACCTGTTTAGTAGATGATCCCTTAGTTGTTTTAAACCCAATTGGGGCTCCATGATGTGTTTGGGTTTGAAAGTTTCTATACTTAGCGTTGAGTTTAGATGTGATGCTTTTTGGGCTTCACGGGCTATGGGTTAGTTTTGGGCATGGACTGGTTATCCAGTAGTGGTGTCGTTCTTGATTTTGAAGGGAGAGTTGTTAGGCTTATGACCCGCTTGGGTAAAACTCTCGAGATCTCTTGTAATCCCATGGAATCTGTTATGCTAAGTTATCTAGAATCGCTTGACACGTCGGTCGAGAGTTTGCGATCTGTTAGAGTGGTCCGGGAATACTCGGATGTGTTTGAGGAGGTGAAGGGCTTACCTCCGGAGCGGGAGATTGACTTCCGAATATATCTGGTAGACAATGCCAAACCAGTATCTTGGCCAGTGTGTCACATGGCTCCTCGTGAGAGGAGGGAACTCCATAAGCAAGTAGGCGATTTGCTTGAGAAGGGGTTCATAAGACGAAGTATATCGGAGTGGGGTGCTCCAGTAGTTTTTGCCACGAAGGCGGATGGGTCCCTCAGACTTTGTGTAGGCTAAAGAGAACTAAATAAACTCACAAAGAAGAATAGACACCAATTGCCGAGGATTGATGATCTCTTTGATCAGTTAGTTGGCGCCTCAGTATTTTCGCAGTTGGACTTAGCCACGGGGTTTCGTCAGTTGAGAGTGGCTGAGGATATTATAGAGAAGACTGCCTTTAGGACTCTAGATGTTTTTTATGAGTGGCTGGTGATGCCATTTGGTTTGACGAACGCCCCCTCATACTTTATTGATTTGATGAGAAGGGTGTTCAGGGAGTACCTAAATAAGTTCGTGATGGTCTTTGTAAATGACATCTTGGTCTTTTCTAGGAGCGAAATAAGTTTTCGTATGTGCTCAATAGGTTGAGCAAAGCCAGTTATGGGATAAACGGTGGTTTTGGAGCGAGACTGGCGAGGACATCCAGAGTTGGACAAGGGCTTAATTATTTAGCCGTTTTTACTAGTATCATCTCACGTAGGTCGTCTGAATTCGAAGGAGGTATCCCTTGGGTGTTTGTCTGATATTGGTTTAGGCCTTTGGGGCTTGCATTTGGGGGATGTCGAGTTCGACTAGGGTGGTCTGCGTGAGAGATGGACAGTTGTGATGATTTTGGATGGGGTAATATCCTGGTTTTCTCTAAAAGTGGAGAAGAGCATGCCCTACATCTTAGGGAAGTGTTGGAGACTCTTCGAGCGCATAGTCTTAGGACAGCAAAAGTGGATGGGATTCTTAGCATCCTATGAGTTTGAGATAGCGTATACCCCTGGCAAGGGTAACGTGGTGGCAGACGCCTTAAGCAGAAAAAGGTTGTCCTTGAGTTCATTGTTCGTTGAACGACGGAGCTTAGAGTTTATTTCTATGTTTGACTTTAGACCTTCCGTTGACTTTGTACCCGGTTTGCTAGCCTCCTTGGAGGTTAGGCCTACTCTTTTGGGGCGGATTGGCGGAGCACAGCGAGACGACCCACAGTTGGTTGAGTTAGTAGAGAAGCTCATGAGGAGGGGGAGTCGTCCAGCCATTTGAGTAGGTACACCCTAGATGGTAAGGGGTGGTTGCGTAGAGACTGTAGACTTTGTGTACCGCAAGACGAGGGTTTGAGGAAGGCTATACTTGATGATGCACATCGTTCGAAGATGACCATTCATCCCGGTAGGGACAAGATGTACCAAGACATGAAGCGAGTTTTCTTTTGGGCCGGTATGAAGAAAGACGCGGCCGAGTATGTCGCTAGATGCTTGGTGTGCCAACAAGTAAAAGCGGAGCAAAAGAAACCCGGTGGGTTGCTTCACCCATTGGAGGTTCCGCTATGGAAGTGGGATAGTGTCTCGATGGATTTCGTCAATGGATTACCAAGATCGAGGAAGGGTAATACGGGAATTTGGGTTGGGGTAGACAAACTTACTAAGAGTGCCCATTTTATACCCGTGAAGAGTAAGAGGACTGCTCAATGGCTAGCTCCAATCTACATTCGAGAGATTGTTAGATTGCATGGTGTACCTTCCAGCATAGTGAGTGATCGAGATCCTATCTTCACTAGCGAGTTTTGGAAGAGTTTGAAAGAGGCGGTAGGGACTCAGTTGTGTTTGAGCACCGCAAATCATCCTCAGACGGACGACCAGACCGGGAGGGTGAATCGCATTTTAGAAGACCTTTTGAGGCTATGTATCTTAGATTTTGGAGGTACATGAGAAGAGCATCTTCCATTGGTGGAGTTCGCATATAATAACATCTTTCAGTCTAGTATTGGCATGGCTCCTTTCGAAGCTTTTTATGGAAGGCCATGTCGATCACCTACATGTTGGTGGGAATCTACGGATAAGATCTTGCTTGGGCCCGATATGGTTAGGAAGACTTCGGAAAAGATTGATTTGATTCGAAGAAGGATGAAAGCGGCGCAAGACAGACAGAAATCTTATGCGGACAAGAGGAGAACAGAGCTTGAGTTTGATGTTGGGGACATGGTCTTTGTCAAAGTATCTCCGTTACAGAATGTGGTTCGCTTTGGATCTGTTGGGAAGTTAGCACCAAGGTTTGTTGGACCGTTTCCTATTAAGGAAAGGATTGGACAGATGGCCTATAGAGTGGAGTTGCCCGACAGACTTAGTGGTGTACATGATGTATTCCATGTGTCACATTTGAGGAAGTGCCTACATGAGACCGCAGAGGTGGTAGAGCCGAGCTTACTTAGAGAAGTAGAGATAGAGCGTGATGCGACTATTTGACGAGCTCCTACACGCATCCTTGGGTCAAAGATTAAGAGGTTGAGAAACAGGGAGGCTCAACTAGTCAAAGTGCAATGGGGAGAAGATGAGAGCAACGCTACTTGGGAGACGGAAGCGAAAATGCGTTCATTATACCCATTCCTTTTTGAGGGTATGTCTTTTAACTTCTCCTTTATCGTTTGTCTAGTACTTATCTTATCTTTAGTATGTCCTCTTGTTAGTGCCTTTGACCTTTAGATAGGGTAAACCTATGGTTGAAACATGTGTTTGAGACATGTTATGATTGATGGATGCATGTGGATGCAAGTGTTTGCTAGTGGTTGCTCGTGGATGCATATACACACACTCTAGACACTAGATCGGCTCAATCACTTCATATTGCATATAATTGTGTATAGGTAGCTATATTTATGGATGTATAATGGTTGTGTTATCATATGGATGATGCATTTTGGTGAATGATTGTGCACTCATGTAGATATAGTATGTGTCGATAGGGTTCTTTCGCATACATATTGGATGCATGGCACTATCACGGTTTGCATATGTTCATACATTAGATAGGGAACATATACACACACTTTTTGCATATGCTCATACATCAGTAGAAATTGTTTTAAGGACAATGGATGCCCGTGTTTGATGGATTGAGTAGATGGTTGTTTGGATGGTAGGATATGCATTCTCCTTAACTTGGAGATTTCGGGGACGAAATCCTTTAAGGAGGGGAGAATGTAACACCCCGAATTTCAGTTAACACTGATATTCACTAATTACAGAATTAATAATCTCAGATGTGAGAATCAGGGGAAACGGGTTACGTCATTGTGTTCGTCTCGGAAAAATACGCGAAATAGAGTCCGAAATTTTGTAAATCGGAGTCCGTATGACCCGGTTAAGGCCCAAAGAAGTTTTCGGGAAATTTGAATTTCGAAACATGCAGAAATGGGGGCCAGGCGGGAAAACTCCCGCCCAGCCAAGTCGACTTGGCTGTCGACAGGGCTGTCGACAGGGCTGTCGACTTGCCTGTCGACATGCCTGTCGACTTGGCAGTCGACAGGGCTGTCGACTTGCCCTGTCGGCTGATTCTGGCCTGGGTGCACCTGGTTGAGTTTTGGGCTGGGTTGGAGGGCTTGGGACGAAATCTGACGGACCTAAACTAACCTAGGGTTAATCTAAGGGTCTAAAACACAACCTAATCCTATAAATACACCCTAAGACTACCCTAATCCATACTAAAAATAGAATCTATGCCATCATGCCGCCAAAATGCAACTTAGAAGGAGCCTCCACTAATTAGAGAAGAGGATTGCAAGCTAATCAACTACTAATCCACCTCTACTTCAACTCTAGCAACTATCTAAGGAGCTAATCTTGGAGTTTGTGAGTTTCTATCACTTTAATAACCAATTGCTAAACTAAGTAGATGAGATGTGATGAGATCATATGGTTTTGCTTGCGGATCAATGGGTTTTAGGTCATATGTTATGATGCTAGTTTGCTAATCACTATGTTTAACACTTATTCATGATGACACTATGTTTATGCAAGTTAAGTGTTTGGGTTTATGCATGTTAAGTGGTGGGTTTTATGCATGCTAAGTATTTGGTTTTATGCATGCTAAGTGTTTGGTTTTATGCAAGTTAAATGCTTGGTTTTATGCTAGAATCATGTGTGAAATAAGTGACATGACATGCAAGTTTAACCTATGAGTTTGGATCTATAATATGCATAATCTATGCAAGTTGTTTGGATTAGTGATATGCATAACATATGCGAGTTTACCTTTGTATGTCATACATACATATGCAAGTTCATATGTAACATGTTATGCAAGTTTGGTGGTTGATTATATGCAAGTTCATATGTAACATGTTATGCAAGTTTGGTGGTTGATTATATGCAAGTTCATATGTAACATGTTATGCAAGTTTGGTGTTTGATTATATGCAAGTCTATATATGACATGTTATGCAAGTTTGGTGGTTGATTATATGCAAGTAACATGTGCAAGTTTACACCTTTGTATGTCATACATACATATGCAAGTTTACCCCTTTGTATGACATAAGTACATGTGCAAGTTCATCCCTTTTTGACCTATGACATGTATGCAAGTTGACACCTTTATGATAGGTCTATGACATGAACATTTATGCAAGTTACCATCTTTATGACATATGTGATTCATGCAAGTTTGGGTTGGTTATTTATGCAAGTTGGGTTTATGGTCATATATGCAAGTTGACACCTTTTAAACCCATGATAATGCTAATGATATGCTAAGTTGAACCCATTGTGTGTACGATGAATCTCCTCTTTTAAAGTATGTCATGTTAACGTATTTACGTGGGGACGATGGGGTAAAAATTAATGAACACATAAAATTGTGTGAAGTTGGTATGATTAAACATACCATAAAGTGGATGGACATAATTGGGAATTTACCTATTAAGTTAGGTCTACCCATATTATGGAATTGGGAATTTACCTATTGAGTTAGGTCTACCCATATTTTTAAATATTTGTAATTAATTAGGGATAATTAATACAAATTATGGGGGTGATTAATTAGGTGTAATTAATCGACTAAGACACGAGGTTGGACCCTTTTGTAGCATAAGACTGCCCGGAACCGACCAGCAAATCCAGCGGCTACAAATGATTGGCCCAATGTGAGAGGTCTTAGTCATAAACTAAATACGTGACAAGTGTAAAGACACGAGGTTAGACTCTGTTATGGTGTAAGGCTGCCCGGAACCAACCGGAATATCCAGCTGCCATAAAAGACAGTCTAATGTGAGAGGTCTTTACAAAGGTTACGATCTTAATTAATTAAGAAACACTTAACCAAATTAGCATGTAGTAACTAGTGGGGGTGCCTTGGGTGGCATGAGGAAACTAGTGGGTTGCCTTAGGTGGCAATAGAAAATACGATTAGAATACTTAACCAAAGTGGAACATGTAATTAAACATGATTAAAGGGTTAAGTAAGTGCCTTGGGTGGCATGTGGGAATCAAGTAAGTGCCTTGGGTGGCATGTGGAAATCTAGTGGGTGCCTTGAGTGGCAATTAAAATATGATTAAAAGACTTAACCAAAATTTATAACATGTAAGTGGACATGGTTAAAGGGTTAAGTGGGATTCACTAGAAATGACAAGCTTAGGTGGGTAGCTTGTGGGGGCCCATTTCAACCAATATCCCAAACGTATCTTTGTGGGCTCGACCCAAGTCGAGGACGGGACACGCATATTGGGCTTGACTGTAAGAGGCCAAAACGGGTTAGCGGTGGCAACGCAAGTCCAACGGGTTTCATATGCGTGTGTGGACCCAGGATGGTAAGTAAGACGTTGTTGCATCGTGTAGGTATAAGTCGTGCACCGTTGATATTATCAGGTTGCCACTTTGGGGGATGATACACCCCACTGTGGGGCCAGCACGGGTATCTACATTAGGGAGCCGATCGAATGGGGGTATTGGGTACACCTAGTGGAGATAGGGGCAGACGGCACCTATGTAGTCAGCTAGGGGTACACGAAACTACCATTAAGTTTTACTAAGTACTCTTAGTGGGATCAACCTTTAAGTTAGTAATGACTGGTGTGGTGCAGTGTAGTAATTATCCTTGGGTGGGTAGATGCGTCTTTACGGTTATCTTAGTTCATCCTAAGTCTAGTTGGCTGCTTAGTGTAGCCATTTATCCCCAGTCGTTACCGTATATCAAGCTTATGTCTTACTCTGGTTACTTTAATGATTGTATTGTTAAAGTTATAGGACTCGCTCAGACTTATGTCTGACCCCGTTGTTTTTATCTTTTTCCCAACCCTCAGGTTATCAGAGTGGGCCTAGCACTAGTGGGCTTTGATCAGACTGCTTTATCTATCTTTTGGAGCTTGGACCGTGGATGTAAAGCTCAGTTTATCTTTTCTATTATGGCTATTAAGTTATGTAGTGGGATTATGTACTTTTGTTTTATCAGGATGGATATTAGGTACTTGACTCTTGTTTATGGTTTTGGTGTAACCAAACATGTTTTACTTTCCGCTGCAATGAAATGATGTTTTAAATTCTCAAGTATTACTTATATCTGTCTTGTTGTAATTTTTCTGTTCTATATTCACTTAAAATACTCCACCGATGTTATGGCATTCCCTTAGTGAGTGACCGTAGCGGGTGTGGGGTGTTACAGTACTAATGTGGGTTACATGCGTAACGCCTGGGTGGTGAGTGATATTAGCGAAGAGGATATTTAGCTCTTTAAGAGAGGAGTCTATAACACCCTTTCGAAAATTTAACATAAATATTGTAATACCCCATAATATTAAATAATATTAATAAACTAAAGAATACTAAATGTAATTTTGGGAATTAAGTAAAACGGACTGTACCATTGCGTTCGTCCCGGAATTCTGGTTCAGATAGACTCCGAGTTTGCGTAAAACGAACATCGTATGAAGAAGATATAAAGGTAAGAAGTTTGTATACATATAAGGAGGATATATATATAACTATATCAATCCAGAAATTCAAAATAAATCGAATTAGAGGAGCAGGGAAACCAACGCGGGAATAAGACCCTGGGTCGACCCATGCCTCAAGGAGGTCGACCTATAGGTCGACCCACACAAGGGTGTGTCGACCCAGGGGTCGACCTACCCAAGATCTTGGAAGATTCATTTTCTGAACCCGGACTTGTTTTTTTGGCGGGATTCATTAGAGATAGTCTATATAAAGGCCAGTATTTCTATTGTTTTCCTCACCTAAAATAATGGAGACAAGGAGACGCTGCCTCATCTTGGATTGAATTAGACTATCTTCTACAACATCAGCCTATACATACATTAGAGACATTTCTTTTACTCCGATCCAATCTCTGTGAGTTCATGTTACTTTTAGATATAAAAATTAAACAGTAACCTTAACATGTTAATAAACCGGATATGCGCCTATGTCTGTTAAAAAACTGATTTGTATCTAAATAGATATGCCATAATTACATGTAATTTTCCATACACCTATTCTGCTGTTTAGTTGTTATTATATGCCTATTTCTGTTCTTCTCCCTCTCTTGTTCCCTTTTTATTTTATAAGCCTAGCCTACCTTCGAGCCTAGGCCAAACTCGTAAGAGACATACGTATGAACGAAATTAGGAAAAAGTGAGGAATATTTGGGAATGAACAAAAGGAGGGAAATTTGGGGCATACCTTATACTGTTGAATATGACTGAAATTTAGGGTGTATGAACATGCAAATATGTGGGCTTAATTCAAAGAATAAGTGGAACATGTTAATGAAACTGTATATCACCTGTGTAACCTGTTAAATCTGTGGGGGGTTATGTAAACCTATTTAATATGTTGGGGTTATATAAAAACTGTTAACCTGTGAAGCTTAACCTGTGAAGCTTAACCTGTTAAATCTGTGGGGGTTATGCTGTAAGACTTAACTTGTTGAAATCTAGTTGATTGGGGACACAAGTTTAGGGGTTTGACTTATGTCAAATGTTGTGTGGAACCCATATTAGTTAGTAACCTATTTTGGAATTAAACGGGGGACCGCGCACTAGGTAGGGGTCAGGGCACGCTTACTGAGCTAATTGTAAGAGGTTCATCTAGGAATGGGTGTTTGATGGCGCGTTCCAACGGGTTCATGTGCGTGCGTGGATTCGTCTTGCATGGGAAAATAAGCCACTGTAGCACCTGTAAATAGGTCTGTGTCCTTCTATAGGTTGCTACTTTAGGAAGTAATACACCCTACTATTGGGCTGACACAGGGTATTTACGTGTTAGGGAGCCGATCGCTTGGGGGTAGTAATTAGGGTACACCTAGTCCTGCCTATTTAGGTACCCATTATTTCTGTTTGGGGTAACACCTATTATTTCTTTTGGGGTACCTGTTATTTCTGTTTGGGGGTAAAACCCGATACTAAAGTACACATAAATCTACCATTATATTCCTGTTGGGATCTTTCTGTTTCTATTAAGTAATTGGAAAACACATAACTCGGTATACTAGTATTGGTGCAGAGAAAGTAATTGAGAAGCATACTTTATCCTGTTTATTCTGTTTATACCTGTTATATATTACAGTTATCTCTCATCCAGTTTATTTTACTATCTTAATACTTTTATTTCTTTATATGCTAAAAGTCACTGGACTCGCCAGACTTTATGTCTGATCCGTTTTGTTTCCTTTTCTCTCTCTCCTTCCCGCCCAGGTTCTCAGGGTGGGAACGCTTAGGCATGACTAGGACCTTCTCTCTCTTCTGTTCTGCTTGGATTTGGATCTGCTTTGATGTATCACTTCGACTATTTGTCTACTTATTTATGGCTACTTATGGGTATTATGATTTTTCATTTTTGTACTATGACGGTTTTTTTCGCAAGACAGATATTTTTGTTTGATATATTTTGTTCCAGTATTTTAGTCTGATGTTGTAACTGGATTTGAGATTGCAATGTTTTACGTTTGAAAATAAAATTTTAAATTTTCGTTGCTATTTTATATATCTGTCTTGTGAGATTCTGTTTTTGTTCACCTATAACGCTTCACAGAACTTAATGCATTTTGATAAAGAGTGACATTAACGGACGTAGGGTGTCATAAATATATTTTAGCATAGTAATTAGCATGTAATGTTGCTTTTTAAGAGTCTAATGGTTTGAATCCGGTGGTTGTCATAGTTCGGAGAAATTATCTCAATTAGTTTATTATAATCAAAATGATCTTCTAGGTGACAATCAGATGTTTACTTAGGAGAACATTATAACATAGTTAATGAGTTATTCTCTTTATCATTATGCGATTGAGAGAAGCTTGAATCTGCATGAACCCAAGGGTGTATTAGTAAATAAAAACTATTGGAGTTAAAAAATTTATATCCATAGAAACAAATGATTTTTATTAAAAAGAAATTTTGAAAACAAATCCGAAAATTGAAAATTTAAATTTCCTTAAACGAAATTCATTTGAAATAAAAGCCATTATGTATAGTAATTCGATAAATAGAAATTTTAAAACTCTTAAATTGAAAAGGGATATTATTAATCCAGATTAAAAAGATAAATTGGATGGAAACATTTTAATAAGCCTAATTTTATTAAACCAATGGTATTTTATAAATGTGTAAGTCGTATGGATTAGTTGTTGTTAGTAGAGCTAATCCTTAGATAATTTTTCGTTAGACACCCTGAGGTAAATATGTCAATAGATTGATTCAGTTTAAAAAGACATATTTTGTTTGGGTACATAAGTAGATATTTGATTTTATTTTTTAAAAACAAATAAATGATTAAGTAATAATAAAATTAGTGATTTATATAGGCTCTTGGGAATTAAAAGAGTATTATACAAATTAAATCAAATTAAGTTGAATTTTATTTTGAATATTTTATAAAGATTCATTCTTATAAAGAAAGTGTAGACTTAGATAGTGATTTATGAAGTATTTCGTATGTTATTTAATATTAAAAAAATAATATTAATAAAAATGAAAATGATTAAGGTTATATTAGTATAATTAAGAAATGGTTTCAAATTGTGTAAGTGGCTTATGTATAAATCGTTTTGTTCGCATGATGTATATAACAACCCACCATTTAAACAACACAATTTTCTCAAATGGTAGATAGTCGTTGGAATAAAATATAATCAATCACTACACATGATACAAAAATACAATACAACTCAAAATCTCACGGCGAAAATGATTAAATACATGCATGATTCATGAATTTATATTTTTACTTGTTTGGAATTAAACTATGCAACCGGAAATAACGTATATGTAGAAACTTCATTACTAAACTAATGAAAAAACTAGAAATAAATCGAGTCTATAATTAAGTCTTCATCTCCAAAAAAGCAACCCTCAACTGTAATACTCAGGGCTGACCTGAGCATAATTGAGAAACATTGCACTCGAGTCATAAATAACATCCTTGTGTAAATCAATAAAACAAAGTGCATAGTTACTTGAAAGATGTTACAATTTTTTCCATCTCCTAAAAATCTATTAAACTAGCTATTTACATATAATAGTACAGCTGTAATAGATAATGCATACCAGTAAAATATTAATATTGAAAATAGCCTTAAGGTAGTAATTATAATCCCTCTTAATACATTTTATGCATGCATTGTAATCTATGGAGGTACCGTAACACTATTGTAAACTAGTAGCTACCAGAGGGTCCCTTTTAAGTATAATACAAAACAAATTTATGGTGTGTTCCTATAAGGATAAATATGACAAGGCATGTGAGGCAATGCCAATGGTAAGATTCTACCATTTTACCCTTTCTAAGTTGTCGCAGCCCATCCATGGCCGACCACATCCAACACCCTAATCAAATAAAGGTACACCAATAGAATCACTAGTCAAGTGAGCAATACGAAGATGTGTGTTCACTAGAAGTAGCTAACTTCGTTGGCCAGACATAGGCTTTTGTTTTAGCCATTTTAATTATGACATAAGTGTCAAGGCTATACATCTTTGTTCTCTTACTTCATTTCAATAAGCATTCCCTGAACCAACCACTTCATCGTGGAACATTCTCCACATACGTAGTTGTTAATTGGTTCCAGTATTGATAGAGAGTATAACCAGCCTCGGTCTTTAACAAGCAATCATCATTTTATAAACCATAGTCATTTATGTTTAAATAAAACATCATATTTCATGTCGTAAAACGATTATTTCAAATCTAATTTCACATTATCATTATTTCAAATCGATTCAATATCGGATTCAATTAGAAAATTTTATATTTCAATAGTTTGGACTCAACAACTTGGATTGGAAATAAACTTTCTATTCAAAATAGTTTGTATGTATATATATAATACTTGACATTTAAAAATATAATAGTTAAATAAAATAGTTATTCATAGATTTGAATGAAATAAGATAGCATAAGAGAAGTAGTTTAATATGAAATAATATCGACTTTGAAAACAATATTTTGGAATAAACAATTTATTTTCTTTCAAACCATTTGAACATAATACCGAGTCTTAAAATCCACTTTACACCGTTTCCAACTTCATATTCCAATTCAAAACAAAATTTCAGTCATTACAATTAACTATTTAAAGTCAAATCAAAATCAAATTATCTATATTTGAAAATATTTAGAGCATTCCCAGCACTAAAGCATTGATCTGGATCAGAATCGATTTTTGAAATTGTAATTCCCACCACCATTCCAGCAGTGGGTATGGGGACGCTTGTTATTTTATTTTATTTTTTTAAATGAACCTTAAACGATTTTATGAAAACCATTTAGTGGTTAAACGGTTTTCATAAAACCATTTTGTTTAATTTTTTTTCCTTGCCCCATCTATTAACTATAAATTGCCAAGCGTTTAAAAAAATATCATTAAAATTGTCGAGATGTTTAATGAAATTTAAATTTAATTTAATTTATTTATAGCGTTGACGGATATAAAAATATGTTATAAATATATGGTCGTTGTTGGATATAAAATTATACATTATATATATAGCCATTTTGAAATATAAAAATATTATATATATATAGCTGTTTCTGAATATTAAAATATAGTTTAAACTTATAGCCGTTGCCGCATATTAAAATATAGTTCAAATTTATAGACGTTGCTGAATATTAAAATATAGTTTAAATTTATAGCCATTGAAGAATATAAAGATATATAATATACTTATAGCCATTGCAACTTCGGATTGAAGAAGCTATAAAACCTGATATAGTGCAAACACTTAGATTCACAATACAAAAATGTCTCATAATGTTTATAGCGGTGATACTGTTTACGAATCATATGTACAGAGTGATGATTCAAATTACTTGAGCCAAAATGGTCCTAAGGATACCAACTTCGATTCTAACGAAGGCGATGAAGTGCTGGGACGTACAAATTATCTTCAGATATCTTCGGATAGAACGACTGATAACAATGAGTTAGAACTTATGATGAAAGCTGTTACCGTTTAACAATTAAATATTTGCCAATTCCTAATGGAAGGTTCATCTAGCGGTACTCGAGGAGGCAGTGTGTTCATCCGGGCAGACAGAAGATGCGGGATCATCGAGGAGGTACTGCAATATTACTTAAAGATTATTTCAACACCCCTAGCACGTATGGTCCTGATGACTTTCCACGTCATTTTCGTATGAGCAAGAATATATTTTTTGCGCATTTTCAATGGAGTTACTGAACACGATAACTATTTTGTTCCGAAACATAATAGTGCTGGAACTTTAGGATGTTCACCATACCAAAAAATTATAGGCGCATTACGTGTTATAGCATATGGGATAGCTCCAGATGCGTTTGATGAGGTTGTCTGAAGGGGTGAGAGTACTATTACCTTAAGTCTTGAAAGGTTTTGTGTAGCCATCATTGAATTGTATGGTGAGGAGTATCTACGTGCTCCAATGCAAAGCGATGTCAACAAATTGAAAAAGTTTTGAGTCAAAAGAGGATTTGTCGGCATATTAGGCAGTCTAGACTGTACGCATTAGGAATGGAAAAATTGTCCCACATCATGGCATGACCAGTTTATTGGACATTACTCCAAAGCGACAATAATACTAGAAGCTGTTGCTTCACATGATCTATGGTTTTAGCATGCATTTTTCGGATGTCCTGGTTCAATGAACGATATTAATGTACCTCACCAATCGCATTTGTTTAAGAACCTTACTCATGGAAAAGTACCTGCATGTGATTTTAATATTGCAGGAAATACGTATGACATGGGGTACTATTTAGAAGATGGCATCTATCCTTCTTGGGGTACTCTCATCAAAACTATTTCAGCTCCTAACACAGAAAAAGAGAAATACTATGCTAAAAGGCAAGAGGCAGCGAGAAAATTCGTAGAACGTGCTTTTGGATTTCTGCAAGCAAGGTTTGCCATTTGTTAAAAACCCTGTTAAATTGTTTAAGCCACAGGCTTTGAGCAACATCATGTGTGCTTGTATTATAATGCATAACATGATTACTAAAGAAGAAAGAAGAAAATTTCCATCTTATTTGGGATATGATCCAGATAACACCGCTACAGTTGTTGCTGATAAAAATCCAGCAACTCTTGAGGTATTTCTGTGCCGTCTGCGTAAAATTAGATCTAGGGAGATACATACTAATCTGCAAGATGACCTGGTTGAACATTTATGGCATCTGAAAGGGAATGCTTAGATGTAGTCTATGCATTCGTTGAACTATTTTAACGTTGTAGTACTCGATGATTGTATTGTGTTGTATACTTTAAATATATCTCATTTCTATTTTCTGTTGTAGCCAATATTCACAACTCACTAGAGGATGACCCGAAATTTTGAACTCCATACTATACTTTCAACAAGATAATGACTACTATAATTGATTGATATCGAATGAAAGCCAACTTTATTTATTACCAGCATTATACTGACTAATCTTGTCAGCGCTTAGTCCAATGTACGTGCAAGCATGACTGATTAATGTTCATAAACTAGTAATGTCAGCGCTTGGGACAGTACACTCTTCATATAGCGATGAATTTAAATTAAACTCTATGGATACATCCCAACTTTCCAAATACATAAACCAACAGATACCAACTGAATACGACACATAATATAAAGATATACTACTCAAACTGTATAATATTATTGTACCATAACTTGTACACTTCATGACCGACGAAGTCTGTCCGGTACTTGAAATAATAGAGTGAGTCGTACGTCGACCGTTTCAGTTGAAGAACATCATCCTTTTTTACCTCATCAATTACTTTGCAGTAATTCACGTAATCAGTAGTAAATAAGCAGAACGCACTTCTGGTGGCTAAGTTGGTCCTCAGTATTCTACAACCAGTATGATTGTTGTATTTTTCATTGAGGGTTGCCCAAAAATCTTGATCTACTTCTTCTTTCATATGTAGTATATCTACTTTAATGTAAGCCTTTATCAAAACGACATAATCCGAAGTAGTCCAGTTTTCATTAGCCATTTTTAAATGTGAAGTCAACCAAAATTTTCAATGGATTATGCAGACATAAAAGGTACAGCTTAGGAACAACAACCAAGTAAAGCATAGCACACCCTTCAAGGGAATCGTTAAAGTAATATTAACAACTTTGTCATTAATAGTCCTTACAATTTATGCACAACAACCAAGCAATATAAACAGCACACACACTTATACCAATAAAGCATATCACACCCTCTAAAGGAATCATTAAAGTAATATAAACAGCTTTGACATAATAGTCCTCACAATTTAGGCACAACAACCAAGTAATATAAACAACATGCACACTTATACCAATAAAGCATATCACATCCTTCAAGGGAATCGTTAAAGTCGATTGAACAACTTTATTGGTCAAGGAAATTAAATTTACCCATGTTTCAACATTTGATTTGACAACACAGTGTAGAGTAATGAATGGCTTCCTTTAATGATCAAGTCTAGTTGCGTCCTTTGTCTGCATAAATAAGGGGTATGGGTTATAGTTTTCTCCATACTCGCAAACAATTCCAATTATAAACAAACAACAATGGTCGATTCCAACAACAACAATTTCTCTGGCTCTATGGATGATAACATTGCTAATTTTACTAGTTTATTATCTCAAGCTGAAGCCCCATCAATGATTCCACACCCTTTTATAACTTCCCAACAAAGTCAATATCTCCACCACTTAAACCTCGTTCAATAGTATGGAAACATGTACAACTAAAATTCCTCAAACCAACAAGTACTTTGGGTCACAACCCATGAATCCTAATCAAAATGTACAATAAGAGTTGGTTTCGCCGACCCCTGTACACGACAAAGGACAAACCAAGGCCAAACGATCTTACAACAAGCGAAAGACAAAGGAAACTCACGGTCAAAGTAGTGTGGAGAAAACTGTAGCTACTGGTAAAATATGGAGAGCAACTGACTATAAAGTGCTAGCCAATGCATGGGTAAATGCTTCCGTTGTTCCAGAAGGCCGTTCTGGTGGTAAATTTTTCGACCTCCAGGTTAATGATCTATACAATGGACATCCTGAATGTGTAACAAGAAGATCATTTGAAAGCACAAAGACTGCATGGTATAATCTGAATACTATGTGTACCAAGTACAAAGGGATAAAAGCACAAAGGGGGTGTAATAACCCGGAAATTCTGAGCCAGTTTAAAATTTTTGTTTTGGCAACTTTGACGAATTTTGAATATTTAAAATAGATTATTTTAAATAGTATCGACGAGAAATTTATTTTGAATATATTTAGAACGTATATATTTATACGCGTCGTCGTTAGAATATAAATAATTATATATAATTATAAATAGGAATTGAAAATGGCGCGGTAGTTCGATAATTCGATTTCAAACTTCAATTGAATGTACCAGGTGCAAAACAATCCGGATTTTAGTGAAACCAAAAACATTAGGATCTAATCGATAATATCTTTCCAACGAATCCGAAAAATCGAAATTTCATAGTGGAAATCAAAAGATATGTCCAGTTGAAAATTCTGAATAGTCGCTATGGAATTTAGGCCCTTAAAAATATACATTTTGCAAACGACCTCGGATTTCGACGAAACCACTTTTGTTAGATCTGTGATGTCAAATTATTACTAGATTCCAAATTTCATAATTTTTCGAACCATTATGTGAGCGTGGCAAAGGAAAACGCGTTTGACCAGTTTCAGTTGATTTTAATCGACTGGAAAATGGCCATTTTTCTAACGGTCTCAGAATTCGACGAAACTAGTTTCGTTAGGACCGTATCGTCAATACGAAGCCAGAAAATATTATTCGGGAATTTTTCGAGTTGGTATGTGACCCCAGTAAATTAAAATGCGCGTTCAAATTCAATATATAGAGTTATGTGTTGATTTTAACGGAAACTGATTGTAACGATTGAATCAGCCTACGATACATATCCCATTGTGTTCGGAATGGGGGTAAATAGCTATGGACGACAGGCGGTGGGCCTCGTTTAGAGGTCGTATGTAAAAGTCAACTTTTTTAAAGTTAAGTAATTAAAAATTTAGAAAACCCTCTCTCCTCTTCCCTTTATTCTTTCTGCCCCCCTTACTCTTCAGTTCAATCGACATTTCTAAAAAAAATAAAAAATGGAGGGAGGACGGAGGCGGAAGAACCGCCATCGCCCCCCCTAGGGCAGCGCCGCCCACCGCCGTGCCCCAGGTGGCGGCGCGCCACCTCCGAACCCCCCCACCCCCTGCCCTCGCGACACAGCCCCCCTGCCACCAAAATCGACCGCAACCACCACCGAACACCCCCCCTCCTTCCTCCTACTGCCGACCACCGGCGAAGCCAACACCCCCCCTCTGCCTGTCAGACCGAGCTGCTGCACCCCCCTCTGACGCCGGCCACCACCTCTGACGAACCCCAACAGAGCCCCTCCTTCCCCTTTTGGCAACATACAGTGAGTTTTTTTTTACCCTTTTTCATTTTATTTTGTTTTATTTTATCATGGTAGGAAAATATGAAGTTATATACGGAAAAATCTGAATTTCTATATAGCGAAAAGTTTGAATTTTTAGAAAAGAAAAAGATTAGAATTTTTGTATGAGGAAGATATAATTTTTATGTGATGAGAAGATTAAAAATATAATCTTTTATATAGTAGTAGAATAAAAATATGATTTTTATATTTTTAAAGTAATAAAAATATGATTTTTATATTTTTAAAGTATTAAAAATATTATCTTTACTATATAGAAGATGTAAAAATATGATTTTTGTTTATGTAGAGAATTAAAAATATCATCTTTGTATATGTAGCGAAATAAAAATCTGATTTTTATTATATATACGTTGAAATAAAGAGGTGATTTTTATAGTGATGAAATCTTTACATTTGAAAAGGCGAAATCTTTTTATATAGCAGCGAAGTAAAAATTCGATTTTTATATATTGAATAGCAAAGTAAAAATTCGATTTTTATATATTGAATAGCGAAGTAAAAATTCGATTTTTATATATTGAATAGCGAAGTAAAAATTCGATTTTTATATATTGAATAGCGAAGTAAAAATTCGATTTTTATATATTGAATAGCGAAGTAAAAATTCGATTTTTATATATGTAGTGGCTACGAGCAACGAAAGCGACAAAAGGCGAGAAGGGCGATGATTTCTCTAAATGAAGTGTTGTGAAGTTGTAATAGCTATTGGTGAGAATTTCTCACTCTTCAATTTCTTTTCTAGTTATATATATATACACTAGGATGCAGACGGTGCTTAGTAGCACCCGACACAATCGTCCATAGACCATGGACTTGTTTGTTTGGTTGTGTAGTTGGTTAGATTATTTGGTTTGAATTGAGTTGTTTGGTGAAATGGAATGGATTTGATTGATGTGTGAATGGCGTGGGCCTTCACTAGACCGGGGATAAGGCTAGGCCTTGTCCCGTTTCTAGTATCGTGCCGTTATGCCGCCGAAATTTTCTAAAATAAGTTAGAAAAATAAAGATATCATTTTATTTGATAAATGAACCGAATAGAATATTCATAGGTTGAATAAAATAGTTTGGTCGTTAAAAATATAATTTTTAACGTGAATGTGAATAAACAAATAAATATTCATTTACAAACCGGACGGTTTGTTTATGTACACCTATTTGAAGGACATTGATTGGGACGATAAATTTTACACATTGCCCAACTGCACAAATAAAAATCTGTGTTTGATTGTTTGAAACCCCACACGGGTATTGGGATAAAATACGGCATACACTAATCCCAATAATTAGTCGTATGTCGATCGATTGATTGACAGGCTGTTATAAGCGTTAGATATCTATATTTGATGCTTATACAGTGTAGTGCACTTTGGATGATGGTTGATTATTTATCGTTGTTATTATATACATGTGTTGTATGGAATCCATATAATTAACTTTATATGGTAATTGATTGGGCCTCATTCCAATTTAGAAGATAAAGAATATTATAAAATAAAGGTTCATGTTTGACAGTACTCATCCATTGAGATTAGTCATGTGTTGAACGAAATATTTTAATAATAAAATTTACATCTTTATCATATATAAGATCAGAAACTAATTGGAAAATAGATAAGATGAGTGGTCTCCTGGATATTGATCTGATGTTGGCTTCGGCCTTCGGGGTTAATATTTAGGGAATCGTTCTCTTACTAATTTACGATTGGAGTCTGATTTGAAATCAAACGATAGATACCATAATTTTTATAAAATATATTAAATAACAAAAATAGTCACATGTGGACAGTACTCATTCGTTGAGATTAGTCGTGTGTTGACAAAAATATAGAGTCATGTATTGAAAGAAATATAGATTCATTTGTTGAATAGAATAACGAAGTAGTTGAAATATATAAAGCCGTGTTGATTAGAGATGAACTATTTTGACGCGAACGATATTTATATCGATTATATTCGTTTTTGAATTTTATTGAGTAGAAAACGAATTTGAATTGAAAACGAATTGAAATAGAATAAAAATCGATTTGAAATGAATTCAAATTGAATTGAAATTTGAATTGAATTGAAATGAATTTAAAACGAATTTATAAGGAAAAATTCAATTTTGATTTGAATTTGAAATGGAAATAGAAATTGTTTTTGGAACGAATTTAAACTATTTATAAAGTTTGTTTTAAATAGAAATCGACGAAATATATATTATATATATAATATAATGGCCTGAATAGAACGCGCCGCGCCGCGGCAGTTCGCGAATTTCGACCATTGACTTCGAACGGACATTACGGGAGATCCGACCGTCGGATTCTCCTAAAACCGGAACCGTTGGGTTCGTATCGAAAAGAGCTTTCTAACGAATATTAGAAATTTGAAATCTAACGGTTGGATTTGGAGATACGTCCAAATCAAATTTGGAAAAGGTCGTTGTAAGTGCAGTTCGATGACCGTTGATGGAAATCGATTGTACGGGCCTTGATAAAATTATTAAAAATAGTAATAATTTGTATAAAATCATAAGAAATGATTTGGGAAAAATTAGGATGAAAAACCCCATAATTGAAAAGATAAAAATAGACTTTTATCAAAATGAACTAGTTTTGAACTAAAATTAAAACCCATTTATTTTTAAATAAATAAATTCGATTTGAAATGAATTGTAAATAGAATTGATTTGTGGGTTTATCGTGAACAGTGTTTTAAAATAACACTTGTTCTTTAACCCGATAATAAATAGAATGTGATTTGGGTTTATCGTGAACTGTGTTTTAAATGACATTAGTTCTTTAACCCAGGGAAAGGAGTTTTAATGAATCCGCAATTAGATTGAAATGTGAATTGATAATTTAAATTATCAAATTTAGAAAGTGAGCGAGAATGGTGTATCACCAGTTTTGCTCCAAAGCGATAGTTAAATCTTTAATTAGATTTGAACGTGAAATGGTAATTAATTTTACCGATAACACTATGGTATTAGATATTGATTATTACCAGTTTTTCTTCATGGGATGAATAGGTTGGGATTGGGAATTAAAATAAATAATTACTTCGGTATGGTTCGCTAATCTCGACTAGTTTGGGAAAACCATAATTTGGTTTGAAATGACATCCAAAGGAAGATTAAAGGATAAATTTTAAAGAATTTATCTTGGATAAAATTAATGGGAACCTTTCCCTAAGAATTGGAATGAGGCGTATGTTGTGTTTGTGTAACATTTGTTTTTAATATACGCGGGTTGTTCGGAAAGGCCGGGTTTATACCCATTCTGAATAACCGATTCGACGATAAGTCGAAGATGAAGACGGCGGTTGAAGACCGGAAGTCTTCACATCGTTTGGATAATTACAGATGATCCTGATTGGGATGTACACCCAAGAGGATGGAAATAGTTGGTGGTCGTCCAGACGTACTTGGAGATCGATGGATACGCGAGGAAAGTGCCTCCGGTTTCGTTCAGACCCAGAACGAACTTGTAAATGGATTGTGTGTCTGACATTGGATTTTATTCTGTGTTGATTGATTTCTGTTAAATATATATCTGTTTGGCGGCGGAGAATTTATTCTCTTGCTTAACGCCCTTCTCTGAGACGTACGAGCTTAGAGGTTATATATCGATAGATATCAATCGCATGAATTGCCTGTGTGGCACGCTGAGTTGCATGGATCAAGGCTTCTGTTGAAAAGCAAAGTCTTGTGGTTGATGATCAAAGCACGGCCTACGTGGCAGCTTTGTGTATAACGTGAATTCGCGAGCCTCACACCACGGTATGAGTTAAAAAGGGGATATGGACCGCTGGTAGAACACGACGTTTCTTTCTAGCTTTGGTGGTGTCAGTGACTTACCAGCCCTGACATTTATATACTTTTCACCTTTGTGGTTGTTGGAATGAGGCGCCTCGATATTAGGTCTGTAAGGACCGGGAAACGTGTGTTCAGTAATTGCCAATCCTCAAACATAAGAGAGGACCGGCCCAGCCGAATCCAGGGTTACCCAGAGTGTGTAGTCCTGAGGCATTTGCTAGAGTGTCTCGAAAGCGAAGAGGAGCTTGCCCCTTGCCTCGACTCATGACGGAAATCCAATTTCCAATATGAGATATTTCGGCTTTATTTGTAGAGCCTAGTATGGCGACATAGTAGCATGGGATGCTATGCCGTCAATGATTATATTTATGATTGAAATTGTTTTGACACTATACACTTATTATAGTATCAAATGATTTGTTTTAAACGTACCAAGCATGTTTGGCTATTATAAGGGAAAACCCTATCCTCCGGCTTGCGTTGCATTGTGTGATGGGACCTGGGTCTTATAATAGCTTCATTTTTCGAAAAGCATTGCGTTGTTTATTCTATGCACTGGTATTTTTGGGAGGAAACCCGTTCCGTGTTATACGGCGTGGTCCCTTGAATTACTCACTTTTTAAGTAAAGTTTAAAATAACTGTTTTAGTTCTCACACCAGTCACATGACTGGCCTGGAGTTTATTGTTTTAACCTAAACTCTGGGTGCCCCTATTTTCGACACGGGCAGCTAGTAGTTTTGGTTTTGCAGATTTATATTCACAGGATCCTGGTTTACAGCTGGAATGATATCCGGAAAGCTCTGTATCCGTATATCACCTTCAGTTGTGCTTTGTATTATTTTCCGCTGCTATGTAATTTATTGTAATCTCTGATATTTATCGAATGTAATTTATTCATTTATACTCTGTATATTCTTGTATTCTGATGGAATTGTTGTAATAGCAATGAAATGTTCTTCCGTCTGCGTTCTGATTTGTCTTGTCCTCACAGTAATTCGTTCTTTCTCATCTCTTCGGAGACCGGGGAAGTTCGGGTCGCTACATTTGGTATCAGAGCTTTGGTTTACAGAGCTCGAGAACAAGGCACATTAGAACCATACGAAAGAATTCATCAGATATTGGATTAGTAATATCCAATTAGAATGACTCGTTAGAGATAGGATCAGTAGTATCCTAGAACGAGTGTGAAGAGTATATTTTTCAAATGAAAACAATTTTGTTTTGAAAATTTAAATCGTTTTATACGTATTTGATTATTTATTTATTTTGAATTTGGACAATCGAGTATATATAGATTTCGCGTATACGCATCATGAACGTATAGTCGAAGTTTTAATATACTGGATAGATATAGAATTACACTCTAGTCGCCCGGAGAAGATGTTGATAATGACCATGGTATCATCAATATTTATGTTCGTGTTTCGAAGGTGTGATATCTATATATTTCCATTAGACTGGTGTGAGAACCAAAACTAATATAGATAAATTTATTGTTGTGTATTGGCATCAAAAACATGATTTTTGACTATATATCAAATTATGAATTTGAAACTCTAATCCACTAATTGATTGATGTTTGTGTCGTTTGTTTAGTTGTTTAATAATTTTGAACCATTATGCCTAATAGAATCAAATATTGAATTATATCGAAAATTGGTCGCATTTGCATGCATATACATGTATATCATTGAACAGGTCATAGCAAAGAGGCTAGAGCAGAGAATAAAATTTGTTTGCCCGACAAATAGGTATATGTTTACTATAATTTACTGTTTTGTTTGGGTGATGATGATTTTATGAGCCGATTGGCTAGCCGCTTGGCTTTTTCTTTTTCTTTTTGAGATCAGAAGGCCTGTATGGCAATTTCGGGATTTTCCCGTGCTCCCCGTACAAAGGAGGTTATGGAGAAATTTTTCGAAAAATCCGGGTGTTAGTCAAATTTTTGAAGAATTTGAAAATTCTCAGAAACTGAAAAGTTGGAGAATGGAAGCCAGATCGAACGTAGAGTTGATTAATCAAACCACTTTCGACTTTGTTCCTTTTCGGGGACGAAAAGTTTTAAGTGGGGGAGATAGTAATAACCCGGAAATTCTGAGCCAGTTTAATTTTTTTGTTTTGGCAACTTCGACGAATTTTGAATATTTAAAATAGATTATTTTAAATAGTATCAACGAGAAATTTATTTTGAATATATTTAGAACGTATATATTTATATGCGTCGTCGTTAGAATATAAATAATTATATATAATTATAAATAGGAATTGAAAATGGCGCGGTAGTTCGATAATTCGATTTCAAACTTCAATTGAATGTACCAGGTGCAAAACAATCCGGATTTTAGTGAAACCAAAAACATTAGGATCTAATCGATAATATCTTTCCAACAAATCCGAAAAATCGAAATTTCATAGCGGAAATCAAAAGATATGTCCAGTTGAAAATTCTGAATAGTCGCTATGGAATTTAGGCCCTTATAAATAGACATTTTGCAAACGACCTCGGATTTCGACGAAACCACTTTTGTTGGATCCGTGATGTCAAATTATTGCTAGATTCCAAATTTCATAATTTTTCGAATCATTATGTGAGCGTGGCAAAGGAAAACGCGTTTGACCAGTTTTAGTTGATTTTAATCGACTGGAAAATAGCCATTTTTCTAACGGACTCAGAATTCGACGAAACTAGTTTTGTTAGGACCGTATCGTCAATACGAAGCCAGAAAATATTATTCGGGAATTTTTCGAGTTGGTATGTGACCCCAGTAAATTGAAATGCGCGTTCAAATTCAATATATAGAGTTATATGTTGATTTTAACGGAAACTGATTGTAACGATCGAATCAGCCTACGATACATATCCCATTGTGTTCGGAATGGGGGTAAATAGCTATAGACGACAGGCGGTGGGCCTCGTTTAGAGGTCGTATGTAAAAGTCAACTTTTTTAAAGTTAAGTAATTAAATAATTAAAAATTTAGAAAACCCTCTCTCCTCTTCCCTTTATTCTTTCTGCCCCCCCCCCTTACTCTTCAGTTCAATCGACATTTCTAAAAAAAAAATGGAGGGAGGACGGAGGTGGAAAAACCGCCATCGCGCCCCCCTAGGGCAGCGCCGCCCACCGCCGTGCCCCAGGTGGCGGCGCGCCACCTCCGAACCCCCCCACCCCCTGCCCTCGCGACACAAACCCCCTGCCACCAAAATCGACCGCAACCACCACCGAACACCCCCCTCCTTCCTCCTACTGCCGACCACCGGCAAAGCCAACACCCCCCCCCCTTTGCCTGCTCCGACCGAGCTGCTGCACCCCCTCTAACGCCGGCCACCACCTCCGACGAACCCCAGCAGAGCCCCTCCTTCCCCTTTTGGCAACATACAATGAGTTTTTTTTTACCCTTTTTCATTTTATTTTGTTTTATTTTATTATGATAGGAAAATCTGAAGTTATATACGGAAAAATCTGAATTTCTATATAGCGAAAAGTTTGAATTTTTAGAAAAGAAAAAGATTAGAATTTTTGTATGAGGAAGATATAATTTTTATGTGATGAGAAGATTAAAAATATAATCTTTTATATAGTAGTAGAATAAAAATATGATTTTTATATTTTTAAAGTAATAAAAATATGATTTTTATATTTTTAAAGTATTAAAAATATTATATTTACTATATAGAAGATGTAAAAATATGATTTTTGTTTATGTAGAGAATTAAAAATATCATCTTTGTATATGTAGCGAAATAAAAATCTGATTTTTATTATATATACGTTGAAATAAAGAGGTGATTTTTATAGTGATGAAATCTTTACATTTGAAAAGGCGAAATCTTTTTATATAGCAGCGAAGTAAAAATTCGATTTTTATATATTGAATAGCGAAGTAAAAATTCGATTTTTATATATTGAATAGCGAAGTAAAAATTCGATTTTTATATATTGAATAGCGAAATAAAAATTCGATTTTTATATATTGAATAGCGAAGTAAAAATTCGATTTTTATATATTGAATAGCGAAGTAAAAATTCGATTTTTATATATTGAATAGCGAAGTAAAAATTCGATTTTTATATATTGAATAGCGAAGTAAAAATTCGATTTTTATATATTGAATAGCGAAGTAAAAATTCGATTTTTATATATGTAGTGGCTACGAGCAACGAAAGCGACAAAAGGCGAGAATGGCGATGATTTCTCTAAATGAAGTGTCGTGAAGTTGGAATAGCTATTGGTGAGAATTTCTCACTCTTCAATTTCTTTTCTAGTTATATATATATATACACTAGGATGCAGACGGTGCTTAGTAGCACCCGACACAATCGGCCAAAGACCATGGACTTGTTTGTTTGGTTGTGTAGTTGGTTAGATTATTTGGTTTGAATTGAGTTGTTTGGTGAAATGGAATGGATTTGATTGATGTGTGAATGGCGTGGGCCTTCACTAGACCGGGGATAAGGCTAGGCCTTGTCCCCTTTCTAGTATCGTGCCGTTATGCCGCCGAAATTTTCTAAAATAAGTTAGAAAAATAAAGATATCATTTTATTTGATAAATGAACCGAATAGAATATTCATAGGTTGAATAAAATAGTTTGGTCGTTAAAAATATAATTTTTAACGTGAATGTGAATAAACAAATAAATATTCATTTACAAACCGGACGGTTTGTTTATGTACACCTATTTGAAGGACATTGATTGGGACGATAAATTTTACACATCGCCCAACTGCACAAATAAAAATCTGTGTTTGATTGTTTGAAACCCCACACGGGTATTGGGATAAAATACGGCATACACTAATCCCAATAATTAGTCGTATGTCGATCGATTGATTGACAGGCTGTTATAAGCGTTAGATATCTATATTTGATGCTTATACAGTGTAGTGCACTTTGGATGATGGTTGATTATTTATCGTTGTTATTATATACATGTGTTGTATGGAATCCATATAATTAACTTTATATGGTAATTGATTGGGCCTCATTCCAATTTAGAAGATAAAGAATATTATAAAATAAAGGTTCATGTTTGACAGTACTCATCCATTGAGAATAGTCATGTGTTGAACGAAATATTTTAATAATAAAATTTACATCTTTATCATATATAAGATCAGAAACTAATTGGAAAATAGATAAGATGAGTGGTCTCCTGGATATTGATCTGATGTTGGTTTCGGCCTTCGGGGTTAATATTTAGGGAATCGTTCTCTTACTAATTTACGATTGGCGTCTGATTTGAAATCAAACGATAGATACCATAATTTTTATAAAATATATTAAATAACAAAAATAGTCACATGTGGACAGTACTCATTCGTTGAGATTAGTCGTGTGTTGACAAAAATATAGAGTCATGTATTGAAAGAAATATAGATTCATTTGTTGAATAGAATAACGAAGTAGTTGAAATATATAAAGCCGTGTTGATTAGAGATGCGCTATTTTGACGCGAACGATATTTATATCGATTATATTCGTTTTTGAATTTTATTGAGTAGAAAACGAATTTGAATTGAAAACGAATTGAAATAGAATAAAAATCGATTTGAAATGAATTCAAATTGAATTGAAATTTGAATTGAATTGAAATGAATTTAAAACGAATTTATAAGGAAAATTCAATTTTGATTTGAATTTGAAATGGAAGTAGAAATTGTTTTTGAAACGAATTTAAACTATTTATAAAGTTTGTTTTAAATAGAAATCGACGAAATATATATTATATATATATATAATATAATGGCCTGAATAGAACGCGCCGCGCCGCGGTAGTTCGCGAATTTCGACCATTGACTTCGAACGGACATTACGGGAGATCCGACCGTCGGATTCTCCTAAAACCGGAACCGTTCGGTTCGTATCGAAAAGAGCTTTCTAACGAATATTAGAAATTTGAAATCTAACGGTTGGATTTGGAGATACGTCCAAATCAAATTTGGAAAAGGTCGTTGTAAGTGCAGTTCGATGACCGTTGATGGAAATCGATTGTACGAGCCTTGATAAAATTATTAAAAATAGTAATAATTTGTATAAAATTATAAGAAATGATTTGGGAAAAATTAGGATGAAAAACCCCATAATTGAAAAGATAAAAATAGACTTTTATCAAAATGAACTAGTTTTGAACTAAAATTAAAACCCATTTATTTTTAAATAAATAAATTCGATTTGAAATGAATTGTAAATAGAATTGATTTGTGGGTTTATCGTGAACAGTGTTTTAAAATAACACTTGTTCTTTAACCCGATAATAAATAGAATGTGATTTGGGTTTATCATGAACTGTGTTTTAAATGACATTAGTTCTTTAACCCAGGGAAAGGAGTTTTAATGAATCCATAATTAGATTGAAATGTGAATTGATAATTTAAATTATCAAATTTAGAAAGTGAGCGAGAATGGAGTATCACCAGTTTTGCTCCAAAGCGATAGTTAAATCTTTAATTAGATTTGAACGTGAAATGGTAATTAATTTTACCGATAACACCATGGTATTAGATATTGAGTATTACCAGTTTTTCTTCATGGGATGAATAGGTTGGGATTGGGAATTAAAATAAATAATTACTTCGGTATGGTTCGCTAATCTCGACTAGTTTGGGAAAACCATAATTTGGTTTGAAATGACATCCAAAGGAAGATTAAAGGATAAATTTTAAATAATTTATCTTGGATAAAATTAATGGGAACCTTTCCCTAAGAATTGGAATGAGGCGTATGTTGTGTTTGTGTAACATTTGTTTTTAATATACGCGGGTTGTTCGGAAAGGCCGGGTTTATACCCATTCTGAATAACCGATTCGACGATAAGTCGAAGATGAAGACGGCGGTTGAAGACCGGAAGTCTTCACATCGTTTGGATAATTACTGATGATCCTGATTGGGCTGTACACCCAAGAGGATGGAAATAGTTGGTGGTCGTCCAGACGTACTTGGAGATCGATGGATACGCGAGGAAAGTGCCTCCGGTTTCGTTCAGACCTAGAACGAACTTGTAAATGGATTGTGTGTCTGACATTGGATTTTATTCTGTGTTGATTGATTTCTGTTAAATATATATCTGTTTGGCGGTGGAGAATTTATTCTCTTGCTTAACGCCCTTCTCTGAGACGTACGAGCTTAGAGGTTATATATCGATAGATATCAATCGCATGGCATGAATTGCCTGTGTGGCACGCTGAGTTGCATGGATCAAGGCTTCTGTTGAAAAGCAAAGTCTTGTGGTTGATGATCAAAGCACGGCCTACGTGGCAGCTTTGTGTATAACGTGAATTCGTGAGCCTCACACCACGGTATGAGTTAAAAAGGGGATACAGACCGCTGGGAGAGCACGACGTTTCTTTCTAGCTTTGGTGGTGTCAGTGACTTACCAGCCCTGACATTTATATACTTTTCACCTTTGTGGTTGTTGGAATGAGGCGCCTCGATATTAGGTCTGTAAGGACCGGGAAACGTGTGTTCAGTAATTGCCAATCCTCAAACATAAGAGAGGACCGGCCCAGCCGAATCCAGGGTTACCCAGAGTGTGTAGTCCTGAGGCATTTGCTAGAGTGTCTCGAAAGCGGAGAGGAGCTTGCCCCTTGCCTCGACTCATGACGGAAATCCAATTTCCAATATGAGATATTTCGGCTTTATTTGTAGAGCCTAGTATGGCGACATAGTAGCATGGGATGCTATGCCATCTATGATTATATTTATGATTGAAATTGTTATTACAATATACACTTATTATAGTATCAAATGATTTGTTTTAAACGTACCAAGCATGTTTGGCTATTATAAGGGAAAACCCTATCCTCCGGCTTGCGTTGCATTGTGTGATGGGACCTGGGTCTTATAATAGCTTCATTTTTCGAAAAGCATTGCGTTGTTTATTCTATGCATTGGTATTTTTGGGAGGAAACCCGTTCCGTGTTATACGGCGTGGTCCCTTGAATTACTCTCTTTTTTAAGTAAAGTTTAAAATAACTGTTTTAGTTCTCACACCAGTCACATGACTGACCTGGAGTTTATTGTTTTAACCTAAACTCTGGGTGCCCCTATTTTCGACACGGGCAGCTAGTAGTTTTGGTTTTGCAGATTTATATTCACAGGATCCTGGTTTACAACTGGAATGATATCCGGAAAGCTCTGTATCCATATATCACCTTCAATTGTGCTTTGTATTATTTTCCGCTGCTATGTAATTTATTGTAATCTCTGATATTTATTGAATGTAATTTATTCATTTATACTCTGTATATTCTTGTATTCTGATGGAATTGTTGTAATAGCAATGAAATGTTCTTCCGTCTGCGTTCTGATTTGTCTTGTCCTCACAGTAATTCGTTCTTTCTCATCTCTTCGGAGACCGGGGAAGTTCGGGTCGCTACAGGGGGATTCACTTAGAAGCGGTCAAACCTTCAGAGATTTAAAGGAGGATTACGATACAATCTATCGTGACACTTGTAATCGTGAATTCATTTCTCATGAAGCATTGGAAATTCTTTCATTGTGTCCATGCTGGGCTAATCTATGTGAAACAGATGTTGTAGACCTTGGAGACACCGAAGGTTCTAACTTAAGAATTGTAGCTTCTAAACTTTCAATGGATTCATCCTTGGGAAATTCATTTGAATGTCATATAGCTACAGACGGAGATGGGAATAACAACAATCTTGTGACTACTAATTCAGGATTGCTATATGGTGGGGTTGAAACAAGGCCAGAAGGAATAAAATCAAGCAAGAGAGCATTGTTGAGAAATAAGGAAGCAATGGATTTGGCAGCGTCTAGTGATAGACTAACTTCATTGTTGAGTGATATATAAATTGCAGTTGCCTCCAAAAAAGAAGACCATGACATGCGGAAACATAAGCAATTAAAGATCATGGAGATGCAACTACATCAAGATGCCGATAGAACTAAGGCTCTCGACAAAAGAACTGATTATAAGGAAAGACGTGAAAGATGTTTGAAGGAAGAAAAAGAGGAATATCTTGCCAGAGATGTATCTCATTTGACTGGAGAGGCCTTTGAGTATGCTATAGCAAAATAGTGAAGTATTTTGAGGGCTCAAAAGAAACTATATCAGGAAGAAGAAGGAAGTTCTGAGATGAAGACGAATTCTATGTTGTTATTTCTAGCTTGTTGTATCCTAGTTTTAAATATCTATTTTGGCTGTAATGTTGCTATTTCTAGCTTGTTGTATCCTAATTTTTATTTTCTATGTTGGCTGTAATGTTTTGTGAGTTATCAAAAAAAATTAACTAGTTTTAAGGAATTTATATATTTATTTCTGATGCATATATGAGATCCAAACTTAATTTACAATGCTTTCAAATATGTATATATTTAAAACTATATCTAAAAGGTAAATAAAAATTTGCGGTAATTGTTTAATACACAAAAATAATCACAACAATAAAAAAACCAAATTTAAAACTTGAAAACAGGTAAGTTTTGATTCTTTAAAAAGTATTTGTGCTTTTCTTTACAAACTAATTTAAATATATTAAAAAAAAACCTCAAAAAATTTATTCGAAAAAAAAAGTCATCCATGTTTTATACGGTTTTCATAAAACCGTATTAAACTAAGGGGCTTTTATGAAAACCGAATATATGTTAAACAGTTTTCATAAAACCGTTTATACATTAAACGGTTTTATGAAAACCGTTTAACCTATATATGGTTTTCATAAAACCGTATAGCTGTCGCCACGTCAAATTCGAAATGGCGATTGCCCCTATTTTAATTTCCTCCCCACCCTCGTCACAACACTGCTGTAGCGCGAGCAAGCCCAATTCATTCCCATTTCCACCCTTCCTTACTCTCCTTCCTCACTCTGTTGGGAGTGCTCCTACGGCCCCTTCCCTTTTCTTCCTGATTTTCTTTTCCATCCCTATGTTTGTCGTCGTCGCTTTGTTTTTCATTAGCCTATCCTTTCCCTCAGTCTAATGACTCACCCTTTCTCACCTTCTCTCCTCTCTCTTCCTATTTTTCGCTTGCGAGGGAATTTTGTTCCGTTCCTTATTTTTCAAATCTCATTTCGGATATGTACTCCTCTCTTCAAGTTTCCCCTTTTCCTTTCGAGTTTCCACCCACGCTCCTCATTATCCAAATCTTTCACCAGAAAATATTCTTATGCCCTAGCATGGTACCCCTCTCAATGCAGTATAATTTCTCAATTTTACTTGCGTTTTATTGCCCTGCGACTTCCTTGCCAACCAGTATTCTTCCGATGTTTTCATACTACAAGCCATATTTCGAAGCAAGTACGTTCCACATTGCATTGTGTCTTTATGTCCGGTTTTGTCTGACTCTAGTCAGGAGGTATTGGAGGGTTTGGTGTTTGTTGGTGCTCTACTATGTCAGGTAATTCTGAGGGATTATTCCAGTTTTTGGAGTGCTTCAACTTGCTGGTGTGTGGAGTTTTAATTACGAACGTGATGTTCCCTCTGTCCTACTATTTTCTTGATCCACGGATTGCTTTGCGTCTTTTCCTCCTTCGACTAGTATGTTACTATCTCATTATTTTACCAAGTGGCTTAAAGGAGGCTGTATAATCTTTAGCTTGGTGAGTCTTTGTTGTGACTGCCCATCATACTGTTGTTGAGGGTTGTTGAGGTGTGTTGGTGATGGTGCTTTTTGTGGTGATGGTTGCAGTAATATGCTATGAGAGTCATCTTGTTTGTGTTTAAATTGTTGGATGGTCTATTTGTATTTGGGTGTTGGTTGTTGTGTTGCATGGTGGTGGTAGTGTTTTCTTGGAAGTGTGGAGACTTATGTTGCTCTCCAAGAAGTGTTGCTGGCATGCTGCCTCTCTTGTGGTGTATATCTAGGAGCGTGGTTGAAGTAATGTCAACTGCAATGCTATGCGAACGCTATTAGATTACCTTGGTTAGTCTGGTAGCGTTCGACCCTCCTTGTGATTTGGTGGTTGTCTTTGTGCTAGCTATTATGTTAAGGTTCTTTATGTAGTGGTGTCCAGGGACGGAGCCAGGAATTGTTATTGCACCGAGCTAGGATTGTAGTTTTGTGAAACAACATTAAATGTAAAGATGTCAAAAGATATAACTAGTAAAATGACTTCATTTGAATGTGAAAGTGCAAGCAGTTTTACTTCATGCAGAAACGTAAACTATAATATTTGATAATAGAGACTGGATTATTTAAATATTAGTCCAATGATGGACAATGTAACCAAGAATAAAAGAAAAACCTTGTTTTCATTGGAGAATGAATACCAAAACTATAACTGAGTCAAGATTATTATATGAGATATCACTTTAGATAATGCAAGTTTAAAATCCTACCTGGGCAATAGCCCAGGGATTCTCCAACATAGCTCCGTCCCTGGTGGTGTCTCTACTTCATGTCCCACCATGTGGGACCTCCAAGTAGTCGGGTGATGTTTTCTGGAGTTATGAAGGAATGGTATCTATTGTTGCGCAGTTTGGAAGCCTGTGCAAGTTGGTAGCTTGGTACTGATGGGTAGTGTCCTTACCACTATTTTATGGTGTTGCTTATTTTCTTTGAGGGGCTCAACGTATTTGTACTGCTGTACTTAGTATTTTAGGTCTACTTGTACTATGTAACTACTAAGATCTCTGTAAAGCCACCCTGCGTGGTATGCATTGGTCTAGGAAATCATATAGCCTAGATATTTTTGTCTAAGTGTGTGTTTGGCGAAAGCGAAAGTGGAGAATTTTAGCGAAGCATTTCAGCGGTTTATTATAGCGGAGAATTGGAGATAACGGAGAATGTGTTTGGCGCATTAAGTGGACCATTTAAGCGAAGAATGTTAACGGGGTGTTTAGTAGAATAGGAAAATTATAAATTACTCCAATTTAGTTCAAACCAACTCCGTTACATAGAGCACTTCGACTCGATAGAAACACAAAAAATCGCACCTCAAACGGATCTAATTTGCACAAGTTAATAATTTTTGAAATCTATAAAACACTAAATTTACTAATTAAGTTAATTAACTAACCTAATTAGACCAAACGGGCTTGCGTTGGGAGCTACCGCACCCATTTTTGTGTTGTGAGCAAACGGGGCATTCTGCCCCGATTTGTAACTGACATGTCCGACGTTTCAGACGCGTCGGACGTGTCAGTTTTAAAACGGGGAAGAAATCAGCCCCGAACACACCCTAACTCCTTTTCTGTAAGCTTGAATAGTTGTAGTGGTCGGTTCACTATAAAAACTGTTTGTAGTGGATGGTCCACCTTAAAATGCATAGTAGTTAGACACTGATCTATCTATCTCCTGTAAAATGTATATATTATATTTTATAATAAAAAGTATTTGCAGTCACTTTAAAAACCGGTTGGCTCTGCAAAAAAAAATATCTGATGTAAAAATTAGCGTCAGTTTAATGAGTTAAATTTTATTTTCAATTTAAATATATTTCAACTTCGAACCCATCTTTATTTTGTTAGTTTCAAAGCCTAAAACACAAATTTAGCCAAGTTCCATTAAAGTGGTTTAAACCTCAAAAATTAGATTTGACTCTTTAAATAATACAAGTTTGATAAATCCAAATGTAAATCTTACTTTAGCTGTTATGATGTTTAAACCCCGCAAATTTAAGTCAAAATTCTATTTATTAATTTTGTTTAACACTTAAATTATTCATTTGAAATATCGTGTATCCCAAATTGAATCGTAATTTAAAAAAATTGAATTTCCATATACAAGTTTTGATTTCAACGATTTATATATACAAAAAGAATTCGATTCAAAATTTGGTTTCATTGAACAAGATCTACTTAATTCAATTATATCATATATTTGAAAATAATGGATTTAACTTAAAGTCAAATCTTAAATTACGAATTTTCCTTTTTAAAGTTTCTATTCAAATTACGATAAATTCCAATCCTAAAAATCAAGTTAAATTATGCTTCAATTAAATTCCAACTAATTTCCGATTAAAAATCATACTTCATAAAATCTCGTCAAATCAGAATTCCACATTAGCGAAATCAAATTTTAATTTGAAATCACTAATCAAATTAATAAACTTTCATTAGTGTTGTTATATTTGAAATATTCAAATTCTCAATTTCAATCGATTATACATCCAAGTTTCAAAAATCGAGTTTATAACAATAAACCAATTAATACTCATTTATCAATAGATTATCATATAATTAATAAAATCTCAATTTATTAACAAATTGAGTCAAGTAGCAACATAAATTTTTAAAACAATTTCAACGAAAAATAAAAAATTATTCATTATTAAATTTCAAACCAATTTCATATAAATAAAAAATTCATTTTTACAAATAGTGTTTATAATTCAATTTTCTACCTAGGCCAAGTGAAATAGTTAAAAAATAAACATGGGCATATATCATTTCAACATTTTTCAGTATCATAGTCAAATGTGTCCAAAAATTCTGACATTAGCAAAAATCATAATGGTCACTAATATCATAACATAACTAATATCGATACCATAAGTGTAACAGCTTATGTTAAAAAATAACATCCTATGCATTTCTCTATATCAGTTTCAATCTATATATGTGTGTGTATACTTGTCAACATGTATACAAACAACCAACCAAATCACATATAACCAAACAATTCATGTGTTAATTGAATTCAAACAACACATTTTTTTTTTTGAATTTGTTCAGGATGGAAACCGATCGAAGTCTTAAAACCCTCCCTAGTGCACCTAGCCCAGTCCGCTAGCTCAACATAATTGGTTAATCTTAGCATATGCACATGGTAAGCTCTTAGCATGCCATTCCGGGTTTCGAACCCGCACCACTATTACCATGGCACAAAGTACTTAACTGCTGGGTTACTATTGCGGACAAAACAACACATATATACGATAAATTAAATTTAATAATTTGCACGAAAATATTAGTTAGTGTCGGTATGTAAGCATTCAACTACGTCCAATTTAAATTCAAACAAGTGCAAAATTTTAAGCAGTCTCCAATCTAAACAAATCAGTTCCATATCATGTTGAATTTCGAAACCAATTTAAAGAGAAAAACGCGCGTCAATTGAAGCTCGTACGAAATATTATTCACATTGGAACGTTAATTTTTTTAATTAAACTAAAAAAACAAAACATACATTAAACCCACGCTACAATCCATGTCAACACTTATATTCATACTTCCTTCTTTTACTGCTACGGTATACTACAACCCAAAACCAGTAACAACTCCAACCCGCAACCTCCGTACTCAATCACAACTGCTACAGTTAACCCAATAAGCTCCGAATCAGTGGCTAACTTGCTGCCCCTTCCTCCATCTCTGACCATCTCGATTCGTATGATGAAGTCTTCGCTGCTTGGATCGATCTAAAGGCAGTCGGAGAGGATGATGCAGTGTACTGATGACGTGGTGATGCTGAGCCGGAGGCGACAGTTGTCTCGTATGGGGTAGGGTTAGTTATAGGCTTAGGAAACGCTTGTTTTTTTTAATATAAATTTCGGTTTTTTTCATTCAAGCACAAGATTACACAAAAGTATTTAGAAGAGAAGAGCATGGGGCTGCATGGAGTAATAGAAAAATATAAAAACATGAATGTAAAAGCTTTGTATATTATTTCAGAATAAATTTAGTAGTGTTACATTCGTTGGTTATATAAATAGAAACACAACGGTAATATTTACATAATTGGGATGACGATAATATAATGTATTTGGGCCAAGCCCATTGTGCAAGAGGATAAGTTCATATATTGTAGAGTAAATATATCCTTTCGTATGTTATTTATCACTAGCCCTACTCAAAACAATCGAAGGTTTTGTTTTCCCTATCTTCTGCGCCGCCACAATAGATAACATTGAGTTCTCCTCTTAATCTAAAAAAATTCTTTGATGCTAACAGCTTCGTCAATACGTCAGCTCTATGAAAGAAAGCTGGCACATGATTAACTTCAAGCTTCTCTACCACGTTTTTTTCACGCACGAAAAACAGATCCATTTCAATATGTTCGGTGCAAGCGTGCTGAATTGGATTAGCTGAGAGGGATACAGTGCTCAAATTATCACACCAAATCACGGGCTTCTTGCTATGCTAAAACCCTAATTCATACATAAGTGAATTTATCCACATGAGTTCAGCAGTTGTACTTGCCACTGATCTATACTCTGCCTCAGTACTAGAACATGAGATGGTTGGCTACTTCTTCGAGCACCATGATATAGGATTCTAGCCCATATAAACAAAGTATCCGTTAGTCGATCTCCGATCATCGGGGTTTGAAGCTCAATCTGCATCACTCTAAGCTTGTAAAAGTAATTCCTTGTATGCTTTTAATGTTATGTCATGGTCTAGTGTCCTTTTTAAATACCGAAGTATCCATTTTACTGCACTCCAATGTTCAGTAAGTGGTGATTGCATAAACTTCACACCTTATTTACACTATAGTATAAATCTGGCCTAGTTACAGTCACATACTACAAAGCACCCACGATGCTTCTGTATTCCTTCACATTTTTGATAGCTTCACCTTTATGTTTGGATAGTTTCAAGCCGCTAGTCATGGGTGTTGGCACAGGTTTAGCTTTATCCATCTTTGCTGTCATAAGTAGATCTGAAATGTATTTATTTTGGGATAATATGATTCCTGAATTTGTCTTTTGCGTAACTTGAATACCTAGCAAGTAATTTAGCATGCCCAGGTCCTTAATTGAAAAAGATTGATTTGGATAATTCATGACACTGCTGATTTCTATCAGATTGCTTCCTGTGATAAGAATGTCGTCAATGTAAACCAACATATAAGTTACACCATTGCTATTCCTCTTGATATGCAGTCAATTGTCTGCTCTTGAGGTGTTATATCCTAGTTTAACAAATGTAGCCTTGACTTTATCATACCATACTCTCGAGGCTTGTTTTAGTCCATATATTGCTTTGTTTAATTCGTAGACAAGATGCTTTTTATTGACAGTTTCATAGCCTTTAGACTGTTGCATGTAGACATCCTCTTGCAGGTCTCCATTTAAAAATGCATTATAGACATCTAACGGTCTTATGCACTATTGCTTGTGTAGTGCAATGCTGATAATAATTCAGTTAGTAGTAGGTTTAACCACCGGTGAGAAAGTCTCATTGAAATTGAACCCGAATTCTTGTGTATTACCTTTGCTACTGACTTAGCTTTGTGCTTAAGTATGCTGCCATCAGCTTTTCGTTTATATTTACACGTCCATTTACATCCTACAATGTTTTTATGAGGAGGTGCTGGAACAAAATTCCAGGTTTTCTATCTAATCAATGCCTCATACTCCTCATCCATGGAATTCTTCCACTTTACACACTTCATGGCTTCAGTGAAATTGGCTGGTTCTTTGTCACTGATTGATACATCATATAATTTGTGTTTGAAGATCCCATGTTTAGCTCTTTTTATCATAGGATGTTGGTTTTTATTTTGGCTTTCAGTCTGGTCTTTATTGTTGCTGTTTGATTCTCCATTATCATCACCATGTTGTGTTTCTATGCATTCATATCATCCACATCATTATCCGCATCACTAGCATTATTTGAATGATCTGAAGACCAAAAGTGGTTTTGGTATTGGGTAGACTTTTTGTGTCGTCATTAACATGCTGTAGATCTGGTTCATTGTAATTTGTCATGCATTTGCCTAATTTGAGTGGTGGTGCCAGCACTCTTTCATAGCCAATAAATTTCTTGGTATTTTCGATTCCCTTCTCTGCAAAAGGAAATGCGCGTTCATTAAACACCACATGTCGATATATATATATATATATATATATATATATATATATATATATATATATATAACCTGCCGCTATCATTTAAGCATCTGTACCCTTTCTGATTCTTAGCATAACCAAGAAAGGTGCATGGTGTGGATCTCAAACTTAATTTATGTTTATTATAGGGTCTGATGCAAGGAAAACATAGACATCCAAATGTTTTTAATTCATGATAATTTGGGTTTAAACCAAACATAACTTCATAAGGGCATTTATCTTTCAAAACCTTTGTAGGGATTCTGTTTATTAAGTAAACTTATGTCATAAATGCCTCTGCTCAAAATTTTAGTGGTAGAGATGCTTGTGACATCAATGTAAGCCCTATTTCGACTATATGTCTATGTTTTCTTTCCACTTATCAGTTTTTCTCAGATGTATGTGGAAAGGTTATCCTTTGATTGATCCCTTTATTATACAAAAAAAATTCTTTAGTGGTTTAAATTCACCAACTCCATCTGTTTGCATGACCTTAGCAGTGCAGTTCATTTGTTTATCTGCTAGGGTAATGAACTGTACTTATGTTACATGCCTCTAATTTATTTTTAATAAAGTATATCCATGTATATCTTGTGAAAGCATCAACAAAAGAGTGATAGTAACTAAATCCTTGATTTGTCCTTATTGGTGATGGTGCCCATAAATCTACTGTAATTAACTCAAGCGGTGTACTATATGTGGTGCCTTATTTAGTGAAGGACAATTTGTGACTTTTTCCAATTTGGCAGTATGTGCAAACATATGGTTCAGGTACATGTCTAAAATCAATTTTATTGCCATTCAAGACATGTAACAACCCACCTGGAATGGGCCTAAATTTCGACCCAGAAAAGGCCCATCGAAACTTAGAACCATTCTAAATGGGTCGTTGTTTCCTGTAAGGAATTACATTTGCAAAGACAACATATATACATACACTTCGAATGGAATTCTCACACAACGAAAAGAGAAAATATAATACTGAAATAAGATGTACCACTTTATTTGAAAAATCACATAATTCCAACACAACAATCAAGATTACATCTGTTCCATGGGTACATCAAATAATTCATTCTCAAATATTTCCATAAGAAGTAAAGCAATAAAAACTAATAACAGTATAATGACTTCGTCTTCATCTTCGGCTCCCTACATGACTTCGCCCATGAACTTTACCCCATCTACTGATACAATGGATATGTTAAGGAAAGGGGTCAGAACATAAAGTTCTGTGTGACTGATATATGGTGTTTACTTAAAGTCCATACCCTATATTTTTAGTAGGTTACATATGTCAAGGTATGTCTACGTAGCACACAACATTCATACAAACACCAAGTATCTAACCAATGAGGTGGATATCCAAGTCAATCGCTCATTAGTGTTTTTAGGGTAAAGACCCAACGAGATGGTATTCTCGGTCACTTATGGCCCTATTAAAGTTGGACTCTTATGATCTCTTATAACCCTGAGGCGTACCCTAGCGCCTTAGGACCCCGTTCTAGTACGTCGATGTTCATAAGTTTATACTCTTAATTGTAAAATGAGAAGTAGTATTGCGAACATTACTACTTAACTGATATTACGGTAGAACATCTATATCGCTTAAGACTTCCCTTTAGCAGTTTGTGAGCATGCACTGGCCACATATCTTTTATATATCATTTTTTCCTTAGTTGAGCTCTTACAAGCTTCTAGAGGAAGTGAACATCCCCCGTGAACTACCCTACTCCGTAACCGCTTGTGCCTAACCACTTTTAGAGAAGGAGGACCCAAAGACTTACTTAGAATCTAACAAGGGTGGGCCCCTTGACTTTGTTTCCTCTCTAAGGAATAAACCTTAGGAGGGATCCTAGTCCTAACCATTTAAGACCCAAATTGTACGGGAAGAGAGTTATCCACCTAAGACCTTCTCAAGATGTAGGAAACTTGTCTATTTTCACATACAGTAGAGTTATATATATATACACACTAGACCTCTCACATTAAACTGTATATTTGTAGAAGCTGGATATACCGGGCTATAACGACCAGGAATTTCGCTCGATCCGAATCAGTCGCTAAACCGATCAAGACCGTTCGAAATGCCTGATTGTTTCGAGAACACGACAAATTAGAACGCAGACAGAAGAACATTTCATTGTATATTACAACAACTTCATCAGAATACAAGAATATACAGAGTATAAATGAATAAATATTACACAAAAAATATCAGAGATTACAATAAACTACGTAGCAGCGGAAAATAATACAATACACAACTAGAAGAGATATACGGATACAAAGCTTTCCGGATATCATTCTAGCTGTAAACCAGGATCCTGTGAATATAAATCTGCAAAACCAAAACTACTAGCTTCCCGTGTCAAAATAAGGGCACCCAGAGCTTAGGTTAAAACAATAAACTCCAGGTTAGTCATGGGACTGGTGTGAGAACTAAAACAGTTATTAATCTTTATTTTAAAGTTAAGTAAATCAAGGGACCACGCCGTATAACACGGAACGGGTTTCCTCCCAAGAACACCAGTGCATATAACAACAGCGCAATGCTAAATAAAGAAAAATGAAGCTATTATAAGACCCAGGTCCTATCACACAATGCAACGCAAGACGGAGGATAGGGTTTTACCTTATAATAGCCAAAGAATGCTTGATATGTGAAATTTCATGTTTTATTATTACTATAAGTGCATAGTATCAAAACAATTTCAAATCATAAATATCAATCATAGACGGCATGGGTACCATATATCATATCGCCATACTAGTTTTACAATTAAAACCGTAAAGTCACGTATTTGGAAATTGGATTTCCATCTGCGAACTGAGGCTAGGGATCGTCCTCTACCGATTCGAGACAATCTAGCCCATGTCTCAGGCAAGCGCGCAGACAAGCCTTGGATCGTCAGGGCCGGTCCACCGATGTGGATTATTATGCCTGAACACTACGTCTCTCCGCCCTATGGGGCGTAAATGAGCCAACGAATGACTCCATCGGTCCCGGATCGACCGATATAACCGAGGCGCCTCGCAACAGCAACAACCTCATAAGTCAAACTCGTCAGGGCGTGTAAAGCCACTGATGCCACTTCTAGCTAGAAAGAAACGCATGTCCTCCCTGAGGTCCTTCTCCCGTTTTTGGTTCACAACCGGGGTGGGAGGCTCGCGAATTCACGTTACACAAAGCTACGCCACAAAGGCCGTGCTTTGATCATCAACCACAAGACTTTGCTTTTCAACAAGAGCCTTGATCATTTGCATATTAGCATGCCACACATGCAAACCACTCCATGCAACCGATATCCATCAATCACACAGAATGATATCCAATGTCAGACACACAGTCCATTTACAAGTCCGTTCTGGGTCTGAACGAAACCGGAGGCACCTAGTACCCCGCATATCCATTGATTTCCAAGTACGTCTGGACGATCACCAACTGATTCCCTTCTCTTGGGTGTACGGCCCAATCAAGATCATCAGTAATTATCCAAACGACGTGAAGACCTCCGGTCTTCTACCATCGTCTTCAATCTTCGACTTATCGTCGTATCAGTTATTCAGAATGGGATAAACCCGGTCTTTCTGAATAACTCGTGTATACAATGAATACGTGTTACACAAACACAACATACGCCTCATTTCAATTCATCAGTCACTAACTGTAAATTAATCAAGAGAATAATTCCCTTAATATTAACTGTTAGCCTGCTTTGTGGCCAGGCTACCCAAAGCAAAGATCATGTTGACACACCTCTGGGTAAATGCTGTCTCATATGGAATCTCTGGATAACATCGCTCTCTGGCATTGGAAGCATCGTCAGAAGACACAAGACAGTTTGGTCAAAATCACAACATCAGTATAAACTGGCCCGAAACCCCTATCAAATGACCTCATTTGGATCTATTCACATCATATACTTGTAGCCCTTTGAATTAGCTTCAATTTGAGCTTTGGTTTGGCTCAATCGGACTTACGGTTTGAAAGTTACGCCCATTTCCGTGAACGGGTGTAAGCTGGCATATGACCGCGATCCGATCCGCCCTTGCCTACGCGATCCGATCCGACCTATGACCGCGATCCGACCTATGACCGCGATCCGACCCATGACCGCGATCCGACCTATGACCCCGATCTGACCCATGACCGCGATCCGACCCATGACTGCGATCCGACCATATGACCGCGATCCGACCTTCGGACCTGTTCACACGCAGCTTGTTTTGACCTATTCTCAAGGCTACTGGCTCTCCTATTTTTCTGGATCGCCTGCCACGTACCCCATCACGAACCAGTCCTCCCCGGAGCTTTCCTACAGCTATAAATACACCTTCAGAGGGCATTTTCAGGGGACTTTTTCGGCATCTCCTTGTCCATGGCTACCATGGCTAACACTTCTCCATGAATAACTATCATCTTCCTCAACAAAAATTTAATGAATTCGGAAAGAATATTCATTGTAATTGTAATCCATGAATGAAATGAGAAAATATGAAGTGGACGTAGGCTCGTTAACGCTGAACCACTATAAAAATCTTGTTGTCTCACTTTTTCTATATTTTTCAGTTATTTCTTCATATCCTATGCTCAAAATACGACGATTTGGGTGTTAGGACCATTTTTTGGTCAAACATTTTGGTGCTTTCACTGAGAATTGAATTCTCAGCCTATCGGATTGCTATTCATTATTTGGATTTGAAAGTTCGAAGAAAACAGTCCGCGTTTCTACCATTTTTGAATATTTCGTTGATTTCAGAAAATCAGAGCTTCATACCTTCGAAAAAAAAGCTAAGGGTTCACAAGCTTCACGACCAAATGAGGATAATAAAGAAAATGTGCTAGAGCAGGTCGAGGGGATCGCGGATCGTGGATCGCGGATCGTGGATCGCGGATCGCGGGGAGACCACGATCCGGTCTCAAGATGAACCCACGACCCGACCGAGCAAGAAAGTCGCGATCCGACCCGGTGATACTTCCACGACCCGACCTGGAGCAATTGTTGTGAACATATCCACGAACTGGAGAAGACCACGAACCGATCCAAAGCTGGAAGGTTGGAGTATCCCGATCGCCAAGCTGGACCACGAACCGGAGGACAGTAGCGAACCGTGACCCGAAAAAATGACGACGAACAAGGGTCACGACCCGATCCAAAAAAGTGACAATTTTTGGAAAAAATACAATTTTCAGATCATTTCAGAAAAGGCTCCATGTTCCAAAATCAAAAAAACCGTGACCCGGACCCGCTGACGGCCTCGCCTTTGGCTCGGAGCACGGCCTCGCCTTTGGCTCGGAGCACGGCCTCGCCTTCGGCTCGGAGCATGGCTCATCTTCAGCTCAACATATATGTTGGCCAACAGCATTCATCAAAGCTTGTCAATAAAGAATAAACGGATTGTCAAAGAATTTGACAACGGAATGGCAACAATTAGAATTCCTCCAGAAGCCATGACCTCTATCTACCGATGTTATTGAATGTGAGGAGTTGTTGAAAAGATTCGACACGCTGACTATGGCAGTATACAAAATAATGATGGTCTCATAACAGCCTCCTCTTCCAGAGCTCCGATGGTGTAAAGATCTCCCCAATGCAACCGATGATGTTCCTGAACAAGTAGTGATCACCTAGTTTACGTGACTTAAACCTATCCAACAGTCGGGATACCAGATGACATTGACATAGAACAATCCGGACACTATTCTGATGATGACTCAGAAGATCCCAATGACCATGATTCTCAATAATGGGATACCCAACAACAAAGATTGATTGCCATCGAATAAGGTTTGGATCAACACGCTTTGGTGCCCAGAGTCAGATACCAGTTGAATCACTGCAAACCATCCCGCTTGGATATCAAATCCCGTCCTTGTCAAGAACGCTAATGGAAAATGGCGCACACGCATTGATTACTTAGATTTGAACAAAGTTCGCCCAAAAGGAAGCTTCCCGTCAATCAGAATTGACCAGCTTGTGGATTCAATGACTAGACGTGAATGTATCCCTCTCATGGACGTGTGCGCAGCTTACAACCAAATTCTTATGCATGTGCCTGATCATGAATAAACATGTTTTATCATTGACCTCGAACTGTACTGTTATATGGAATTGGCATTCGGACTGAAGGATGCCGAGGCAACTTACCAGCGCTTACTGAATTGTATGGTCCACAACCAAAGTGCAAGGCCCATGGAAGTCCATGTAGGTGATAGTCTTATGGAGTCCGAGCGGTCAACCTACCACGTTTCGAATCTGACAGAGATGTTCAATATCTGGAATGAACCTAAAGGCCTCATAGTTAGCCATGAACAACAAAGAATTAAAGGCGTCTGAAGCTTGGCATGAAAGTTGGCACCACTTGTGTGTAAGGAGGATAAGGTCTGGAAACTAGTCAATAATGTGAGCAAGAAAGTAGTCGTGGTATACCCAAAGATTGAAAAACTCGTCTACAGCTTGCTGATTGCTCTAAGAAAGCTCCCCCATTACTTCCAAGTTCATCCGATGGTATGTACCCTCACTAACTGCTACGACAGGTCCTGCAACGACCTGAGGCATCTGGAAAATTGCTTGATCGAGACATAGAGCTAAATCAGTTTGATCTCAACTCCCTCTTAAAGAAGTCCATACGAGGGAAAGCATTAACCAACTACATCGCGGAATGTACCACTCCCGAAGAGGATGTGGCAGATGTAGAAGATGCACCTGGAAGATGTAATCAGACGATGAAAAGAATGATTGACTGTCCGACGCCGGTGCCTTATTAATAACCCCTAAAGGGCGGTCAATTTACTATGCCTTGCGGTTGAAATTCTCCGCTACTGAGAACGGCTCCGAAGACGACACCCTGATTATCGAATTGAAACTCGCTAAGGAGTTGGGAATAATGGCATTGAACATATTTTCTGACTTTCACATTGTTGTTCGCCAGGCTCGAAAGGAATTCCAGACGAAGGAACCACCACTCGCAGCTTACCTAGAACCGGAAGAAGGGTTGTTGGATGTATTAGAACGTTACAACATATCTCATGTCCTGCGAGAAGAAGATCAGAAGGCAGATAATCTGACCAAGTTAGAAGGGTCCAACAATCTAGAAAAGATAGAGATGATCCCCATCAAGATACTATGAAATATAACCATTGATAAAATGGAAGTTGATCCAACGTTGGAGACCAAACCCGGAAGAGAGTCATGGTTAACTCCATGATAAACTTCCTACATCACAGAATGCATCTAACAAGGTGAAGTGAAAGGCGTGCAATCGTTCTTTATGCCTCGAGATATGACATGCAATTCGACATTGCCTATTTCTCTTGGAAGGTTGTCCCAAAACAAACGCCAACGAATGCAATTGCCAAATTCACCGCCCTGAATGATTCGACCAAATCACCAGTCAGCCACCCATTAGATGGGAGATGTACATGAATGAAACTTCTGGTGAACGGCGTTCTGAAGTTAGAAAGTGAAGACTCATACTTCCACTCTTTTCATCGATTATCTGCCAAATGACTCACTCCCCTAAGGCTGGGGGCAACTACAGATTTGAGCATAAATTGCTCGAGATTACATCATCTAATTCAGAGCTGATACATCAAGAATTTGCCTGGCCAATTGACTTAGTCTTGCCTGAAAGTTAGCGAGTTGAAGATCTAGAACGCTTACGCATGAATGCTGGTTGATTGTCGGCGCACCAACCCTTGTCACCGATATGGGATCGAGGGTATATCAGCAAATTTATGTGATATGATTATCCCACCAGCAGTAATATCCTATTTCCTAGCATGGAAAATGCAAAAATTTCTATAAGCATGAATCCATTGTTCTCATGCTAATTTACAACCTAACACCAATGCAAAGATGTGCTACCATTAGCAATCCAGTCATGACTTCCTGACACTCCATCCTTACCCTCAGCACGGGGGTAAAAAGACGATTTGAAGGAGATGCGACCTCATCACTCGCTTATAGTACCTACCTAGCCGCCTTTGCCATCTCAAGACCCCGACCAAGGTCTATTCATTTTTTGGGACTGCCGCCCCCATGATAATCTGAAAAGATACCCCTCATCAACTAAAGGACTTTGGCAGCCCTTTATTGGCAGAGATAGGGCGAAGTAAAATGGACCTGCAATGAATATGCAACGCCATTTTTCACTCAGAATGATACTCATTCCTTTAACAGGATTATTCTATAACCATGACTCTTATATTTGCATGATTTATGAGTTATTGATGTAATTAACTCAGATGAATTAATATGTGGATGGTGTAGGTATCCAGGATTCGCTACCGATCAAACTTGTAACACCCGCATAAAGAGCCATAGAGCAATACTATAACGAGCTCGACTGAACTGCTCGTTTACAAAGCCACGCTCTTCGTCTAAAGAATGCTGTATAGCTCAAGGTGGATCCGGGATGACCATCCAATCCTTGGCTCACACGTGGCAGACCACAAGATAATTGAACATAAATCTTTGAGTTGCAAAGTTGGAGTCCTACTCCAGAAGGACGCGATGTGACCGTCTATATGGATCAATCCTATCCGCGATGCCGCCAGACTACATGAATCCCAATAAAGGAGGCAACACTGCCTCTCGATATGCTTAGTTTTAACCATGCAATCTACTTTCACATGCTTTCCGAGTTATTGACATAACTAACTCGTGCGATATGAAAAACGCAGGTACCCGAAGTTTGGTGCCAGCCCATCCTTCCAAAGACTGTTCGGAGGAACGCAAAGCCTTGGCAAACGTTTTCCAACTGTTTGTCTGACTGACGTTAATCCTCAGAGCTTGGATTAAAATATATAAACCAAGGATGAGTTTGATGGGCGTGCATGATTGAAGACCGCTCGATCCATGACTCTAACTCTCAAGAGCCGAGAGAGAGTATAAAGGACGCGAAGATGACGTCCACAAGGCGCGAAGGTGTACCATGATAGGAACCGCCTCGACAACACTCTAACCTCGGCGAAAGCTAGGAGAGTATAAAAGCGTCTCCGATTGAGCACTGAGAAAGAACTCTTACCCCGCTGAAGGATCGGGGAGCGACAGAACAGCTGAGTTCGAACTCTAACCTTGGCGACAGCCAGGAGAGTATAAAAGCGCAGCTGAGTTCGAACTCTAACCTCGGCGACTGCCAGGAGAGTATAAAAGCGTCCCTGATTGAGCGCTGAGAAAGAACTCTTACCCCGCTGAAGGATCGGGGAGCGACAGAACAGATGAGTTCGAACTCTAACCTTGGCGACAGCCAGGAGAGTATAAAAGCGTCTCCGATTGAGCGCTGAGAAAGAACTCTTACCCCGCTGAAGGATCGGGGAGCGACAGAACAGCTGAGTTCGAACTCTAACCTTGGCGACCGCCAGGAGAGTATAAAAGCGTCTATGATTAAGCGCTGAGAAAGGTGCTGGAGACTCAGCACCCCCCATAATTTCTGCTCCGTTGAAGGATCGTTGAGCATATCATGAAACAAGCTAGGGCTCCTACCCCGCCAGAGTGTCGGGGGACTGACTGAACTCCGAGCCCGGATCCTCCATGTCCGGACATGGGGGCAAAACAGTTAAGGTCCTAATCAATCCTCAACAAAGCCCTGGCCAGGCACTAAGTTAATGATTGATTGGGAGCATACCTATACACACATACTACTTTAGTGCATTTTCATTTATAATTGCATTGACTACTTATAACGCTTCATGACTTATTTGCCCATTCGTAGGTACAAGACAATGCGAAAGGAACATAATTTTTATTAGTAAACGCAGGTTTACAAAAGATAACTAGTCAAGAACGCGAGGGCCTCACTCGCAATGATGGCAACATGCTAATGGAAAACGAACAAAGGGTCGCGTCCAGAAGGATGATGCAGGCCCCTTGAAGACCAGAAAGTAGATGCAAAGAGAACGTCCATCTGCTGATCCCAACTTACTTCCAGAATGAGAAGCTCAGATAAGGCTGGATATATCCCACATAATAATTGAACATGATGCAACCATTTCGTCCCCGACCTCTCCCTTGATGCAAAGAGCAAACGGGAGCACTCGAGGCGACTACAATCTGACCCTTCACCGCTTGATTTCTGTCCTCGGAGCTTGGATGGGAGACTAGGGCTTAGCATGGGCTGAATACCAACAATTCATTTTTGCACTCGACTCCGGCTCTTGATGCGAGAAGTGAACATGAATCCAGAGAAGACATGAATTCGAAGTGTACTGCTCAACAAAACCCCCTGTGGATAGGGGGCACATGATACGAGCCTTGAGCAGCATAGTTCAATTACTCGATGCCTCCGTTCCCAGCCGAATGACAAAAGCCTGATTGACGGCTAATGCTCGTGTAGAATCAAGAAGCCCGAGGCCGACCTTCACCTATTTCAGGAATGAACTGGAAGGCCGAGAAACAATCATCAATTCGCTGGAAATGATAAAATTGAAGTTCAGGTAGTGACGAACTTGGAACAGTCAGATATCAACCATCAGCTTGGGTTGAACACAAACTAATCAGCAGGCGCGCAACATGCGGTTTCGATTCCCTACGTCATGGATGGAAACACGGGCAAATGGAACAGCTACCTGTAACATCCTAGATGAGAATGCAAGAATTGTGACAAACTCAGATCATGCACGACCAGTTTTAACTCCAACTCGAATGAATATTCGAGCGACATTTCAGACTCAGCTCCAAGAAAGAACGCAACAATTCGAAAAACAGGAACCCGGTCAGGTCGAATGACTCGAACCATGACCCGGGGGCAATATCGACGTGGAAACAAGAAATCAACAAAGACCCCCTTTGTAATCTCAGATTCGATGCTGGGGGCACCAGCCAGGATCTTGATAATGTGCATCAATTCTTTGATGGCAACCTGCTCGCTAGTTTGATTCGGCGCCTCTCGAGAGGCGACACTTCTCGAGATGATGTGGATAACAACAATTACAGCCCTCACACATGGGACGTCAGGATCCCCTGTTATTCCCCCGGACTTTAAATTTTCTCTATAACAAGACTTTCTCAGAGATTTTAATGAATTCAACCCTGAAGTCGATAGACTTTCATGACAAAAAGGTGTTAGCGTCGAGACGAATGACCTAGATGCCTTCCTGACTAAAGAATGGGGTACCTTCTAATTCCTGAAACGATAAGGACAAAGAAAAAGCCCTGGAAAACAATGACAAGAATGTGCAATTCCAAAGAGAATCTATACCACTTATCGAGCCCATGATCTTGTTTGTCAAGCACAATTGAACCGAGCATGAGAAAGAGACTCAATAAGACTGTGATAACCATTTCGGACTATGCTGAAGCATAAACGGTGGGGCCCAACTAACTTCATAACGACATTTATTCACTCGCATTCAACAACCTTACTTGACTCCGCAACTGATCTGATGAGAGTAACCGAAGTCGTTGATGCCCGATAAGGCAATCCTCACTATCTGACTAAAGAGAAGAGATGATATCAAAGCAAATGTGGTTCAACCATTCGCATATACAATTCCGATTTTTGCTAAATTGAGAAACAGTACAGAATGATCTGGGTCGACTAAGATTGCTGAACCTGCAACTCTTACCAGATGCAATGACAGGAAGTATAAAATCTTCAAGATTAAATGCCTTATTGACTCAACTCAACCCCCATCGATACTGGGGGCATAAGTACTGACCTCGCTTGTCCTCCGATGGCACTGAGAGCACAAGTGTCGGTTCATAGATCCCCCATCGATACTGGGGGCATAAGTACTGACCTCGCTTGTCCTCCGATGGCACTGAGAGCACAAGTGTCGGTTCATAGACCCCCCATCGATACTGGGGGCATAAGTACTGACCTCGCTTGTCCTCCGATGGCACTGAGAGCACAAGTGTCGGTTCATAAACTAACTTTGAAGACAATCCTGGCATGAAATGGGATTCAAAACATGTACGTCATGCCTCCGGAGTACAATCTTATTCATCTTTGCCGACCAAGAGAGCTAGCTTGTGGATCGAATGTGAACTTAAAGATTCAAACTACACCGAATGGAAGGTGTGACAAACCTATCTACTACCTCGCGATGGTGACGATCCTATAGGCACTGGTCCACATAATTTTAACAACATCCCTTACTGACTACTTCATATGTGAATACTGGATTAAGAAATGATCCGTAACAATTGTGGATTCTCTCGACTACGATCCAGAGTGATCATGGCTTTTGAATTCCTTTCTGTTACGATCCAATGCGATTTTAAGATCCTGAATCAATATCAAGATATCAGGCTAGTCCAAACTCTAGTACAAATGACAAATTCGTATGTTGATTCTGATGTGCTTTATCCCAACAGTCCAGTTGTTAGCTCAGAGCCCAAAGATTCTTACATCGCCCCATGATTTGGGTGGCTACTTCATTTATTGACTCATATGTAAAAGAAAGTCCAACCCTACCACGCGCTTGGCTTGCATAGAGTGATGATGTTGTTTGGCGACGACCTATGCGTGTAGGATCACGCTCAGGGGCCGACAATTTAGCATGACTTCTGACGGATGAATTAGATCTTTTGATTTGACAAGGTGTAAACAATTTCTTGATCGTCTCGAATACTCCTCTCATAGAACTTAGCCTGATTAGCTCCAATGGAAGCAATGAAACAATTGAATAAAGCCTTCTCAAGGACAAATGATATTCTAGAAAGATTTAGCTCAACATATTCAAAGCACATCTCATCCTCGATAAGATGTACTTTGGGGGAAAAATGTTAGCCTGCTTTGTGGCCAGGCTACCAAAAGCAAAGATCATGTTGACACACCTCTGGGTAAATGCTGTCTCATATGGAATCTCTGGATAACATCGCTCTCTGGCATTGGAAGCATCGTCAGAAGACACAAGGCAGTTTGGTCAAAATCACAACATCAGTATAAACTGGCCCAAAACCCCTATCAAATGACCTCATTTGGATCTATTCACATCATATACTTGTAGCCCTTTGAATTAGCTTCAATTTGAGTTTTGGTTTGGCTCAATCGGACTTACGGTTTGAAAGTTACGCCCATTTCCGTGAACGGGTGTAAGCTGGCATATGACCGCGATCCGATCCGCCCTTGCCTACGCGATCCGATCCGACCTATGACCGCGATCCGACCTATGACCGCGATCCGACCTATGACCCCGATCCGACCCATGACCGCGATCCGACCCATGACTGCGATCCGACCATATGACCGCGATCCGACCTTCGGACCTGTTCACACGCAGCTTGTTTTGACCTATTCTCAAGGCTACTGGCTCTCCTATTTTTCTGGATCGCCTGCCACGTACCCCATCACGAACCAGTCCTCCCCGGAGCTTTCCTACAGCTATAAATACACCTTCAGAGGGCATTTTCAGGGGACTTTTTCGGCATCTCCTTGTCCATGGCTGCCATGCCTAACACTTCTCCATAAATAACTATCATCTTCCTCAATAAAAATTTAATGAATTCGGAAAGAATATTCATTGTAATTGTAATCCATGAATGAAATGAGAAAATATGAAGTGGACGTAGGCTCGTTAACGCCGAACCACTATAAAAATCTTGTTGTCTCACTTTTTCTATATTTTTCAGTTATTTCTTCATATCCTATGCTCAAAATACGACGATTTGGGTGTTAGGACCATTTTTTGGTCTAACATTAACCCCGAAGGCTGAAACCAACATCAGATCAATATCCAGAAAACCATTCTGCTTAGCTAACCGACAATTAGTTTCTAAATTTCACATTCTTAGGGAAAGGTTCCCATTAATTTTATCAAAGATAAATCCTTTAAATTTATTCTTTAATCTACTTTTGAATATAAATTCAAACTAGTCGGGATTAGCGAACCACACCGAAGTGATCATTTATTTTATTTCCCAATCCCAACCTATTCATCCCATGAAGTAAAACTGGTAATGCTTCATATCTAACACCACGGTGTTATCGGTAAATTCAATTACCATTTCACGTTCAAATTTAATTAAAGATTTAACAATCGCCTGGAGCAAAACTGGTGATACTCCATTCTCGATCTTTTCAATCTAATTAAAGATTCATTAAAACTCCACTTAGTTTTAATCTTTGACTGGGTTAAAGAATCAGTGTCATTTAAAACACGGTTCACGATAAACCCCCAAAATCACATCACATTTCAATCAATCCCTAATCGTAAATTAGCAAGTGAGCAATTCCCTAAGTATTAACCCCGAAGGCCGAAACCAACATCAGATCAATACCCTAGAAACCATTCAACTTAACTAATCTTCAGTTAGTTTCTGATTTTCCTAACTCCTTTGGGTCTAAGAACAGTATTATTGAAGATACCGTTCATGACAACCCAAAATCACATTCCATTAATTATCGGGTTAAAGAACAAGTGTTATTTAAAACACTATTCACGATAAACCCAAAAATCAATACCAATTCAATTCCAATTATATATTATTTAATTGGTACACTTCATTAAATCTAAATAAAAAGATTTAATCTTTTCCTCAGCTGGGCTTAAGAACAGTGTTAATGAAGACACCATTCACGACAAACCCAAATCACATTTGATATTAAATACAAGGCTCTGAATAGAAAATATATCAGCTTATATTCAATATCAAATTCTACGACCAACAAATATCGTATTGGAAATAACGACATCTGTATAATCACGAAATCCAACATCGAAATATTCCGAAGACAATTTCGATTCAAATCCATTCCAATGCAATTATTGTAAATTCTGGTTATTTTCAAAACCATTTCAAATCCAATTTATTTATTTTAAAAATAAATAAATTACTATTCTAGTTCAAAACTAGTTCATTTCGATAAAAATCTATTTTTATCTTTTCAAATATGGAGTTTTTCATCCCAATTCTTCACAAATCATTTCTTATGATTTTACACAAATTATTGATATTTTTAATAATTTTATCAAGGCCCGTACAGTCGATTTCCATCAACGGCCATCAAACTGCACTTATAGCGACCTTTTTCAAATTTGATTTGGACATAATTCCAAATCCAACCGTTAGATTTCAAATTTCTAATATTTGTTAGAAAGCTCTTTCGATACGAACCCAACGGTTCCGGTTTTAGGAGAATCCGACGGTCGGATCTCCCGCAATATCCATTCGAAGTCAATGGTCGAAATTCGCGAACTGCCGCGGCGCGGCGCGTTCTATTCAGGCCATTATATATATAATATATATATTATATATATTTCATCGATTTCCTTTTAAAACGTATTTTATAAATCGTTTTAAATTCGTTTTCAAAACGATTTCAACTTCATATTCAATTTCAAATCTAAATTGAATATTCCAATATAAATTCATTTTAAATTCATTTCAAATCGATTTCAATTTCAATTCAATTCAATTTCAGTTCGTTTTCAATTCAATTCAATTTCAATTCGAATTCATTTATATTCAATTTCAATTCAAATTCAATTCTATTCAATTTCAATTCGAATTCATTTTTAATTCGAATTCATTTCAAATTGATTTACCTTCAATTTCAATTCGATTCGAATTCATTTTATTTTCAATTCAATTCGAATACTAATTCATTTCAATTCAATTCGAATTTTAATTCATTTCAATTTAATTCGAATTTCAAATCATTTCGATTTAATTCGACTTTCAAATCATTTCGATTTAATTCGACTTTCAAATCAATTCGATTTAATTTGACTTTCAAATCATTTCGATTTAATTCGACCTTCAAATCATTTCGATTTAATTCGACTTTCAAATCATTTCGATCTAATTCGACTTTCAAATCATTTCGATTTAATTCGACTTTCAAATCATTTCTATTTAATTCGACCTTCAAATCATTTCGAAATATCAGATTTGAAATCACTTCCTTTTCTATATTCATTATAAAAAATGAATAAAATCGATATAAATATCGTTCACGTCAAAAAGGGCGTCAATCTAATCAACACGACTTCATATATTTCTATTTTCAAATATTTCTATTTCAAATATTTCTATTTCAAATATTTCTATTTCAAAACTGGAATGAGGCCCAATCAATTACCATATAATGTTAATTATATGGATTTTCTACAACACATGTACGAAATAACGACGATAAATAATCAACCATCATCCAGAGTGCGTTCTACACTGTATAAGCATCAAATATAAATATTTAACGCTTATGACAGTATGTCAATCAATCGATCGACATACAACTAATTATTGGGATTAGTGTATGTCATATATCATCCCAATACCCGTGTGGGGTTTTCAACCAATCAAACACAGATTTGATTTGTGCAGTTGGGCGATGTGTAAAATTTATCGTCCCAATCAATATCAGTCAAATGTGTGTATATAAACAAATCGTTCGATTTGTTTATATTAATTTATTTCATTTCATATACACGTTAAAAATTCTATTTTTAACTATAAAATATTTTTAACTGTATAAATATTTTATTTCATCTCACATCACATCACACAATCAACTACACATCAAAATCAAACAAACAAGCATACAAGCCGTCCATGGTCTGTGGACGACGGGTGTCGGGTGCTAGTAAACACCGTCTGCATCCTAGTATATAATTCAACTAGAAATAAATTCAAAAGTGAGGAGTTCTCACCCATGCTATACCAAACGCCTCGACGCTTCTTATGTAGAAAATCTTCGCCGTTCTTTATTTCTGAACGGTATGAATTCTGTTTTGATTTCAGTCTGATCCATCATCATCTGTTTTACGCAGTTGATATTAAAAATCATATTTTTAAACAATGCTATTTACATTTAAAAATCATGCCATTTTATTTTAAGAACCAAAGTTGTATTTTTCATTTCTAAAAACAATGTTAACTATATTTACAAAACAATGATAATTTTCTTTACATAACCATGATAATTTTATTTAACAAAACAATGTATATATTTTCATTTTTCAAACAATGTATATATTTTCATTTTTCAAACAAAGGTATTTTTATTCTTTCAAACAAAGGTATTTTTATTCTTAAAACAAATCTATTCTTATTTTTAAAACAAATTCTTTTTATATTATTTTTAAAATAACCTCTTCTTATATTTTTAATACAACCTCTTTTTATATTTTTAAAATTTCAGATATTACTTTACTATAAGATATAAAAGAAAATCAAATTTTAATCTTAAGTAATTTATAAACAAAATAAAGATAGAAAGGAGCCCACTGCTGTTCTTCTGGGGGTTTTTTTTCCACGCTACAGGAAGTAGCGGCTCCTTTCCTCCAACCTGACACCGACCTAGGGCTTCCATTTTCTCCACCCTAGAGGCGCAGGAAGTTGATCGTGCCCAGCCACCTGACGTGCCTCTGGGTCCGCCTCAACCGCTGAGAAGAGCGGCGAGCTCGAGGGCCATCGGCTGCCTGAAAATGGCTTTGAACGTTGCCACTTTGTGGCAAGAAACCTCGCAATACAGACCACGATATTCGATCAGGGTCATATGAAATCGAAGCCCCAGAAATCTACAATCATTTTTGCTTTGTGGGTTTAAATTGATTTGTGGAGGATCGTGAGTTTTTGGAGGATCAGATTTGAGTAGATGAAGGGAGGAACGATTTTGCTCGTCGAACACTGAAAGGGGCGGAAAAGAGATGTTGACCGCGACAAACCGATTTGACTTAGGGTTATAGAATTTCTAGGGTATATAGGTTAGGATTTTAATATTATTTAATTCGAGTACTCTCTTATTATAAAAAATAATCATCCAAACGCCATTCAAAACCCAACGACTGTCGCCCCTAGCTAATTACCCCCATTTAAACACAATGGGATAGGTATCGCAGGCTAATTCGGCCGTTTCGATCGGTTTTCGTCAAAATCAACATATAACTCTATATATTGAATTTGAACGCATATTTCAATTTACCGGGGTCACATACGAACTCTAAAAATTCCCGAAAAATATTTTCTAGCTTCGTATTGATGATACGGTCCTAACAAAACTGGTTTCGTCAAATTCTGAGACCGTTTGAAAAATGGTCATTTTCCAGTCGATTAAAATCAACTGAAACTGGTCAAACGCGTTTTCCTTTGCCACGCTCACATATTGATTTGAAAAATTATGAAATTTGAAACCTAGCAATCATTTGACATTGCGGATCCAACAAAAGTGGTTTCGTCGAAATCCGAGGTCGTTTGCAAAATGGCCATTTTTAAGGGCCGAAATTCCATAGCGACTATTCTGAATTTTCAACTGGGCATAACTTTTGATTCCCGCTATGAAATTTTGATTTTTCGGATTCGTTAGAAAGATATTCTCAATTAGATTCAAATATTTTTGGTTTCGCCAAAATCCGGTTTATTTTGCACCCGGTACATTCATTTGAATTTTGAAATCGAATTATCGAACAACCGCGCCATTTTCAATTCCTTTTATATATATAAATAAATATTTATATTCTAACGACGATTCGAATAAATATATACGTTTGATTTCTATTCAAAATAAATTTCTCATCGTTATTATTTAAAATAATCAAAATTCGCTAAAATTGCCAAAATAAAATTTTAAATTGGCTCGGATTTCCGGGTTATTACAATCTCCCCCACTTAAAACTTTTCGTCCCCGAAAAGGAACGAAGCCGAAAGTTGTTTAACTAATCAACTCAACTTCCATTAATTTGACTACGGCTTAAGTTCTTCAACTTTTTAGTTTCTAAGAACTTTTCAATTTTTTCAAAAAATTTGGCTAACACCCTAAATTTTGGAAAAATTTCTCCATAACCTCCCCTGCACCGGGGACTTCGGGATATTTCATATAGCCTCCCATGGCCTTCTACAATCCAAAAGAAAAAGAAAAAACCGGCTCATAAAATCATCATCACCCAAGCAAAACAGTAAATTATGTTAAACATGTACCTATTTGTTGGGCAAACAAATTTTATTCTTCTGCTCTAGCCTCCTTGCTATGACCTGTTTAATGTAAGTACATGCACATGCAAGCAAATGCGATAAATTTTCAATACAATTCACCATTTGGTTCAAATTGGCTAAATGGTTAAAATTTTAATTAATTCAAACAACAATCAAACAACACAACCAGCAATCAATTAGTTGATTAGCTTTTCAAATTCATAACTTTGATATATAGTCAAAAATCACATTTTTGATACCAAGTCACAATAATAAGCCCTATCTAATTTTGGTTCTCACACCAGTCAATTGGAAATATATAGAAATTCCACTTTCATCACTCGAACACAAATACTGATGATGGTCGACCGATCTTCAGAATCATCTCCAGGCGACTAGAGCGTGATTCTATATCTATCCAGTATATTGGAGGCTTTCAATACACGTGGATCAGACGTATATTAAAATCTCTATATACCTGATAGTCCAAATCAATTTAAAATAAATATTCAAATACGTTGAATAAAGTTTAAATTTTCAAAACAAAATTTGTTTTCATTTTAAAAATATACTCTTCACACTCATTCTAGGATACTACTGATCCCATCTCTAACGAGTCATTCTCATTGGATATTACTAATCCAATATCTGATGAATTCTTTCGTATGGTTCTAATGTGCCTTGTTCTCTGAGCTTTGTGAACCAAAGCTCTGATACCAAATGTAACGACCAGGAATTTCGCTCGATCCGAATCAGTTGCTAAACCGATCAAGACCGTTCGAAACGCCTGATTGTTTCGAGAACACGACAAATTAGAACGCAGACAGAAGAACATTTCATTGTATATTACAACAACATCATCAGAATACAAGAATATACAGAGTATAAATGAATAAATATTACACAGAAAATATCAGAGATTACAATAAACTACATAGCAGCGGAAAATAATACAATACACAACTAGAAGAGATATACGGATACAAAGCTTTCCGGATATCATTCCAGCTGTAAACCAAGATACTGTGAATATAAATCTGCAAAACCAAAACTACTAGTTGCCCGTGTCAAAATAAGGGCACCCAGAGTTTAGGTTAAAACAATAAACTCCAGGTCAGTCATGGGACTGGTGGGAGAACTAAAACAGTTATTAATCTTTATTTTAAAGTTAGGTAAATCAAGGGACCACGCCGTATAACACGGAACGGGTTTCCTCCCAAGAACACCAGTGCATATAACAACAGTGCAATGCTAAATAAAGAAAAATGAAGCTATTATAAGACCCAGGTCCTATCACACAATGCAACGCAAGCCGGGGGATAGGGTTTTACCTCATAATAGCCAAAGAATGCTTGATACGTGAAATTTCATGTTTTATTATTACTATAAGTGCATAGTGTCAAAACAATTTCAAATCATAAATATCAATCATAGATGGCATGGGTACCATATATCATGTCGCCATATTAGTTTTACAATTAAAACCGCAAAGTCACGTATTTGGAAATTGGATTTCCATTTGCGAACTGAGGCTAGGGATCGTCCTCTACCGATTCGAGACAATCTAGCCCATGTCTCAGGCAAGCGCACAGACAAGCCTTGGATTGTCAGGGCCGGTCCACCGATGTGGATTATTATGCCTGAACACTACGTCTCTCCGCCCTATGGGGCGTAAATGAGCCAACGAATGACTCCATCGGTCCCGGATCGACCGATATAACCGAGGCGCCTCGCAACAGCAACAACCATATAAGTCAAACTCGTCAGAGCGTGTAAAACCACTGACGCCACTTCTAGCTAGAAAGAAACGCATGTCCTCCCTGAAGTCCTTCTCCCGCTTTTGGTTCACAACCGGGGTGGGAGGCTCGCGAATTCACGTTACACAAAGCTACGCCACAAAGGCCGTGCTTTGATCATCAACCACAAGACTTTGCTTTTCAACTAGAGCCTTTATCATTTGCGTCTTAGCATGCCACACAGGCAAACCACTCCATGCAACCGATATCCATCAATCACACAGAATGATATCCAATGTCAGACACACAGTCCATTTACAAGTCCGTTCTGGGTCTGAACGAAACCAGAGGCACCTAGTACCCCACATATCCATCGATTTCCAAGTACGTCTGGACGATCACCAACTGATTCCCTCCTCTTGGGTGTACGGCCCAATCAAGATCATCAGTAATTATCCAAACGACGTGAAGACCTCCGGTCTTCTACCATCGTCTTCAATCTTCGACTTATCGTCGTATCAGTTATTCAAAATGGGATAAACCCGGTCTTTCTGAATAACTCGCGTATATAATGAATATGTGTTACACAAACACAACATACGCCTCATTCCAATTCATCAGTCACTAATCGTAAATTAATCAAGAGAATAATTCCCCTAATATTAACCCCGAAGGCCGAAACCAACATCAGATCAATATCCAGAAAACCATTCTGCTTAGCTAACCGACAGTTAGTTTCTAAATTTCACATTCTTAGGGAAAGGTTCCCATTAATTTTATCAAAGATAAATCCTTTAAATTTATTCTTTAATCTACTTTTGAATATAAATTCAAACTAGTCGGGATTAGCGAACCACACCGAAGTGATCATTTATTTTATTTCCCAATCCCAACCTATTCATCCCATGAAGTAAAACTGGTAATACTTCATATCTAACACCACAGTGTTATCGGTAAATTCAATTACCATTTCACGTTCAAATCTAATTAAAGATTTAACTATCGCCTGGAGCAAAACTGGTGATACTCCATTCTCAATCTTTTCAATCTAATTAAAGATTCATTAAAACTCCACTTAGTTTTAATCTTTGACTGGGTTAAAGAATCAGTGTCATTTAAAACACGGTTCACGGTAAACCCCCAAAATCACATCACATTTCAAGCAGTCCCTAATCGTAAATTAGCAAGTGATCAATTCCCTAAGTATTAACCCCGAAGGCCGAAACCAACATCAGATCAATACCCCAGAAACCATTCAACTTAACTAATCTTCAGTTAGTTTCTGATTTTCTTAACTCCTTTGGGTCTAAGAACAGCATTATTGAAGATACCGTTCACGACAACCCAAAATCACATTCCATTAATTATCGGATTAAAGAACAAGTGTTATTTAAAACACTGTTTACGATAAACCCAAAAATCAATACCAATTCAATTCCAATTAAATATTATTTAATTGGTACACTTCATTAAATCTAAATAAAAAGATTTAATCTTTTCCTCAGCTGGGCTTAAGAACAGTGTTAATGAAGACACCATTCACGACAAACCCAAATCACATTTGATATTAAATACAAGGCTCTGAATAGAAAATATATCGGCTTATATTCAATATCAAATTCTACGACCAACAAATATCGTATTGGAAATAACGATATATATATATATATATACCTTTCAAATTTCCATAACAACATCTGTATAATCACGAAATCCAACATCGAAATATTTCGAAGACAATTTCGATTCAAATCCATTCCAATGCAATTATTGGAAATTCTGGTTATTTTCAAAACCATTTCAAATCCAATTTATTTATTTTAAAAATAAATAAATTACTATTCTAGTTCAAAACAAGTTCATTTCGATAAAAATCTATTTTTATCTTTTCAAATATGGAGTTTTTCATCCCAATTCTTCACAAATCATTTCTTATGATTTTACACAAATTATTGATATTTTTAATAATTTTATCAAGGCCCGTACAGTCGATTTCCATCAACGGCCATCGAACTGCACTTACAGCGACCTTTTTCAAATTTGATTTGGACATAATTCCAAATCCAACCGTTAGATTTCAAATTTCTAATATTCGTTAGAAAGCTCTTTTCGTTACGAACCCAAGGTTCCGGTTTTAGGTGAATCCGACGGTCGGATCTCCCGCAATATCCATTCGAAGTCAATGGTCGAAATTCGCGAACTGCCGCGGCGCGGCGCGTTCTATTCAGGCCATTATATATATAATATATATTATATATATTTCATCGATTTCCTTTTAAAACATATTTTATAAATCGTTTTAAATTCGTTTTCAAAACGATTTCAACTTCATATTCAATTTCAAATCAAACTGGAATTTTCCAATATAAATTCATTTTAAATTCATTTCAAATCGATTTCCATTTCAATTCAATTTCAATTCAATTTCAGTTCATTTTCAATTCAATTCAATTTCAATTCGAATTCATTTCTATTCAATTTCAATTCGAATTCAATTCTATTCAATTTCAATTCGAATTCATTTCAAATTGATTTACCTTCAATTTCAATTCGATTCGAATTAATTTTATTTTTAATTCAATTCGAATTCTAATTCAATTCAATTCAAATTCTAATTCATTTCAATTTAATTCGAATTTCAAATCATTTCGATTTAATTCGACTTTCAAATCATTTCGATTTAATTCGACTTTCAAATCATTTCGATTTAATTCGACTTTCAAATCATTTCGATTTAATTCGACTTTCAAATCATTTCGATTTAATTCGACCTTCAAATCATTTCGATTTAATTCGACTTTCAAATCATTTCGATTTAATTCGACTTTCAAATCATTTCGATTTAATTCGACTTTCAAATCATTTCGATTTAATTCGACCTTCAAATCATTTCGAAATATCAGATTTGAAATCACTTCCTTTTCTATATTCATTATAAAAAATGAATAAAATCGATATAAATATCGTTCACGTCAAAAAGGGCGTCAATCTAATCAACACGACTTCATATATTTCTATTTTCAAATATTTCTATTTCAAATATTTCTATTTCAAATATTTCTATTTCAAAACTGGAATGAGGCCCAATCAATTACCATATAATGTTAATTATATGGATTTTCTACAACACATGTACGAAATAACGACGATAAATAATCAACCATAATCCAGAGTGCGTTCTACACTGTATAAGCATCAAATATAAATATTTAATGCTTATGACAGTATGTCAATCAATCGATCGACATACAACTAATTATTGGGATTAGTGTATGTCATATATCATCCCAATACCCGTGTGGGGTTTTCAACCAATCAAACACAGATTTGATTTGTGCAGTTGGACGATGTGTAAAATTTATCGTCCCAATCAATATCAGTCAAATGTGTGTATATAAACAAATCGTTCGATTTGTTTATATTAATTTATTTCATTTCATATACACGTTAAAAATTCTATTTTTAACTATAAAATATTTTTAACTGTATAAATATTTTATTTCATCTCACATCACATCACACAATCAACTACACATCAAAATCAAACAAACAAGCATACAAGCCGTCCATGGTCTGTGGACGACGGGTGTCGGGTGCTACTAAACAACGTCTGCATCCTAGTATATAATTCAACTAGAAATAAATTCAAAAGTGAGGAGTTCTCACCCATGCTATACCAAACGCCTCGACGCTTCTTATGTAGAAAATCTCCACCGTTCTTTATTTCTGAACGGTATGAATTCTGTTTTGATTTCAGTCTGATCCATCATCATCTGTTTTACGCAGTTGATATTAAAAATCATATTTTTAAACAACGCTATTTACATTTAAAAATCATGCCATTTTATTTTAAGAACCAAAGTTGTATTTTTCATTTCTTAAAACAATGCTAATTATATTTACAAAACAATGATAATTTTCTTTACATAACCATGATAATTTTATTTAACAAAACAATGTATATATTTTCATTTTTCAAACAATGTATATATTTTCATTTTTCAAGCAAAGGTATTTTTATTCTTTCAAAAAAAGGTATTTTTATTCTTTCAAACAAAGGTATTTTTATTCTTAAAACAAATCTATTCTTATTTTTAAAACTAATTCTTTTTATATTATTTTTAAAACAACCTCTTCTTATATTTTTAATACAACCTCTTTTTATATTTTTAAAATTTTAGATTTTACTTTACTATAAGATATAAAAGTAAATCAGATTTTAATCCTAAGTAATTTATAAACAAAATAAAGATAGAAAAGAGCTCACTGCTGTTCTTCTGGGGGTTTTTTTTCCACGCTACAGGAAGTAGTGGCTCCTTTCCTCCAACCTGACACCGACCTAGGGCTTCAATTTTCTCCACCCTAGAGGCGCCGGAAGTTGATCGTGCCCAACCACCAGACGCGCCTCTGGGTCCGCCTCAACCGCTGAGAAGAGCGGCGAGCTCGAGGGCCATCGGCTGCCTAAAAATGGCTTTGAACGTTGCCACTTTGTGGCAAGAAACCTCGCAACACAGACCACGATATTCGATCAGGGTCATATGAAATCGAAGCCCCGGAAATCAGCAATCATTTTTGCTTTGTGGGTTTAAATTGATTTGTGGAGGATCGTGAGTTTTTGGAGGATCAGATTTGAGTAGATGAAGGGAGGAACGATTTTGCTCGTCGAACACTGAACGGGGCGGAAAAGAGATGTTGACCGCGACAAACAGATTTGACTTAGGGTTATAGAATTTCTAGGGTATATAGGTTAGGATTTTAATATTATTTAATTCGAGTACTCTCTTATTATCAAAAATAATCATCCAAATGCCATTCAAAACCCAACGACTGTCGCCCCTAGCTAATTATCCCCATTCAAACACAATGGGATAGGTATCGCAGGCTAATTCGTCCGTTTCGATCGGTTTTCGTCAAAATCAACATATAACTCTATATATTGAATTTGAACGCACATTTCAATTTACTGGGGTCACATACGAACTCTAAAAATTCCCAAAAAATATTTTTTAGCTTCGTATTGACGATACGGTCCTAACAAAACTGGTTTCGTCAAATTTTGAGACCGTTTGAAAAATGGACATTTTCCAGTCGATTAAAATCAACTGAAATTGGTCAAACACGTTTTCCTTTGCCACGCTCACATATTGATTTGAAAAATTATGAAATTTGAAACCTATCAATCATTTGACATCGCGGATCCAACAAAAGTGGTTTCGTCGAAATCCGAGGTCGTTTGCAAAATGGCCATTTTTAAGGGCCGAAATTCCCTAGCGACTATTCTGAATTTTCAACTGGGCATAACTTTTGATTCCCGCTATGAAATTTTGATTTTTCGGATTCGTTAGAAAGATATTCTCAATTAGATTCAAATATTTTTGGTTTTACCAAAATCCGGTTTATTTTGCACCAGGTACATTCATTTGAATTTTGAAATCAAATTATCGAACTACCGCGCCATTTTCAATTCCTTTTATATATATAAATAAATATTTATATTCTAACGACGATTCGAATAAATATATACGTTTGATTTCTATTCAAAATAAATTTCTCGTTGTTATTATTTAAAATAATTCATTTTAAATAATCAAAATTTGCTAAAATTGCCAAAATAAAAATTTTAAATTGGCTCGGATTTCCGGGTTATTGCAGGGCGGTTCCCGATAGGCTTCTACTACAAGTAGGTTTAACCTTGTGTCGTCGTTTACTAAGTTTGAATGGCCCATGGCACCCAGACCTCTCACATTAGTTGTGCCTACTTGTGGTTGCTTGGTTTGTCGGTCGGTTCCGGGCATGCTTATATCACAAATGGAAACTAACCTCGTGTCTGTGTTTCACTATTAATATATGTAAAGTCATTCTATACACACACAAACAAACAATCAATATATACGTATATGGGGACATTTCAAATTCGAACTCTGACCTAATCGCATTTATTACGTTAATAACTCGTTAATTACGTTGATTACGCTATATTAATATAGTAATTATAACGCATAAATAATGTTAATGTTCGTATGAATGAGAGAATGTTCTAACGAGATAGCAATTGTCAATTTGTCCTAAATTAAGGTATACAAGTTAATTTTCCATATTTTTGACCGCTACAATTCATACATGATGGCATAATAACTTAATAGCAGATAGTAATGAATGGAAAATATACATACATACAAATTTCAACTTGCATCCTAGGCCTGTTGGAATGATTTTAATAATGGATCAAGAATAGAGTATAACATACACATATAATTTATACATGTATGTTTATAAGTTCCACTTTATCTTATTCACCCCTTTTTGGTGTTTTGCACATAAAAACGTTTACATTTGATATATTTAAAGTATGAATACGTTTGGATTCAAAATAGAATCCAAATCTAACTAAATCATGGAATAACTAAATTTAAACCCTTTTAGGTTACAATCAAATGTTTACATAAGGGTAGATTACACAAAGCAGAAACAACAACAACACCCCTTTCATTCTCAATCAAATATTAAGATCCAAAATCCATAAACAATATTAATAAATTGACAATTCATACGCAAACATAAAATAGAGGATTTGGTTTTTTTTTTGTATTGATGTTATCGTTGCCCAAGTCCTCCTAGGCATAACTATCAACATGTTAATCTAATAAAAAATAGAATATGCCTAAGAACACAATATTCCACTCACAGATCTAAGGAAGAACAAATAGGATTCTTGTTGTAGATTCAGATCTATCCTTAATCTTCACGACAAACGTGCTCCAATCCTCCTAATATATATGTAAGAATAATCTTTTAGAGTCTTATATATATATAACTAAATTCCAGAATTCATACGAAAATCTATATGAATTTATATTAGAGAGAAGATAAGAATAAAGGTTAGAGGAATAGAAGAGAAATTCCTAACCTTTTCTGGAATTTAGCAATGAAAGAAGGACAATATGGAGGTAGAGATAAGAGAGTGGCTAGGGTTTTGTTGTGTGGTTTGAGGGCCTATATATAATCGCTTGTGTAAGCGTAGGCCGTTAGATTATTCAGATGTAATCCTGGCCATATATTTATATATATCCCTTTAGAAAACCCTAACCAAACATATATTCATTGGGCTACTCAGCCACCAGGCGGTTGACACCCCTTCTAAGGGGGCGATCAACCTCTTGGTCGCTGAAATGCCCAATGATTTATGTGGCGCTAAGGTGTCTAATCAAATAATACGTTGCTTTATTTTCTTAATCTCTTTCCTTACTTACAATATTCTCTGTCCCCATGATCTTATCCTTTGTTTGGATTTCAAATTCTCCCTTATTTATTTAAATATATTTTGGACATATATATATGTATATTACTCACTTAATTATATATATATTTTCTGTGTTTTATTGTCCATTTTCATTTGCTTATTACTTCTTCATACACTGACCGTTTTCAGCATATTATATATGAAAATGATTCAAAATTTCTCCACGTATCCAAATAAAAGATTTTCGTAGCCAAATTCTTAAAGCTACAAAATCTTATTTTCCACCCTTATTATTAAATTGTTTATTTTTTATTTTTTATTAATATTTATGTATTTTATGGGGTGTTACATTCTCCCCCTCCCTTAAAAATAGATTTCGTCCCGAAATCTGTTTGAAATGGCGAAAAACACAACTCGCTCGAAACATCCATGTTATTTTTTATTCATCCATAAACATCCATGAATCGCAGCGGTTATGAACTGCAGACCCACTAAAATGAGCTAAATCCTAACGTGTAGGTGTAGTAAGTGATGCGATATGTATGCAAACAACCTAATTATGCATATATTTCTATATGAGTGTGCTTGTGCAATGATGTTGCATCCATTTCCTAACATCCAATCTAGCAATCACAATGCATCCATAAATGTTATTTTGAGGAAAAATTACCCAAGAAAAGCTCTGGGTGAGTCTGTCTCATCTTGTCCTTGGTCTCCCATGTGCTTTCCGTAGGAACATTTCCCCATTGTACCTAGACTAGGCAACGGTTTTGTTGCGGAGTCTCTTGATTCCTTGCTCTACTATCCTTGTAGTGGCATGGGGAACCCTGGACTCCAACTCGAGTTTATCTATATCTCCAATTTCATCAAGCTCAAGTCTGATAGCAGAATCATGAAGGCATTTCCTTGGATGAGATACATGAAAAACATTATGGATCTCCGATAGACGCTCTGGGAGATCCACTCGATAAGACAAATATCCTATCTTCTCGATAACATGAAAAGGCCCAATAAATATGGGAGCCAACTTAACAGTCTTCCCAAACCGAATAGTCTTCTTGAGAAGGGATACTTTTACGAATACCAAGTCTCCAACATTAAACTCAAGTTCCCTTCTTCGCTTATCGGCATACGGTTTCCGATGGTTCTTCATCCTGTGCCTTATCAATGATATATTCTCCATGGAATCATGGATGAAATCTGGTCCGAGTAGAATCTAGTCGGCAGTTTCCCACCAACAAGTTGATGATATGCATGGCCTCCTATAAAGCGCTTCAAAAGGGGCCATTCCATTGAAAACTATTGTTATAGGTGAACTCTACGAGTGGTAGGTGCTGCTCCCAAACTCCTCCAAGGTTGATGATGCAAGCTCGAAGCAAGTCTTCCAAGATATGGTTTACTCTTTCCTTCTAGCCATCAGCCTGCGGATGGTAGGATGTGCTTAGGTTGAGGGTTGTTCCCAATGCTGCTTGTAGGCTTCTCCAAAATTCGCTTGTGAACAAGGGGTATTTATCGCTCACAATACTTGATGGTACACCTTGTAGTATGACTATCTCTTTGACATATAATTGGGCTAACGAGGTTGCAGTCCATGTCTTCTTGACTAGTATAAAATGAGCGCTTTTGGTTAAACGATCTACCACAACCTAATTGGCCTCATTGCCCTTTTGGATACTAGGAAGTCCATCTACAAAGTCCATGGAAATATGTTCCCACTTCCACATGGGGACCCCTAAAGGTAGTAATAACACTCCGCGCTTCCCTTGCTTTGCTTTTACTTTCTGGCACGTCAAGCATTTGGCTACAAACTCGTCTACGTCTCTCTTCATTCCTTCGTAATGGAGATTCCTCTTCATACCTTTGTACATTTTATCCCCACCAGGGTGAATGGTCATTTTTGGCCTATGGAACTCCTCTAGAATTTCTTTCCTCAACCCTTCATCCTTAGGGACATGAAGTCATCCATCCAAAAGTAAACTTCCATCATTTCCAATCGAATATCTAACCGAATGGGGGAAAGTCTCCTTCTTTTCCACTTTCTCCTTTATGCTTCTTAATTCTTCGTCAAGGTATTGCGCACTTAGAATCCTCTCCTTTAGAGTAGGTCAAATAACTATAGCTCCAAGAAAACCATTAGAATTGGTTGGCGAGGGTTGCAAATTAAAATTAAGTCGAAATCTAATTGTTTCCATTCTGCCCTCGCATTCAAAATCGCGTGCTTCCTACTTAAAGAATCTGCCACCACATTACCCTTTCCCGGGGTATACTGAATCATGAAATCAAATGAGGCAATATATTCCATCCATCATTGTTGTCTCAAGTTTAGGTCACGTTGAGAAAATAAATACTTTAGGGATTTATAGTCGGTAAAAAGTTCAAATTTCTCCCCTAAAAGATAATGCCTCCACATTTTAAGGGTGAACGCTACTGCGGCTAACTCAAGATCATGAACTGGGTATCTCTTCTCCGGATCTTTGAGTTGTCTCCTAGCGTAAGCAACTACTCTTCCTTCTTGCATAAGCACCGCTCCTAAACCAGTCCCACGTGCATCGATGTAAACTGTAAACAATTTCAGAGCATTAGGTATAACTAGGACTGGCACGCTAGTTAATACTTCCTTTAATTTCTTAAAGGCTATATCACACTTATTTCTCCAAGAAAACACCAAATTCTTCTTTTTTAATTGGGTTAAAGCAGTAAAAATCCTGGAAAAATCTTTAATGAATTTACTAATATCTGGACAATCCAAGGAAGCTTCTCACTTTCGTAGCATTTCAAGTTATCCTCCATTCCTTGATTACCTCGATCTTTGTGGGGTCTACAGCCAAGCCTTTACTTGACACAATGTGTCCTAAAAATCTAACTTCTTCCCTCCAGACATGGCACTTCGAGAATTTTGCTTTCAATTAGCTCTTCCTTAATATCCTTAGTACTTGTCTTAAGTGATTTTCATGCTCTTGATGATTTTTTGAAAATATAAGTATATCATCTACAAAGACTACCACAATCTTATTTACAATACCTCTAAACACTCTACTCATGAGGTCAACGAAGAAGGCAGGTGCATTCGTCAGTCCGAAAGGCATAACTACCCAGTGAAACAATCCATCCGGCGTCCTAAACGCAGTTTTGTCCTTACTATCCTCTGCAATCCTTAACTGGTGAAATATAGTAGCAAGATCTAACTGCTAAAATACCCGGGCTTCTCCCAAGTGGTCAAAAAGGTCATCAATTCTAGGTTAGGGATACTTATTCTTTTTGGTTAACTTATTAAGTTCTCTATAATCTACATAAAGTCTTAAAGATCCGTCTGCTTTGTGGCAAACACAACAGGTGCACCCCCATTCTAAGGTACTTCGCTAAATGAAACCTTTTTGTAATAATTCTGAAATCTACTTATCCAACTCCCTTCTTTCCTTAGGCGCCATGTGTCTCAAGGGTAGTGCTATAGGTCTAGCGTCATTCTCTAGGTCAATACGAAAAGAGATTTCTCTATGGGGTGGAAGTCCCATGACCTCCTCAAAGACATCCAAGAACTCACAAACTATAGGGACCGAAGATGGTCCTTCCAAACTAGGAGATAAGGAATACAACAAGGCTTTATCCATGTTCCTAACCATGCGAGGAATATTTGGGCCATGTCCTCCTCGACTCCTAAGACGAACGATTTTATTATCGCTATCTTGGATGACCCCATAAAATGATAACCAATCCATACCTAGGATAAGGTCATACCCCATAAAATCCAACGCATACGCTTCGCAAAGGAACTCGACATTGTCGACCTCTAATACTAGGTCTTTGCACAACAACTCAAGATACTTAGATCCTCTGATAGAGTTGGCTACCCCTATTGGACTATCAGAGATAGAAATGGGAAGGTTCAAAAAATTAACTAATCTTTTAGAGAAAAAAGAATGAGTCGCTTCGGAATCAAACAAGGTATATACTGAATTTCCTAAAACAGAAATTATACCTTTAAGTGCTGAATCCCCTTGGTCTTTTAGGGGTCGACTTTGAACTGGTGCTGCCATTATTGTATAATTCTGGTCACTGTTGATAACTTTGGGCTTTGGGTAGTCCTTGTACGTGTGTCCTTCTTCATGGTAGGTTAATACTTTCCTTTGAATTTTTTCTTTGCCAACGAGGTTCTACAATCCTTGGCCTCATAGCCCTTGCGGGTGCACCTCACAGAAGTCTTCACTTCCTTTTTGAATTTGCCTCCTTTCTTCTTATTTTTCCACCATTCCTTTTCTTATTTTTCTTGGAACTTCCTTCTCCTTTCCACCTTCTTTACCCTCGTTGGAACCTTCAGTCGTGCATAGGATAACTATCGCTACTAGGGTTTCAAAAGTTGCCCCAAATGTTACTTGGGCTAATAAAGTTTCCTTCAGCGAGGGGTTTAACCCTTTAACAAACTTCAAGGCTTTGTTCAAGGGGGTGTCTACCAAACCTCTCCCAAACTTACACTATCTGGTAAATTTGGTTACATACTCTTGCAATCTCAAGCTTCCTTGCTTGAGGTGGATGAATTTCTCCAACTGGATAGTCATTTTTGCCCTTGGAAAAACCTTTGCTTCGAAACGGGTTTTGAATTCGGCCCAGGTAAATATCCGACCCTCGTTCTCTACAGATACTAAGTTCCACCATTCAAGGGCCTCATCTTTCAAGTGCCAGGCCGCAATTCTCTTTTTCACTTCATTCGGCTAGCCAGTAGCTTCGAAAATTCTTTCACAGTCCATTATCCAAGATTGGGCATTAGTAACACTCTGTTTCCCAGTGAATGATTTCCCTCCAAGATTCGTGAAGCTCTTACAAAAGCGAGAAAAGTCAAAGGATACCTCAACGATAGGATCTGCAGGCGCCATTGGGGCAGGGTTAGCAATAGGGACCTGTTCCACAGTACGGAGATACTGTTGGAACCATTCTGGCAAGTATCAGGAACTTGCCTGGTTATCCTGCTCAATACGATTATCAGCCCTTCTACTATCTGAAAAGAAAAGGAAGAATCCTTTAGTGGGTACACCTGAGATAGTATTTGAGTGAAAAGGGAAGAAAACGATAAGGTTGCCTAGTATAAATGTGTATGATTATTGGGGGGAAATATTATATATATATCTATATATATAGTTTAAAAAATATTTTTCAAAATACAAATACGCCCCTCGTATGTATAATTCCCTTATAATCGGGTAACCTATGCTCAGATACCAAACGTAACAACCTGCCCGAAATGGGCCTAAATTTTGACCCAGGAAAGGGCCATCGAAACTTAGAACCATTCTAAACGGGTCTGGTTCCTGTAAGGAATTAATTTGCACAGATAACATATATACGTACACTTCGAATGGAAATCTCACACAGCGGAAAGAGAAAATATAATATTGAAATAAGATGTACCACTTTATTTAAAAAGTCACAGAATTCCAACATAACAGTCAAGATTACATATATTCCATAGGTACATCAAATAATTCATTCTCAAATGTTTCCATAAGAAGGAAAGAAATAACAACTAATAATAGCATAACGACTTCGTCTTCACCTTCAGCTCCCATCATGGCTTCGTCCATGAACTTTACCCCTTATACTGACATGTTGGATATATTAAGGAGATGGGTCAGAACATAAAGTATCTAACCAATGAAGTTGATATCCAAGTCACTCGTTCATTAGTGTTTTTAGGATAAAGACCCAACGAGGTGGGCATTCTCAGCACTTATGGTCTTGTTAAAGGTGGATTCTTATGATCTCTTATAATCCTGAGGCAGACCCTTAAGACCTTGTCCTAGTAGTACGATAACGTTCTTAAGTCTATACTCTCAATTGTAACATGAGAAGTAGTATTGCGAACATTACTACTTAACTGATATTACGGTACAACACCTATGTCGCTTACGACTTCCCTTAGACAGTCGGCGAGCATGCAACGACCACATATCTTTTATATACCAATTCTGTCCCTAGTTGACCTCTTACAAGCTTCTAGAGGAAGTGAAAATCCCCCCTGAACTACCCTACTCCGAAACCGCTTGTGCCTAACCACATTTGGAGAAGGAGGACCCAAATACTTGCTTCGAATCTAATAAGGATGGGCCCCATAACTTTGGTTCCTCTCTAAGGAATAAACCTTAGGAGGGATCCTAGTCCCAACCATTTAAGACCCAAATTAGATAGGAAGAGAGTCAGCCACCTAAGATCTTCTCAAGATATAGTAAACCAGCATATTCTCACACACAATAGAGTTATATATATAGTTATATATATACACACACATACTAGACCTCTCACATTTAACTGTATACCCGTAGATGCTTGATATGTCAGGCGGTTCCCGGCAGGCTTCTACTACAAATAGGTTTAACCTTACGTCATAGTTTACTAAGTTTGAATGGCCCATGGTACCCCGACCTCTCACATTAGTTGGGACTGCTTATGGTTTCTTGATTTGCCGGTTGGTTCCAGGCAGGCTTATACCACAAATGGCAACTAACCTCGTGTCTGTGTGTCACTATTAATACATGTAAAGCCATTCTATACACACACACACATAAACAATTGATATATAAGTATATAAGGACATTTCAAATTTGAACTCTAACCTAATTGCATTTATTACGTTAATAACTCGTTAATTACATTGATTACGCTATATTAATGTAATAATTATAATGCATAAATAACGTTAATATTTTTATGAACGAGTGAACGTTCTAACGAGATAACAATTGTCAATTTGTCCTGAATTATGGTATACAAGTTAATTTTCCGTATTTTTGACCGCTACAATTCAGGCATGATGGCATAATAATGTAATAACAGACAGCGGTGAATGGGAAATATACATATAAACAAATTTCAACTTGCATCCTAGGCTTGTTGGAGTGATGTTAATAATGGATCACGAATAGAGTATAACATACACATATAATATATATACATGTATGTTTATAAGTTCCACTTTATCTAATTCCCTCCGTTTTGGTGCTTTGCACATGAAAACAATTATATTTGATATATTCACTACAACAAAATAGTGTTTTGATAGCAATATTGAATAGCGTTTGCCTCTATTCACTCCGAAAGCTTTCAAGCGAATGGTCTCCAATGCTAAGTAAGAAATAAATCCGTAAACAAAACACTATTCAATGAAAAAGGCGGGATATAAAATTCTTTGTGCGGGAACTAAAAATAAGGATTCCCTTTTTCTTCACAAAACAACTTCTTTTATACCTTCATCGCCCAGCAAACAAAATTTTAGTTCGCAAAATCCCTAATCTCAACGTTGAACAGAAAAAATCCATATCCCGCTAAATCAAGAATAGCAAAATCACTGTAGTCGCTCCTGCCATCAACAGCCGATTTTGCTGCTCTTCAATTTGAACGAGGATGAGAGGTACTGCTAATTTTGTTGTATATTTTTCGCTAATTTATTAGTTATAATCTTCAATTTGAACGAGGATGAGAGGGACAAAATGGCAGCGCATTCATACATACCAAAAAATTCGAGCTGCCTGGATTTGTACCGGTCGCTTTGAGTCAGACTGAGATCCTTCTTCCTTCTTCTCTTTCACTTGTTGTTGTTACCTGGATCATTTCTGGTATGGTTTCTCTTTGTAAATTTTGTATGCGCATAAACTATTTGTTGATATTTCTATGTGGATTTTTGTTTTGAAATTAGACATTGTTTAGTTGAAGACAGTTTAAATCTGTGTCCAATGGTGTAATTTTTTTTGGGTCTAGAGTTCATAAACCGAACCTGTAGCCAGCTTTGATGATGCAATATTGTGTATAAGTTATTGAGTTTACCTTGATGATAATACAGGGGGAGCTCTATTTCCGCATGGTAATTGAACTTCTGGTGTGATAAAGCCTAAAGCTTTTAGAATATAATTCAAGTTTCAAGAGCTTTGTTATATGAATGTTTTTACTGAAAGTAATTATCTGTATAATATAATTGGTCATTTCACAGGAAAACATGTTGTTCTCCACTTAATAAGAAATCAAAAACATTTCTTGTACAGAAACAATCGTTTATAAGTCTTCGTTTTTTAGCATTTTTACGTTGGATTATAGATATACCCAAGTCCTGGATGGAGATACGGTCCACTTAAATTAAATGCTAGAACGTATGTGGGAGTAAAACATAAGTTATGTGTTAGCCTCTAAGAAAATAAGAAAAACTTTGAAGTTTTAAGTTGTGACAGACAATTGGTTTAGTAATAAATTATGGGATGCGCCAAAGCACACAGTGACATATAGACGTGCAAATCGATAGACACCAAGGATCCTTGAAATGTACCATTTAAATATGACAAAATGCTGGCAGTGTTTAAATTAATTAGCCGAGCATATTTTTTACTGACGAATGCTGAAAGCCTCAAACCCTTGCTGCAAAATTGACAATACAGTAAAAATGTATAGTACAAAGGAAAAAAAACCAAATGCATTAGACATGGTGAGATCTACGAATTAAATGTCATCATAAAGTGATAACTTGTATTTTTAAAATTTGGGCCCAGTTTGAAAATATTGAACTCCTATTCACATGGGGAGACCTTGTATAAAAGTTAGTCTTTAGCTTCATCTTTCTATGGGCAGGCAGGAGCCAGTGCGTGGCCAGCTAGGGCACAAGCCCTAGCTTAAAGTTTGCAATTCCTTTATAAAAGTTATAGTTTCAAAAGGCTTTGCTCTATCTAAATTGGTCTGTTGGAAATATTCAACTCTCCGCCCTATCTAAAATCGAAGTCTAGCTCCACCACTTTCTATGGGTATATTTAAAACAATCTAGACTACATTGTACTTAAACTAAATTGTTCGTTTCGGTTGTATACTCTACTCACATACTATAATATTCTTCATGCAATTTTCCCTTGAGAAAATATTGACTGTCTTAGCAGACTTCTTTTTTTATTCCCAGCTCGGTAACCATATGAATGATACGTATTATACAAAATACCGACTGTCTTAGCAGACTTCTTTTTTGTGCCCAACTTAGTAACCATATGAATGATACGTATTATACAATACATATCAGTTCATAGTTTTATCATGACTATACTAGTGAGTGGCTCCTGCTTCGCACACGGGTAGAGTGCATAATCGATTGATGTCAGTGTTGTTTTAATAGTGTGAGCAAAAGTTAATTGAAAAAAGAGCTAGCGGATGATGAGATTGCATAGTCAAAGCATGAAATAGAAGCTAAAAAAATATAACGCTATAAATCACGATGAGAAGATAACGAAGGAATGACAGTCATACTAACAGGGAATTTGACTTACATCTACAAATATAATACAAATTTATAGATTTACTCAGTAGTTTATATTTGAAATGGAAGCGACATGTCCTTGCATTTTTAGTGGTAATTTGGGCCTCCTTATATGTTTGCGCTTCTAAGAAAGAAGAACCTTAAAATTATTGCAAATCTATTACTTAATGTAAGAAGGAATTTTTCTTCTCAATGGTATGAAAATTTCATCATATGATAACGAGTGGATATATTAAAAAATCATAACAATATGTTCTCGAAAAAAAATATAACTATAATCTTTCGAAAGAGGCTATAATACAGTATTTTTTTATATTGCTTGCAAATCTTTGACCAAACCTTCGATACAAATCTTAAAATGAAAAATTATAGAACTTAGCTTAGCTTTGACCAGAAACTTCAAATACTGATCAAGATATTTAGCAAAATACTTTATGAGTGAATTAGCATGAGTTTATATGAATACTTCAAAGAATCAAATACAGTGGAAAAACATAATAGAGGATAATGCCTAGAATATATGATGTTTTTTATATCATTGATAAACATCTCTCTGTCAACACTCTTTCAGTACTTCAGTCCGTAGTTCTTGATTTTGGAATTTGCACGAATATTGATTTCCTGTACAATCTGAAAATGAAAATGAAAAAAATTCACATTTTAACAATACAGAAACTAAGGAAATCTCTGCACTGATATTTCTCTTATTACTGTAATGCATATAATATATGAAAGATGGCCCAACCTTTAGTGTAGTATCAGTTTTAAATTTATAACCATTATTTAAAACTTCTTGCATGTTGAGTTGTATTTTTATTCCAAAATTAAATATTATAAATATACAACATAATGCCCAGACCCAACAATAAACCTACAACATGAGATAACTAAATAAATACCCCTTCCACTTTGTTTTATTTAGTAAATGAAACAAAATTCAACTTGTTTATTATTGTAGTGATTACATCTTAGCGTTATTAACCTTGTGGAAGTGTGGAAATGTGGCATTCAGATATTCAATCTAGTTAGATTACCAACATTTCTTCGTGTATTCCCATATGCGTTGAAATGTCAGTTTTATAGTTGAAGTGACTTCATTTGAGTTAAAAAACACAGATTGATAAGAAAAAATGGCTATATGTGCAGCGTTGAATAGAGGATTATTTCGAGAACAAAGTAGTTGAACTCAATTATCAAACAAAAATGCTACAGGGCCCGAAAGTACTTCGGACAAATTGTCAGATTTATTACTAAACGGTGTAGATTTAATGGAAATTATAAAACGCATGTTCCTCCGTGAATTGCGGATAAAGCCGCAAATTTCTGATTTTTCCTTTTCAGGCTTCCTAGCACTATCCATTATCAAATAGTTTTGATGCATATACAATACATAATGCATGAAAAACGTGTACGTACCTGCAAAAATGATGTGTCCTAGAAAAAAATCATACAATAAATAGCTTATACGACATCATACACTCCTTGTACGCCTAGAAGAAGAAATGAGGGAAATGTAGGCGTAGGAATTAGGGAATAAAAATGTAAAACGAGGAGTAAAGGTAAAGAATTTAATTTGAAGCAAGAATCTCACACCAGTGAGATTTTTGAGAAACGCTTATATGGGTCAATTAGTTTTCAAACTCAACACTGACGTTGTTCTAGAATTAGCAAAATACAATTGTTGTTAATTTAGTATGTACATACACACATTCATTGACTTGTATATATGGACACATACAATGAAATTATATTTAATATCATAGTGGCTTCATTTTGAAATTCACGAAAAAGCTTTCAAAAAAGCATTCATGTCATGCATAATTCTATATCTCTTTTTCTATTTGAAATGAGCAAGCTACGTAGGAACTCTGAATATAAAAAAAACATAATATCATGTCAACTACCTCTATTTCCCCTTGTACTATTTTGCAAGGTTGAAAGTGGTTCACGTTTTTTCTTAGTCTGTTGCTTTAGAACCAGCGTTAAGTCTACATTATGGATTATGATAACATGAAGAATGTTCTTCCTCTATAATAAGTGATCCTAAGCAAAATTTCGTTGTAAAACCTCTATATTTCTCTTGAGGCCAACAATATTTATTTTCAGATATTTACAAACAATCAAATTACTTTTGTACCATCGAAAAAATGATAAAGCATCGTGCATGAGGTAAAAAGCACATGATAGGTTAATAGTTCAAATGCAAAGAAATTGAGATTATCAAACAAATGTGTCAAACTAACAAAGGTCATGTAAGCTTATTACAAAAGAAAGTGTTTTCAAAGCATGCTCGGTGAATACCAATTCTGTAATGTAGAACAAATTATAGGACAAAATAATATTATAGTCCATTATCAGCATGTTCCCCTAAATAGCATTTGACTTAGAAGTATGAAAATATACATTTCAACATTGGTACTTGTGTAACTGTAAAAAAAAATCTACTCTTAGTTTAATCATTTGACTTATTACAATAAATAAATTGAAGACCAAATAGCATGCACATATATCATTTGACTTATTACAATAAGTAAATTGATGACCAAATAGCATGCACATATATCATTTGACTTATTACAATAAAGATATGGATACAATATAAATGTAGTAGTTGAACATATTTCTTAGTTTTTGTAGAAATTTATTTAACAAAATTGTAATTATATAAGATGCGAAAGTAAGAGGTTTGCATATTTCTTTTCTCTAACTGACCCTACCATTTGCTGACATAATATATATACCAAAGATCCTAATTAGTTTTACTCTCCATATATTTTAAGAGCTAATAACATATCTTATATTAAAAAGAAGACAACCGTGTTCCCTTTTTATTCTATTATAATTAGTAAATGATGTATCAACATTGTCTCCCATCCTTGTGTTCTATTAATCATTATATTTATAACTGAAGTTGTGTGTAAGCTTCTTCTGTGCATATACAACCCCTGTATTATTCATTAGTCATTTACTTTCTCTGTTTTTTATATAAATGTTGTTCATATTACATAGTACGTGATTTTGTTTCTAGCCCTTCTCAAATCAGCAAGCTAGATCACATCGATCTGCATATGCTTCTGCTAGCGCTGAAGGTAACATTATTCATTACTGAAAGCACAAACTTCCTCTTATGTATTTTGCACTCAGTTCTATACTCTTATTTTCATTTTAGACAGAGGTAATGCTAGTCCAGAAGACATGAACGCGCCAGCTGAATTTACTGCCTGTGAGATGAAATCTCCTTATACTAGATTTTTATAATCTTTACATCCCAAGTACTTGTTAATGTTTACGGAATGCAGTAAGCAGTTGAACTATACTTAATATATTTCACTGCCTCCAACTGTTATATTCTGAACAATGGTACATTGTATCTGTTTGAATTTGTTAAAACAAATGTTGTATCATTTAATAGAACAATCGCTTCAATTTTGGAAGCTAAGATCATGGAAAATATTGTTATAATTTCCATATAATAGAATTGACCATATATAGTAGAATAATTTCCTTTGAATGTGCTTATGTTATAGACTGATGCACACTTTTTTTTATACTGAGAACCCAGTTTTCTTTGTCTTCTAAGTTGTAGGGGACAGTGATCCTGCCATATAGTTACACGACAGCTAAACATATTGGATAATGAGGCAATGGAACCAAAATTTGTCATTCAAAAGCATGGATTTTTTTATTATTACAGGTCAGTCATTTTTTATTTATTTAATCATTCAGACCCGTTTCTCTTGTTTCTGCAACTTGTTCATAGAATTGGTTATAGACCTGATTGATTGAATATGTTATTTCGATATCACCCTCGGCCTTCTCCCTCTTTAGATTGTTTTTTCCCTCGTTTCCATCTAATCTCGATTTCTTAGTAATACGAGAAAGAAAGCTCATTTTTGATACTTCTAGAGCAGAGCGGCTTCATACAAATGTAATCACAATTTGACCCTTCAGTTTATTCAAAAGTTCACATTTTTAATGGAAACTTGGGAATGAATACATTTCTTTGAAGTTGGTTTTTATTATTGTTTTTTTTCTTCCATTTGCTGGTTATATAAATTTTGTACATTTAAGTATCTCATTCTATGTCATGAATGTTTGCTAAATTATTGTTAATTTGATTCTTATAGCATAGTATATATGAACTTGCAGCTTGACGCCACCTACCCTGCACTTGCTTGTTCCATGGTCTGTCTCGATGCCGTGGATATTAATGGAGAAGAACATCTAGATGTGGTTTGTGTTATGTCCAAACTATATTCAAGTTTCTAGATAATATGTACTCTACACTGACCACATGAGTAGAATACAATATGCCAACATAGGCCATCAACCCTCCATTCAGATCGTATGTATAATGAAAATGTACAAGTACAATGAAAGTAGTTTCATCTTTTGTCACAGCGGCATGATATAATTAAGAGATGCATAGATGCAGGCGGTAACGTTATTTAACCTAGGCAAGATGGACTTGGTGGACCTTAGGTAAATGAATCTCCTCATTAAACATATCTGCTTCGTTTAGTTGCTAATTATATTTGACTATGGAAGTTTCAATCACAGGATATATCCTAGCAGCCATAGTACTTCTAGGACCCCCGATCCAGTTTTTTGTAGACTGACTTTGACTACTTGGTATATTGTTCTTATGCATCTATTGTTGTGAAATTGTTGTTTTAGAGATTTCCCGAAAACTCCAGCCCCCTCCACACTTCCGCTTCTATGATTATGAAATCAGAGTTCTTTAATTATTCCATCTATATATGCAACTAGGGGGAAAAAAATCTACGGGTCTAACCAAGGATACAAATGGATGTTTACTCATATTTAGTCTTGTTGGCTATTCTCCCTGGTTTTTGTTATAGCTCCTTTTAAAAAAGTTAGGGGATGTCAAACCCAGACTTAATTGACCAGGTTCTTATGATATGCCAAAATTAATAATATCTAAAATATCAAATGGCAACTCAGAAATGGAAAGCCATGAAACTTTGTCTAAAATAAGACATAAATTTGAATAGAGATTACTCTTTATGTGTGAAAATGTCAGTATTTTTTTTTTAAAAGAACGGTGTTCTTTCTGTTGGAGTTTTCATACTTCATAAAATGGCAGTAACAATACTGTCTATTGGAATCCACAAAGATGAATTTAGAATAACATTGTTAACAACTGCCTGTTTGGTATATAACGTACTAGAAAGTTATTTATTAAATTCATTGCAGGAGGGATGGTTCTCTATAAAGAATGAAAGATGAAGATGGTGAAGGATGCAATATATTTGGATTCTTAGATGCCAATATTGTGGCTGGAAACTTTTATTTTGCACCGACGTTCAGATATGTATGTTCATGATATATCGATCTTCCAAAAAGGTAGTCTTCATGTAAGAGTAATGATTGAGAGAAACATCTGATTGTCAGTGAAACATCTAGTATAAATCATAAATATATTTTGACTTGTCATATTGTTGTAGATAAGTCACAACCAGTTGGCTACTAACGATAAGAAGAAGATAGAGGAGGCGATATATGAGGCGGTTTAGTGGTTAGATGATAGCCATTTGGCTGGGGATGGTGAGCTTGATGATAAGATGAAGGAGTTGTAGAGCTTGTGTAATCCATTAATTGTGAAGATGTATCAAGGAGGAATGGATAAGGATGCCCATGTTCCTTCTGGTGGCAGTGCAGGTCCTAAGATCGAAGAGGTTGACTAAGTTTCAGGTTCTATCCTACCTATTTTGTGTTTTTGAATTATTATTGAATGGGTTTTGGATTTCAAGTTGAACTTGTTAGAGTTAATGTTTTTATTTGGTTCCATATTCACTTTATATTGGCTATGTTTGTAACACTGAGTATTTAATTTGTTGTTGTTAAGTTGTGTGCGATTTATGTTTAATGGTAAAACTGGGTTATTTATTTAAAAAATATAATTCATAGAGTTAATAAGTTTTCTTATGGAGACCATTTTCCTGGCGCAGTCAATCCTTCTGGTGATATCAACATTCACTTAGTGAGTCTAATTTAATACATTAAACTTAAATGATTCCTCAACTTTCATGTAAAACCACATTCGTTTGCTTGATTTTTGTCAAAAATCATTCCCATGTATAGGCTAGATAAAACTAGATTCAAGAAAGAAAGAAATGCGTAATGTTTGATTACTGGTACAATAGTATTATATACTTTTAATTTGTAAAGACTAGGGAAAAGAGTTGGAATTTCTAATGTTTATATGACGTCAATGTGGCATCAAACTTTGGAGCTTCATGCATATGATTTCGTATAGAAATATGAGTCAACATAAAGAGAATATTCAAAATTTCTTTCTTCTTGCTCCCTACTAATGGCATGCATATGAAAATGCATGCGATGGGCAAGTGGATACATATGGTGCTTGGTATTAGTAACTTGGGTGTCATCTGATCTATGGGTAGGTGCTTTGCCTGTTAAAAGGTGAAACGGGTCTGAAGATATGGACTTGAGACAACATGTGATAGTGCAGAATTATGCATGTAGCAAAAAACCTGAAGCTGGAGGTTGGAATTACGTTGCATGAATACACTGCCAACCAAAGCTTACAAAAGGTAAGCGACTGTCAAAGAGTAGTAGAGCATCTCAAATGGTTGAAAACATCTAATAGCTTCTTGCTGTTGCCAGAACAGATAGACAAAGAAAATATATTTGTTATTCCAGTGAGACAAGGAGAAGTAAGTCAAAGAATTAGCCTATTCCATGTCAAGACTAGTGGGTCAAAGAATTAACAGAATTAACTAAGATGTGTATATTAATTTCAATTTTTTCTCTTAAGGTGGAAGTCAAACTGTTAACCACACATTATTACACCTTGACTTTGAGATCTTTTACTTTGTGAACATACGACATAACGATTACTAACATTTTGGCTATTTATTTGACATCAACAGGATTAATATTACTGATGTTATGGAGGAAATATCAGAAGTAAAGCAAGATTAAATCAATCGTTTGACTACTTTGCAAGTAAATTGTTAATGCAAATATGTATAATATATTATATATGGACAGGGAAAAGTTGAGAAAACAATATGTATTGTATTTTATATATGGATAGAAAGTTGAGAAAACAATATGTATGAAATAGTATGTTTGGATGTGTGGAAATTTGTTTGAATGATTTGTATGAAATATTATGCTGTAATTTACATTTGTTGTTTGGAAAAATATGTTTTTTTATATGTAGATAATAAATGGGTAAATGTATATTATATATATGAAAAAGCTAAAACGATGATAAAAAAATATATAAATACCATGTCATAGCGTTTTAAAAACGCTGTTATTTTAGGAAGCGCGATAAGAAATGACCATGTAAACGCTATAATAGAACTAAAGAAATCCCATACAGTTATGCAAAAACGCTGTAGGAATATTATAATAAACGCTATAATACTTGCAAATTAAACGCTATAGGAATGTTTAGAACAAACGCTATAGATAATTCATTTTTAATAGTGTTTTGATTTCTGCTATTTAAAGCTGAAGGCCTAACATAGCACGTCGTTCCATGGCATTCTCTGAAACGCTATGGTATCATATAATAGCGTTTTTCAAACGCTATGAAAGCCTTTTTTTGATGTAGTGATTTCAAGTATGAGTACATTTGGATTAAAAATAGAATTCAAACCTAATCAAATCATGGAATAACCAAATTTAAATCCTTTTAGGTTATAATCAATGTTTACATAAGGGTGGATTACAAAAACTCGAAACATCAATAACACCCCTTTCATTCTCAATCAAATATTAATATCCAAAATCCACACATAATAACAATAAATTGACAATTCATACGCAAACATAAAATAGAGGATTTGGGGTTTTTTGTATTGATGTTATCGTTGCCCAAATCCTCCCAGGCATAGCTATCAACATGTTAATCTATTAAAAAAATAGAATATGCCTAAGAACACAATATTCCACTCACAGATCTATGGAAGAACAAATAGGATTCTTGTTGTAAATTCAGATCTGTGCTTAGTCTTTGTGACAAACGTGCTCTAATCCTCCTAATATATATTTAAGAATAATATTTTAGAACCTTATATATATAGAGATAAATAAATTCCAGAATTCATACTAAAATCTATATGAATTTAGATTAGAGAGAAGATAAGAATAAAGGTTAGAGGAATATAAGAGAAATTCCTAACCTTTTCTGGAATTCAGCAATGGAAGAAGAACAATATGGAGGTAGAAATAAGAAGGTGGTTAGGGTTCTGTTGTGTGGTTTGAGGGCCTATGTATAGTCGCTTGTGTAAGCGTAGGTCATTAGATTATTAAGATGTAATCCTGGCTATATATTTATATATATCCCTTTAGAAAACCCTAATCAAACATAGATTCATTGGGCACCTCAGCCGCTAGGCGGTCGACCTAGGCAGTCGACCTCCTGGTCGTTGAAACGGCCAAAGAATTTATGTGGCGCGGAGGTTGTCTAATCAAATAATATGTTGCTTTATTTGCTTAACCTTTTTTCTTACTTACAATATTCTCTATCCCCATAATCTTATCGTCTGTTTCAATTTCAAATTCTCCCTCATTTATTTAAATATATTTTGAACATATATATATATATATTACTCGTTTAATTATATATATATATATTCTATCTTTTACTATCCAATTTCATTTGCTTATAACTTCTTCATAAATTGACCGTTTTTAGCATATTATATATGAAAATAATTCATAATTTCACCACAAATCCGAATAAAAGATTTTCGTAGCCAAATTCTTAAAGCTGCGAAATCTTATTTTCAAGTCCTTATTATTAAATTGTTTATTTTTATTTATTATTAATATTTTTGTATTTTACGGGGTGTTACAAAACATGTTTCACAGATTTGACATTTGGGTGCCCTAATTTACAATGTCGTTCAACAAACGCATTGGAAATATTTTTATTTTTAGTTTCAACGATACTGCAAAAATATTGATTATCAGTACTAGGTCTTGGCAGCAAATTCTTGAACATGTACAGATCATTATCCAAATAACCCTGTAATAATATGTCCTTATTTAGTAAATCTCTAACGAGACAATATTTTGGGTAAACTCAAAGTGTACTTGATTATCATTCGTTGCGATATGCTCATTAGATTTTTCTTAATTTTAGGTACTCTAAGAAGATTGTTAAGATAGAGTTCCCTTTTACCTCTAATGAAACCATAACCAATGTGAGATATACTAATAGTTTCACCATTTCTCTTAAATACAGATTTCATACTTGAGTAATTTCTATTTCCAGGATCAGATTTTGTAGGCTGTTTGTCACATGATTCGTTGTTCCAAAATCTGGGTACCATTCAACTAAATTTATGTCATCAGATTTATTGCTTGAATCTGCAACACTAGACCCTTGCATCTACATTCTTGAATTTTCAGAATTATTTCCTTGTTGTTGTAGCTGAGTTGCATTAATATTTAGTCCTCTATTATTCTGTTAGTTCACATTAAATTCAGTATTGAACGTGAAATAGCATTTACTTGCAATTTATCCGAACTTTTCGCATATCTGACAGTTGATTCTGTTATTGTAGTAATTGTTTCTTCCACTTCCGCCTCTCCCTCTTTGGATAGTGTTGCCTCTTTAGGTCTGATTGCCAGTTTGAGTAAAATTTCCCTCTGGTTCTTGCCGTGGATGAAAAATTAACAGAAAGATCCACTTGTGATAGTTTCTTTGCTCAATTCTGGCTTCGTGGGAGAGCAGAGTGGAATGGACATATTGTATATCAGGTATGAATTTCTATGATGCTATATATGTCACTATAGACTCATAATCATCACCGAGTCCAGTTGTGATGTATAGAACATGTTCTTTTTCACTAACTCTATGCCCAGTTGCATTTAATTTGTCATACAAAGATTTGACCTTGGTCAGGTACTCATTCATTGGTTGTTCATCTTTCTTGATGCATTGTAGCTGTTTTAAGTATAACATAACTTGTGTGGCTGATTATGAGCTAAAGATTTGCTCAATAGAATTCCAAATTTCGAATGCAGTTTTACTGCCAATGATCTGCGAAAGCAGATTGGTACTGATAGAGGATATTAGCCATGATGCAAGTAAATTGTCTTGTTTTCGATGTATCACATATTCTTCATCACTAACGAGATGCCCATATTTAACTTGAATCATTGTAGGTGGCACAACCACTGTGTCTCTTATGTAGTCCAACAGACCGTAGCCTTTTAGTGCAGTCTCAACCTGATATTTCCATATCATGTAGTTGTCCTCGTCTAAAGGAATCATGATTATGTGGCTTTTCTGTTTTATTAGAGTGAGACTCGATGCAGAATTTATGGTGGGATGAACATCAGAAGTTGCTGAACTCACAACATCATTGTCACCAGCCATTTCTAATCAAGAAGTATGGAGATGGTCAATTCTTGAAACCAAAACGAGGGAAAACGATGTTCTTGGATGGCAAGATCACAAAACATAGTGGTTTCTACAACCATATCTCAGAGCAAGATAATGACACAGAGTTAGATGACCAATCACAACAACCATGGTGGAAGAAAGTGATGAAATCTTTCTGGTTCGACCCTTATCTAGGCTGTGATGATCAGATGCTACTGAGAACAAGGCTAAAAGGATTAACATAATGGTATAATCTCTAGTAACAATTGAAATTCTGAGGAGATAAAGAATTCGATCCTCCTCATGCTTTGTTTGATTGGGAATGGCTGGGCGGATGATCCACGGTGATGAAGATGTCATCGTTAGGCTGAAAGAGACTCTGATACCATAATAGAAAAATGTAAACAGATGGATGTTGTTAGACCGAAATTTGGGCCTAACACCCAAACTCTATGTGAAATCCTCACAACTCACAGATTACAGATAAAAAGCAGTAAAAACAGGGAACACACGAGATTTTTATAGTGGTTCGGCTCAATCCAAGCCTACATCCACTTTATAGTTTCTTAAATCCTAAGAAGCTATTACAATGTTGTTTGTTTGCAGTTTATACACGAAATCCTCGTGTTTACAATGAAGAAGAGGAGATTAAAGGGGAGATTATACACGAAATCCTCGTGTTGTAATGTGGAATTCGACTTCTAGGTTATGCAATAGCCTTGCGAAGAACCATAGTTGAAGCCATGGAGAGTTAGAGTTCCAAAAGTCCCTTGAAATAGCCATGCTGTGGTGTATTTATAGGCGTAGAAGAGCCTCTGGGTAACCCGGTTCGGATATGCCACGTGTCACGACCGGAGTTGATCTCGAGAAGCAGTGGAAGAAGTCCTCTGTTCGGGTTTTGCCAAGTGGAGCCAGATCCATGAATGTAGAGGCGGTTACTCCTTGAGAAGCGGTCAAAGTTGGAGTGCAGCAGCAGGTCCAAGCGGATCGGTTCGGGTCCGATCCGAACCGGGGTGGAGCATCCGAACCGAAGACAGGGTGTGCACTTCTGTGCGGAGCAAGGCGGGTCGGGTCTTATGGTCCGAACCGAACCGAAGGAAATGCATGCCGGAGTTTCTAGTACAAAATTTTGCCAAGGGGGTCGGGTCTCCTCCTCCGATCCGACCCGGTTAGGGGTGATGCCAAATTTCCAAGTTCGCAGTTTCCGGTTCTGCATGCGTTCACGGAAACGGGCGTAACTTTCAAACCGTAAGTCCGATTGAGCCAAACCAAAGCTCAAACTGAAGCTAATTCAGAGATCTACAAGAGTTACAGAGCTGAGCTCCGTAATCGCTGTTTTCGGGCCCAAAAAAGGCCATCTGGTAGGAGTTTCGGGCCATTCTTTGTTTGTGATGCGATTTCAACCAAATCACTTCATGTCTTCTGACGATATTCCCAACGTTTGAGTGTATTGTTGAGAAGAGATTCCATGTGTGACTGCTTTGACTAAAAAGCGGGTCAACAGATGTTAAAGCTTTGTATATTATTTCAGAATAAATTTAGTTGTATTACATCTGTTGTTTATATAGACAGAAACATAACGATAATATTTACATAATTGAGCTGACTATAATATAATGTATTTGGGCCAAGTCCATTGTACAGGCGGATAAGTTCACATACTGCGGAGCAAATATATCGTTTCGTATGTTGTTTCTCATTAAAATAAGTTTGCATGGCTTCTTTTTTTTTCATTTTCCTTTTCAAGTGCAGGAGGAAAGGATGGAAGAAATGGAAAGATGCCAAACATGGAGAGAAAGGCTTCATCTTTAGAACATGTTTTTGTTACTATTATAAAATGTGAATCTGAGTTTTCAGATCATTGTGTGAAGAAAACGAAAGTGTAAGTTGGCAGAAGAAGGAAGACATGAATAGTAGTAGAGCGTTTCTCTTGCCATAATCAAACCGACCGTTAGGGAGGTTTGCTTACTCTGACATGCCAAAATAAATTTCTGATTACACCTGCTTTCTCTCGCATTTTGCACGTTCCCATTTTTCTCCGGGTTCTGTTCCTGTTTCCTCTCCTCTTCGACTCTTACTCACCCAATTCATTTTCTCTATAATTCCAGTTTATCCAGTTCTTCGACTTCAATTGTTTCATTCCAGCTCTTAATTTTTCTGATGCATTATGCTCTATGCCGAAACGCTAATCCTTCTACCACTCATCCCCTCCTTCATTCAGCCTTACCACTGCTTCCTCTGCTTGCTGCTTCGTGCCTAACCACTTCCGTTCTCTAACCACCGCTTGTTGCCGAACCCTCATACATTTTCATCGGCGATCTTCTCGCCTCCATCCCTGATTTGACCTTTTTTCTGTTAGCTCCGGTAAATCCTTGATTTTTTTAGCATTTCTTATTGTTTATTTTTTAGATTTGAACTATAAGAAGCCATTTTTATCCTGTAGCGACAAGTTCTTTTGTACATCTCATCATATTTATATCAACTTCTCACATATACTAAAACTTCCAACTTTCAATTCCCAAAATAACTTGGGTTTTTCTATTCTTTAGGTGGATTAAACAGATTAGACATTTGATCAAGATAATACTATATCATGGCAAAATTACGTTCTAACGATTATGTAAGTTATTGGTTCGGTTGTTAGTTTATAGTTTGATTAGTGTTTTTGGTTAGGAATTTATTTTAGATTTTTTCATGAATGAAAAACGTGTTGTTGCAGCTGCTTGCTTATGGAATCACCGAAACCAAGTTATTGATAAGAAATAACCAGTTCTTATCCTATTCTATTTTCCTTCTGTGTCCTTGTATGAATCCAAGCTCAATTTTGTAAGGATTTAAGTAACTAAAGTGGTGTTAAGTTTAGTTTCAGTTTCGATTTTGTAAGATTTTAAAAGGTTTCATTTGTTTTATAGAAAAATACATTACAAATTATTATATTTACCAAAATAAAAAATATATTTTAATTTGCTAGAATAAACATACTATTTCATTTTGGGCTAACTAATTTTACCTGATGATAATAGGAAGATGCTCTCAGTTCCAGTTCCTTGGTTGCACTAGTAATTAGCAAAGCACAAGAAAAGAAATATTTGATTTAATTTTACTACCTGAGGTCCGCATTACATATCGTTCACCTTGACTTCATAATTCCTTAGTCATTCCTTTTTAACATATTTGAACCCCTTCTGTGTATCTGTATATTGCTTATTATGTGTCAAACTATGTGATTTGTATTTACATATGATTGAATGTATTTAGTGGCAGTAACTTTTTAAATGTTAACGCACTAACTATTGGTATTTTTTTTCATTTTAACCTGCAAGTAATCCCATGATATTAACCTTATGGAGTATTGTATGTTTGTAGAAATCTGCTAATATCAATGATTGCCCCTGATGTCAACTTGATATAGGCAAGATACATGTGAATTAATAGTATTTTTACTTCTGATACATTTGTTACATTTTTTAACCTGTTTGTATTTATAAAACGAAATGTTTTTTTGACTTGTGTATTATTTTTTCCATAGAAGATGAGTATAAGAGGTTGAGTATTCTTTCGTTGATATGTACTCATGTTGTGCTTTACTATGTATAAAAGATATAATATGTGACACCCCACGTCCGTTAATTTAAGAGAATGCATTAAGTTTCGTGAAGCGTTATAGGTAAACAGACACAGAACATTACAAGACAGATAAAAAAGATAGTAGCGGAATTTAAATTTTTATTTAAAACACAATTCACAACATCGTGGTCCAAAATATCACAAGTCTGGAACTACATAAAAACCCTTACAATAATATAAAGCTTCTGTCTTGTACCATCAGAGTATAGAAATACGTAAAAGAAAAAGCATAATTCCCTAAAAGATACAAAGCCATAGTAGTAAAGATAAGAACTTGAGTAATACTTCAAAAGCAGATCCTAGCAAGACGATAACCAAGTCCTGATTAAGCCTGAGTATTCCCATCCTGCGAACCTTGGGGAGGGAGGGGAGGGATGGGTAACGGAAGAGAGAAGAGGAAACAAAAAGGGTCAAGTCTGGCAAGTCTAACTACATTTAGCAAGTAAATAAGTAAAAGTATCATAACATGCATATAAAGTGGATAAGAAAGATAACACCATAAAAGCCAGGTATGACAAGGTAAACATGATAGAGTGTGTACGCTTCCCTAATAATTACTCTGATTCTCTGCACTGATACTAGTATAACCAAAATGAGATGATCCCAACAACTATAAGATGGTAGACTTAGGCGTACTTCTGGTGAGAGGTTTTAACCCACACAATCCACAGGCAACCCAACCTAACAGGCTCCTAAACTTTTTACCAAAGTCTAAACGTACCCTAAGTACTACCCTAATCGATCGGCTCCCTACTCCGTAGATGCCCTGTGCCAGCCCCACAGTAGGAGGTATCACTTCCGAAAGGGGAAACCCTTCGTGATGTGCACAACCATATCTACAGGTGTCACGGTCGTCTTATCCCCATCTGCGGTTCTAGGCAAACTTCCACCACAAGTGTAATCTAACCTCGTGTCTAGGCGCTGTTACAGTTTCTAATTACTGTAATCCTAGGCATTTCATTATTATCCAATTTTACCTATGTCGTTATAGGTTTCATGCCCCTTTTACCCAAATATGTTCATAATGAATTATATGCCTTAAATTTATATTCATAAACATTATTCAAGTTATGCCAAATTTCCCCTTTACAAGTTATGCCCAATTTCAATGTTTTTCCCCTTGTTCCCAAACTAATGTATTCACATATTTTTAGCGGCATACCTAGGCTCAAAAGTAGCCTGGCTATATACAATAAAAGGGAAAAGGGTGAAGCGAAGATGACAGAAATGATTGTTCTAACAAAATTGACATAAACATATAATGGCATAATGTTAGGATGGGCATATAAAAACAGATCCGGTGAACTTGTGATAATAAAATTGGTCTTAACAATCTAAGTAGTGAATTAGATCTTTAATCAAAAGTAGATATGACATGATAAAGTCTAAGATCCAAGCCATAGTTAATTCAGAATATCATGGATTCACTAATTACAATAGATCTGGTATGATTCGGCCACAGGGATAGATCCAATTTACAATCGTTTAAATTTAAAGGTAACTTAAACTTATAGTGTTCGGATCTAGAAAATTAGAAGAAAACTAGTGGAGGTTGAATCACAGATCTACATTTAAATCTCCAAACTTTGATTGCAGAAGAAGAAAAGGATTTGATTTAGTCCAGGCACTGACAACATTTTGGCCTCCATTGATTTCAATGTGAGAAAACCAAAGAAATGAGGCCGTGTATATAGCTTCCAGCCCCCTAAACTAACCTGCCACGTCATCCCTAGAGGGGTCGACCCTCCTTATGGGGTCGGCACCTCCCTTAAGGGGTCAACTCCCCTGAGCGTTATTTTCTCGCTTACCCGAATTTCTGCGATTTTGATTTTTGAATTGAGATTTTGAACTTCTGGACTATATATATATATATATATATATTCTCTTGCGCGTATACAAACTTCAAACCTTCATAACTTCTTCATACGGTGTCCGTTTTATGCAAACCAAATGTCTATCTTGACCAGAATTTCAAGACGGACGCAATGACGTTGTCTGTTTCCCTTAATTCTGAATATTAATTATACTTTAATTTGTCATCTTTAGTGTTAATAAAATTACGGGATGTTACATAGTATCATCGCTAAGATTGATGTGTTAACTTTGTGTATGTATACTTAGTTAACTATGTATTTGAATTATGAAGTACTCTATTTATTTAATGTTTTTTAGTAAGATATGATTGCAGCTTTTTTAATATATACCATGCTTTGTAAATACAATATTGTTAGCTTATGCAGATGTTTTATGCATTGCCATGATTTTTTTTCAAATTTACTTTTGAAAATTATATGGTTAAACAGTCGATTTTCCCGCCGTTTGACGGTAATACTAGTTTATGATCAACCCTTTACTAGTTCAAACAAATTCGAACATGAACATCATATATAAATTTTTGTTTTAACGTGATCTCTTTGAATCTGCACACAAACCTAATTTACACTATATATAATTTCTTTTCATTTGGATGGAATTTGAAAGTCTAAATATAAAGTTGTTTTTATTCAAATATTTAATATAAGCTAAGTTCGAAATTTATAAATATTGTCAATCCCGAAATCAAATACTACACAGTACTAATCGAGTGTCCATGCACATTATACAAAGCTATTCAGCATGTCTATACGAATGTGATAGCATACTAAAATCTGATAAATTAACATTCGTGTGAAAATTCATTATTTGTGCTATACCGGTTGTCGCTACCGTAAACCGATCATATAAATTGTTTTGAACGGAGCTAGCGAAATCGGAATTCGACGAAATAAATGTTGATGTTTTTGTTATGAATTTGCTAAATCAATTAACTAATTTAATATTGAATTTAAATCCATCGTGTAGATTTATAGGAAATAACGGGTACTTTGGGTTTAAATTGATTATACTGAGATATATAATAATAATAATAATAATAATAATATAAGATGTCAATTGTATGACTTAAGTTTTATAACGTATTGTTAATTTAGTTTACTAGATTTTTCCTAATTTTTTTAATTTTGAAAATATTCAGATGTGTCATTTGAAAAAATTTTAGCAATCAATGGTATTTCTATGATTTCACAGAATAAAACAACTTATGCAAATTTAAATTACTTTGGGATTATGATTCAATTCTAAGCACAAAGTATTTTCGTTTTATCATCTAGAGTTTGCAAATGAGAAAGAATCCATGCAAGGAGATATGGAAATCTTAATACAAACCAAACTAAGGGGGTGTTTGAGGATAGCGGAAGCGGGGTATTATAGCGGAGTATTTAGGCAGGGTATTTTAGTTAACACAGAATGTGTTTGCAGGTTCAAGTGGATCATTTTATTTTTGTTTTGTAATTTAATTAATTTAGGTTTAAAATAGAACAATACCATTAAAGCAAAATAATATAGTAAACCAAACAGAACAATACATTAAATAATAACAATACAAAAAGTGGTATAATGTAGAAATACAACATAGTACATATCTATTAGTGCAACCCTGCTGCAACAAGTTCGACTCTTATTCTATCCGACGTATTGTCATATCAGTGTTGCCTTGATAGCGTTGAGCCGGTGCAAGTTCTCCATTTCCTGTGTTTCTCAAGTCAACATATTCTTCAGCATACTCATCTAGAATAAGTTCTAGATCATCATCATTCGCCTTAAAATCTAAATCACCTATGTTGTATTTGTGTATATAATTGTTTATTGCCATTGTAGCAACAACAACTTGTACTTGAGTTTCAAATGCGTACATTGGTATATTTTTAAGTATGACAATTTTTTTTCATATTCCAAAAGTTTTCTCAATTGTCATACGTAAACTCGAATGGTAGAAATTAAAAATTGCAAGTTCTGTCATTCACAACAACATAAAAATTCGACTGTCATGCGCAGTACCTTCCCACCCAGCTACAACATATGTAAATAGTAAATCGAACGAACGTGCATCTAAAATATTCGGTGTAGGGTATCATTTCCGTCCTATATGCGGAACAACTCGATCTTGAGGTAATTGTGTCATTACGTGTGTACCATCAATGACACCAATACAATTTTTAAAGTAAGGGTAGTAACGGTTATCGTTTCTAATTTCAGCTGGAATTGTGTTAAATTGAGGACCAACAGGCTTAATAATATCTGTAGCTAATAATTGAACGGCATTCAAAACAACATGAAAACAAAGAGAGATTGTGCTACCTAACCGTCGAAATTTTCATCCATTTCTCTATTCGAAATAGCTGCAGCTTTAGTGTACAAAAATATGCCAATGGATTTTTGAACACCAACGAAATCCGTTGTAACTAAACTATAACTTTCCAGCCTATCGCATAAAGAAAGAAAACAGAGTCGTTTCATACGAAAATTCCTTTAACATCGTTATTGATGACCGTTTAATATGTCGTTTACCCACATTAAACCAATATACTCGGGCATGTGCATGCAACAGCCTCTTTCATTGCGTATTTCTCGTAAATACGATCCAATTATAGTGATATATTCCATATCTTCAGAATCTAAATCATCTGTATCTGGGAATGAACTAGTTATTGAAGAAAGTGTTCAAGTTGGAAATAGAAAAAAGCGGAGAGTAGAAGAAGATGGTGTAAGAGAAGGAAGAAGAGAGGTTGATATAAGGGATAGGAGGGAGAGAGTAGAAGAGGATGATGTAGTAGGAGAAGGAAGAAGATGATGATGTTGGAGAAAAGGGAAAAGTTCCACGTTATAGTTACGGAGCAGTTTACCCCCTCGAACGCCCCCAAAGAAGTTTAGACAACGCACTTTCATTTCCGTCCATCACTTCTTTGCTCATTGACTTTTCTTTCCTATGTCGTTCTTCATCGAATACGAATAAAGAGAAGCAAACTTCCAAGTTCACATATAAATCAAAGAAAAACCAAAAAATTGCAAGGCCTATTTCTTTGAATTTGTATGGAGGAGACCATCCTTCCTATATCAAGTTGCAGCGTTAAACATCGTTTCGTGGAAGCTGATGGTTTAAGCAGTGAAGTGCGAAATCAAGGGCTTTGCTTCATCTTGGATTTTGGAGGAGATATGGGGATTTGAGAGTTACATTGGGTTTCTGGTATGGAGGATATAATTTTAGGAAAATATGGTAATATGCGGTCAGGTAATATGGTTGCAACTTTTGGAAGTCGACTACAAGAGGTCTTGTTGCATTTTACATGTGGAGCTCGGAGGGAAATGAAGATGGGCAAGGAGAGGAGGAGAGGAATAGGAGTTTGTGGCAGTGCAAGGATTTGAGTTCATGGATGGTCGGGGGGAGAAATATGTGATGGAAGTGAGAGTTGATGGTGTGTTTTTTGTAAGCGTAAGAAGCGAGAGCATAATCATTTAAATGATGAGGAAGCAAATGATGTGGCAGTGTACTAGTTATTTATGAGTTGGTTAAGTTGTGTTTAATTTATTTAAATTAATCATTAACTTGAAAACTTAATTTCTCACTTAATTATATGATGTCAAATTCGGATGTCATATGTTCAGGTTGAGTAAGATTGATTATGTCTATGCGATGCGATTCATTGGATTTAGAGATACTTTGATTTTTGGTTAAAATCGAATGCTTGTTTTGCTTTAGTTCAAACGGAAATGCGAAAATGTTTACCAGAATTTCAATGAGTTAACTCACACCCAAATTAATTAGTTAAATATCTGTGATGTTGTAAATTATTAATGGATGTCTTTTTAAAATATTGTATTGTTATTGAACTATTTACTTTAATTGAAATTATTATTTTATAAAGGATGTCATAAATAACCATTTTGTTGAAGGGGACAAAATAAAAAAGAAATCGAATTGTACATAGCGAACTAGGTTGAGGCAGAACATTCTGAAATATGACAAAGGATTGTTTATTCCTTTTACCTTCATATGTTGTTTTCATTCATCCATTAATTTATATTTACATTTATTTTGCATTCATTTGCTAATATTTATTTATTGCCCTTATTTACTTATTCGTATTTCTATGTTGCTTCTTATACCGTCAATGGTTGAAGTAAACATCCTATTTAGCTTAAGCTTGAGTTTTCACATAAATGATATTTGAATAAAATTATTATTTTAATCAATGATTTTTGTATATTCGTTAATGGTTCGAGTAAATAATTTTGAGATTCAATATAATGTTCAGTAATAATGAGATTCAATTAATTATTTGAATAAATGATAATTGAGTTTAATTATGCATTTAGTTAATGAACTGAAACTTGGTTATTCATTTAATCAATGATAATCGAATTTAATTATTTATTGTAGTTATTAAAATATAAATTTAAATAATTATTTTAATTAATGATTAATAGAAAATTTATTATTATTTTAATTAATGAAATTTGAAAATTGATAATCATTAAAGTAAACGATGTTTAGGTTAATAATTATTTTAATGAAGATGTCTTTGATCAAATTTCTTATTTTAACCTATGAGATTTGAACTTAATTGAGGTTTTTTTTCATTTGGTGTTTTTTAAAAGAATTTTTTAATGGAAATGAATAAAACTTATTTATTTGAATGAATAAGAACTAGTTAAGAACAATAAACTGGTTTTTGAAAGAGTTTAAATTTATATAAAGAGTATTAAAAAATATCCTTTGGATGGTTTACATTTGTTTTTAAGTTTATTAAACTATTTAAATTTAATTTATTATCCTTTAGGGATAATTAATATCGTTTTATATTTATAAACAATTGTTTTTAAATGAGAAATCCTTTTAAATAAAAATGGTTCAAAATTAAATCTAAGTGTAAATTGTTTCGGGTTTATTAAAACGATGTTTGAGTAACATTGGTTTCTGACCTTTTTTTTTAATATGCGTAAAATTATAATTGTCTCTTTAAAACTATTATTTTAAAGGGTAATACTTTTTTCCAAATATACAAAATGTGAAAACTAAGCATAGGTTTGGATTTTGTAGTTTAAAAGCTTATGATACAGATGCAGAAAGAAATGTTCTGTAACGACCCAACGGGTTCGACTCCCGAATTCTGACAATAACACATAAACCCGTATCATTTGCCAAAACTCAAGTGTTGAAATCACCAGATAGTTAATAGAAAGAAATTAGAGGGAGAGATAAGAAAGAAATATTAGAATAGAAGAAAAAGAATTAACACAACACAAAGTCTCACATTGCCGCGGAACAAGATATAATATAGAAATTATCTTTATTGAGAGCTTGATATAAAAACTTACAAATCATCAGAGTACATTAACACATCTGGACAGTTATAGTAACCTATCCTCATATACAACATACAGCGGAATAATTAAATATTAATATGCCTGAACTCCTCCAGTACGTCTTCTGAACTTCGTAGTGTCCAATAATCTGAACCTGCGAAACTCGGGCTAACTCGAGTATTTCAAACACCGGGTCAGTCTAGTGAACCGGAGTAAGAAACCCACTAAGTTTAAGTGTATCAACCAACTTGATTTTAAAGTTAAACAAATCTTTTCTGAAAGAAAAGGATAATCGTAAGACCAAATCCACACATAAATACGGATAGTTTTTACCTTACGGTAACCCAAAACATCTTGAAATCATACATATCATCTGATATTATAATAGTGTCTAAATACAAATAAATATCAATTTAGCGGAATGCTTCCATCTCACGCTCCACACATATAGTATATAATCAAAACCGCGGACGCTTATTGGAGATTGGATTCCGACTATGACAAGGTATGGAACCACCTGTAGATAGTGTATCTATAGAGGGGAATACACTGGGTTCAACAAGAATGTCTTGCAACCCGGCCCATACATGACCGACCACTCATTTCGCTTGAGTATATCGAATGTATATCACCAACGTTAGGATCAGCAACCGTTTCCCGAAAGGGACAGCATCGATAGATTAAAGAAGCAAAAGGAATTTCTCTAGATAGGTGATTATAAACCCTAATGGGAGCGACCCACATAGCCATGCTACCTGCCCGATTTTTGTCATTTCCCGGTTGTGAGGCTTGGGATTTGAATTACCTTTTTATGATAGGACACCGCCATTCACTTTGAATGTCACATCGTCAGATCCATTGGAAATCACTAAATGCTTTCCACAAAAATACTCAGATTGTTAGGCTAAAGAACTTTCCCTTCTTTGCTACCAACTTCGTACGTTTGAAGAAATCAACGCACATAACCCCTTTGGAAATACTCTGTCAGACACTCATCCATACCACTTGTTCTAGAACTAGACAAACCGAAGGCACCCTTTTACTGCATCCTAGGAATCACCTTAGAGATCAGTAGCGAATAGTCCTTGCAATCCGCGGATTCCAATCACGTTAGAATCACAAATCAAATAACTCTGGATGCATGCCAGAGAGATTCGATAGGTCATTCTTTCACTTATGAAGACCCATGGTCTCCACCGCTCCATCTTCAATCTGCATCTTCGACGATTCATATTTGCTGGTTGGAATGATTTTCGAATATAAATTCAATCCCGGTCTTTCCGTACCAACTATCGTATTGGCCAGATTTGATAGTCGGTTATTTAACTATCAAATAAACAATCATTCAACCATAAAAATAAATATGAGCCCACTGGTTCAGTGCTCAACATCACTTGGCCTTTTAAATTAGAATAATTTAAAAATTTTAATATTTCGATATTTAAAACATAGTATTAACTTCTTATCTTACTATAAAAGTATTCTCAAAGAAACTATTTTAATTACATTAGAACTAAATCATATATAGGTATTCCCAACTTTGGTTTCAACATATTTCACGTAAAAAAATCGTTACGAAATCACTTTTCATTTCATTTCTCGAAAACAATTACTATACTTCCCCTTTAAATAACTTATTCAAATACATTTCGTTAATTTCTCAAATCTCAAAAATATCATTATATTTTCATAAAATCTCTTTCTATTCCCGTTATTTCATCATTCATTACTTCCTAATGGAAACTAGTAAGTGAACAACCCTCTAAATATCAACCCCGAAGGCCGAAACTAACATCAGATCGACACTCAAGAAGACGTCCAACTCAACTACTCCTCAATCAGTTTCTAATCTTTCCTTAATCCCTTATCAACCCATATTATTCCATTTTAAAGTCACTTAACCATTTCTCGCTTTGAAATCTCATTTCAATTCCATTCGTTTAACTTAACTTCATTATTAAGTATTTCTAATTCAACCCATTGTTTTAGCTTCAAGCCTTTTTTCAGAAACTTTATTTATATACTTGGTTTTAATATAACTCCTCTCTTTATCTCGACTTCTTTTTGCTTAATTTTATATATTAAGTAAACATTTATTTTAAATCATTGTACTCCTTAAAATTCCCTTTTATAACTTTTATACAAAAAAAACTCGGGTTTTAATGTAAATGCGTTCATAAACTCTTTCCACAATATAACTCTATTTCATTATGGATTTCTTACTTAAATGGTTCCCATTTAAAAGTAGTCACTTAAATTATTATCAATAAAAATAGTAATAATAATTTACTTACCCTTTTATTGAAAGTAAATATTAAACATCCTTTTAAAATCTTATTAAAACAATTATTCATTAACCATCTCATTCGTTTAATTTAAAACAACTAATCAGATAATTAATCCTAGTTAAAACGATTACTTAGTCAACTCAAAAACATGGTTATTTCTTTAACCACTCCCAATTAATTACTCCTTTAAATTATTTAATAATTAATTAATTTAAATAAATTTCATTTAATTATTTCTTAGAAACAATTAATCCACTCTTAACTGTCATGTAAATTTCTGTTCATTTACTTGTAAATCTGATTAATATAAGTATTTGCCATATAAAAGTCTTTAATAATCACTTAAAAAATTAAATAATAAATATTTATTTCCTTTTAATATACTTTTATTCAAAATAACATATTAAAAAATCCAATTTCAGTTATAAAATAAATTTTATAACTTCATCTCTGTCGATTCACCTGATGGTAAATCATTGTTTATAAAACGATTGATTTTTAGGCCAACTGCTGCCAATTACTTAACCAATACTGCCCATTGGTTAAAAAAAACGAACGTTGAATTTCTAGTCAACAATCAACACAAAAATCAATCATCTAATTAGAACAGTTTATATAATGATGATATGACACTAAATAACATTTAATATAATTGAGGCATCCAGTTGGATCCCTCCAACCTGTTTTCCCTACATCCAAATACGTTACTTCAAATACAATCACATAGATATAATCTAAATAAGCAACCAGTAATTTAAACATCAAATTATAAATTTATACGTTTATATGTTTGTAAACGTGACCAACAAGGTAAGTTACCTTGATTGGTTAAGACCGTTAAATAACGACCGATTTCGATTAAATTAAACAAATGTTTAATTTAATCAATTCAGTCAATATCAACAAATATATACAGTAATCATCTAAAATAAACAACCATAGCATACAAAAATTAAATCCGACTTATATAAATATAAGTGGGATAAAAAATGAGTGTGTAAACTCATCTTGAATTTTATTCACCATTGAAACAGTTCGTTTTAATTAAATTAAACCGCAGTTTAATTTAATTAAATATCTCTGTAGCTGCCAACTTTGACCAAACTAGTCTCATCGCGTCGTCTACGTCCATATAGTTTCGACGTCACTTGTTCATCCAGTCCCATTACTGTATGATAAGTTATAGATTTAATACGATATTTTCTTATTTAAATTAATGTTATTAAAGCTTAATAATAATTATTTAGCCTAATTTATAATCATCGTCAATCAAACCCTGATTTAGGCATGTTATAGACATGATCAGTCACCCACAAACATGACTAATATTCAAAAATCCAAGGAACGTATATTACATTAAACAAGACTAGGAATGTACTAAATAGTGTTAGAGCATCTCCAATCCTAATTAGATGTAATGTCTTTAAATGCTTATGTGTCAATCTCTATTACACAATGTGAAACATATTAAATATACTTTAATAATAAAATTTGAATTTGTTCTCCAATGCAAATGTCTAGAAACATACAAATTGGTACATGTGTCATTTTAGAAATATTTCAAAACTAAATAAGTAAAAAAGTAGTGGTTGTATGTTATTCCACATTGTAGACTACAATGTCTACTACTAAACATTGTGTTTCACAATGTCATCTAATTGTCTTGACACATCATCTTCACATTTCATTTAACATTGGCATTGGAGAAAATAAATTTAATAAAAATGTTAAAGGATGACATGTCATTGATTTTACATTCAAATTAGTAAAGCATTGGAGATGCTCTTAGGCATTTTAATCATGATTTTTGGGCACATTCGAATTGTTAGGTTACACGGTATAAGTTGTAAATTTTGGTACGTCCAATACTTGTTTAGGCAATTTATAGAAGTAGATATTGGACCCGTCAGGGTATAATTGGGCATTTTCTAATTGATTTATGGACTTTATCTATCTTCAACAAGTAACATGATACTTAAAGTGCGTTCTGCGCAAGCGGAAACGGAGAATTTGAGCAGAAAATCTGAAATGAGAATTTAAGCGGAGAATTGTAGTTAGCGGAGAATGTGTTTGACGCGTTAAACGGAGTATTTAAGTGGACCATTTTGTTTTTATTTTGTAATTTAATTAATTAATGGTTAATCAATTAATCATTTGTTTTTGATAAATAATATGTATCAATAATTTACACAAATAAATAAATAAAATAAAAAATTGAAAAATTATAAGTTGCTCTAATTCAGTTCAAACCAACTTCATTACGTAGAGCATTTCGATACGATCGCAACGCAAAAAACTGCGTCTCAAACGGATCTCATATGCACAAGTAATCTATTTTTAAAGTTTATAAAACCTTAAATTAATTAATTAAATTAAATGATTAGTCTAAATAAACCTGTTTAATTAAATTAATGTGTTAATTAATTAAATTAAATCCGATGCGTCGGACGCGTCGGACCCCAATGAACCAATTTTGATCCGTTGGGAAAACTGTCCAAAATGGACAGTTTGGAAACAGACGTTTTGGAAAAGAACAGGCCCTTAATGTGTTCGGCGCGCTATATACACTTCCCTAAGCCACCTACATGTTACTGGACTTTCTCCACCTTACCCTTTGCTTACTTTAACGTTATATATATAAGTATGATTAAGCAGGACGGTTAGGCATAGTTAACAACAATTTAAGCATAATATAATTATGATTAGGCACATTCATGTTCTACTGCTTACCTTCTTCTCCTGTTACATTCAAAACCGCGACATCCATGCCTGCCTCAAACCGTCACCCTCCCCTTCGTTCAGTAAACCCTCCACTTCACCATCCCCTGCACTAAATCGGCCCCCACCCCATGTATGTTGCCACCCAACTCCCTCACGTTCAAAATATATCGTACGCCTTCATTCCCCATTTCCATCTCTTGCGTCCTGTTTTCCTTTCAGTTGCTTTCCATTCTAGCCCACGCCCCTCTTCTAAGATCTGAATATCACTTCTTCCTCTTCTGCCATTAACCTCCAACCTGATCCTTCATCCCACTTCTTCTATTCCCTCGTACATGTTGCTCGCTTCTCTCTGCTACTACTCTTTTCGAACACTGCTACTCCCTTCTCCCTGTCATCATCGCAATCTTGTGCCAGCCTTCATCACATCGTGTTCTCCCTTCCTGCTCTCAAAACTGGCACACTGGGGTTGACATGGATCATTCCTGTATTCCACCGTCACCTCGATGAGATACTGCAGCTCTATCAACCAATCATCGAGCATCTGCAATGTCGGCCGACCCGACGCCTGCCCTTGTTTCCAACTTGAATACCCACACTGGCCATCACGACGAGACAATGTGGACGACTCCAGGCTGGCGATTGGCACTATGAACTTCTTCCAGCCCATAATAGTTTCACTGCTTCATGTGTGAAAATATATCTAAATGTATTTCTTTATTATTATTTTTCATAAGCAATAAGAGACGAGAAGGGCATGCCTATATTTATAGAAGAGCGGGACATGGTGAGAGGAACTACGTCTATCACCGATGGTACAACGTCAGTCATTAGACATGTAGGATAGCTTAGAAAACAAAAGTAGCTGTGATATCTTCATTTAGCTCGTAGAAGTTAGGGTAACTGTAGGGTATAAATTTTCTGAATAAACCATGTGCTGATATTAAATTATAGGGTTGTACGTTGTGTTTTCAGTTCATACGTAGGTAGCAGCTATTTCTTTAAGGAATTTTAGGTGCGTATGTACTCATTGCTTTGCCATGAAGTTTATAAAATATAGGGTAGTTGACAGCTTGAGTTTTCATTTTCTCGATAGGGCTCTGTATAGGGTACCTAATTTTGGTTTTGTCTTAGTCACGTTCAGGTAGAGTGATTTGAACACACAAGGCAGCATGGTACATATACGAATAACAATTGAAACAAATAGCTTATCATAGTTGAATTACTAAACTCTTGCTGTAATGGTTATAAAGCCAACCCAGTCATAAAATAGTCGGATTACTATTATAATACCTTTCCTTTGTATTTACGGTTGACAACAAATTTTCGAAAAATTTAAAAAATGAAAATTTGCAATCTTACATATTTAGACACAAGTATAAAGTTTGAATAAAAGTTCTTACTGCCAAAATGCTATCAACAATTTCACTTGAAGGTGACAAAAGAGACAGAATTTGCAACATTTCTAAATGAGTACCATTTGACGAGATGGCTGCAGATTTTAAAGCACTTTCGCCTAAGATATTAGTGTCATATATTAGTCGGTTCACCTTTAAATTGCACGCACATATAAAATAACTCTGATTGACTCAAAACTGGAAATCTAGCAATAATTAGCTATACATATTCCAATAAAATTCATTTCATTAAAAATGGAGGTCGTTTGAAAAGAAAGCTATTTTTGATGACTATATATTATCGATATAATAAAATTAAATCCAAAACAATTTGATTAATAAATTATTATTATCGTATATCCGCAATGAAACATTTTACAGCTTCAGAATAAAGCAATATATATTTTAAACTGAATATTAAAAATCTTGGATTAAACAATATTCAAATTATATATAAATCTCTTATATTTTATTAAATAAACGTTATCGTTTATTAATGAATTATATAGCTACTATTCAAAAATTTAAACTGGACATAATTCACAATCTATAAGCTGAATTTCCAATTTTTCTCTTTCATTAGAAAATTATTAACAAGTCGATTCAAATGTTTATTATTCACAGGATTCCGACTTATATCGGATTCAATATATCCAATTGAAGTTTAAATCGTAAATTACGAACTACCACGACATTTCGAGTTCGTTTTATAATTATATATAAATTATACGTTTGAACTTCATTATATAAAAGAATTATATTTTAAAAATCCATATATAAATCCCAAATCAATATTTAAAATAATAAATTAAATTAAATATTTGACTACAGAAAATACGGGACGTTACATGTTCCATCAATGATATCGATTTTATAGAAAATATTTAGTTAAAGTCTTATTACTTGGTGTGGAAATATGAGAGTTTTTCCCTATCTCAAAGATCTAAATATTGTTAGGGTGATGCCTAGAGGAAGCACTACCTTCTCATGTCCAACTTTATTTTTAATCGAGAGATTGTACAAGTTTGGGATCGATAAATAATGATAAGGGAATGTGATTTAATTTCCATATATGTTCATTCTGAATATCCTTAATAGTTGATTTAACAATAATTGGTTCAACTTTCTAGGTTTGTACCATCAAATCAAAACTATTTATTTCCTTTTGAGCTTTGTTATCCTTTATCCAAATTTACTAAATACAAAAAATAATAGACATATAGCTATATAGGGTGGCTCATATTAAGGTAATTTCACATCTGCTCCAGGTTAGGTTTGGTTGTACGTGCGCAAGATGTGAAGCACCCAGGTTTTCAGTAAGGTTGGCGGGGTTCGACAAGTTTATTTCCAAGAACAGTCCAGTTCTCAAGTATATTTGTAAAGATATATTTTTTGGTCTCATGGGCACACTCTCCTAGTCATTTGTTAGAATTTTCCTTTATCTTCCTCTTATTTCCATTTTTTTTATTTATCTAGAACATTAATTACCTCATGAGATGATGTGAACACACCCTTCGTGATGTTTAATTAGTTGTATCCATGGTGAGATTGGATGTTGTTGCTATAAGTGGCCTGGTCGTAGTTTGCGATTTTCCTTGCCCTATCCATATTTTTGGATCAGTTTCTTTATTTCCATCAAGAAATACCATGTGTTATTCTCTATGTATTGTGGTTCTGTTATTTATTTTATGTTGGCATTCATATATGGCATTCTTTCCTTGTTTTTTTCCAGTATTTCTATTTTTTGTAAGTGCTAACACATACATACGTGTGTGTCTATATATATATACACACACACACACACACACACTGTTCCTACGAGGTAAAAAATCGTTTTGCGATAAGTGTTACGGTCATATAGAATTATTACATGTTTCCTTTTACTTGAGCTTTCTCATGCTAGTTTTCCGAACTTACCCATGTGTTATTTCATTATATTGCTTGGGTAAGACCGAGCTTGTTTACAGATTGTCGTCAATTGGATATGGATCTCATAGAGTAAGATTGGACTTCTACCAATCATAATATTTTATTTTCCATCGTATTATACATATAGGCTTTGTACGTTCGGAATTTGTATAACTATCCAACTGATAGACTTAACTCGGATGTACATTGTATCGTAGAGTGACAATTCATCTGCCATCATTATTATTATATTTTGTCGATTCCATTATGAGATTATGTATTCTTCTTGTTCTTTAACGACCCAAAATCCTCGATCGGCCTAAATCGAACAAGAATATGGATCGTTTGAGAACACGACGCAAAGCAATAGAGAGCACGATAATTTTTCATTGTAATTACAACAATTTACATCAGAGTACAAAAATATCAGAGTGTGGAAAATAATATACACGGCAGAAATACAAATATCAGAGAATAAATAGATTGCATAGCAGTGGAAATGTAATACATAAATACAATGTGCAGCGGAAAACATCAACCAACATAGCTGAAGGAAATACACGGATATGAAGCTTTCCAAAGTAAAACTCTAGCCGTAATACACGATCATGTGAAAAGAAAAAAGCTGCAAAACCAAAACTGCCGACTGCCCGTGTGGAAAATAAGGGCACCCTAGAGTTTAGGTGAAACGTTAAACTCCGGGTCAGTCATGGGACTGGTATGAGAGCTAAAACAGTTATATGCCACGGAATGAGTTTACTCTACTCGAATGCCAGGGCACATACAACTACCAAAAATAGACTTATGGAGCCCACGATGCATCAAATAACATGCAATTCCTCAATTTATCCTTTTAGGCTTAATTCCCAAACTTAGATTTCCAAGTCTAGTTTATCTTTACGGAAATTATTTCTTTAGACTTTATTCTCGATTTCTTATTTCAAATCATTGGAAATACATATCTAGTTGTCATATCAAAGTAGATTTCATTTCGGCATCTCAACCCAAATCATTTGGAAATATGAATTCCAAAATACCATAAACATGCATAACAATACGTATGCAACCAAGTATCGGCAGGTTTCTCCCGTCAAACAAGGAAAAGTGCACGCACCTTTCTCTCTCGAGATATATATATATATATACATGTGCACCTCCTACTAACGGAGCAGGCTACACTAACCACTGACCAATTCTCAAGGTCCTGGGTCTTCCTCTCACCCATACTTTTAGTCGTCAGGGTTAACCGAATCTTTATCCACATACTAAATCATTTTATATCCCGAAGTGGAGAAAATCATTTTGCAATAATAATAATCACAAGTACTTTCAAACGGTAGTTGTTCACATCAACAATTAATACATATAATCAGTCATTATTAATCATATAACCTTTGAGCCCGTACGTCTCAAAGAAAGGTGTTAAGTTAAGAGAATAAATTCTCCACCACAAAACATATATACTACCAATATCAACTAATCGGTTATGTGATGAAAATACAATGTCAAACATATAATCCATTCCCAAATCATTTCAAAAAACATCGGGTTTAGTCCTCGAAATCCTTTCTGTTTTATGAAACATTTTTATAAAACATTCCCTGTCCAAAATCGGGAAAACAATTCCTTTCATTTAATTAATCCCATGTCAAAATCATTAAATAAATCGAAATGAACCAAACAACATCGCTAAACACCTCGTAGTCAAATCGTGAAATAAATCACAACGTGTTAGCATATAAATATTTCTACCCAACCCAATGCTAAATATAAAAGCATACCTGCTCATAAACTGGTCGAGCATAATCCAAACAATCAATTGACAACAACAAATATCAACAACTAAGTATATTTGGTTCTAACACCTCTCGTGTTATAGTAAATTTAATTACCTTCTTACATTTCAAATCTAATTAAAGATTTATTAAAACTCAAACTTAGTTTTATTCTTCAAACACCATTTACAATTTGATATAAAAAACAAGGCTTTGAATAGAAATCGTATCGACATATATTCAACATCAAATTCTGAAATCAGCAAATACCGTATCAGAAATAGCGATATCGGTATCTTCTAAATTCCTCTCAACAACATTCGTACAATCGCAGAATCCAATACTAAAATATTTGAAGATTATTTCCATTTAAATCCTTTCCAATTTATTCGTTGGAAAATACTAGTTATATTAAAAGCCATTAACAAATCCCATTTACTAAATTAAAATCATTGTGTAATGACCCGGTCTTTACACGTATCACTGACACAGATATGAATTGATCGTAAGTATGTATTTACAAATACGATTTAAAATCCAGACTTTAAAATTCCAAAACATGTTAACTTATGTATAATAGCATTTACATATGCATATATCACAGCATTTACTAAAACCCATTTTTACACATTCATGTACGATATCATGTATTAGATATCATTTGTTTAAATTTATTTTACACATGTAGGTAGGATAACACTTATGCATAAAAAGTTTTTAAAATGCCATTTTCTATTACACATGTTTCGTTCATTTTTTTTTCAAAGGATTTAAAATTTGGGTTTTTGCAAATTTCTTAAGTAAATAAAAGACAAGACACTTAAACAAATTTTTATACAAGGCTACCACTTCCTTTGCTATACAAGTTCAAGTGAAAATCCTTTGTTCACATATACATAAACCAAAACATGGAGTTCCATTCTCTTTTGCAAACATGTTTTCACATATAAACTTAAGGATACAACCTATCCTAGTAATAGGCTAGCATCTAGGACCTAAGATTTATCATCAAAAATATGTTCACATGACCAAATCATTTGTGATGAAATATTTTCAGTTTTAAAATCTTTTTACATGTGATTTCTGAAAATACACTTTCTTTTCTCAAGACATGGTGATGTTTGTCATAACCCATGTACCTTAAAATCTTGCTAAATCTTGCATATATTACCAAGATCTTGCCTACACTAGATAAATTCTAAAACATAGACTTTCTATGATTTTCTATGCATATTTCATCACATGCCATGGATTCTTTTGCACAAAAACTTTCAGATTTTAGAGCTCCTTGGAAGGCAAGTAAATATTTTATATGATTTCTTGTTAAATCAACATGTCATGTGAAAAATGAAGAGAGAAAACCCAAAATATTCTGAGCATTTATGGTACAAAGGATGATCACCAAATTTGTGTATACCAAGGAAAGATTTGGGGAGAACATGGTTGTACCATTGGCATTTAAGGTAATAGAAGACCAATAGGAGAAGAGGATGTTTTTGCACAAGTGATTTCAGTATGAATGTTGGCTGATATAAGACATGTAAATTTGGGTAGTGGTGCTTTGATTTAGAAAGAAAAAGACTTTCTAAGATGTCAATCATTTGTCTCAAGAAAATCTGAAAAAACTGTTTTTACTCTTCTTCCAAAATAGTATTTAATGCACATTTTTTTTTCCTACTACTATAAATACACCATGAAGCATACACATTCTCCTCACACAACACAAGCATTCGAATTATCGGTGAAGGGGAAAAACTGAGAGTTCAAACTATTTCAGGTGAGTAATTTTTTTATAAATTTTCTTCCTGTTTCTTTTATTTTGAACTGTAAAGTAAATTTGTCTTGGATGTGCCTAGTTAGATCTTAAGTGTTGTTTGAATATCATACCTACCTGATTAAAGAAAGGGATGATTAGGACTTAAACTAATTGAATAGCATTAGTTTAAGAGTATAATCATTATTATAAATCATGTTGTCTTGTTTCAGTTTTAAAGCATCAAATTGATGATCTTTGTTCAATAACCTTAAGTCAGATGATTAATATGATTCCAAGTTAGTTTTATGTCGTTACATCACAACTAAAACCATTTCAAAGTAAGAAAGAAAGTATAATACTTTAAACAAAGATTGATACTAGAGAAAAATAAAACACAGTACCTCTCTGTTCCATCAAAAAACCAAGTTGCGTGAAAAATAAATTTGATTGTAGAAATGGAATCAGGTATGAAAATGATGATTTTTGAAAGTGGTTTCACGATTTTAGTACCTTGGATTGGAGATATACCGAGATGATCGGAATTTGAAGATTTGATCAAATTCTGACCATCCAGGCCGCTGAAGTCCACGTGGTTGGGGATGGGGTTGCACCGAGGGTCGAGGCTTCGGGGAAAAATGCAACAAAAATTTTCAGATGAGGAAATCGTGGGGACATGATCGAAATAGGGTTTGAAAGGGGATTTTTGGGTTCGATTATTCTCGCCGGAACTGCACTTCGATATGGTGGCTAGGGGGGTGCGGTCCTGGGGGATTGGCGACATCAGAGTGATGTGGTGGCGGGGCAGGAAGTGGAAGGCAGTCAGTAGTCGAGGCGAGGTGTGGTTGGTCATTTTCCTGGATGGTGCTTTTCCTGGAAATGGTGGTAGTACGGTGAATCCTCACTGACGACGTGGTGATGGTGACTGGGACACAAGATCGTGATCAGTGGGTGGAAAGTGACTCACGTGGATGATCAGTGGTGATGGACGTAGCCTCTCGTGGTTGTGCACGGGGATGTCATGAATGAGAAGAAGAAGAAGAGGGGTGGTACTACTAGGTGGTACTACCAGGTAGGGAGTGTTTGTGAGGTCTGGAGTTGATATGGCAAGGAAATGCCATGATTCGAAGGTGGTACCTTGAGGCTGAGTGGTACTTTGGTCTGCGCATGGGAGCCAGGGCTGATCAGGCAAGAAAAACGCACGAAATCGATGTGGTACTTCATGGTACTTTGGTACTTTGGGTTTAAAATAAGATTTTTAAATATAAATCAAAATAAAACTAGTTTTTAATTAAATATAAATAGAAATAAATAATAAAATAAAAATAGAATTTTTATTTAAATTAGCAAATGGGGAAAAAGAAGTGAATCAGGATCAAGTGCAGTTTTTATCAAGAATTGAAATTAAAGTACAGAAGCTGTAATTTAAATTAAATTGTAAATTTAATTTGTAATTGGAATTAGAAATGATTTTCTAATAAAAATATTTAAATTTTAAAGTCAAATGAAAGGGAAAACAGTATGCTATACATACGCTCAAATTGACTGTTGTAAACCGTAAGTCTGAATTTTCTAACACAAGTAACTGGTCATGTACTGTTCGGTATTTTATAAAATAAGAACTAAATCATATTTTTAATCGTGTTTAGATTGATAAATAAAAAGAGAATTTTTTTTGGTATATAGAAAGAAGAAATAGATCGAGTATAAGGGATCAAAGGGAAATTTTGACAAAAACAATATAAAGTGTAAAAGTTGTAAAATAAATTATAAATTTAATTCATTTATGAATAATTAGATCAAGGAATTATTATGAGTAATAAATTTCTAAAAAAAATAATTTAAGTATTTATTGGAAAGAAAAGCCGTGTGCCGCACACTGAAATTGTCCATTTTTAAGAGATGATCAAAATACCCAGATATAGGTAAGATGATTATATAAAGTTTAGTTTGACTGTAATTATATATGTAAATTAGATTATAATCATGTTAGATTAATAATTTAAAAGGAAATGTTTTGCTAATCATTTTAAAGAGACCGGATTAAAACATTCCACTTCGATTTGATTATACGCCGCGCGTCAGAGATTTTTAAATTGAAGACGGAGATATACAAGCGTTATTCCTGAATAGTGCCTTCGGTTTGTCCAATCCCAAGACAACTTGTATGGACGAATGTCTGACAAAGTAATTCTAACTGATCACGTACGTTGATCTCTCCAAACGTATTTATACGGTGGCAGAGGAATTCGTTTCTCTCGTTGTATACCTATAATATATTTTTTGGGAAGTTAATTAGTGGTTGGCGAGTTTTGATGATGTGGCATTCAAAGAAAATAAACAGTGATGATAAAAAGGTAAGTCTAGCCTCAAGCCTCACACCCAGGAAGTGACAAAAATCGGGCAGGCAGTATGGCTATGTGTGTCGCTCCCATTAGGGTGTATAATCACCTATCTAGAGAAATTCCTTTTACTTCTTTAATCTTTTTCGATGTTGTCCCTTTTCGGGAAACGGTGGTTTGAGCCCAACCGTTGGTGATATAAATTCGATACACTCAAGCGAAATGAGTGGTCGGTCTGTGTGGGCCGGGTTGCAAGAAGTTCTTGTTGAACCCAGGTGTATTCGCCTCTAGAGATACACTGTTGACAGGTGGTCCTATACCTTGTCATAGTCGGAAATCCAATTTCCATAAGCGCCAAGCGGTTTTATTTGTATACTATATGGGAGAATGTTAGATGCAAGCATTCTTCTAGATTCTAAATTATTTGTGAAACACCTAGGCACTACGATAATATTTGATTTCAAGTATACAAAGTGTTTTGGTCTCATAAGGTAAAAACCCATTCCGTATTCATGACGTGGTCTTATGAGATATTTTTATACCTTTAAAGTATTTTAAATCGTTTACTCATACCAGTCCCCTGACTGACCCGGAGTTTATTTTTCTGTGTTTCCCTTAAACTCTTGGGTATTCATAACCCTTGTTATGAATAGACAAGTGAATCAGGATTGGATAAAACTTGGAAAGCTGGAATGGAACTTTATGTGTGCTGATCCATGTCTATTGTATAATTATGTCTGCAAGTTAGTCATCAATGATATGTATAATTAAAGATGTACTATGAATGGCTTGTATCACTAGATCTATGATGCTCTGATGCAATATGTACTACTGTGTAATATTATGAAGTATCATCTTTTGAAAAATTCCGCTGTGAGATTATGATGTTTTCTGTGATTTTATCTTCTATCTATTCTTATTCTTACTAATGGCACGCCTTCCGATGTGTTCAAATGTTGGGTCGTTACATTTGGTATCAGAGCTTAGGTTACTGATTACCTAGGCTTTGGGTGAGTGTGAGAGAACGTTTTTTTGAAAATTTAAAATAAATCAACTTGAATGGTATACCTAAGTTAGTTATATCCAACCAAGTCTGGAATGACGACCTGTTATATTCAGGTGATTAAAATGAGTAGCCGAGGACGAAGAAGTCAAGCTAGTGGAGTTTCCACTACTACTGGTCGTAATACTGGATCCCAGGATCAAGGAAAAACTGGGGAGGAAGTTGCACCAGTCCAGCAGGACAAAAGCTTTGCAACTATTTGTAAGGAGTATACAACTCTGGGAGGAAAAGTTTTCAAAGGGACGAAATCTTTCATTGAAGTCCAAGCATGGTTGAGGTCCTGTGAGAGGATTTTCAAAGGACTGAAATTGAATGATGAGCAGAAACGTCTCTTAGCTTCGTGGCAACTCGAAGAAGCTGCTGCGATCTGGTGGGATGCTCAAACTGCGAATGTTCCTGAAGAAGATTTTACTTGGGACAAATTCAAAGAGGCATTCGAAGCACAATTTCTTCCTGCTGCAGGAAAGACTAGAATGTATTGGGATTTCATTAACCTCAAACAAGGGAACATGAAAATATCCAAATATGAGAACAAGTTCAATTCGCTTTCTTGTTTCGGGCCAGAACTGATCAATACCCCACTCAAGAAGAATGAAATGTTCATAGCAGGATTGAAGAATAGCTTGCAAGTTCAAATGATTGGACATCTCAAGATTCCATTTGTTGATCTAGTTGAGATGGCAGTTCATTATGAGGCAATAGAGGGAAAGAAGCCAGTTGAAAAAGCGCAGATAGAGAACCCAGTGGCGAGAATTCCAAAAAAAGGAAATTTAATCCGAACTGGAACAACAAGGGAATACCAAATATGAGGGAGAAAGCCAAAGAGCGTTATAAAGATGCACAATGCCATAACTGCAAGGAGAAAGGACATATTGCTAGGTTTTGTACAAAGCCAACAGCGGAAAAGCCACAACAAACTCAGCAGCCGGAGCAACCTCAACCAAAGGGAACAAGTGATATTATTCCCCAAAAGTTTTCATGTTATAACTGTCATCAGCCTGGACACTTGGTTAAAGGCTGTCCACTTATGAAAAAGAAACAGCAACCAAAGGTCTATGCTTTAATGGATAAGCCATCAACTTCTGAGAATGTGAAAATGGAAGAAATTTCAGAAGGTACCTTACTTTTTTTAAAAAAAAAAGGAGTTAATTAATCAGGGTCAGCCTTAAGATAAACTAAATATGGTTGGATTAAATTAGAATAATATCCAATCATATTGATACAAGAAATCGGGTTAGAATTATAAATTTTGGATTTCCTGAAATTAAGTTTGGACTTAAGTATTAATTGGATATGAACCCTGGGAATGTGAACTGGTCGATTTGTGAAATTAAATCATATTTTTGAGTCCTGAAATGGAGATAATTAACTAAGTGAATGGAGATGGTGGGTAATACTAAACGGAGTTAAGTAAATTGACTAATGAGTTAAAAAGGGAATTTGGACAGATACATATGCTTGAGCAAGATTGATTCAAATAAATGAAGTGAATAAGACCTGAGATCTATTTTCCAAATAAAATCAAAGATATTTGGAAGTTGATGAGAATTTAAGAGATGGAAGACAAGAAGTAGTAATACATAAATGGAAATGTTTTCCAACCGTAGTAACAGATATATCCAGTTATGGAAATAACTGTTATAAATAAAATATTTATTGATGTGTGTCGATAACTCTAATCTTCTATTTAGGACGAAATTTTTATAAGGGGTTAGATTGTAATGACCCGGTCTTTACACATATCACTGACACATATATGAATTGATCGTAAGTACGTACTTACAAATACGATTTAAAATCCAGACTTTAAAATTCCAAAACATGTTAACTTATGTATAATAGCATTTACATATGCATGTGTCACAGCATTTACTAAAATCCATTTTTACATATTCATGTATGATAACATGTATTAAATAGCGTTTGTTTAAATTTATTTTACACATGTAGGTAGGATAACACTTATGCATAGCAAGTTTTTAAAATGCCATTTTCTGTTACACATGTTTTGTTCATTTTTTTTTCAAAGGATTTAAAATTCGGGTTTTTGCAAATTTCTTGAGTAAATAAAAGACAAGACACTTAAACAAATTTTTATACAAAGCTACCACTTCCTTTGCTATACAAGTTCAAGTGAAAATCCTTTGTTCACATATACATAAACCAAAACATGGAGTGCCATTCTCTTTTGCAAACATGTTTTCACATATAAACTTAAGGATACAACCTATCCTAGTAATAGGCTTGCATCTAGAACCTAAGATTTATCATCAAAAATATGTTCACATGACCAAATCATTTGTGATCAAATATTTTCAGTTTTAAAATTTTTTTACATGTGATTTCTGAAAATACACTTTCTTTTCTCAAGACATGGTGATGTTTGTCATAACCCATGTGCCTTAAAATCTTGCTAAATCTTGCATATATTACCCAAGATCTTGCCTACACTAGATCAATTCTAAAACATAGACTTTCTAAGATTTTCTATGCATATTTCATCACATGCCATGGATTCTTTTGCACAAAAACTTTCAGATTTTAGAGCACCTTGGAAGGCAAGTAAATATTTTATATGATTTCTTGTTAAATCAATATGTCATGTGAACAGTGAGGAGAGAAAACCCAAAATATTCTGAGCATTTATGGTACAAAGGATGATCACCAAATTTGTGTATACCAAGGAAAGATTTGGGGAGAACATGCTTGTACCATTGGCATTTAAGGTAATAGTTCCTAGAAGACCAATAGGAGAGGAGGATGTTCTTGCACAAGTGATTTCAGTATGAATGTTGGCTGATATAAGCCATGTGAATTTGGGTAGTGGTGCTTTGATTTAGAAAGAAAAAGATTTTCTAAGATGTCAATCATTTGTGTCATGAAAATCTGAAAAAACTGTTTTTACTCTTCTTCCAAAAAGTATTTAATGCACAGTTTTTTTATTATTTTCCTACTACTATAAATAGACCATGAGCATACACATTCTCCTCACACAACACAAGCATTCGAATTATCAGTGAAGGGGAAAAACTGAGAATTCAAACTATTTCAGGTGAGTAATTTTTTTATAAATTTTCTTCCTGTTTCTTTTATTTTGAACTGTAAAGTAAACTTGTCTTGGATGTGCTTAGTTAGATCTTAAGTGTTGTTTGAATATCATTCCTACCTGATTAAAGAAAGGGATGATTAGGACTTAAACTAATTGAATAGCATTAGTTTAAGAGTATAATCATTATCATAAATCATGTTGTCTTGTTTCAGTTTTAAAGCGTCAAATTTATGATTTCTGTTCAATAACCTTACACAGATGATTAATATGATTCCATGTTAGTTTTATGTCATTACATCGCAACTAAAACCATTACAAAGTAAGAAAGAAAGTATAATACTTTAAACAAAGACTGATGCTGGAGAAAAATAAAACACAGTACCTCTCTGTTCCATCAAAAAACCAAGTTGCATGAAAACTAAATTTGATTATAGAAATGGAATCAGGTATGAAAATGATGATTTTTGAAAGTGGTTTCACGATTTTTAGTATCTTGAATTGGAGATACACCGAGATGATCGGAATTTGAAGATTTGATCAAATTCCGACCATCCAGGCTGTTGAAGTCCACGTGGTTGGGGATGGGGTTGCACCGAGGGTCGAGGCTTCGGGGAAAAATGCAACAAAAATTTTCAGATGAGGAAATCGTGGGGACATGATCGAAATAGGGTTTGAAAGGGGATTTTTGGGTTTGGATATTCTCGCCGGAACTGCTCTTCGATACGGTGGCTAGGGGGTGCGGTCCAGGGGGATTAGCGATGTCAGAGTGATGTAGTGGCAGGGCAGGAAGCGGAAGGCAGTCAGTGGTCGAGGCGAGGTGTGGTTGGTCATTTTCATGGATGCTGCTTTTCCTGGAAATGGTGGTAATATGGTGAATCCTCACTGACAACGTGGTGATGGTGATTGGGACACGGGATCGTGAACAGTGGGTGGAAAGTGACTCACGTGGATGATCAGTGGTGATGGACGTGGCCTCTCGTGGTTGTGCATGTGCACGGGGATGTCATGAACGAGAAGAAGAAGAAGAGGGGTGGTACTACCAGGTTATACTACCAGGTAGGGAGTGTTTTGAGGTCTAGAGTTGATCTGGCAAGGAAATGCCATGATTCGAAGGTGCTACTTTGAGGCTGAGTGGTACTTTGGTCTGTGCATGTGAGCCAGGGCTGATCAGGCAAGAAAAACACACGAAATCGATGTGGTACTTCATGGTACTTTTGTACTTTGGGTTTAAAAGAAGATTTTTAAATATAAATCAAATTAAAACTAGTTTTTAATTAAATATAAATAGAAATAAATAATAAAATAAAAATAGAATTTTTATTTAAATTAGCAAATGGGGAAAAAGAAGTGAATTAGGATCAAGTGCAGTTTTTGTCAAGAATTGAAATTAAAGTACAGAAGCTGTAGCTTAAATTAAATTTTAAATTTAATTTGTAATTGGAATTAGAAATGATTTTCTAATAAAAATATTTAAATTTTAAAGTCAAATGAAAGGGAAAACAGTATGTTATACATACGCTCAAACTGACTGTTGTAAATCGTAAGTCTGAATTTTCTGACACAAGTAACTGGTCATGTACTGTTCGGTATTTTATAAAATAAGAACTAAATCATATTTTTAATCGTGTTTAGATTGATAAATAAAAAGAGAAATTTTATTGGTATATAGAAAGAAGAAATAGATCAAGTATAAGGGTCAAAGGGAAATTTTGACAAAAACAATATAAAGTGTAAAAGTTGTAAAATAAATTAAAAATCATAAATTTAATTCATTTATGAATAATTATATCATGGAATAATTATGAGTAATAAATTTCTAAAAGAATAATGTAAGTATTTATTGGAAAGAAAAATCATGTGCGGGCGCACACTGAAATTGTCCATTTTTAAGAGATGTTCAAAATACCCAGATATAGGCAAGATGATTATATACTGTTTTGTTTGACTGTAATTATATATGTAAATTAGATTATAATCATGTTAGATTAATAATTTAAAAGGAAATGTTTCGCTAATCATTTCAAGAGACCGGATTAAAACATTCCACTTTGATTTGATTATACACCGCGCATCAGAGATTTTTAAATTGAAGACGGAGATATACAAGGGCTATTCTTGAATAGTGCCTTCGGTTTGTCCAATCCCAGGACAACTTGTATGGACGAATGTCTGACAAAGTAATTCTAACTGATCACGTACGTTGATCTCTCCAAATGTATTTATATGGTGGCAGAGGAATTCGTTTCTCTCGCTGTATACCTATAATATATTTTTGGGGAAGTCAATTAGTGGTTGGCGAGTTTTGACGATGTGGCATTCAAAGAAAATAAACAGTGATGATAAAAAGGTAAGTCTAGCCTCAAGCCTCACTCCCAGGAAGTGACAAAAATCGGGCAGGCGGCATGGCTATGTGGGTCGCTCCCATTAGGGTATATAATCACCTATCTAGAGAAATTCCTTTTACTTCTTTAATCTATTTCGATGCTGTCCCTTTTTGGGAAACGGTGATTTGAGCCCTACCGTTGGTGACATACATTCGATACACTCAAACGAAATGAGTGGTCGGTCATGTGTGGGCCGGGTTGCAAGAAGTTCTTGTTGAACCCAGGTGTATTCGCCTCTAGTGATACGCTGTCGGCAGGTGGTCCCATACCTTGTCATAGTCGGAAATCCAATTTCCATTAGCGCCAAGCGGTTTTATTTGTATACTATATAGGAGAATGTGAGATGCAAGCATTCTTCTAGATTCTAAATTATTTGTGAAACACCTAGACACTACGATAATATTTGATTTCAAGTATACAAAGTGTTTTGATCTCATAAGGTAAAAACCCTTTCCATATTCACGGTGTGGTCTTATGAGATATTTTTATTCCTTTAAAGTATTTTAAATCGTTTACTCATACCAGTCCCCTGATTGACCCGGAGATTATTTTTCTGTGTTTGCCTTAAACTCTTAGGTATTAATAACACTTGTTATGAATAGACAAGTGAATCTGGATTGGATAAAACTTGGAAAGCTGGAATGTAACTTTCTGTGTGCTGATCCATGTCTATTGTATAATTAAGTCAACAAGTTAGTTGTTAATGATATGTATAATTAAAGATGTACTATGAATGGCTTATATCAGTAGATCTATGATGCTCTGATGTAATATGTACTACTGTGTAATATTATGAAGTATCATCTTTTGAAAAATTCCGCTGTGAGATTTTGATGTTTTCTGTGATTTTATCTTCTATCTATTCTTATTCTTACTAATGGCACGACTTCCAGCGTGTTCGAAAGTTGGGACGTTACACATTGGATTTGTTACTCTTGTAGATAACAAATTCATTCAGATAAAAATATCTTTTATATTTTCAAAACTTGGAATATTTTATCCAAAATCTTTCCATATCATTTATTATGATCTTACACAATTTTTTTGCATTTCTAATAATTTTATTAATACCCTTACAGTAGGTTCCCAATATCGGCCACCAAACTACATTCATAGCGACCTTCTCCAAAACATATTTGGACTTAAATTAAAATCTAACTGTTGTATTTCAATAAGTATCATTTTATTAGAAATCTCATTTCATTACGGTTCCATCGATTCTGGTTTCAGGAGAATCCGGTGGTCGGATCTCCCGATACGTCAATTTGAAGTTACGGGTTGACGTTCGTGAACTATCGCTGCGCGACACGTTCTTTTCAAGCCTTAATTCGATTTATAAATTTTAATTATAAATCTAAACGCTTTTTAACCATTCTTATAAAATATATATAATCATTTTTGAAAACTTGTTATAGTCGTTTCTATTCAAAATCACATATTTCACTATACGGTCAATTTTAATATTATTTTCATGAAAAAAATAATGTAAATTTTCCAAATTCATTATTTCCAGTTTAAATTTTCTTGACAGTCGTTATGAAAACAAACGATAAACTTTCGAGAGAAAACTTCTTTTATTATCATAAAACGTAACGAAATTTCACTTTGGAAAATTACTATTCATTTTATATTGGAAAACTTTGATATACCAAAATCAATTGATAATTAATTCCAAACCATTCGTTATAGTTACGGATAATCAGCTATAATTTTATATCTTTGCGTCCATCCAAAATTGAACGTCAAAATCAAACTTTCAGTTTTCAATGAATATTATATCGGTCTGTCAATCAGTCGATTAACATCCAATCTAAACACTTGGGATTAGTGTATATCAAATATTAACCCAATACCCATGTGGGGTTTTCAACCAATAAATAATCAATTAATGAATTATTTATTCAATTCTATTGATATCATTTAAATAGGTGAACATAAACAAGTCGTTCGACTTGTAAATGGATGTTTTAATCTAATTTCAACTACCACAAATAATCTAACATCGTTTTTAACATGTTAATTATTTCAAAATCACATTCAAATCATAACATAAACAATCAACAATTCATCGATCGAGTTTGCAAACAATTGTGATATAAGCTACTATGCACCGTTAACAATTTGTGAATATTAAACAAGTAAAAATCAGCATAGGCAATCAATATATATCCATTATATTATATGAAAGCACAATCTTCCTCTAAAGACCTTTTAGTTCCATTTCTATCAAAAAAGTAATACGCTGACATGTGTCAAGATAAATTAATCAATGGTGAAAAAGTGAGTTTAAACATGTTTGCCTCTTGTTTTTCTGTAGTAACGTGCCTTCCAACCACTATTGACATTCACAATCCGAAAATTGCTCAATTAATTTTAGTTATTATCTACTATTATATTATATGAAAGCATAATATTCATCTGAAGGCTTTTGGGTTCCGATTTTCTCAAAAATTCCATGTATTATTTGTGCCATGGAAGTTTAATTGTCTTAAATATGTCATTATTTTTGCTTATTTCAAGTATTTCTTAAAAGAATTCTAATGGACTCACGAGTGTTTTCTTGATTATATTCTTGTTGTACATATATTATATTATATCTAGTGGAAAATATAAAAGAAGTTTAATTGTCTTTAATTTGTCATTATTTTTTCTTCTTACAGGTATTTCTTACAAGAATTCTAATGGACTCAAGAATGTTTTGTTGATAATCTTCCTACTACATCTATTATATAAATCTATTTATATGATTCTCTATATACTTGCTTCTCATTCAATTTAAACTCAGATACTCATCCCTATATCTACTTTCTATTTTTAGTTATTGTAATCCCTATGTATTCCTATATATTTTCAGTTATTTTAATTTCTATATCTACTTGCTTCTCATTCTGTTATATTATATGAAAGCATAATATTCATCTGGAGGCTTTTGGGTTCCATTTTTCTCTAACATGTCATTATTTCTCATTCTGTCATTGAAGATTAATTGTCTTAAATATGTCATTATTTTTGCTTATTGCAAGTATTTCTTAAAAGAATTCTAATGGACTCGTAAATGTTTTCTTGATTATATTCATGTTATACATCTATTATATTATATCCATTATATAATAAAGGAAGTTTAATTATTTTTAATTTGTCATTATTTTTGCTTATTACCGGTATTTCTTAAAAGAATTCTAATGGACTCAAGAATGTTTTGTTGATTATGCTCCTACTACATCTATTATATAAATCTATTTATACGATTCTTTGTATACTTACTTCTCATTCAACTTAAACTCAAATACTCATCCCTATATATGCTTTCTATTTGTAGTTATTATAATTCCTACATATCTTATGTCTTTAGTGTTGGTAGATTATCCTATGGATAATTAAAATTAGCTCAATACGATTGCTAATTCTAATCCTTACAGCGTAGGGTTCAATGCATGTGCCTTATATCTTCCTGTTCTTGCAGTAAACTCATCAAATTTCCAGGTATCCTTTACCCTTAATTTTCACATGCTATTTATTTATTTGTTTCATTATATTGTTTCTATGTTTTTTCTCTTTGTTCCATCATTTTTAGGAACCACCTCCTTGATTCAATCCATGTCTATGTTTTTATCGTTAAATGCGACCTTTCATGCCACATGTGTGCCTCTTGGAATAATTATATGCTAACGCTAATCCTTAAGCACTTTTTCCACCTTCATTCTCTTCCCCCTGTATGATTTCAATGTCTTCATGTTTTGCCTCTGTGCTTGATTTTCCATGTTCCGCACACTCTTCCTCTAAAGACCTTTTAGTTCCATTTCTATCAAAAAAATAATACGCTGATATGTGTCAAGATAAATTAATCAATGGTGAAAAAGTGAGTTTAAACATGCGTGCCTCTTGGTTTTCTATAGTAATGTGCCTTCCAACCACTATTGACATTCACAATCAGAAAATTGCTCAATTAATTTTAGTTATTATCTACTATTATATTATATGAAAGCATAATATTCATCTGAAGGCTTTTGGGTTCCAATTTTCTCAAAAATTCCACGTATTGCCTATGCCATAGAAGTTTAATTGTCTTAAATATGTCATTACTTTTGCTTATTGCAAGTATGTCTTAAAAGAATTCTAGTGGACTTATGAACGTTTTCTTGATTATATTCATGTTGTACATATATTATATTATAAATATATTATATTACATCTATTATATAAAAGAAGTTTAATTGTCTTTAATTTGTCATTATTTTTTCTTCTTACAGGTATTTCTTTAAAGAATTCTAATGGACTCAAGAATGTTTTGTTGATAATCTTCCTACTACATCTATTATATAAATCTATTTATATGATTCTCTATATACTTGCTTCTCATTCAATTTAAACTCAAATACTCATCCCTATATCTGCTTTCTATTTTCAGTTATTCTAATCCCTATGTATTCCTGTATATTTTCAGTTACTTTAATTTCTATATCTACTTGCTTCTCATTCTGTTATATTATATGAAAACACAATATTCATCTGAAGGCTTTTGGGTACCATTTTTCTCAAACATGTCATTATTTCTCATTCTGTCGTAGAAGTTTAATTGTCTTAAATATGTCATTATTTTTGCTTATTGCAAGTATATCTTTAAAGAATTCTAATGGACTCATGAGTGTTTTCTTGATTATATTCATGTGATACATCTATTATATTATATCTATTATATAATAAAGGAAGTTTAATTATTCTTAATTTGTCATTATTTTTTCTTATTACCGGTATATCTTAAAAGAATTCTAATGGACTCAAGAATATTTTTTTGATTATGCTCCTACTGCATTTATTATATAAATCTATTTATATAATTCTTTGTATACTTGCTTCTCATTCAACTTAAACTCAAATACTCATCCATATATATGCTTTCTATTTGTAGTTATTCTAATTCTTATATATCTTATGTCTTTAGTGTTGATAGATTATCCTATGGATAATTAAAATTAGCTCAATACGAAAGCTAATTCTAAACCTTCCAGCATAGGGTTCAAATTCATGTACCTTATATCTTCCTATTCTTGCAGTAAACTCATCAAATTTCCAGGTATCCTCCACCCTTAAATTTCGCATGCTATTTATTTGTTTCATCGTATTGTTTCTATGTTTTTTCTCTTTGTTGCATCATTTTTAGGAATTACCTCCTTGATTCAATCCATATCTATGTTTTTATCGTTAAATGCGACCTTTCATTCCACTTGTGTGCCTCTTGGAATAATTATATACTAACGCTAATCCTTAAGCACTATTCCCACCTTCATTCTCTTCCCCCTGTATAATTTCAATGTCTTCATGTTTTGCCTCTGTGCTTGACTTTCCATGTTCCACTAGCATTTTTTTTTGTATATTAAAATCAAAAGAAAATGTTTAAACTTATGAAAAATAACAACTATAAACTAAATTATGGCTTTACTATAGGTCATATTGGGCTATACACCAAATGCATGTGAAGTTTGGACGAAACGAATATCAAAACTTACAACGAAAAATATTAAAGATTTTAGTTTCAAGTTTCAGGTCAATGCTTTGATTTGCGACTTAGATTTTGCTATTATGTTAGCATATGCTTTCTGATTTTTTTTAAAGGATTTCATCAATTAAAATTACGTTTATTACAGGATGAACACAAATGGATTGAGTAAATAAAAAGGTGAATTTGCTTACATATATGTGATAACTTACATTGGATTTCCGTCACATCTTTTATAATAGTTTATAGTCATGAACTTTGTATTTTGTTAAAAATGCAAATTGACATTTAATTTTATATGTAGTCAATTTATCTACGTGTGGTTCACTAATTAGGAGAATCTAGAGTTCTATATATCGATTATTATGTTTATTTAACACATACTAGAATATTAACCTCATATTGATATTTTAAATATTTTTCACTTAAAAAATTGTTGATTGATCATCTGGCAAGGATAGGAATATAGTAGACTTGCTAATTCACATAATAGGAATCTAATAGCGGAGTTATATGGTAACTTTGTTAACACTACTCTCATTAATCCTATTTTTTACATGCACTTTCTTTTATGTTATCGATGAAGTACTTTCTCCTTTGTTAAAAAAAATAGTAGGAATCTAATTGTGTTTTTTTCTATGGTTATTTTTTTAAGCTTTTTAGCATTGAAAATAAAGATGGAAAAAGGTATTCGTACTTGGTAGGACCTTAAGGCTACTCAGACACTAGAGATATAAACTATATCTATTCAAATTCAAACAAAAAGAAATACGTAATAAAATAAAATGCAGTAAAGTAAATAACACCAAGATTTTTATACTGGTTCGGATTAACCAATCCTACATCCAGTCATGCACTTCACCGTGTGGAATTTCACTATAATCGCTTGCTTTCCATGGGTGGCAAGAACACCTTTACAATCTTGATTTCACGGGCTACATGATACACCTTCTCCTTATCAACAACAACAAACAATGGCAAGTAGATGTATCTTCTATACATATTCTTGTAGATTTAATACAATGATCCTATAGACCTCCAATGGCAATATGTCTTTGAATTCTTTGAGGAAATTGGATTAAATCAGAGAGAGAATGATATGAATTTAAGTACAACCCTCTGATATTGTGTGGCTTGTAAATCAATGAAGAATAAGAGTGAAAGAGAGTGTTTTTGCAAGAGTAATAGAATAGTTTCCAATGGAATTTTATAGAGAATAAATGAAGAAGGAGTAGAAGAAAATGTGAAATTAATGTTTAAAAATTTGTTACCAGAGGCCTTTAAATAATATATGAAAGGATGTGTCTTTTGGTGAAAGGGTGAAGGGAAATAACTACCCAATTTGAATTCAAAAATATGGAAAACCGTTATATGTCGACATACAAAAAAGTGTATGTCGACATACTTGTGTTGAAAATATGCCAACAACACTTATAAGTGTCGCAAATTTTCTGCACTTCAAATTTCCTTATATTTGTGGATTTTGGTGATTCGGTTGAGGTCAATAGTTGATTGCCGTCAAGTATAATTGCCATAGGATCTTTAACAAGATATTCTAAGGTTCAACCAACTCCTCGTCACTTCAAATACCTCTGTTCTTCAGCACTGATCTTTAATAGCTTTCATTCTTCAATTGGATAATTGATTATCCTTCCTCTGTAATTTTTCGTATGTATTCTTAAATATCTTCATACTATATCTAATGTAACTGCACAACTCAAAGAAATGTTAGTTGTAATGTTTATATGGTTGTTTTCATCAAAATCAATACCTAGGGTATTAACAGTACTTAGCATTTATTTACAATTTTTCTATCTGAACTTAGTGTGCTACTTAATTCTTTAGCTTCATGCATGTGGCTGACCTGCTATATATGATATGTACACATTAATTTATATTACATCATCTTTGCATTTTCTTTGGGATAATTTTTTCTTTCCTTTGTAAAGAAACGGTTAGATTACAAATATTATAATAATTGTATAATTTGATTTTATGGTAAAACCAAGAATGGACCATAAAAGATTACCTCTTTCGCTTCTGAATATATAATGATTGATATATTTGATAGTGTGTTCTTTTGTTACATGAATTCATTAGCTATGTCATAAATTATTTAATTTAACAACATCATGGCTATGTTTTACTTATGCTAAGTGATCTTATTTTTTTCACTAATAAGATGTCATTTTAGTGCATTTTTAAACGTATTCGAAGGTACTTTTCATACCAGTAATTGACTATTTTATTTTGAATTTTACTAACAACCATATTTTTCAACTGTTATTTTTGTATTAGTTAATGGGAAAATATTATTTGGTCAGTCCAAAGACTAGACCGCACAATATTCATATTTTTGCACTTTAGTCACATCATATAACGATGTTTCCATGTAGATTGCTTTGAAGCAGCTGATGTCCTCAAAATTCAATTAGTGTTGGATAATATCAAAATTGGAAGAAGAAAATCAATGTTTTGTCGAATACATTTGAAGCATTGTTTCACTTATAGATTAATTTAAATGAGGTTTAAAATACTATCATCGAACAACATATACATTTAAATTTGTATGTTAAATATATGAAAATCCCATGTTGAATTATACATTTCATATGAAAATTAAGATTCAATCTTAATTATATAATGATCACCAATGTATAATAAACTGATAGTTAATGTCAATATTAGTTGCATAAAGTTATTAAGCAAAAAAAATGATTTGTTATCCTTGAGGTTTGATACGTTGTATGACTTAAGATTATCAAACAAAATTTATTAATAAACCATTGATAATGGTATTTGGAAAGAAGATTAATACCAAAAAACCACAATTCGGTAAGAAATGCTTTTCTTGCATAAAACAAAAACAAGTGTTTTATTACTAAATTAAATGGTAACCCCCGTATGCATAGCACGAGTTCATACTAGTTTAAATATGATTACAATAACATAACAAAATAATCGAGTGAGAGAGTTCTCTCATTGATCGATTCGAATTGTCAATTTCTTTTTTAATCAAATTAAACTTGGGTTTTATTTGATCCAAAAATGTAACTTGTTCCAAATTTGACTGAATTAGTTTTCTTGCGAAGCTCTCGACTCCACGATGGCAAAGGATCCAGTTTCGTGTGATTCTAAGTTAGTATGTAAAAGATATTAACGTACGAAGTTTAATTAATTAATTAAATATAAAAACCCTAATTTATACCCTAATTCTATTTCACCGTGGTTTCCCTCCAATCATCCCCCACCGCCGCCCCTATGGCACTCCAGACCCTCGGTCGTCCACCCCTACGAGTTCGCTTGTCAACGGCGCGCCACCGCCTAGAGAGGCGTTGCCCAGATCGCCGTCAGCGATCTCAATTTCCCCTAGACCCAAATCCACATCGATGTCGATTTCTGCCACCTCGCGGCATGATACAGTTGTGGACCACCACCCAAGGCCGTGCCTTGCCACCCGCTACCATCTCCTTCGAACACCTTCACCTGAAAACGCCTATGGCAGCCGCCGTGGGTCAAAATCCGATCATGACCCCCCTCTCAACGTCCTCAGCGTTCGTGCTCAAATTTTGGCCACCGCAGGCCGACACCCCAAACCAAAGTCGTAGCCCTCCCTCTTGTCTACAACTTTCCTTTTGAACCAACATCTATTTCTCTACCGTTTGAAAATAAATTCACCAAAACTGAAAGCAATTTTCTGACTTTAAACCTAGATCTCGGCGAATCCGTAACTTCAAACACCCTCAAATTTTTGTCATTGGTAGCACTGAACATTCTCTGCAACTCTCTCATAGGAAGTTTCCTCAAATTTTTTGTGGATTGGAAGAAATAGATTATTTTGTGTTGATGGGTTTATTTGCAAAATATTTTTAGAGAGAGAAGGGGGTGGCTGCAAAATTGCCAAATGAAGATGGAGTTAGGGTTTTTGGAGGAGAAAAAGATCTTATGGAGTTTAATTTGATTTAATAATATTTTATTCTGTTGTTTGATTAACGCTATCTTTGATCGACATTTATCAAAGCCTTAATCACACATAAATTCCGTTGGCGATGAAAATTGACATACATCTATGTTTTGGCAATACAGTCCTAATGAAACTCATTTCGTCGAATTCCAAGTCCGTTTGCTTAAAAATCACCCCTTTGGGTTCAAATGGTTGATCGATTCACAAATTATTGCGCATGGCCACATACTAGCTCCAAAAATTACGAAATTTGGAATGTAGCAATAATTTAATATTCTAGATCCAACAATATTGGTTTCGTAAAAAATGAAAGTCGTTTGCAAAATGGTCATTTTAAGGGCTTAAATAATATTAAAATATTAATAAATTCCATAATGACTATTTGAAAATTTAATTTGGACATAACCAACAACTTATAAATTGGAATCTCTATTTCTTACATTCATTAGAAAAATATATATAATTTGATTCTAACGTTTTTTGTTTCATCAAATTATGATTTATAACGAATTCTATACATTCGACTGAAATTAAAAATCGAATTTTCAAACTACCACGACGTTACGAGCTCGTTTTATGATTAATATAAACTTATACATTCTAACTTCGTTTTAAGTAAATTTTAAGTCATTTATTCTCAAAATAAATCACTTAAAATATTTAATTACTCTCAAAATCAATTAATAATAAATTTTAAATCGGTTCCAAAATTCAGGGTTGTTACAATCTCCTATACTTATAACTTTTTCATCCCGAAAAAAGAACGGAGCTGAAAGCCGTTTAACTAACCTATTAAGCTTTCATTCTGGCTCAAGTTCTTCAACTTTTTAGTTTCTAAGAACTTCCAATTTTCCTGAAATTTGGCTAACGCCTTCAATTTCTGAAAAAATTGACCATAAACTGCTTTGTACAGGTTGACCTGAACAAATATATATGGCCTCAATAGGCACTCAATAAATCAATATATCAATATACAAACCAAACAAAACAATTGTGACTTATCTACACCCAAGGGATATGTGTGAAAAATCATCCCTTGACTCGTGATAGGGATTAGTCACGATCTATGGGCCTTATTTACACACAAGAGAGATGTTTATGTTTTTGTCATCTATAGACCCACTGATAGGGATTATTATTAAATTCTGTGATTTATTGTTTTATGTTTATTAGGTCTACAATCAGTCGATAATTCAGTCCTTAATTCAGCCCTTGTCGTACAAGCATCAAATGATTGCTTGCTCATATGGTCCTCCAAACCTCGTCATATAAGCATCAAATAATTACATGCTTGTATGGATACGCTATGCTATGTAGTCCATAATATATCTTATGCGGTGTAGTCCATAATTATTGTTTACTATCCAATGGCGTATGTTTAATTGCACACAAGAATCCATCGCAACGCATTCAATTCACACATAGCAATAATAATAATTAAATTGCGCAATCAATATTATAAATATGTACTTTTTTGTTAAGAATGCAATTTATTCCTTTACTTAGCTTTAAGTCAATAACCTGTTCGACATATATATATGTATATATATATCCAATTCCTACTAATTTTCAATTCAGTTTAATTTAACTCAATTCAAATAAATAACAAGTGTTTTCGTATACTCAATGTCTAAAATTGCCAAAGATTTCGTCTAACTATCTAAATAAGACATCCTAAGTAATTAAACAGAAAATCAACAATTACACAAACAATCAATTGATTAACATATTTTATATTAACCACAAATACATTCACTTATAATAATATCACTCTTTACACATTCTAGGGCATTACTAACCCCATCTCTAATGACTTTCTCATTCTACGATACTACTGATCCTATCTTTATTAAGTATTCTTGAATAGAATATTACTAATTCTATCTATGAGGAATCCTTTCTTTTGGTTCTAGTGTGTCTTGTTCTCGAACTCCATAAACCAAAGCTCTGATACCAAGCTGACACGACCCGGAACCCCCGATCGACCTTGACTGAACTGGAATGCGGATAGGTTGAGAACACGATGCACCGGAACACGAAATAATAGAACATTTCTTTGCTATTACAACAATATTACATCAGAGCACAGGAATACCATTGTACGAATAAATTATAGTGGAAAATAAATATCAGAGCAATAAATTAGAACAATGCAACGGAAATAAAATGTATAAATATATTGCACAGCAGAGAACATCAACTAACACAGCTGAAGGAAATACACGGATACTGAGCTTTCCAAAGTATAACTCCATCCGCAATCTAGGATCCTGTGAAAAGAAAAGATCCGCAAAACCAAAACTACCGACTGCCCAAGTGGAAAATATGGGCACCCAGAGTTTAGATGGAAACAATGAATTCCAGGTCAATCATGGGACTAGTATGAGAGCTAAAACAGTAATCTAAACTTGACTTTAAAATATGGTAAATTATGGGACCACGTTGTATGTCATCGAACAGGTTTACTCCATACAAATGCCAGTGCACAAATAGCTACAAAAATAGACTTATGGAGCCTATGGTGCATCAAACAACATGCTATTCCTCACTCTACCCATTTAGGCTTAATCCCCATACTTAGATTTCCAAGTCCAATTTATCTTTTTAGAAATTATTTCTTTGGACATTATTCCTGATATCTTTTGTCAAAATACATATCTAGCTGTCATATCAAAGTAGATTTCACTTTGGCATCTCAAACCAAATCATTTGGAAATATGAATTCCTAATTATCACAAACATGCATAACAATACGTATGTAACCAAGTATCGGGAGGTTTCTCCCGTCAAACAAGGAAAAGAGCACGCACCTTTCTCTCTCGATATACACACACACACACACATGTGCACCTCCTACTAACGGAGTAGGCTACACTAACCACTGACCAATTCTCAAGGTCCCGGGTCTTCCTCTCACCCATACTTTTAGTCGTCAGGGTTACTCGAATCTTTATCCATATACTAATCATTTTATATCCTGAAGTGGGGAAAATCATTTTGCAATAATAATAATCACAAGTTCTTTCAAACAGTAGTACTTCACATCGATAATTAATACATATGATCAGTCACTATTAATCATATAACCTTTGAGCCCGTACATCTCAAAGAAAGGTGTTAAGTTAAGAGAATAAATTCTCCGCCACCAAAATAGATATACTATCAATAGCAACTAACTGATTATGTGATAAAAATACAATGTCAAACATATAATCCATTTCCAAATCATTTCGACAAAAATATCGGGTTTAGTCCTCGAAATCCTTTCTGTTTTATAAAACATTCCCTGTCCAAAATCGGGAAAATAATTCCTTTCATTTAAGAAAATCCCATTTCAATATTATTAATTAAATTGAAATGAACCAAACAACATCGCTAAACATCTCATAGTCAAATCGTGAAATAAATCACGGGGTGTTAGCATACAAATATTCTACCCGACCCAATGCTAAATATTAAAGCATAACTGCTCATAAACTGGTCGAGCACAATCCAAACAATCAATTAACAACTACAAATATCAACAACATAGTACATTTGGTTCTAACACCTTCTGTGTTCTGGTAAATTTAATTACCTTCTTACATTTAAAATCTAATTAAAGATTTATTAAAACCCAAATTTAGTTTTTATCTTTAAACGCCATTTACAATTTGATATCAAGTACAAGGCTTTGAACAGAAATCGTATTGACTTATATTCAACATCAAATTCTAAAATCAACAGATACCATATCGGTAATAGCGGTACTGATATTTTCTAAATTCCTCTCAACAACATTTGTACAATTACAGAATCCAATACTGAAATATCCGAAGATTAATTACATTCAAACTCTTTGTAATTTATTCATTGGAAAATTCCAGTTTTATTACAAATCCCATTTATAAATTAAAATCATTGGACTTGTTACTCTAGTTGTTAACTAGGCCATTCAAATGAAAATATCTTTTATCTTTTCAAAGCTTGGAATATTTCATCCAAAATCTTTCCAAATCCTTTATTATGATTTTATATAATTTATTTATATTTTTAATAATTTTATTAAGGCCCTTACAGTTGGTTTCCAATATCGGCCATTGAACTGCATCCATAACGACCTTTTCCAAAACAATTTTGGACCTTAACTAAAATCTAACCTTGGATTTTAAAAATTCTTATTCTATTAGAGAGCTCATTTCATTACGGTCCCAACGATTCCGTATTCAGGAGAATCCGGTGGTCGGATCTCCCGATCTGTCAGTTTGAAGTTACGAGTTGACGTTCGCGAACTATTGCTGCGCAACGCGTTCTTTTCAAGCCCGAATTCAATTTATAAATTTTAATTGTAAACTGAAACGCCTCTTAACCATTTTTATAAATAATATATAATATATATAATCATGTTTGAAAACTCGTTATAGTCGTTACTATTCAAAATCGTGTATTGCACTATACGGTCAATTTTAATATTTTTCACGAATAAAATAATAATATTTTTCAAAACTCATTATTTTCAATTCAAATTTTCTAGACAGTTGTTATAAGATAAACGATAAACTTTCGAAGGAAAACTTCTTTTAAAACGTTTATCATAAAACTTAACGGAACTTCACTTTGGAAAATTAATATTCATTTTAAATTGGAAAACTTCGATATACCAATATCAATTGATAATTAGTTCTAAACCATTCGTTATAGTTACGAATATTCATCTATATTTTTATATATTTGCGTCCATCCAAAATCGGATGTCAAAATCAAATTTCTAATTTTCATTGAAATCATATTATTAAAATATTCATATTCATTCTGGATTGGAATCAAACCTCAACCAATTTCTGGATAAAATAATTTATATGGATTTTATTCATCATATACATCAAACAACAGTTGTAAACAACTATCAGACTTACAAATAACATCCAGAGTGCTCTTATATTCATATAAGCCTTAAATAATTATTTAACGCTCATATCGGTCTGTCAATCAATCGATTAACATCCAATCTAAACACTTAAGATTAGTGTAAATCAAACATATCCCAACACCAGCATGGGGTTTTCAACCAATAAATAATCAATTAATGAATTATTTATTCAATTCAATTGATAACATTTAAATAGGTGAACATAAACAAGTCGTTCGACTTGTAAATGGATGTTTTAATCCAATTTCAAATACCAAAAATAATCTAACATTGTTCTTAACATGTTAATTATTTCAAAATCACATTCAAATCATAACATAAACAATCAACAATTCATCCATCGGGTTTGCAAACAATTGTGATGTGAGCTATTATGCACCGTATAACAATTTGTGATAATTAAATAGATAAAAATCAGCATAGGCAATCAATATATATTTAAATATGATTACAATAACATAACAAAATAATTTAGTGAGAGTATTGTCACATTGTTTGGTTTGAATTGCCAATTTCTTTTTAAATCAAATTGAATTTGGGTTTACTTTGACCCAAAAATGCAACTTGTTCCAAATTTGACCAAATTAGTATTTATGCGAAGCCCTCGACTCCACGATCGCAACGAATCCAGTTTCGCGATATTCTGAGTTCGTATGTAAAAGATATTAACGTACGAAATTTAAATACATGAATTAAATAATTAACTAAATATAAAAACCTTAATTTTTGCCCCAATTCGATTTCACCGTGGTTCCCTACCATCCATCACCCACAGCCGTGCCTATGGCGGTCCAGACCCTCGGCCGTCCACCCCCTCGAGTTCGCCTATACACGGCGCGCCACCGCCTAGAGGGGCGTTGCCCAGATCGCCGCCGGCGATCTCAATTTCCCGCTAGATCCAAATCGACGTTGACGTCAATTTCTGCCACCTCGCGCCGCGATACAGCTGTAGACCACCACCTAAGGCCGCGCCTCGCCACCAGCTACCATTCCCCTTCGAACACCTTTGCCTGAAAATGCCTGTGGCGACCGCCATGGGTCAAAATCCGATTGTGACCCTACTCTCAACGTCATCAACGTCCATGCCCAAATTCTGACCACCATAGGCCGATTCAAGCCGAACACTCCAAAGAAAAGTCGTAGCCCTCCTTCTTGTCTACAACTTTCCTTCTGCCACCAACATCTAATTCTCTACCGTTTGGTCATTAATTCACCAAAATCGAAAGCAATTTTCTGACTTTAAACCTAGATGCTGGTGAATCCGTTACTCCATACACCGTCAATTTTTTTTGGGTAGGTAGCTCTCAACAATCTCTAAAACTCCCCAGTTGGAAGTTTCCTCAAATTATTTATGAATTGAAAGATATAAATTACTTTGTGTCGAGGGGCTTATTTGCAAAATATCTTTAGAGAGAGAAAAGGGTGGTTGCAAAATTGCCAATGAAGATAGAGTTAGGGTTTTTGGAAGCGAAAAAGATTTTATATATGGAGTTTAATTTGATTTAATAATATTTTATTCTTTTGTTTGCTCAATGCTATCTTCGATCGATGTTTATCAATGCACTTATCACACACGAACTGTATTAGCGATGAAAATTGACATACAACTATGTTTTGGCAATATGGTCCTAATGAAACTTGTTTCGCCGCATTTTGAGTCTATTTGCTCAAAAAGCTCCATTTTGGGTTCAAATGGTTGATTGATTCACAAATTATTGCGCATGGGCACATACTAGCTTCAAAAATTACAAAATTCTGAATCTAGCATTAATTTAATATTTTGGATCCAAAGAATTTGGTTTCGAAAATGGAGTGCCATTTGCAAAATGGCCATTTTAAGGACTTAAATATTATTAAAATATTAATAAATTCCATAGCAACTATTTGGAATTATAATTTAGACGTAACTTACAACTTATAACTCGGAATCTCTATTTCTTACATTCGTCAGAAAGATATAGTTAATTAGATTCTAACGTTTCTTGTTTCATCAAATTCTGATTTATAACGAATTCTGTACATTCAATTGAAATAAAAAATCAAAATTTTAAACTACCGCGACGTTACGAACTCGTTTTATAATTAATATAAATATATATGTTCTATCTTCATTTGAAATAAAATTTAAGTCATTTATTCTCAAAATAAATCATTTAAAATATTTAATTTCTCTTAAAGTCAACTAATTTTTTTTAAATTGGTTCCGAAATTCAGGGTTGTTACATGTTCTTTTCTCCTTTTCATTTTTTTAACCCTAATAATCTGCATTTTCATGGATTGGATGTTTGACATTGAAATGCAGTGGTCATATTTGGTACTTACTTTCGATGGTCGGAAAGATAGCTCGTTACATAAGCGGAAATCCAATGCTAACGAGTTTAACCTTTTTAATTCAAAATCTAAATCCTACTCATATGTAAGTATGTTCTAGTAAGAAGTCGAGGCATTACTAGCACAGACTTCGTTAATCATTTTCCCCTCAACGAGTCTCCCCCTCAATTTTATTTTTCCTTATTTTATTTTATTTTTGTTCTGGTAGTAAAGAATTATTAGAGTTTGATGGTAAGGTTTACGAAATTTTTATAGTGTCACTTAGGATGCTACAATCGTTAAATTAACCTATGTTAAATATGTAAAAAGAAGTTTCTTCCCTCATCTTACCCATTAGATCTTGAACTCCTCGAAATCCATCTACCGGAACATGTCATAATGGCTATCCAACTATTTGAACACTTCACGGAGGAAATCCCACCATTCAGACACGTCAAAGATATCACCTAGGAAATTAACCAGGTTCAGCTTATATCTTGCCATAGTGTCGGAACTCATCTCGCACTTGCCATACATTGGCACCTATATAAATCGCTACAGTAGAGCACCCTTATAGACCATCCTATACATTTAAATACAAATCTCTTCTTCCTTATGTCTCCACTATACGTATTTGAATCATGATGAGTTATATTTGAAAATTATCCAAAAAAATCATTGCGAACACAATGGTAACATCCCCAAACCCAAATTTAAGCATTCATAAAGTATTTACTTCTAATTCATTTTCTTACTATAATTTGTTGTTATCCGTAAATTTTCGGGGTGTCAGAAATTGTGGTTCATAATGTGTAAAACTTTAATGAAGTTAGTTTGCTAAAAAAAATCCACTAAACCACATTGCATGATCATGAATTAGTAACTAATTGTGTTTGTACTATGTGTATTGATATTGGTAATGTTGATCTCAAAATTTGAATCGACACCAAGGATGCACGATGCACTTCACAATATCCTCAAGAATAGTAAAAATGGAGCCAAAAAACCAAAAAAATGCAAGTAAGGAGAGACACAAAGTTTTTATAGTGGTTCGATCAAGTGTGATCTACATCCACTTTGCCAAGTGATTCCATTATTGCATTTAGGATTATAAAGCAAACATATTCTCTCAATACATTCATGATTCACCTCACTTTTCTCACTCTTTTACTTAGTAAAGCTCCTATGAGAAATAAACGAGATCCTCCAAGTATGGATGTCGATAGAATCAATCCAAATTCTCTCACAAGTCTTAATGAATCTTCATGTCTTCACAATGAATGCGGAAATGAATCTTTGAATTGAAGTGTTTGAGATGATCAAATTGCTTAGAAGAAGTTGAGAATAGAGTTTAACAGCCCTTCGGGATCACCCAGAAGCCCCCATTAGAGTGGAGTTGAATCCCTATTTATAGAAGTGAGGAATGAGTGTGATATAGCTTTCAGGATTTGGATTTAGGTGTTGAGTATTTACGAGAATGCCACTACAGTTAATTGCCAATTTCCAAGCTCCTGCCCGATTCAAAGCCCCTTGAGCCAATTCAACATGTTCCTTTCCGATCCAGAACCTGCCGAGCCAATTGTAATGCGCTTCTACCCGGTCCAGATCATCTCGAGCCGCTTCAATGTATTTCTGTCCGATCCAGGACCTCTCGAGCCAACTCAATGTGCTTCTACCCGGTCCAGATCATCTCGTGCCGCTTCAATGTATTTCCGTCCGATCCATCATTTGACCGACCCACTGCTCAATTGATCGACCGATCTAGTGCTATATAAATTTTGTGGATAACATTTTTCCCCTCGGAGTTCACAATTTTGTTAATAAAGATTGTGGGCTTCGAAACATTTTAAATCCATGACATTTTGGTGGGCTATCGGCCCTTGGTTCTGACTTTGGGTCGGACATGCTGCCTTCGTGGCTCGGGTTGGTTTGGATCGGCCCAACACATGGGTACTATATATAATTGACCCATCACTTTTCCCTTTTCATTTTACTTTGGTTGAAAGCTGTTTAATGGCGGCTCCCTCTTCTTAAAACAAATTACTTCAACTCGAGTGCCTGATCCGACTCCCTACTCCAATTCATTTCCAAGTCGCTTCCTTTCGATCAGCTCGAGCCGAGAATTCAACCTTCCAAACTCATGCCATTCCAAATCCAAACCCGCCTCGTCATACGCACAATTGCAGGTATTTTGTCTCTTTTTTTTGGTTTGGTGATCTCTTTTGATTTTGGGTTCGAATTGTAATGAACTAAATCCAAGAGGTTTATAGTTTGTCAACCCAAGCTAGTTCTTTGAATTATAGGCTTTAGATTTTGAATTTTGTGTTGTTGGAACGATTGTAATGGGGTTGGAACTGATCGGAGTGCACTTGCAGTTATGTACATTGATCTCGATCAATGCATCACCTATTAAATTTTCATTTTGCTTTTACATATGCAACATGCTTGATGAAATGCTTGAATCAAGAACTTGCCCTTGAATCGGAACTATCAGTGGGTCGGTCATGGATGATCCATTTTGGATCAATTCTGACTGATTCAATATGAATCAGTCACGTCTGATCCAATCTAGATCAGCCATGACTGATTCAATTTGGATCGGCTTCGACCGATTCAGATTGGATTGATTCTGGTTGATCTGCTTTGGATCGGTTTTGGCCGATTCAATTGGAATTGGCTTTAGCCGATCCAAGTTGGATCGGTCTTGGCCGATTCAGATTGAATTGGCTCTGGCCGATTCAATTCGGATCGGCTCTCAGCCTATCCAATTTGGATCGGTCTTGGCCAATTCAGATTGAATTGGCTCTAGCCGATTTAATTCGGATCGGTCTTACCCGATTCAATTGGAATTGGCTCTAGCCAATCCAATTTGGATCGGTCTTGGCTGATTCAGATTGAATTGGCTTTGGCCGATTCAATTTGGATCGGTTTAGGGCGATTCAAATTGAATTGGCCTGGACCGATTCAACTTGATCAGGATGATCGATCCATCTGAGGCTCCGACTCTTTACCATTTTCCACCCTTTTTAGTATAAGTTCATAACAAAATTTAAGATTGATCACTCTCATTATGACAACTCAAGCTTTATCTTCATCGAGTTGCACACAATGCTCTTGTTATAGGAAATATATACTTGTATTCCATTATCAAATATATCTGTTTGTGCAGAAATGGATAGTAGACAGAAATCCCGCCAACATCTTGAAGCAATGTCTACATCGGCCAGTACTTCTACAATTGCAGCTAACGTTTATCCTGAATTTCTGATCCCCAAGCCTTTGACTAAAAAACCCGATGATAGTGAACCAAACAAACTCGGCGATCGCGGGTATAAGACTTTATGTGCCCAATTCAATATATTAGAGGATGAGTCTAAGTTTCCAGAGGATAATGAGTTTGCGGATAACCCCCTGGATATGTTGCTGTCAACCGATACATGTTGACGATGGGTGGTGTCCCCCCTTTTAACCCTTTCATAGAGATGATTTTAAAGCGTCTATCCATTGCCCCCATGCAACTTCATCCCAACGGTTACGCTATCCTAACTTGCCTTTACATACCTTTTATGAGAACCAAGGAACGCCCCCAACCTTTGAAGAGGTTCGTTCTTTATACACCTTCAAAAAGAAACAACTTTCGCCATCGATTGTTAGCTTAGAAGGAAAGTACCCTAAGATTGTAACTGACTTGATGGAAAGTGTCAAGGGCTACTTAGAAAACTATTGCTTTGTACTCTGTCCTGACGGCTTTTATGGAAGATGGATGGGAGGAGGTAATGGCATATTTGCACATTTTGCCTTTATCTCTTCAGTTAGCTTTGGTGTGTTTAACCATCCTCTTTTATTTTGCAGACCTGCCCTCTTTTGACTCCAATGATAATATTGGCAACGAATTGTATGATACTTTACAGACCATTCCTGAGGCACAAAGAAGTAGGAGATATCTAATTACCGAGGAATTTCTTTATCAGTAGCGTATGCTTGATCCTTCCCGTACTCTCAAATTGCAGCTTTTTCCTAAGACAGGAATTGCCGGTAAAGGTCCCACTCGTAGGTCTTCCTTACAAAAATGCCCTACTACTGCAGGAAGCAGTAAGACGCCCCCTAAAGCTAAGCTGTCTTCTATTAAGGAAGGGAAGTCCGAGCATGACAAAGGGCAAAGTGGAAGTGTTAAGGAAGTGACTGAGGGAGGTGAGGAGGATTTGACTTCTTCACGAACCCTTTGTGACCCGACTAATGGACATAAAACAACAGAAAATGCTGAAGTTGCTTCTGATGACAACACCGGTGTTAAGAAGTCTTCTAAAGAACCCCTCACACCGGTTATCCCCAAAGGTTATTCTTCGGATACCTTTAAGAATTTAAGTGACATTAGCTCTGCTAAGCACATTATTCCTCACGACGTTTCACTATCAGCCCCTGCATTACCTGCAAAGGATAAAGCCAAGAAGGCCGTTGATGTAGGAACCTCATTAGATGACCCTTGCAAGAATCTTTGTCCTGGAAAATCTACTGCCAATATAGGACTCCTTTCAAATGCATCTCTTAATATTGGTTTGTTACTAAATCTGTTTTGACAAGCGCTTGCTTTTTAACATTGCTTACTGCTCTTCTAAACTTACTTTTTGAAGCTGTTTTATCCTCCATTAATATGAGTACCGAATTCTTGTTTCTTCTTTTCCCTTAGGTATAGGAGCAATGCTGAAGTCCTCATTTTTGCAAGATTTTAAAGAAAAGTGAAACCAGAAAGATTCAAAGCGTTTTTTTAAACAGATCTCATCCATCATAATATCCCTGTCGGCCTGACCCTCCTCAACACTCAAACATTTCACCAGTCTCGGCCACTTCCCGAGCTTCCCGAAACCGATGAACAAAGGCGATGGAGGTAGGATGACGAAGCTCGACGGGAGGAAAAGGAGAGGGAAAATGTCGAGAAGAAAAAGAAGAAATCCAAGCGAAAAGACAATGCAGGTGAAGGGAATAAGAGTGATTCTCAAAAGCGCCACAAGTCGGATGACTTTCCTATGCCAGACACTCATTCTACCTTCGAGGAAATACCCCTGGCCTCTACATCAGTCACTCCCGCCCCTGCTGATCTTGAGATCATCATGAACAGGCCTTGCTATATTCCTAGCCCAGCTAATTTTGGCCTTGCTGACCGGTTCCCAGGTTGGAATCTTAGAGGAACATGTCTCAATTTGGATATTTATCTTAATGACAAGTGAGATTTGCTTGAGCAGTTTGATGACTTGCAAGGTAGTGCATCTACGCAATTTTACGTGGCTCATAATCAGTTGCAAATAGCTAGGGATCAATTTGACATAAAGTTAGACAAGCTCAAACGTCAGGCCGAGAAACAATTAGGACTGTGGTGTTCCCTTGCTCGCGAACTTTCAAGGGTTAAAGGGATTACCCTCGATCGTATTGCCACCTTAGAGAGTGATAAGGTCGAATTGATTAAAGCCATAAAATCACAAGAGAAAATTATTGCTTCCCATTCCAAGAAAGATTTAGAGTTATCAAACTTGGAGCTGGAAAACAAAAGGCTCAAAGAAGAACTTGCTACTGCGAAGCTGAATGAAAATACTCTATCAGCACAACTACAAGGAGCTCAAGCTGCTAGACAGATGACTGTATCTCAGTTAGCCATGGAAAAGAACTTATCAACCGCCCACCAACAAGAGAATGCTGCTCTTCGTGAGAAGGTTACTTCACTCAGCACAACCCTTGAGAGAGAAAAACTTAAAGTTGCCACTGATCTTGAAAAGGTTCGCTTAGAAGATGAAGCTTCCTTTTCTGCCTTTTACGTCTGTAGTGTTATGAACAAAGGAAGCTTGCGTTTTTTGGAGGAAAAATTAGAGATTACTCCAGCTCTTGTTTGGGAGCGAATTCTAGAAATCAACGAAGGCTTCCGCAGTGAAAACGATCTCATTGGGGATCTCCTTGATCCAGAGTCTCGTGATGCTTTAGTCGTGGGGAAGGCTCAGTTAGCAGCGGCAAGGGGCCTTCTTGAAGACAGAGCTGGTTGTTAAGGAGAACCCATTCTCAATACAAATGTTAAAGCCCATGTGGACACTGTCGATGTTGAGGGCTCTGGTTCACAGATTTCTGCTGATCTTCCTGACCTTCAGAAAGACAAAAATGGAGGCAATGACGTTGGTAGCCCTCTTCATGCAAGCGGGTTTGAAGTCGAAGCACGTATGAATATTGAGGCGGGTCTCACAGCTACAGGTAAAACGAAGATTGTTCAATCGTACCAAACCTAGACCACCTATTCACTTCTCTCGGTACCACTACATATTTAGCTCACTGTTTGTCTTCCTTAGGTTTGATCTCACTGACACTTCCTTCCGGTGGGTTTACTGCCATGATAACTGAAGCCATGACCACCGACTCAATTCTAATATTGACACCTCCTACCCCAGCTTATAATCCATGCCAGGGTGACAAGTCTCTGCTTAGTGTTATGACTCCGGGATCCTTGGACACTAAGATTGATGCAATTGCAGGCTTGAAAAAGGACGTTGATTATTTCACAAGTGAGGGAGGTTCAGAGCATGCTGACGAGTCCCCGACATAAGATACTGAGATTCAAGGAAAACGGGAAACATCTTTGAGCCGCAAGGGAAAGACAACGGTCTGGAAGAAGAAGAAAGAAAAGGTCGCTACTATATCTTCCCAAGAGAGTCCCAGTGGTACAGTGATCAAAGGTGGAGATCAATCGGTTGGACCGACTTTGAGGTCTGGGGGCTCAAAGAGTGGAAAGAAGAAGTAATGCCTTAAACCAGTTTCCCTTATTTTTTCGTTTCCTTTTATGTACTGCATTTAGACTGATTGTATATGCGAGTGCCGGCCCTCGCTTACTACTTTTACACTTGACTTTGTAATTCTGTGATCTGACTCTGTGCTGCTAAAATGAAAACTGTGTTCTTCTTATTGCACTTGAGCTTTGTCTTACTTTACTGCTTTGCATTCTGCACTTATCATCTTTTAATGATTGCAACACAAAGATTTTACACTGTAAGTTACTTGTTAACATAATACCTTGTATAAAATGATCCCGTGATATTATAGTAAGTTATTTATTTTCGTTTCCCTAAAGAAATATTTATAAACCCGTTATTCATTGTGGCTGAATGACTCAGCCACTTGTAGAATTTGTAGGGTGCCTCCGGGAAGCTCTTTGGGTCCGTCACTAACCGAATTGGGAAGACCCGGCTTATGATCGGTTGCCCTATTAGGGATCTTTTAAAGCCCGTCAGTAACTGGATATGGAAGATCCAGAATTAATAGTTGAGTTTGAAGGACCCAACATCTGATCGGATGCCTCCGAAGAGGTCTTATAAGCCCAGTGTTTATATCGCTATCCAGCCATGTACTAATGGCATTGACGATGAACCGAGTGCCCCTCACGGAGAGGTCTTTGGTTTACGAACTCAATATTTATTATGGCCGGACCATGTACAAATGTTTCGGACAACTAACTGAGTGCCCCTCAGAGAGGTCTTTGGTTTTAAAACCCAATGTTCATCGCAATCCGACCATGTGTTAACGGCATTGGCGATTGATTGGGTGCCCCTCGGGGAGGTCTTTGGTTTATCATTGTGCAGTTTCTTGGGTCAACCGCTAGCTCATTTGTCGGTTTTTATCACGACTTGTTAGAGCTAGGGCTTTCAACCTTACAATTAAGAAGGTGCCCCTTTGGCAAAACTCACAGTTTCATTTGTGATTTAAGCTTCCTGTCATTTGACGGACCAGTCCTTGGTGTCTCGTATTTGCACCGCTATGTCTTCATCATCGAGCTAATTGCAAATGGTGTTTTTGAGCATTGAGTGGTGGGTATCGGAGCTATTTTACCCAGGATGTGCGATAACAGCCTCAAGGATTGGTTAGGTCATAATGATATCAGCATATCTTTTGGAGGTTCTGCAATTAAAATCGAACTTTAGTGAGTAACTTGCAAATGTGTGATTTAGGCAAGTAATTCGATTCCTTTCATTTATATTTACAAAACTTGTAATAGCGTTGCATGGTATGTACAATGCATGTTATTTACAAATGATACGAAAGGAACATTAAAAGAAGTAGTGTCGGAGATGTATAGCATTCCATGCTCTTGGGAGTTGGACTCCGTCTGTTGTCCTCAGCTCAAATGTACTATCCGAGAATTTTTGGCTTATCACATATGGCCCCTCCCAATTGGGTCCTAGTACCCCAGTTCCTGTCATGATTTTCTTAAGAACGAGATCCCCAACTTGGAAGGTCCTTCACTTAACTCGAGCATTAAAATGACGAGCTATTCTTCTCCGATGAGCCATAACTCTGAGTTCTGATTCTTTTCTCTTTTCCTCAAGTACGTCTAGTGCTTCGAGTTGAAGTTTTTCATTCTAAGCTTGATTGAAGTAGATCATTCTATGAGTCGGAACTTCTAGCTCAACCGGGATCATTGCTTCGGATCCAAATGCGAGGGAAAACGGTGTGTGCCCTGTTTCAGTTTTATGGGTAGTTCGATATGCCCATAGTGCAAGCGGAAGCTCATCATCCCAACCACCCTTGGCTTTCTCAAGTCGTTTTTTGATGGTTGATTTCAGGATCTTGTTGATTGCTTCCACTTGCCCGTTAGCTTGCGGATGGGCGACGGCTGAAAAACTTTTCTTGATCTTGTATTTGGCACAAAAGTCTAGGAACTCGGCGCTCTCAAACTGAGTCCCATTATCAATGATTATTTTTTGCGGTATGCCAAACCTGCAGATGATGCTTTTCAAAACAAAGTTGATCACCTTCTTCGCAGTAATAGTGGCTAGTGGCTCAGCTTCAGCCCATTTAGTAAAATAGTCAACTGCCACTATTGCGTATTTCATATTTGATTTTGTAGTGGGTAATGCCCCAATCAAATCTATGCCCCAGACAACAAATGGCCATGGACTGACCATCTGGGTCAATTTGGTTGGTGGTGCTTTCAGAATTTTTGCGAATCTTTGACACTTATCACATCTTTTGGCATAAGTCATCGCATCCAAGTTCTCATTGGGCCAAAAATAGCCATATCGCAAAACTTTATTGGCAAATGTCTGACCACCAATGTGACCTCCGCAGTCTCCCTCATGTAGTTCTGCCAAGATTGCTTTCGGCTCTTCCTTGGACAAACATCATAGTAATGGCATAGAGAATCCCCGTCTATACAACCTCCCGTCCTAAACAAGATATAACGGAGCCTTGCGCAGTATCTTCCTCTGCTTTTTTGGTTCCTCAGGAAGCGTTTCGTTGAGGATATATTCCTTAATCGGCGTCATCCAGGACATAGGTTCTTCAACTGTTTTGATGATCCAGTCAACATATTCCTCTTCAATGGCAGGGGTTGTAAGGACTTCTATAGGTGTTAACCCAAGCAAGTGTGCATCAGAAGAACTAGCATATTTAGCGAGAGAGTCCGCCTTTGCATTTTCTTCTCTTGGAATGTGAGACATGGTGTAGTGATCGAGGTTGTTGAGAAGTTCCATGGCTTTAATAAGATAAGAAGGAAGATTTCCAACTTTGGTCTGAAATTCCCTAAGGACCTGACTCACTACCAATTGGGAATCACCGAAGATCTGCATGGTTTTTAAATTTAGCTCTTTTGCTAGTTTTAACCCTTTTATCAATGCTTCGTATTCGGCCTCATTATTGGTCGATGGAAATTCCAACCTTAATGCATAACACAAGGAATGGCCTTTTGGAGTTTCTAAGACAATTCTGGCACCCGAACAGTAATCATTCTTTGAGCCATCAATGTATAGCTTCCAACTAACAACTGATCTTGTTGGTTCCTTAACTCCATCTCCTCTGTACATGAATTCGGCAATGAAATCTGCTAAAGCTTGCCCATTGATAGCTCTTCGAGGGTGATAGGTGATGTCATATTGTCTGAGCTCGATATTCCACTTCAATAACCTTCCAGAGGTTTCCAGACGGAAGATAATTTGCATTAGCGGCTGATCAGTGAGGACTTTTATTGGATGGGACTGGAAATATGGTCTCAATTTCTTTGAGGCAACGAGTAGACAATACACAAGTTTGTCTAGCTTTGGGTAATTCAATTCTACCCCAGAAGCCCCTTACTAATATAGTAAACTGGTTGTTGGATCTTAGCGTCCTCCCGGACGAGTGCGGTGCTCAAGGCATGTGGTGATATAGCCAAGTATAGGAATAGCTCTTCTCCATTTCTAAGTTTAGAAAGCATCGGTGAAGACTCCAAATGTTGGATTAACTGTTCGTAAGCCATTTGACATTCTGGGGCCCATTGGAAGTTTTTCTTTCCTTTTCTTAAAGCGTCAAAAAGTGGGATGTATCGATCCGTTGCTTTAGAGATGAAGCAGCTAAGGCAGCAATTTTCCCATTCAAGCTCTGAAGCTCCTTTGTTGTTTTTGGCGCTCGCATTTCTCGTAATGCCGTGATCTAGGAAGGATTTACTTCAATGCCCCTGGCATTGACTATGAATCCGAGAAATTTCCCCTGAAGAAACCCCGTATGAGCATTTCAGAGGATTTAACTTCATGCCGATTTTTCTAGGGATATGGAACATCTCTGCTAGATCCTCTAGGTGATCTTCAGCCTTTTTGGACTTTACTAATATGTCATCGACGTAAACCTCCATAGTGTTCCCAATTTGGGATTTGAACATGGAGTTCACAAGACGCTGTTATGTTGCTCCTGCATTCTTTAGTCCAAATGGCATAACCTTATAACAATACAAGCCTCTGTCAGTTATAAAACTTGTGTTCTCCTGATTCGGTTCATGCATCATAATTTGATTGTATCCGGAATACGCATTCATGAAAGATAATAATGCATGCCCCGCGGTTGCATCGACAAGCTGGTCGATTCTAGGCAGAGGAAAACTGTCCTTGGGACACGCTTTGTTAAGGTCTGAGTATTCAATGCGTACTCTCCATTTTCCATTAGACTTCTTGATGAGGACTGGATTCAAGACCCAGTCGGGAAATGTAGACGCTCGTATGAAATTATTCTTAAAAAGTCTATTTATTTCTTCTTTTAATGCCATCGATCTTTCAGGTCCTTGAGTTCATCGTTTCTGTTTTACAGGAGTTAAATTGGGATTAAAATTCAATTTATGAACAATTACATCTGTTGATATTCCACACATGTCTGAATGCGTCCAAGCAAAGACATCTAAGTTTGCTTCTAGAAACAATATCAAATCCTTTTGCAGCTTTTGGCCCAAATGAGATCTTATCTTTATGACTTGGTCAGGATCTTTATCATGTATTGAAATAGAAATGGTATCTTCAGCCGGTGCCGCTCTGTCTTCCCCCATACTGGTTTTTCTCGAATCAATTTCCTTCTGATCCCTACTATATTCACCAATATGAGGGCTCTGCATTCTTTATCACTTCTTTCTCCCTTGCCTCGGCAAGTTCCATCAGGTAGCACTCCCTTGCTGTTTGCTGATCGCCTTTGACTACTCCAACCCCATTTTAAGTGGGAAATTTCATCGTTAGGCACCATGGCGCCATTGTTATTCTGAAAGCTGCGAGAGTTGGTCTTCCAAGGAAAGTGTTATAAGCGGACCACTCATCGATTACGACGAAATCTTGCTTCTGTGCCGCCATGTTTTCCCCTTCTCCAAGCTCAACAAGTAGATTGATGAATCCGATTGGCTGAACTGCTTGTCCAGTGAATCCATGAATTTTTCTTTGATAGGATTTTACATCCTCCATGGTGAGCTTCATCCTTTGGAAAGCACTGACGAAAAGGACACTAACAGATGCTCCGCTGTCAACTAGAACTCTTCTAACCATGGCAGGACCTAAGCCTATGGTTATCACCATTGGATCTTCAGTTGGAGTGATCAATCCGTCTGAGTCTCGATCCTTAAACACAATGTCGTCACAGGGTACCTTGGTATCTTTGCTGGAAAAGCTTCATCCATAATCATGAGTTCTTCTTCCCTTGGGAGTTTTTTTCATCTCATTAGCATACTTCACAATGTCCCCCCAACTTTTCTTGGCAGGGTATTGACCTCCTGAAATGGTGTTAATGATCAACCTTAGCATGACAGCATTTGTAGCATTCTCACCTTGCTTTGGTTGTCCTGTGGATGTTCCTTGACCTTAGGGAGCTTGAATACTTTACGGATTCTTTGTGTATTGCTAAAGTCTGTTCTTCCTTATTAGTTCCTCGATTAGGCTCTTTAGGTGCCTACACTCATTCGTGCTATGACCTGGCTGGTTATGAAACTGGCAAAATCTCCCGGATTTTATGGCGGCATCGCTAACCTTTATCTGCTTCGGTATTGGGTACTCTTCAGTCTCCTTAGTGGCCATGAAAATATTTTCCACCGTTTCGTTCAATGGAGTCAACTCCGAGTTCTTGAAGAAGCGGAACTTTTTGCTGACTCGATTGTCTTTCCCATCATTTCCCCATTTCTGACCTCCAGGGTTTTTCTGATTGCTTTCTGCATCATTGTTCTTCTTTTCAGAGTGTATGCTGCTTTCCGGGATATCCCTAGCATAGGCAGGATCCTCATCCACACCTATGTATTCCTCAACCTTATCATACAACTCCTCTAAAGTACTTGGCTTCTTCTTTTTTATCCACCGTCCAAGCTTAGTTTTCTTGCTTATAGCCCCCTTTAAGGCCTTCAAAGCCAGCGAGGCTCATAGTTTCCCACTTCTGCCACAACGGTATTAAAGCGAGTAAGGAAGGCCCTAACAGATTCTCCTGGTCTTTGCTCGAGTTCATTCAATTCCATAATATCTCGCACTTTTGTGACATGAAGTCTGAATTGCTCCCTGAACAACTTGGCCAGGGTAGCAAAATCATCCACTGACCTGAGTGGCAATTTGGTGAACCAAAGCGACGCCACCCCCTCAAGGTAGGTCGGAAAGTACAAACACTTCAACTCATTAGTGGCACGAGCCCCATCCATGTGTTGGTCGTAGTTGAACAAAAACACATTTGGATCGGTTGTCCTATTATAAGCTTGCACTACTGGAGGCTTGAATTATTTCGGATATGGTGCCATTTTGATTCTTTCGGCGAGCGGAGTTTTTATGGGAGCAAATCCCCATTCTTTTTCATCATCCTACTTCTTCTAATTTCTCTCCATGATTTTATGGATCATTTCTGATATTCGCTCCTTCTCATTGTGTTGGTCCGCGGGGCTGACGCCGTCTTCCTTACCGGATGTCTGCCTAAGCAAACGGTCACGGTTCGGATTTGGGGACCCTAAACCTCCTGCTTGGAAAGGTGCCCCTTTGGCGGAACCAAGCACATGTTGAGAAGTCGCTTTATCAAGGTGGTTGCGAGCGGGTAGCTTTGCCTCCTTATGGTTAGGATTTTTCTTCTCTTGAACAAAATTTTCTCGGATTGGGCTTGAAGAAGAAGAACCAGTGTTTTCTATATGTGGAGTCTGTATGGATTTAGCACGGGCGGTCTTCATGGTGACTTTTGCCGTAGCGGCTTGCATGGCAAACATCGTTTCGACTCTCTTCATCATGGCCTCATTTGCAATATTCATTTGGATAGTTAAAGTTGCGGCCACTTCATCTAACTCTTGTCTTGTTATGGCGGCTCCAGCCCCAGAACATTCCCCAACTTCAAATCGAGTGATAGGAGGAGTATTTTCACGATCGGTGATATTATCACCATTCTCGGCATTTTGACTCGTGATCCTCTTTGGCGGTCTACCCGGTTTACCCATAGCTTAGGCAAAGGCTTGGAGTAGATCGTAGTGAAATAGGATTGGATCTTTTTAATGCAAGGCTTCAAAACTTGTGGAAGAATGAGAGAAGAGGGAGGATTGAATCGGCCCCACGGTGAGCGCCAATTGTTGATCTCAAAATTTGAATAAACACCAAGGATGCAAGATGCACTTCACAATATCCTCAAGAATAGAAAAAATGGAGCCAAAAAACCAAAAAAATGCAAGTAAGGAGAGACACAATTTTTTTATAGTGGTTCGATCAAGTATGATCTACATCCACTTTTCCCAGCGATTCCATTATTTCATTTAGGATTACAAAGAAAACATATTCTCTCAATACATTCATGATTCACCTCACTTTTCTCACTCTTTGACTTAGTAAAGTTCATATGTGAAATAAATGAGCTCCTCCAAGTATGGATGTTGATAGAATCTGTAACAACCCGTATTTTTGAATAACATGTTATAACATAAATGGAGGCAGAATTAAACTGTAAAATCTGAATCAATGGAAACGGGCTATGCCATTGCGTTCGTCTCGGAAAAATACGCGAAATAGAGTCCGAGTTTTCGAAAATCGGAGTCCGTATGACCAAGCTATGGCCTCGCGAAGTTTCACGAAAAATTCCCAAATTAAAGTATACTTAATTAAGTGAAATGGGTTGCGCAGAGAAATATATATATATTGATATATATATATATATATATATATATATATATATATATAATTGAAAATTAAATAAATATGCAAAAATGTTCAAAACAGCGAATTGGGAGAGGGGAATAACCAAACCGGCCGATTTTTGAGGTCGACCCAAGCCCGCTGGGTCGACTAGGGGTTAATCCAGGGTGTTTGGCTGTCAACCCGTGGGCCGATTCGCTCAAATGCAGATTTTGCATTTGAATGGTTCTCATGGTCCATCTTTAATCTAAAGGCCCTAGATGGTTCCTATACTTGACTTCTTCCCCAAGACATGCTTTGATGGCTTGGATTGAATCTAGGGTTAATCCTATGGCCTAAAACACTTGCCTAATCTATAAATAAGACCCTAACCTACCCTAAATCATCATTATTCATTCTAGCAACTAAACTATGGCAAAATCAATCCTCTCATGGCCTCCACTCTCTTCATAAATTCCTAAACAAATTCTTATGAGATTTTCCATGCATACAAGTGTTTTTAGACTTGTATGATCATCATTAGCTTGCATTCAAGTCAAGTTTCTATCTTTGCATCATAAAGAGAGAGTTTTGATCTATTTTGCTTGCATTTTGGGGTTTAACTGGTTGCATAAGGGTTTTCTTACATTTGCTATACTCATTTGAGTCCGCATAAGCATTGTAAGCCCTATTCTACTCTCATACTTAAACTTTAAAGTTAAATGTATGATATGCAAGTTGTGTTATGCAAGTTTGATATGTAAGTTGTCATATGATAAGCAAGTTGTGTTATGTAAGTTGTCATGTGATAAGCAAGTTGTGTTATGCAAGTTTGATATGTAAGTTGTCATATGATAAGCAAGTTGTGTCATGCAAGTTTGATGTGCAAGTTGTCACATGATATGCAAGTTATGCTATGCAAGTTTGATATGTAAGTTGTCACATGGTATGCAAGTTATGCTATGCAAGTTTGATATGTAAGTTGTCACATGGTATGCAAGTTATGCTATGCAAGTTTGATATGCAAGTTGTCACATGATATGCAAGTTATGCTATGCAAGTTTGATATGTAAGTTGTCACATGATATGCAAGTTATGCTATGCAAGTTTGATATGCAAGTTGTCACATGATATGCAAGTTATGCTATGCAAGTTTGATATGCAAGTTGTCACATGATATGCAAGTTATGCTATGCAAGTTTGATATGCAAGTTGTCACATGATATGCAAGTTATGCTATGCAAGTTTGATATGCAAGTTGTCACATGATATGCAAGTTATGCTATGCAAGTTTGATATGCAAGTTGTCATATGATATGCAAGTTATGCATGCTTTTTGAGGCCTAATGCAAGTATTTGAACATATGTACATTTCATATGCCACCATGTTGAACTTGTGGCTTCAACACTTTTATGTCATGATTATGCCAAGTTCCCTCTTTCTATCCTTTATGCGCTATTGCGATATGTAAGCGATGGGATTGCGTTTGGGGTTGGGTAAACTTAAAAGACATAAAAACATAAGCTTGGGAATTTACCTATTAAGTTAGGTCTACCCATTGGGAATTTACCTATTAAGTTAGGTCTACCCAATTGCTTGAAAATTTGTAACATGTTTTGGAAACATGGTGGACATGACACTTAGAAAAGATAAGTGTGGCCAACTCGAGGTTGGGTTGAGTTTGTAGCGTAAACCTACCCGGAACCGACCGGCCTAACTAGTTGCTACAAACGATAGGACCCAATGTGAGAAGTTGGTCATCTTGTACCTTGGACCCGAGGTTAGACCAAGTTGTGGTGTAAAGCTACCCGGACCCGCCCGGCCTAACTAGTAACCACAACAAAGTCTAATGTGAGAGGTTAAGGCGCATTAATTAATTAATGCCTCATGATTAGGGTTAAGTCATGGTCCATTTAATACTTAACCAATTTGGGCTTGGTAGATTAACGGGGTTGAGTTAACCTACACTTAACCAATCTGAACTCGGTAATTTCACGGGGTTAAGTTGAACTATACCAATCCAACTCAGTAATTTGATAAGGCTGAGAACCGATTTGATACCTGGTCTGGATAAACTAACTTGATTGATAAGTTAAACGAACCTGCTTTGCGGATCTGTAGGACCCACACTAAGTTAGGCAGGTTTGTAAATCTGTTATCTGATCCGTTAGTCTGAAAACTAATCGTCTGAACTTTGTATGTCTGAACTCTGTTAATAAGTTAATCTGAATCTGATAGTCTGGGGACACAAGGGGGAATACTTGTGTCATCTGTTGTTTGGGACCCATATTAGTCAGTAACCCTTTCTGGTATCAAAACTTTGACCCAACTGTAGGTAGGGTCCGGGCACGCTTACTGAACTAATTATAAGTGGTTCATTCTGATAATGGCGATGGGTGTTGATGGTGCGTTCCAACCGGGTCATGTGCGTGCATGGATCCCGGTCTGCCTCTGAGGATGTAAGACGCCGTGACATCTATAAATATGCCTGTGCCAATTGGTTGCCACTTTAGGGGGTGATACACCCTATCGTGGGGCCGACACAGGGTATTTATGTATTAGGGAGCCGATCGCTTGGGTAGGATTTAGGGTACACTTAGTTCTGTCTGATTCTGTTGGTACCGTCTGTTCTGTTGGGTGGCAACACCCGTCTGTTTCTGCGTGGTACCGTTCTGTTAGGGTGGTAAAGGCCCATTATAGTTAGTATTCTATTTCTGTACTTTATCTGTTAGGGTGGTAAAGGCCCATTATAGTTAGTATTCCGTTTCTGTACTTTATCTGTTAGGGTGGTTAAGGCCCATTATTGTTAGCATTCCGTTTCTGTACTTTATCTGTTGGGATGATAAGAGACCATTTTTCCCAAGCTCTATTTCTGTATGGATCATTCTGTTCCGTCCTGTTTCGATGTGAACATTGGGGTAACACCTAATCCTGTTATACTAGGATTGGTACCAAGAAGTTGGATCTTGATTTGAGTCAAACACCTGATACTGGGCCAAGTTTAGGCCAAGGGATAAATTCTTGATTATACATGACATGTTAGAATGCTGATACACCTGTGGTGCAAAACCTTAAACCTGATTATGCGATGACACCTTTATCTACCTTGTTAGTTAATCATCATGCTAGTATGTTGTTATCCTTTATGTTCATCCCTGCCGCTCATGCCAGTTAAATTTATCAGTTTACATTGATTGTAGTAGGGCTTACTCAGTCTTTTTGACTGACCTGTTTTCTTTCGCCTCTTTTCTTCCGTTTCACCCCCCCTCCCCCCCAGGTTCTCAGGGAGGGAATATTGGAGCTTAGCTGGATTTCTGATCGCTTGCTTGTGGGATTAGCTCATGTACAGTCTTGACATGAAGCAAGCTATTGTTATCATTTATTTTGGGGATAGCACTTATGTATTTCAGTTTTCAGATGATGTTGTTTTATCTAGACTTGTTTATTTGGAAAGTTGATATTATGTTGTACCAGACTTGTTTTGAAATGGTTTAAAATCTTCCGCTGTTTTATCTGTGTTATTTACTCTGTTTACATATATACATATGTTCTTGTTCTGCCTTGATATATCATTATGCATGTTTACCTGATTCAAACGCCCCTCCAAAGTCAGAGTGCTTGCAAGAGTTACCCTGGCGGAGGTGGGGTGTTACATTTGGTATCAGAGCATATGGTACGAGAAGGAACAAAAAAAAAGCTTTTCGAAAACTTTTGGAAAACTATTTTCAAAACCAAGTATAAAGTATTTTCCAAAGAAAAGTCTAGTTTATTTTAAAGGCTATTCCCCAAAAAGGCATTAGCAAAATTCCTTCGTTTTTCTCCATTCTGAATCTGTCTTTTTCTTTTTCAGTATGGCTGATAACTTTGTTATCCCGGAGGGAGTGCACGTACCTGTTTGGTATAGGAGACTTTTGGAGGCTAGGGCGACCGAAGCCGGCCCCGCAGATGTCCCTCCTCCTCCTCCTCCAGTAGTTAATGTTCCTCCTCCTGTAGTTAATGTTCCTCCTCCTCCTGTCGCTGAGGTTCCTCTTCCTCCTCCCCCTCAGCATCCTCAAGTGGACTTCGCAAAGACTTGCAAAGATTTCAAAGCAATGGGTGGCAAGAACTTTCAAGGCACTGAGACTTTTGTGGAGGCCAGAAATTGGTTGAAAGAGACCGAGGATTTGTTTGCTATCTTTGGGTTAGACGATCAGAGGAAGCTCTTGTTGGCGGTTTGGCTTATGAAGGATGAAGCCGCTTATTGGTGGGAAGTCACCAATGGTACTAGGCCTGTGGAGACTTGGGCCGATTTCAGGACAAGATTCAGGCTTAAGTTTCTGTCTTCTACTGAAGAGAATTTGCAAATGGAAAGGTTTATTGCTTTGAAGCAAGGAGACATGTCTGTTAAAGAATATGTGAACAAGTTCAATCAGTTAGCTCGTTTTGGCTTGGATATGGTGAGTACTACTCAGAAGAAGGCTCTTCGTTTTGCTAGAGGATTGAATGAGCCGTTACAGGAGTTAGCTATGTCTCATGTGCCCATGGGGGCCACGTTTGAGAGTTTGGTAGATATGGCCCTACTCAATGAAGAGAACAAGAGTGCAAAGAAGGAGGTCAAGGTGAATGAGTCTCAAAACAAGAAAACGGGGCCCAAAAAGAAAATGCAAAAGAAGGAGGAGAAGTCTGAAGATAAGAAGGAAAAGAAGTGCTTTACTTGTGGAAGCTCAACTCATCTAAACAAGGATTGCAGAAAGAGGAAGGGCACTTGCTTTAACTATGGAGAGATGGGACACTTCACTAGGGACTTCCCGAAGAAAAAAGGACTACATCGGAAGGAGCGGTGAATACTCGCATGGCGGGTGAATAGATTAGGGCTAGAATAATTTGTCTGTAGGATGTTTAATTTTCCTTGTCTGATTTTCAGTTTGAAACTCTTTTTCTGGTATCTTGATTCTGTAATGGCAACTCAGTACTTTAATGCTAGTCTTGCTTCTGATCTGGTAATAGTCTCAAACTCCCTGAGAGTTATAACTCATCTGTTTGTGATAAATTGGGATTTGAGAGTATCTGTGACTATGACAAATACATTCTGGGTTCCTACCATGCTTAGTTTCCTAAGAATCATTTGGGAAGATCTGATCTGTACTAGTAGTCTGTAAGTATATATACCAAGTTTTTGTTTTATCTGTACTCGCTTCCATCACTCGACTGTATCTTGTTGAGATAGGAATCCTATGGATGTAAACATGTGTTTGAGACATGTTATGTTTGATGGTTGCAAGTGGATGCAAGTGGTTGCTAGTGGTTGCTCGTGGATGCATAAACACACACTAGGCACTAGATCGGCTTGAAATACACTCTCATATTGCATATGGACGTGTGTACATTTTCAATTCTTATGGTTGCAAGATGGTTGATTCGGCACATGGATGTTGCATATGGATGTATGTTATGTGCACACATATAGATGCTATACATTATGTTAGGAATTGCATACATATGGATTCATTTCACTAACATAATTTGCATTGATGATATTTGCATTAGATAAGTACATATACACACACCTTTGCATATGTTCATACAACATTTAGAATCTAGTAAGGACAATGATTGCTCGTGGATGGTGTTTTGAGTAGATGGATGTTGGATGGTAGGATACGTTCTTCCTAACTTGGAGATTTCGGGGACGAAATCCTTTAAGGAGGGAAGAATGTAACAACCCGTATTTTTGAATAACATGTTATAACATAAATGGAGGCATAGTTAAACTGTAAAATCTGAATCAAGGGAAACGGGCTATGCCATTGCGTTCGTCTCGGAAAAATATGCGAAATAGAGTCCGAGTTTTCGAAAATCGGAGTCCGTATGACCAAGCTATGGCCTCGCGAAGTTTCACGAAAAATTCCCAAATTAAAGTATACTTAATTAAGTGAAATGGGTTGAGCAGAGAAATATATATATATATTGATATATATATATATATATAATTGAAAATTAAATAAATATGCAAAAATGTTCAAAACAGCGAATTGGGAGAGGGGAATAACCAAACCGGCCGATTTTTGAGGTCGACCCGAGCCCGCTGGGTCGACTAGGGGTTAATCCAGGGTGTTTGGCTGTCAACCCGTGGGCCGATTCGCTCAAATGCAGATTTTGCATTTGAATGGTTCTCATGGTCCATCTTTAATCTAAAGGCCCTAGATGGTTCCTACACTTGACTTCTTCCCCAAGACATGCTTTGATGGCTTGGATTGAATCTAGGGTTAATCCTATGGCCTAAAACACTTGCCTAATCTATAAATAAGACCCTAACCTACCCTAAATCATCATTATTCATTCTAGCAACTAAACTATGGCAAAATCAATCCTCTCATGGCCTCCACTCTCTTCATAAATTCCTAAACAAATTCTTATGAGATTTTCCATGCATACAAGTGTTTTTAGACTTGTATGATCATCATTAGCTTGCATTCAAGTCAAGTTTCTATCTTTGCATCATAAAGAGAGAGTTTTGATCTATTTTGCTTGCATTTTGGGGTTTAATTGGTTGCATAAGGGTTTTCTTACATTTGCTATACTCATTTGAGTCCGCATAAGCATTGTAAGCCCTATTCTACTCTCATACTTAAACTTTAAAGTTAAATGTATGATATGCAAGTTGTGTTATGCAAGTTTGATATGTAAGTTGTCATATGATAAGCAAGTTGTGTTATGCAAATTTGATATGTAAGTTGTCATGTGATAAGCAAGTTGTGTTATGCAAGTTTGATATGTAAGTTGTCATATGATAAGCAAGTTGTGTCATGCAAGTTTGATGTGCAAGTTGTCACATGATATGCAAGTTATGCTTTGCAAGTTTGATATGTAAGTTGTCACATGGTATGCAAGTTATGCTATGCAAGTTTGATATGTAAGTTGTCATATGGTATGCAAGTTATGCTATGCAAGTTTGATATGTAAGTTGTCACATGATATGCAAGTTATGCTATGCAAGTTTGATATGCAAGTTGTCACATGATATGCAAGTTATGCTATGCAAGTTTGATATGCAATTTGTCACATGATATGCAAGTTATGCTATGCAAGTTTGATATGCAAGTTGTCACATGATATGCAAGTTATGCTATGCAAGTTTGATATGCAAGTTGTCACATGATATGCAAGTTATGCTATGCAAGTTTGATATGCAAGTTGTCATATGATATGCAAGTTATGCATGCTTTTTGAGGCCTAATGCAAGTATTTGAACATATGTACATTTCATATGCCACCATGTTGAACTTGTGGCTTCAACACTTTTATGTCATGATTATGCCAAGTTCCCTCTTTCTATCCTTTATGCGCTATTGCGATATGTAAGCGATGGGATTGCGTTTGGGGTTGGGTAAACTTAAAAGACATAAAAACATAAGCTTGGGAATTTACCTATTAAGTTAGGTCTACCCATTGGGAATTTACCTATTAAGTTAGGTCTACCCAATTGCTTGAAAATTTGTAACATGTTTTGGAATCATGGTGGACATGACACTTAGAAAAGATAAGTGTGGCCAACTCGAGGTTGGGTTGAGTTTGTAGCGTAAACCTACCCGGAACCGACCGGCCTAACTAGTTGCTACAAACGATAGGACCCAATGTGAGAAGTTGGTCATCTTGTACCTTGGACCCGAGGTTAGACCAAGTTGTGGTGTAAAGCTACCCGGACCCGCCCGGCCTAACTAGTAACCACAACAAAGTCTAATGTGAGAGGTTAAGGCGCATTAATTAATTAATGCCTCATGATTAGGGTTAAGTCATGGTCCATTTAATACTTAACCAATTTGGGCTTGGTAGATTAACGGGGTTGAGTTAACCTACACTTAACCAATCTGAACTCGGTAATTTCACGGGGTTAAGTTGAACTATACCAATCCAACTCAGTAATTTGATAAGGCTGAGAACCGATTTGATACCTGGTCTGGATAAACTAACTTGATTGATAAGTTAAACGAACTTGCTTTGCGGATCTGTAGGACCCACACTAAGTTAGGCAGGTTTGTAAATCTGTTATCTGATCCGTTAGTCTGAAAACTAATCGTCTGAACTTTGTATGTCTGAACTCTGTTAATAAGTTAATCTGAATCTGATAGTCTGGGGACACAAGGGGGAATACTTGTGTCATCTGTTGTTTGGGACCCATATTAGTCAGTAACCCTTTCTGGTATCAAAACTTTGACCCAACTGTAGGTAGGGTCCGGGCACGCTTACTGAACTAATTATAAGTGGTTCATTCTGATAATGGCGATGGGTGTTGATGGTGCGTTCCAACCGGGTCATGTGCGTGCATGGATCCCGGTCTGCCTCTGAGGATGTAAGACGCCGTGACATCTATAAATATGCCTGTGCCAATTGGTTGCCACTTTAGGGGGTGATACACCCTATCGTGGGGCCGACACAGGGTATTTATGTATTAGGGAGCCGATCGCTTGGGTAGGATTTAGGGTACACTTAGTTCTGTCTGATTCTGTTGGTACCGTCTGTTCTGTTGGGTGGCAACACCCGTCTGTTTCTGCGTGGTACCGTTCTGTTAGGGTGGTAAAGGCCCATTATAGTTAGTATTCCGTTTCTGTACTTTATCTGTTAGGGTGGTAAAGGCCCATTATAGTTAGTATTCCGTTTCTGTACTTTATCTGTTAGGGTGGTTAAGGCCCATTATTGTTAGCATTCCGTTTCTGTACTTTATCTGTTGGGATGATAAGAGACCATTTTTCCCAAGCTCTATTTCTGTATGGACCATTCTGTTCCGTCCTGTTTCGATGTGAACATTGGGGTAACACCTAATCCTGTTATACTAGGATTGGTACCAAGAAGTTGGATCTTGATTTGAGTCAAACACCTGATACTGGGCCAAGTTTAGGCCAAGAGATAAATTCTTGATTATACATGACATGTTAGAATGCTGATACACCTGTGGTGCAAAACCTTAAACCTGATTATGCGATGACACCTTTATCTACCTTGTTAGTTAATCATCATGCTAGTATGTTGTTATCCTTATGTTCATCCCTGCTGCTCATGCCAGTTAACTTTATCAGCTTACATTTATTGTAGTAGGGCTTACTCAGTCTTTTTGACTGACCTGTTTTCTTTCGCCTCTTTTCTTCCGTTTCCCCCCCCCCCCCCCAGGTTCTCAGGGAGGGAATATTGGAGCTTAGCTGGATTTCTGATCGCTTGCTTGTGGGATTAGCTCATGTACAGTCTTGACATGAAGCAAGCTATTGTTATCATTTATTTTGGGGATAGCACTTATGTATTTCAGTTTTCAGATGAGGTTGTTTTATCTAGACTTGTTTATTTGGAAAGTTGATATTATGTTGTACCAGACTTGTTTTGAAATGGTTTAAAATCTTCCGCTGTTTTATCTATGTTATTTACTCTGTTTACATATATACATATGTTCTTGTTCTGCCTTGATATATCATTATGCATGTTTACCTGATTCAAACGTCCCTCCAAAGTCAGAGTGCTTGCAAGAGTTACCCTGGCGGAGGTGGGGTGTTACAGAATCAATCCAAATTCTCGCACAAGTCTTGATGAATCTTCATGTCTTCACAATGAATCAAGAAATGAATCTTTGAATTGAAGTGCTTGAGATGATCAAATTGCTTAGAAGAAGTTGAGAGTAGAGTTTAACAGCCCTTCGGGATCACCCAAAAGCCCCACATTAGAGTGGAGTTGAACCCCTATTTATAGAAGCGAGGAATGAGTGTGATATAGCTGTCAGGATTTAGATCTGGGTGTTGAGTATTTACTAGAATGCCACTGCAGTTAATTGCCAATTTCCAAGCTCCTGCCCGATTCAAAGTCCCTTGAGCCGATTCAACATGTTTCTATCCGATCCAGAACCTGCCGATCCAATTGTAATGCGCTTCTACCCGGTCCAGATCATCTCGAGCCGCTTCAATGTATTTCTGTCCGATCCAGGACCTCTCGAGCCAACTCATGTGCTTCTACCCGGTCCAGGTCATATCGAGCCGCTTCAATGTATTTTCGTCTGATCCATCATTTGACCAATCCACTGCTCAAATGACTCGACCGGTTCAGTACTATATGAATTTTGTGGATAATAGGTAACCACAACCATATAAAATAGATACTAACGATTTGCTAAGTTATATAATGTATATAGTACTTATATAGACAAACACTAATTTGGAAGATTGTACGATATCAGTAGAGATTTAAGAGGCTGATATAAAGACTGATAAGGAGATTCAAGATTCATGAGTATATGGATTCAGGATATCAAGATAAGTTAAGAAAGTATTATAATATGTTGGTGAAGTCTTATAACACCTTTTGTTCTATTCTTATTTTCAAAATGTTTCAAATCCTCTATTTTTCAAATATTTTCAAATTACCTTGGTTTTCAGAAATTAATTTTAGAACTATTTTCAAAAATGATTTTTTCAAATATCTTTCGAAATATTCTTCAACTCGGTATTCTTTTTAAACGAGTATTATATTTTGATAATTAAGCCTTTAGTATTTTATAAATTTAGATTTGCAACTTAATTTATTTTATGATTTCAGAATTGGTAATATTTTGTTTTTTTGATAAAATTTTGATGTTTATAATGATTTGATTTTTGAGCTTGAATTTAGGCATATTTTCATTTATATTATTTTAAATACATTATTTTTAAAATGAAATTTATATTTATACCGATATTCCAAAATTATTTTATGATGTTTTATTAAGCTTTCTTTAGATTAATATATGCTTAAAAAATTGTTTAATAATTATATACAGTTTCAAATATTTTACAAGTTCAACATTTTCATAACAATTTTTTAAACTAAAAAGAATTTCAAAAATAATTGTACATGTCAAGATACATAAATAAATATATGGACACACTAGCTGATATTCGGAATTTTGGTGTCTTCATTATGTCCATTTTAGTTTTAGGCTTTTATCCACACAAAAGTGTAAAGGCGCATGTATATCATGAGAAAAAACAAAACTAAATTAACACATAAAAAGGGAAATAAATTTTTCTTCTTTTTCATGTTTTGGGAAATAACAGAAGGAAGAAAGACAATTTATCATTCCAACATCTCCCTTGTCCTCTCCTACTTTCTTCCACCTCCTTCATTGTCCTTCCACTTTTCTCATTTTGATGTTGAAAACTCAGAATAAAAATATAAGATAAACAAACATTACCTTAGATTTTGAAATGAAGCATCTTTTCACTAAATATCTTCACATATTCCATTATATAAAAGTGGTTTTTGCATGAACTTCAAAACACTTGAATCTCGATTTTCATTTCGCTTATTTTGTTAAAATTTCTAATCAGCTTCCATTCAATAATCCACAAAAAATCAGAGAAAATCAACTCATTGGTTTGATTCAGCATTTATCTTTCTCTACTCTGTCACTCAAATCAGGATTGATGCACTATTTAAAAGGTAATAGGACAATTATAATCAAAATCAAGTATTTAGTCTTATAATCTGTAATAAATTAATTTTTTATGAGCTTGGTGTGCTTGATTACTATAAATTCCAAACATATGTGGTTGTGTCCCATTCGAATCTACTAGATTTTCTTAGTGTCTCATTCATATATAAGCAGAAGTGGTGATGTCCTTTGTCTGAATCCACCAGGTGCACTTAGAGCTCGAAAAATCTAAAGAGTATGTTCAATAGACTTGAAATCAATATTGTATTAAAGATTGATTTAAAATAACATGTACAATAAATGGTATAGGATTGCATGTTGGGTAACTCTGAACTAATATAAAAATTCCTAGTGTACTCTCTTTAAGTCTTTCTTTTAATTTTTTGCATTATACTGATTTGTGTTTGCATCTATTATTATAAATTTGGATTGTTAAGTATACAATTAAAAAGAGCCATCAACTTCAACAAGCACTATTCACCTCATCTAGTGTTAGTATAGCAATAGGATTAATTTTCACATTCCACAATTGCTACCAAAACATCTGTGTAATGAATTGACCAATTCCTGATCCTGATTATCGACACAAATACCATGTCAACTAACCAAGCACCAAAAATTTATCGGATCATTAATAGAAAGAGGTTAGAGGGTGAGAAATAGAAAAAAAGAAAATTTAGAATAGGAGAAACGAAGATTACACTAAAACAAAATCAGATAGACACAGATCTCAAAGCGAAATGAATAAAATATATAATATAACAGAAACTTTTGAATTAATCTGTAACTATACATACATACCATCATCAGGGTACAACACATACAACATATCAGGAAAAAACAATAAATATCTAATGTAGAAGCCACCTGCTCCAAGCTCCTCCAAGTATATCTGTAAAATCTCAACTACTTGACTACTCGTACAAATTTGGGCACCTAAGAGTTTACGGTAAAACAAAATAAACTTTGGGTTAGTCATGGGACCGGTGTGAGTAAACTCTAACCATTTGGTTTAACTTTAAAAAATCCATTTCAAAAGAAAGGATAATCGTAAGACCGATCCACACATAAACATAGATGGTTTTTATCTTATGATAGCCCAAACTATTCTTTGTATCAACACTATTCTGATATTATAATAGTGTCTAATCAAATCCATAGCAACCTAGCGGAACGCTTGCATCTCACTATCCACATACATAGTATACAATCAATACCGCAGATGCTTATTGAGTAATGGATTTCCAACCATGACAAGGTATGTAACCACCTTCCGATAATGTATCTCTAGAGAGGAATACAATGGGTTCAACAAGAACATCATGCAACCCAGACCACACATGACTGGACACTCATTTTGTTTTAGTGTACCGAATGTCTTATCACCAAAGGTTGGGATCAACAACCGTTACCGAAGCATACAACAGTGATAGAATAAAGCAACAATTTGTTTTTTCTCTAGATCAGGTGATAATACACCCTAATGGGAGTAACCAACATTGCCATGTTGTTTGCCCGATTTTTTTCATTTTCTGGTTGTGAGGCTTGAGGCCATACTTACCTTTTTAATACCACATCATCATTCACTTTGAATGTCACATCGTCAAACCTACCAAATCATAAATTGATTTCCCCAAAAATATCATAGGCATAAAGCTTAAAGAAACAAATTCCTCTGCCATAACCGTAAATACATTTGAAAAGATCAATGTAGAAGATCTATTAGGCATAATCAATTAGGCATTCGTCCACACAAGTTGTCATCGGGCTAGACAAACTGAAGGCACCATCCCATCAATCCATCTTAGGCAATATGTACCTAGGATTAACAGAACAACCCTTGCACTTTACTTCATCTTCAATATCTTTAACATATTTGATTCGCAACGCTTATGCCCATACAGAGGGTTTTCAGATAATAAACATGATCTCGGTCTCTCCGTATTGAAAACAGAAATATAAAATGAGCCAAAACTTTAATAGCCGGTTATTTAACTATTAAAGGAAACTTCCATACAACGAACGGTCCTATTTCCATATATAAATTCTACCGATCATGCATCAAGCAACATCGAGCCATTTAAATTAATTTCTTATAAATTTCTCATTTTCCAATTTCTCATTTTTTTTCCTTTTCCATATCTTTCCCAGATATTTCTCAAAACTTTTTTTGCCTCTCACGATTCTTGGAAAATATTGCCATATATTATAAACTATTTATTTTCTATATTCCAGAAAATATTTCTTCTAACAGTTGGAAAATATTTCCATATATCCACACGATCTTAATTTCTATATTTAGAAAATATACGTTATAAACACCGGAAAATATTTTCATATATTCACAATTCCTTAACTTCTCACTAACCAAATCATTTCAATTTCTGTGCTTAGAAAACATCTCTAATTATATTTGGAAAACGTTTCCAAATGTAACGTCCCAGATTTTTGAACATTAATTACGAATATTTCAATCGGGTTTAAATACCGATTTGGTAATATTAATGAATTTTAATGTATTTATCTATTAAAATGGGGTTTGAATATATATATATATATATTTATTTATTTATAAATTAATTAAAATGATCTCGAAACGATGCTGTAGTTCATAATATTGAGTTTTGAACTTTAATTGAATATACAAGATCCAATATAAGTCAAAATTCTTTGAAACAAGAAATGTTTGAATGTATTTGATTATATTTTTCTAATAAAAGAGAAAAAAATGGAGATTTCATATTATAGATTGCAAGTTATATACAATTCAAAATTTCAAATAGTCGCTACGAAATTCGTTAAAAAACAATAACGTTTATTTAAAAAAATATTAAAGGTTTTATATAAAATTGAATATCGATATAACGATGAAATTGTTAATTGTTGAGCTTAAACCCGAATGTGTTTATTTTGAAGTTATATAATACTATATTTGTGTATATACGATAATAATGACTACTTAAAAAGGATTTGTTTTGGAATTTTAATTATATTTTATCAATGGTATATAGTCCTTAGAAGTGACTTTCTTTTCAAATAACCACCGTTTTCGACGAAACGAATTTTATTGGAATATGTATAGCTTGTTGTTGCTAGATTTGCAATTTGGAGCCAATCAGAGTTGTTTTGGTGGTAGATGAAATTTAAAGGTGAACCGATATATTAAAATAATGTCATTGTGCAAATAGAGTCGGGTTTCAACGAAATTAATTTCATTGGAACCGGAACGTCAAGACTTGGCAGTGCGTCCATTTCCATTATGTTTGGAGTTCATGTGTATTGGTGCGAATTTAATGATCTGCATTAAATATCGGTAACCATATAAAATTAAACTACCTTAAATAAATATATACCTAAACTTAATCCCTAAGCTCACACGCTTTCAGAAGACAACCTAGTACTCTAAAACCAAGAACAGCCGATCGGCACATGCAGTGTTTGAAAAAAGAGGAGTGTACCCTATATTCTCTCTTCTCCTACCCTATATGTTATCACTTCAGCAAACCCATCAATCGTACATGCTAATGAAGAAGATAACCGACCTAAGGTATGTTGGAAATAAATGAGAAGATTGGGAAGAAGAGGTTGAGTGGTATTGGAGAAATATAAGTCCCACATTGTGAGTGATTTGTGATTATGTCTCCTTATATACCACAGCCCAATATGCTATTTCAAAACAAAAGAAATAAGCACATGAAGCGTTGAGTGAATGGGGATATGTAGGCATTAGGCCTTCATAATAAATATTAAAATGTCATAGATAGGGCCTTGGGCGTTGGGGCTCTTGGGGTCTCCTGATTTCCGTGGGCCGCTAACCCGTTCGGCCTTGTTGCGGTGGGACGGATCTGTTTTGAACGGAGCGGATGCGCCCGTTTCCTTTCGGCTCTTGGGCTTGCGCAGCGAACAGGTGCGCCCGTTTCCTTTCGGGCTCAACCGACGCGCCCGCGTCCGTACGGACGGTCACATCTGCTCAGAAGACATCCCCTGGCCACTATATAAAGCCTTCATGACAGAACAATAAAATCACCGAAAAATTCCTTTCTTTCTGCAAAACTGTTCTTATTTACTGCACTCTTGAGTTCGTGTTGCTCTGCACTTGAAAGCGCTTCAAATTGCAGAGATCGGTCCGTTTTATCTTGGGAGACAATTGCTCGATAACCTTCAGCGCCAGTGAGGGAGCAATATTGTTTCAAAGAAACAGATTTACTCTGGACTCGGACAATACTGAAAGGTACTCTTCTTCTTTTTCTGTTTTGCAACGGTTCTGCTCTGTTGCAATTCCGGTCGCGCTTTTCGCCGTTACTAATTCTGAAACAATTCAAATTAGTAACGCTTCTTGACGTGACAATTGGATAGTGACAATTTATTGATTGCTATCAGATTCGTATTGCATTTGCATTGTTACGAATAACAATTTTGAAACAATATTGTCATTTTGCAGAAAACGATAATGGCTAAAAACAATAGTGGTCCTGCTGCGCCAACACCCCCTGTAACCAATCCTTTTGCACCCGTGGTTACGCCAATGGCACTGTCTCATGGAGAAAGGCCAGAAAAGTTCACCGAAGCGGACTTCAAACGTTGGCAGCAAAAGATGATATTTTACTTGACAACATTGGGCCTAGCAAAGTATCTTACAGAAGATGCTCCAGTCGTTGCAGAATTGGAACCGGATCCAGTTAAAGTTGAAGCCCATACTGCTTGGAAAAATTCTGATTTCATGTGTAAAAATTACATCTTGAATGGCCTCGACAACAGTCTATACAACGTGTACTGCACTGTTGCAACATCCAAACAACTCTGGTTGGCTTTGGAAAAGAAGTATAAAACTGAAGATGCAGGCATGAAGAAATTCATCGCTGGGAAATTTCTTGACTTCAAAATGGTCGATACAAAAGCTGTGATCAACCAAATACAAGAACTGCAACTTATCATTCGTCAATTAGAAGATGAAAAGATGACACTTAGCGAATCTTTTCAAGTTGCCGCTGCTATTGAGAAGCTTCCTCCGTCGTGGAAGGACTTCAAGAACTACCTAAAGCACAAGCGCAAAGAAATGACAATGGAGGAACTTGTAGTTCGATTGAGAATTGAGGAAGATAATAGAAATTCTGAAAAGAAGATTTCTCAAAATGTGGTTGCCAAAGCAAACGTTGTCGAGACGGACAAGTCCAATAAGAGAAAACGTGACAACCAACCTAAGAAGTCAAAGAAATTCAAGGGGTCATGCCGTAATTGTGGAAAGAAGGGTCATAAAGCTGCAGAATGTCGCGGTCCACCCAAAAAGAAGAAATCAGAAGCGAATGTGGCAGAAGTTTCAGACGGAGTTTCTGAAATGGACCTGTGTGCAGTTGTTTCAGAATGCAACCTTGTTGGCAACAACAAGGAGTGGTTTGTAGACACTGGAGCCACTAGGCATATATGCGCAAATAAGTGGATGTTCACAAACTACAAAAGTGCTACTAATGAAGAACAACTGTTTATGGGTAACTCGTCCACATCAAAGGTCGAAGGCAAGGGAAAGATTGTACTGAAATTGACTTCTGGAAAAGAACTCACTCTAAATGATGTTCTCCATGTTCCAGAAATTCGCAAGAATCTAATTTCAGGATCGTTGCTCAGCAAGCATGGCTTCAAACTGACATTTGTGGCTGATAAATTTGTGTTGTCTAAGAATGGAGTGTACATAGGAAAGGGTTATGTATGTGATGGTCTATTTAAGGCTAATGTAACCACTGTTGTACCAAACAATGATATGAATAAAATTGAATCTTCTGCTTATATGGTTGACTCTCCTAATCTATGGCATTCTAGACTAGGTCATGTGAATTTTGATACTTTACAAAAACTGATCAATCTAGAATTCATACCTAAGTGTAGAATTGATTCAAATTACAAATGTCAAATTTGTGCTGAAGCCAAATTGACAAGAACATCATTTCATCATGTTGAAAGAGAAACCGAACCTCTAGACTTAATACATACTGATGTATGTGACTTGAAAATGTGTCAAACTAGAGGAGGAAAAAGGTACTTCATCACTTTTATAGATGATTGTACAAGATACTGTTATGTATATCTCCTTAGAAGTAAGGATGAGGCATTCGATATATTTAAACAGTATAAAGTAGAAGTTGAGAATCAACTCAATAGAAAAATAAAAGCTTTAAGAAGTGATAGAGGAGGAGAATATGAGTTTCCATTTGAGGAATTCTGTGCTGAGCATGGTATAATACACCAAACTACAGCTCCTTATTCACCTCAATCCAACGGTATAGCCGAACGAAAAAATAGAACTCTTAAAGAAATGATGAATGCCTTATTAATAAGCTCTGGCTTGCCAGATAATTTTTGGGGAGAAGCTATTCTTTCGGCAAATCATATTTTGAATAAAATACCACGAAAGAAAACTTCTAAGACTCCCCATGAACTTTGGAAAAACAGACCACCATCCTACAAATACTTAAAAGTGTGGGGGTGTCTTGCCAAAGTGGAAATTCCAAAACCGAAAAAGGTTAAAATAGGACCAAAGACTATAGATTGCATATTCATTGGATATGCTCATAATAGTAGTGCATATTGATTTTTGGTGTACAAATCTAAAATTGATGACATTCATGAAAACACCATTATCGAGTCTCGAAATGCAAGATTTTTTTAGCACATTTATCCTCTAAAACCCTCTATTGAAACAAGTGTTCAAAAGAGACCAAGAGATCCAGATACTCCTGAGGATAATGCTGATCAAAATAAAATGAATGATGAAACTGAGATAGAGGAACCGAGAAGGAGCAAGCGACAAAGGACCACTAAATCCTTTGGACCGGATTTCTATGCATATATGATAGAAAATGAACCTCTAACTTACCAACAAGCAATGTCATCTCCCGATGCTCCTTATTGGAAAGAAGCCGTCAATAGTGAAATAGAATCCATTCTACAAAACCATACGTGGGAACTAGTGGATCTCCCGAAAGGATCAAAACCACTAGGATATAAATGGATATTTAAGAAGAAACTAAAGGCTGACGGCTCAATAGACAAGTATAAAGCAAGACTTGTAATAAAAGGATTCAGACAAAAGCAAGATCTAGATTACTTTGATACATACTCTCCAGTTACCAGAATAACATCAATTAGGATGCTTATTGCAATCGCATCTATATTGAATTTGGAAATACACCAAATGGATGTGAAAACTGCGTTTTTGAACGGTGAACTGGAAGAGGAAATATATATGCAGCAACCAGAAGGGTTTCTAAGCCCAGGAAATGAAAATAAGGTGTGCAAATTAGTGAAATCTCTTTATGGCCTTAAACAAGCACCAAAACAATGGCATGAGAAATTTGATGAAGCAATGTTATCAAATGGATTCAAAATAAATGAATCAGATAAATGCATCTATATAAAATGTATAGATGTTGGATATGTCATTGTTTGTCTCTACGTTGATGATTTACTAATCCTAGGAAGTAATAAGGTCATAATAAAGTCTACGAAGGACATGTTATCCTCTAGATTTGATATGAAGGACCTAGGAGTGGCCGATGTAATTTTGGGTGTAAAAATTATAAAGACACCACAGGGATATTCGTTATCTCAGTCACATTACATTGCTAAAATTCTTGAAAAATTCAAGCAGTATAATGTAATTGCTGCAAAATCACCAGTAGATATGAACCAAAATTGGGTAAAGGACACTGGTGATGGTATCTATCAGCTTGAATACTCTCGTATACTGGGAAGTATTATGTATGTCATGAATTGCACTAGGCCTGATATTGCGTACGCTGTAAGCAAGCTAAGTAGATATACCAGCAATCCTGGTAAAAATCATTGGAAAGCAATAATCAGAGTTCTAGGATATCTAAAGTATACACAAAACTATGTGTTGCAATATGATAAGTATCCTTCAGTAATAGAAGGATATAGTGATGCCAATTGGATAACGGGCTCAAATGACACAAAATCCACAAGTGGATATGTGTTTACATTAGGAAATGGAGCAATTTCGTGGAAATCATCCAAGCAGACTTGCATAGCAAGGTCAACAATGGAATCTGAGTTCATTGCTCTGGATAAAGCCGCGGAAGAAGCAGATTGGCTTAGGGGGTTTTTAGAGGACATTCCAAATTGGGAAAAACCAGTACCTCCAATATGTATACATTGTGATAGTCAATCTGCTATAGGAAGGGCGAATAGTACATTGTATAATGGTAAATCGATACATATTCGTCGTAGGCATAAAACTATAAGACAACTTCTCTCTAATGGAGTTATCACTATAGACTATGTAAGGTCAAAGGATAACATTGCGGATCCACTAACTAAAGGCTTGCCTAGAGAGAAAGTTCAAACCTTATCGATGGGAATGGGTTTAAGACCTATGATCTAAAAGTTTTTCTAAACGGAAACCCCACCTAGTTGACTGGAGATCCCAAGATCTAGGTTCAAAGGGACAACTAAGTTTATAGATAAACTTAATGGCACTGTTAAAATACAGACCATTCCTATGATAAGTGAGTGCACAACCCGTCGGAGAATAGGATAAGCTTAGCTTTTATTGATGTCTATACTGTGGTGTTATAAAAGACCCAAGTGGAGTATTACGGGATACTCTTTATAGAATCACCTACGTGAGTGTGAAGGCGCCGCTTCAAAAAGAATTGTAAGGCCGAATTCTTTAAACACTCATGAGACCAAGTAGGTGTTCATGGCAAAAACGAACACAAACAGAGAACCAAGGGGTTTAGAAACACTTAGCATGTGTTATCTTTATATACTTACACAAAAGGCTTACAGTTCAAAGACAATCTAGTCCACTGATTCGCCAGTAGGTTATAACGATAAACACTAGGAAAAGTTCAAGGCCATTGTGCTACTTTTACCGATACGTTAAATGTTTCACAAAATTTAAGAACAAAAAGAAATCTCTCATTCATGTGGGGGATTGTTGGAAATAAATGAGAAGATTGGGAAGAAGAGGTTGAGTGGTATTGGAGAAATATAAGTCCCACATTGTGTGTGATTTGTGATTATGTCTCCTTATATACCAAAGCCCAATATGCTATTTCAAAACAAAAGAAATAAGCACATGAAGCATTGAGTGAATGGGGATATGTAGGCATTAGGCCTTCATAATAAATATTAAAATGTCATAGATAGGGCCTTGGGGCTCTTGGGGTCTCCTGATTTCCGTGGGCCGCTAACCCGTTCGGCCTTGTTGCGGTGGGACGGATCTGTTTTGAACGGAGCGGATGTGCCCGTTTCCTTTCGGCTCTTGGGCTTGCGCAGCGAACAGGTGCGCCCGTTTCCTTTCGGGCTCAACCGACGCGCCCGCGTCCGTACGGACGGTCACATCTGCTCAGAAGACATCCCCTGCCACTATATAAAGCCTTCATGACAGAACAATAAAATCACCGAAAAATTCCTTTCTTTCTGCAAAACTGTTCTTATTTACTGCACTCTTGAGTTCGTGTTGCTCTGCACTTGAAAGCGCTTCAAATTGCAGAGATCGGTCCGTTTTATCTTGGGAGACAATTGCTCGATAACCTTCAGCGCCAGTGAGGGAGCAATATTGTTTCAAAGAAACAGATTTACTCTGGACTCGGACAATACTGAAAGGTACTCTTCTTCTTTTTCTGTTTTGCAACGGTTCTGCTCTGTTGCAATTCCGGTCGCGCTTTTCGCCGTTACTAATTCTGAAACAATTCAAATTAGTAACGCTTCTTGACGTGACAATTGGATAGTGACAATTTATTGATTGCTATCAGATTCGTATTGCATTTGCATTGTTATGAATAACAAGGTATACCTATGTTTTCCTTCATTGGAGAAGACATCGATCTTATCTGCTTCCATCTTCTTCTATATATAGTCTCGTTCTCTTTTCATTTCAAAAATGAATGAAACCGAAGAGAAAAACTCTTCATTGTAAAAATAAAAACAAGCCAAATACGCAACTAAAAATCTTAAAACCAGATTTAATGAACTCATAAGCCACCCACTTTGTTCTCCCATATAAATATCCACCGTGCCATTTTTGTTTCTTTGTGATTTCCTCCAACAGGAACTTGCGAACTCCATGAAAACCACACATTTTCCCTCATGAGACGGAGCCTTGAACTCCATAAAAGCACCTCATTTTGACAAGGCGATCAACTGGATTTCAAATTATATGAACTGAATTACATATATGCTTCAATGTGTTCATTTGGGTTCCTTCATACGAATGGTAGTTCGACGTTAGGTTTTGGTGAGTCAAGGGGGAGGTCAGAGCGTTGACTGGATACAGGCGGCGATGATAGCCCTCCGGTAGTCAGAGGAGGGGTAGCGGGCGGTTAAAGCCGTCGATTTACAGTTTTTGAAGGAGTTGGAACTTTGATTTGTGGGAGAGATGGGGTTGCGAATTGGTGATGCGAGCGGACATAGAAGGAGCAGAATGAAAATGGGCTTCTGTGTATCATGAAGGAAGGATAATGGCATGTGAATTATATATATGGTTGCGTGAAGACGTGGGGGTTGATGAATTGGAGATGTCGAGTTCGAATCATACCGCTGCTTTCGAAGATATGGAAACAGGAAGAAAGATAAACAGTGATTCGATGTGCTTAATCCTAGTAATTATTGCGTCTAATTATGAAATTAATTTGCCTAATAAGTATAATACAAATAATGTGCCTACGCCAAATTTTAATATGCATAGTCACTGATTGTATATAATTTTATACACTAGTCAATAGCAGGTGATCGGAAAATTCATAATTGTGACTAACCTAGTATATAACGTGAACTTATATATGTATGTAATAAGGGTTCTAGCATGCTTAACATGGATAATCTTAGTTTTAAAAATGCCTAACCCAAATATTATACTATACCTAATAGTAGATGACGTGGTTTTGGTTATGTATAACAGCACGTTCGAACATGCCGATGGAAGTGGAAAGAATTTGTGCCTTATGATGGTTTTTTAAACCATCTAATCTACTTTGAACCTGCCTAATCCTCATTAATAAACCCCTATTCATATAAGTGCCTAACCTAAACATTTATAAAGTGAGTAAAGTTTTAACGTGGCCTATATCGTGTCCAGTAATGTTATATAATCCTAATCTAACCTGGTATAAAATATGCCTAAACCTTGTTTATGAATAACTAAACCTGTTATATGTATAATTTGCTACTCTATTTTTGTCATTACTGAGTCCAATTGAATCATTCAATTGGATTAGTTCTCTTTAATTTATAATAAAATATATTTATTAACTTGGCTGAGTATAAATTCCAAAGTGCCCGATCTAGTTTAATAATACCAACCTAGTTTATATGTGGTTTATTTAAACGTAAGTCGGATAGTAAAAAATGGTTTTTTAATGTGGTCAGCGTTTGTTTTAATAACGAGATTAATGATTAATTAAAATATTCATTCCAGTTTAATCGTTTAAATAAATAAATAACCATGAACATATAAGTTATGGAACGTTCTCCCATGTTAACAGAATGGAACAAACCAAAGAACGTTGACTGATGTAATATTTTGGAGTTGGATTGGACGGAGATAGAAGCAGCTGGAGTTTTAATTAAATCAAGCGGTTTTGACAATGAATGGAAACCCAAGGTGAGTTTAACTCACTCATTTTATCCCACTTATATTCAATATAAGTCGGGATTTTATTTGTATGCAATGTTTGCTAATGGTTGATGACTGGATGACTGTTTGCACGTATGCTGAATATTTTTAATATTCATTGTTCAAATTAAACGTTTGTTTAATTTAATCAAAATAAATTGTTATTTTAACAATTAGGTTCTAAACGAGGTAACTTACCTTGTTGGTTACGTTTATAATAATATAAACATGTTAAATAAATAATTGAATGCTTGATTAGATGCTTTTAGTTGATTGTTGATTGTTGTTAGTTAAACTTTTTATTTTCGTTTACCATGATGATTAAAAATAAATATATTGTTGTATTGAAATCAGTGTAACCCATTTTGATGTTGGGAAGGATAGGTTGGTGGGATCCAATCAGATTCCTCAAATATGTAAATTATTTTCATATTATATTATATGAATTATTTAATCAAATTTGATTGTTTGATTGTGATTATTGAATCCAAATTCAGCGATTGTTTGTTGATAACCCATGGGTGATATTGGTTAAATAATTGGCAGTAGATGACCCAAGAATAAATGGTTTTATAAATGTTGATTTACCGTTAGGTAAATCAATAGAAATAGAGTTATAAATTTATTTATGACTTGAAAATTGGATTTTGAAATCTATTTTATATAAAATATTTTGAATGAAGTTATTAAAGAGAAAATCAGTATTTATTATTTAATACGTGATTACAGAATGATTTTATAATGCTAATTCCTAGGTTAATCGGTTTCGTAAGCAAATGAGCAGAAAATCTACTAAGGGTAGAGATTTGCATAATAGGATTTTGTAATAAAAATCCGAGTTATATGACAAATAGATTAACAAAGTTTTAAATTAAAGGTTGAGGTTTTAAATAAGTATTTACTTAATCATCGAATTAAGTAATGGCAGATATATTTGAAAAGGTGGTTTTCAATATGTAGAATGGTTTATAAAACCATGTTTTTAAACGGGTTAAATAATAAGGTTGTATAATTTTAGAATATCAGTTTTGAAATTACAAACTTCTATCTATCTTGAGATAAGAATGTTGTCAATTAAGGTCTGGGAGGTAAATAGAATACCCCAACTTGAACGACTTCACTATTATCAAGAGATGGTACTGGATTGTAATGGTAAAAGATGTTGAAAATAAAATCTATGACATTGTTTTATGTAACGATCCAGAATTTTTAACCAATTTAAAATTGGAATATTCATTACTTAATTTGAATTTAAATTTGAATTTGAATTTGACATAAATATATATGGTAATTCTGACAAGTTAAATGATAGATATAAATTTAAATATAATTGCAAAGATATGATAAGTAAGATTTGATAATATATTTTGTCAAAATAGGACTTTTGTCATTACGAGTTGTTATTATATTTTGTTGAATCAAATTTTGTTAACACAAATATAATAACATAGCAACACAAATAAGTGTTTAAAATTTGTGACTTAAATGAGTGTTTCAAGTTAGTAACACAAAATAAGTGTTATAAATAATGTCGCAAAATGATTTAATATGAATGTAACATGTGTCCTAAAGAGGTTTCTCCACCTTATTCACTTAAGGAATATGCGTTAACATGCATGAATAAAAAACATAAGGAAAGGACAAGTGTCCTATGAGGTGTAAGCTCCTTATACCTTTAAGTTTCCTATATAAACCCACCTTAACCCTCTCTTTTCACCATCCTTCTCCATTTCTCATTTCTTCCATTTTCTTTCATCTTTCTCCCCTTCTTATCCATGGCTTCCTAAGTCATTCACCTCTCCTCTTCCTTTCACCTTTTTGGCTTAGCCTTTTTTCTCCTCCCTCCTTAAAAACTCGACCTTCATCACCACCACCACCATCTTGCCAAAGTTCGTCCTCTTCCTCTTATAAATAGATAAGATTGATATATTTATCTATATTGGCAAAGAAGATGGTGCGCGGAAATACTGTCTGAGGGTTCGTTCAGCTAGGCTCGCCTACCGTGAAGATTTGGAAAGCTATTAGGTGAGAACTCTTTAACCACGGTTCATATATTTAATTAGTAGCTAGACTAATTTTAATATAGTGATTGGTTAATGATGATTGATATTTGTTGTGATGGATGATGGATGCGAAGTTTAGAACACACACTATTAAGCGTTAGTGTTATAACGCTTGTGCACAATTATGATTTATTGAATCATGTTGATGATGGTTTCCATGGATGTTTAAATGGTTGTTGATGTTGTTTTGCACACACTATGACACAACGATTATGGTATCACATTGGTGATCGAAAAATCTCCTTCATAATTAAAAGCAATATCATTACTGAAATTGAAGGTTAATAATTGGAAAAGACCATATATATGAATTCATATATAGTGTTAAAGTCCTTTAAATGAATAAATAAATACCAGAACATTCTAGGATGACAGAGAGGATAATGTCTAGGCTTGGGTTTGGAAATGAAGTTTCCTGCTCTCCCTGGCTATTCCTATCTGATCCTACGAATGGGAAGGTTAATTTGAAGTTATTGAATTCAGAGATGAATTGGAATTTATGAAAGTTGAATTTTAGATCCAAAATAATTTGAAAAGTAAATTTAAATGATTTTTAAAAGGGTTATATAAGGATATAATGGTTTTCTAAGATATTTTGAAGTATCGTAGAATAAAGGTTATTATTTTCAAAATAGAGCTTGTCGCATAACGGAAATTTACGTATTTCAGATGCAAACTTTAAATACTTATGACTTTTGCAATCTAAATCGAATTTCCATAAAATGAAAAACGTTTGATTTCCATTAACAAGAACTTTCAAATGAGTGAAAGCAGATTTTAAATTCAGGTTATAATTTTCAAGTTATGTTTGAAATCGTTTTGGAAAAGATCGATGTAAGAACAACTGTTGACCATAATTATAAACAGCTATTTTTAAATGTTTTAAAAATATGGATTTTTTTTGTAAAATCATGATAAATTATGTAAAAGTGTTTTGAATTGTAAATTTTAAGTTTTTTGGCTAAGATAAACGATGTTTTTATCGAAATAGTTATGATAACTGTTTTGTAACGCTTTTGTAACACTTTTGAAATGTTATTGTAACGCTTCCATCGAAAACATTCTATTTTGAAGTTTTAAACCGTAAACTATTTTCGGAACTATAAGTAATGATTTGTGGAATATTTTCATAGGTTTAAAAGTATTAGAGATATTTTATATGGAATTTAAATTGATATTAATATGGGTTTTCAATTTTAAATAATTGGATATGGTCGGAGATAAATCCTCGGATGTTTGATATTAATCCGGTAGATGATGATTCTTACTATTTGAGGAATTTAAAAGGTAGTTCACCATTATTCCGCTTATAGTGTGTGTTGGATATCGAGATTAATATTAAGTATAAGTTGATGGTATTTCTATCCAGATCTAATGTCAAAGAGTTGGATAAATCTTTTAATTAAGATACGAGTTTCCTAAGTTGACTGGGATAAGTTGGATAGAAATAATCTTCAGATATTTGATATGAAATTATGTGGTGTAAATGTATACTATTTGAGGAATTCGGAAGATATTATTATATCGTTATTCCACTTATAGTATTCGCTGATTATGAGAATTGATATCGAATATAAGTAGATACAATTTCTGTGTAACTTATGTTTAATATCAATTGATTTGGGTTTTGTCGTGAATCATATTTTCAATAATATCATTCTTGAAACCCCATGAGATTAAGTTATGAAAATTCATATCGTAATTTGAGGATTTAATCAGATCTTTGATTTGAGGAAATTAAAAGTGAGGAATTGGAAAGAAAGTATAATCTTTTAGTTAAGATTAAATAATGGAATGTTGGAAAATCAATTTAATTGGAAACTATGGTTGAAATGTGGATTAAGAAATTTAAAAGGAAACTGGATTTTGATAACGAGTTATCAAACGGAAAATTAATTAAGGCTTTAAGGCTAAATCATCTTTGATTTAAGGGATGTGTTTTAAAAGAGAAATGTTAAATATGGATTTTGTAATAATTTGAGAATGGGTTTAAAGAAGTTTAATTTTGACAAAATCCAAGATGGAAGGATATTGGTAAAAATCCTGTGTGTTCTATAATTGTGTTTTTTAAACTGCGCTTATTATTTGGAGAGACCGGGATCAGATGTATGTCTGAAAACCATTCCAAGTAATAATACGACGTTGTGCAGTTATTGAAGACATTGGAGACGACAATGAAGACCGGGACCCTTCATGTCGTAAGGACGACTTGCTGAATGTCTTGAATGGGTCGCTCCCATTTGCAGATGGATTTTATATCAGTTAAGTGGCAAGAAGCCCAAACGTATGTGAAGGAATTCCGGATTGTGGTTTCCTTCAGACCCAGAACGGACTTGTATGGATTGTGTGTCTGACATTGTAATTGACTGCGTAGCACTGATCTTTGTTAAATATATATATCTGCTTGGTGGCGGAGAATTTATTCTCTTGCTTAATACCATTCTCTAAGACATATGAGCTTAGAGGTTATATATTGATGAAAATTAGTGATGCGTAGTGAATGGACAATGTGGCATACTTAAGTTATGAGATGAGCTATGGATGATCAAAGCATGGCTTATTTAAGCGTATCTTTGTGTATATCGTGACCTCGACGAACCTCACACTCCGGATTGATGGTAAACTGGAGGTCAGATTTTTATGTTCGTTTCGTATGCTCGGTGCACCAGGATGTGATGATGAAAGGGTACTCCGAAGTCCCCAGTCTGCGACGCTATTTGTTGGGTACTCTGATTCATGTATGGTGGGTTAATCAACGTCCTTTCCATACCCAATTGGACCCAAACTGGTTATTCCCTTGTTTAGTCTGGGTTAGATGCAGCTGAACCAGCAGAGTGATATATAATGTAGTCCAAGTCTGGACGTTATCCAAGATGCTGGGATGATGTGCGCAAGAAAATTTGTGAGCCCACGAATGATCTTTCGTACTAGGAACCATCATGTTCGAAACCCAATCTCCACTGCGAGCCCGTACGGTTTTGATTGTATAGTCTGCTGGTTACCAGTAGGATTGTTAGTATAATGGGATGGGGCATTATGCTGGCTAGGATTAATACATTTATTTGCGAAAAGGTTTTTCACACTATATACAATAGTAAAAGAGGATTTTCACGTATGAATGCATTTTTGGTTATCATAAGGCAAAACTCGCCCATTTGGTGTGCGCTTGCATTGTGTGATGTGGGACGGGCTTATGATAGCTTCAGTTTTTTAAAAGTCATTAAGGATTTCTATGCACTGGTATCCACATGGAGTAAACCCATTCCGCATTAGCGGCGTGGTCCTGTGAATTACCTAACTTTAAAATAAACCCTAAAAACAACTGTTTTGAGTTCTCACACCAGTCCCACGACTGACCTGGAGTTTATTGTTTCCTCAGCTAAACTCTGGGTGCCCATAATTTTTACACGGGCAGCCTAGTAGTTTGGTTCGCAGATTTAGCCTTGGAGTTAATTGGAGCAGGATTCTGGTTTTATTTGAAGCTATTATGACATGAAGCATTCGCATTCTTCCGCTGAGTTTAGTATCTTTTCCACTGTATAATCGATGTACTCTGATGTACCTTTTGTTACTCTGATGTAATATTATTTTAATGATAATGGAAAAGTTGTTTTTATTTTGTGCAAATGTGTAAGTGCCCCTAGCAATCCGTCTTTATGAACGGTTTAAGTTGGTTTAATTACTGGCGAAAACCGAGCAAAAAGCCGGGTCGTTACATTTTACGAATATCAAGTTATACTATTTATAAATGTATATTTTATAAAAGGAACTTTTTTTCCTACTTGAAATAATAAGTAATGTTGTAGCAAGTGGTTAACAAATGCGAGTTAAATGGGAAAATTGGATACAATTATAAGATATTTTTTCCTAAGTATTTTAAAGGAATGGATTGAGAGTATTCCTATATTGATATAAGAAGGTGGAATGTTATGTTTCCAAGACTGAAAGATTTTGAAGTTTTAATTATTGAGTAGTAGATTGAGAAGGCCAAGTGATGCTATATACTGAACAAGTGGATCCATTTTATTTTCACGATTGCATGGTTGTTTATTTTGATAGTTAAATCACAGACTATCAAAATCAGGCCCATACGTTGTTGGTACGGAAAGGCCGGAATCAAATTTATATTCAAAAACCATTCCGACCAGCAAATACGTAAACGTTGAATATGGAAGACGCTGAGCAAGACAAAGCATTGAAGACCGTGAATCTTCATGAGTGGAAAAAGTACTAGTTGAATTTCTCTGACTTACAACTAGTGTTATTTCGATAGTGATTCTGTTGTGATTGAAATCTTCGAATTACAAGGACTTCTCGCTACTGATCTTTTATGTGATTCCTAGGATGTGGTAGGAGGGTGCCTTCGATTCATCCTGTTCCTGGATGACTTGTACGGACGAGTGTCTGATAGAGTATTTGCTGAAACTCATGTACGTTGATTTGTGCAAATATACCAAGTTTGGTGGCAGAGTTCTCTTGTTAAACACCCATAGTATATTTATGGACGTCAATATAGTGATTTGACGGATCTGACGATGTGACATTCAAAGTTTGATGTGCTGATAAGTAAATGTAGCCTCAAGCCTCATCAATCGGGAAAAATGACAAAAATCGGGCAGGCAACATGCCTAGGTGGGTCATCCCCAAGCGGGGTGTATTATCACTATCTAGAGAAATTCTTTTTTTGTCTTCTAAATATTTTTCTGCTGCAGCTTTCGCAACGGTTGGCAAGCTACCACTGCGGGTGGTAATACATTCGATACACTCAAGCTAAATGAGTGGTCGGTCATGTGTGGCCGGGTTGTAAGTTGTTCTTGTTGAACCACAGTGTATCCCCTCTAGAGTACACTAATCGAAAAGTGGTTCCATACCTTGTCATAGTCGGAATCCAATATCCAATAAGCGCCCTGCGGGTTTTGATTATATACTATGTATGTATAGCGTGAGATGCAAGCGTTCTACTATTTGGTTATCTATATTGATAGACAATATTAGAATATCACCGGATTTTCATATCAAAACTGTTTTGGGTTATAGTAAGGTAAAAACCGTCCGTGTTTATGTGGGAAGTAGTCTTACTATTATCCTTTTCTTTCAAAAGGATTTTTGACTTTAAAATCAATATGGAAGTTATTTAAACTTAGTCGGTTTTCTCATGCTGGTTTACTAGACTGATCTGTGGCGATTGTAATGCTCGGGTTAAACCAATTTATTTCAGGTTCAGATTATTGGATACTACGAGGTCCAAAGGCGAGCTTGAGGAGTTCAGACATACGATGTTTAGTATTTATTCTGCTATGTGATGTATATGATGATAGGTTATCACAACTGTCCAGATGTATAAGTGTACGCTGATGATTGTAAGTATTTTTCAAGCTTTCAGTAAAAATTTATTTCTATATTATATTTTATTCCGTACTGATGTGAGATTCTGTGTGGTGTTGGTTGTTCTTCTTATCCTTCTATTCTAATATTTCTTCCTTTCTTTCGCCATCCTCTAATTTTATTCCTATTAAAGATTCGTATTTTCGTGCACTTTGGGTTGGACGTATGTAATATTAGTCAACTCAGAGGGTACGGATTTGCGGGCCTTTACACCAACACTCATTTATATGGATTTAAACGAATCTTGTATAAAACATCGTTACGACAACTCAACTTATTAATCATTCATTAACTAACTGTATCTTTAACAAACCTTCGCCAACGAACCTTAACCATTCCTTAGCCAATAATGAAGTCAATCAAGTTGGGGTGTAATTACCTCTCAGACCTTAACTGAACAACGTTACTAACTTTGAAATAGACAAAGTTCCCAACTTCTATTGTAACATGTTTCTTACGTAACTCTCAGATTCAGTTTTAGAATCTTATTCTTTTACGTAAATCATTGATTATAACAATAATGTTATAATCCATGCTCTGTGGTATTAAATCTTAAAATATAACTTTTATTCATTAATTTGTATAGACAAATAAATAAATCTTGATTAAAACGGAAAGTAAATAGTACTTTCCTGAATTCAATATAGTCGAATTTCAATATATATATATATATATAACTCTCTTTCAAATAATCTCAATTTGATTAACGTTCCGAACTTTGGAATAAATTTACCATTTCAGGTCAACTCCATTTCCATTTTTATTCTAAAATCACTTTTGAATTTATCACTTCCAAACCCTTACCAGTTTCCTTTATAACCAATTCTATGTGCTAAACATTTGCTTTTAAATCATTATTCACATTAAAATGTGAATATTTTTCCTTTTATAGAAATCTGGACTATTATATCAAATAAACATTGATTTTTATTTGTAAATACTATTGCAGGTTCAAATCAAGTCTATTGAATCACTTTATAAATTCACATTCATATTCCACTTCATTCATAAATCTCATTTACTCGCTAACTTCCTGTTAATTATCTGTCAAATTTATAACTTAATATCGACTTCATATTGGATTATATATTATTGGCTTTAAATCAAATATTAATTATCTTGTTAAGTTATGAAATATATAATACATAATTTTCAAAAATAAATTATTTTTATAACATTCGACATAGTTGAATTCCAATTATAAATCCTTATGGACTTATTTCAACTCCATTACATTCCAAACATCGAGATAAATTCCATCGTTTCCCTTTTAAACGATTTCCAGTTTCCCTTTTAAATTCATTCTTGAATTTAAATTCACAAATTATCCAATGATAATTATTTCATTTATAAAAAATCGTTTATAAATCAGATTGCTTGTTTTTATCATTAAAAACAAGCTATTATTTTATAGCCCATTCAAAATTCAATTTCAAATTTGGAAAAATATATTTTTCTTTAGAATCTCAAAATCCCTTCTTTTGATATTTTAAATATCAATAATTAAGGCCAGTGCTATTCAAACATCCAAACACAAAAAAATGTATCATAGAACATCTATCACAGTGTATGATAACAAACAGTAATAATTTTAAGGAATCCTGTTTGATCCCTCCAACTTATTTTTCCTGCTACCACAAATGTTAGACAAAATAAATAATATTAATCCCACTTTAGGGCGGAATATCGCGGTATAGAAGGTCATCCGCTATTATGCAGGGAATATAGGGCCTCATCCGCTAAAATGTGTGGGAATATACCCAACGACCAACCTTAAGTGTAACAAATATATAAATATAATAGCAATAATTGACCATAATATATCAGTTCATCCAAAAAATCATCACACTGCATTCAAACATCACATATCAACTTTAAAATACGTTTATGAAAATTATAAATTGGACAGCGTTAGTGTGTTTACTCACTTTGGTCGTTTAACGTTAAATAACGACAAACAGTCAACTAATCCAATTAGGCATTTTATTCTGCCATAAACTATAACAAGCTCTAAATCTCTCCAAAATAGTTTCATTGCGTAGCCTTCATCCATACAATCCCAACGATCTTGTATCGTCGGATTCTGATCACATATGAAGAAGTTATCAATTTTACAAGTTTGTAAACATTCAAAGACCATTAACTATATAAATAAATTTTAGTTTATACCCTTAATTACTTTTAACTCGTTAAACCCACCCTATAACCTTTTCTTCCCCAACGTTATATCCCGATACAGTAAGTGTATACACAATGGCCACTACTTTTAAACATCCTAACTCCATCCACACAACACTTAAATTCAAACTAAAATAACAATTAATCTCCTCTTCAATCTCTCCATCTATTCATACCATAATCAGTAACTCAACGTCCCCTTCCACCTCGCGTTCAAACAACTCACGCACATTACTCTGAAGTAACCCACGATATCTTTCATCATCGAATATCCTAAAATGGTGCACACAAGTGCTATTCCTCCCCACGAAGCCCAAACCAATATTTAAATCATCAAACAATACTCCTAATTCCAAATAAATCGAGCTCTAGAATTATTGTCGTGCACTTACTTTCAGGAAGAAGGATTGCACGTTAAAAATGTGTATAGAAGTGAAGCTCTCGCCCTTATGGATCCAAATACCAAAGTTTTGTAATTTATAGAACTTTGTTGGAATTTTAATAATTTTTCAAACTCATGTTTTGTTACTGGGAAGAAAGACATGGTGGCGTGAGCTTTTTAACCAAAGGAAAGAAAAATGAGGGTTTAGGTTAAGTAGTTGGATATTTATAACGATAGAATATTTTTTTCATTTTATATTCGATTGTATTAAATCATTATTTACGTTCATCGTTCAGAAATTCATATGATCACATACGATATCCAATTTCGATGAAAATGGACATATAACTATAGTTTGGCGTTACAGTCCCAATGAAACATGTTTCATTGAAATCCGAGTTCATTTGCACACACAACATTATTTTAAAGTCAAATTATTGATCGATTCACATTTTGATAGTGCACGCTTGCAAAACAACTCCGATTGGCGCAAAATTTGAAATCTAGCAATAATTAATCATTACGGATTTAACAAAATTTGTTTCGCCGAAAACGAAGGTCGATTGCAAAATGACTGTTTTTAAGGCTTAAATAAAACCAATAAAATATTAATAAATTAAAAAACAATTCAATTTAATAATAATAAATTATTTTTTACTTACAAGTTGTCTTGGGAATGGACAAACTGAAGCCACCGTCTCATCGATCCAGCTTAGGTAATTTCTACCTAAGATTAACAGAACAGCTCTGGCATATTACTCCGTCTTCAATTATCTTGAACATATTTGATTCGCCATGCTTATGCCTATAAGGAGGGTTTTTCAGATAATAAATCTGATCCCGGTCGCTCCGTATTTACAATGGAAATATAAAATGGGGCAAAACTTTGATAGCTGGTTATTTAACTATCAAAGGAAACATCCATACAACCAATGATCCTATTTCCAAATAAAAATTCTACCGATCACGCATCAAGCAACACGAGCCCTTTAAATTAATTTTTTTATTTATTAATCATTTCCCAATTTCTCGTTTTTTTCATGCTTTCCCCAGATATTTCTCAAAACTCGTTTGTCCCTTCATGATTCTTGGAAAACATTTCCATTTATCATAAACTATTTATTTTCTATATTCCCAAAAATATTTCTTATAATAGTTGGAAAACATTTCCATATATCCACACATTCTTATTTTCTATATTTAGAAAATATACGTTATTAACATCGGAAAACATTTCCATATATTCATAATTCCTTAACTTCTCATTAACAAAATCATTTCATTTTCTATGCTCAGAAAACATCTCTAATTGTATTTGAAAAACGTTTCCAACACCCATTTATATGGATTTAAACGAATAATGTATAAAACATCATTACGACAACTCAACACGTTAATCATTCATTAACTAACTGTATCTCTAACAAATCTTCACCATCGAACGTTAACCATTCCTTAGTCAACGATGAAGTCAATCAAAGTGAGGTATAATTACCTCTCAGACCTTAACTGAGAAACATTATTAACTTTGAAATATACAAAGCTCCCAACTTCTATTGTAACAACGTTTCTTAGATAACTCTCGAATTCAGTTTAAGAATCTACTTCCTTTACAAAAATCATTGATTATAACAATAATGTTATAATCCATGCTCCGAAGTATTAATCTTAAAATATATATTTTATTCATTAATTTGAATAAATAAATAAGATGAAAAGTAGATTGTACATCCCTGAATTCGATATACTCGGATTTCAATATATATATATATATATATATATATATATATATATATATATATATATATAAAACTCTCTTTCGAATAATCTCTATTCGATTAACATTCCGAACTTTGGAATAAATTTACTGTTTCCTTTATAACCATTTCAATCTGCAAAACTTTGCTTTTAAATCATTATTCACATTAAAATGTGAGTATTTCTCCTTTTATAGAAATATGGACTCATTATATCAAATAAATCTTGATTTTTATTTGTAAATACTATTACATGTTCAAATATTGTCTATCGATTCATTTTGTAAATTCACATTCATATTCCACTTCATTCATAAATATCATTTACACGTTAACTTCTTGTTAATTATCTATCAAGTTTATAACTTAATGTCGACTTCATATTGGATTATAAATTATCGGTTCCAAACCAAATGTTAATTATCTTGTCAAGTTCTGAATTAAATACTATATAATTTCATAATATAAGTTGTTTTCATAACATTTGACATAATCAAATTCCAATTATAAGTCCTTATGTATTTATTTCAATTCCATTTACATTCCGAACATCAAAATGAATTCCATCGTTTCCTTTTTAAACGATTTTCAATTTCCCTTTCAAATTCATTCTTGAATTTACATTCCCAAATTATCTAATGATAATTATTTCATTTCATTTATAAACATCATTTATAAATCAAACTCCTTTTTTTTATTATTAAAAACAAGCTATTAATTTCTGGCACATTCGAAATTCAATTTCTAATTTGGAAAAATACCTTTTTCTTTAAAATCTCAAAATCCCTTCTAATGATATTTTAAGTGTCAATACTTAGGTCTAGTACAATTCAAACATCCAAACACAATTAAATCTATCATAGAACATCGACCACATCATATATCATAATATACGAAAACAAACAATAATAATTTTGAGGAATTCAGTTGGATCCCTCCAACCTAGTTTTCCTACATTCACAGATGTTAGACAATATAAATATTACAAATCCCTTTTCGAGGCGGAATATCGCGGCATAGAAGGTCACCCGTTATTATGTGGGGGCACATAGGGTCTCATCCGCTAAAATATGCGGGAATATCCAACTCCCAACATTAAATATAACATATATATATATATATATATATATATATATATATATATATAACGACAATTGACAATAATATATCATTTCATCCAAACAATCATCACACACAATTCAAACATCACATATCAACTTCAAAATACGTTTATGAAATTTATAAACTGGACAGAGTTAGCGAGTTTACTCACTTTGGTCGTTTATCATTAAATAACGATAAATGGTCGATTAATCCAATCAGGCATTTTGTTCTTCCATAAATTGTAACAAGCTCCAAATCGCTCTAAACCTATTTCAATATGTAGCCTTCATCCATACGATCCCAACATATCTTGTTTTGTCAGATTATGATCATGTGTGAAGAAGTTATTAAATTTACAAGTTTGTAAACATTCAAAGATAATTAACCATATAAATAAATTTTAATTTATACCCTCCTTTTACCCTTCCTGTAACCTTTTCTTCCCCAACGCTATATCCCGATACCAGTAAGAGCACAACCAACAATTGCTTGTTCAGTTGCTAAACAAGCCACGGAACAACCAGGTATGGCTTGTTCAGTCATCCGTGGCTAGTTTGGACGTGGTTCTTGGCTGGTTGAGTGAAAAGAGGTTGGAGGTTATAACGGCGAAGTCTTTGCCGTTATAAACTTTAAATAATAAAAAAGAATGTAAACGCTGTTTGCTGCGGTGAAAAAGGGTAATATCGGATGGAAGAGGTGTTTGTTGTTTTGTACTGTTTGTATTATATAATATTATTTTTAAATGGTTTGTGGTTGGTTGTGGCTAGTTTTGTATTGCTGAGTGCGTTGTGGCTTGTTTGGATGAAAGAGAAGAAGTGAACATAACGGATTGTTGGTTATGGTCTAAGTGCATACACCATAGCTGCTAATTTAAAAGATCTTAACTCCCTCCACACTCCACTTAAATTCAAACTAAAATAACCCTTAATATCCTCTTCAATCTCGCTATCTACTCATACCATAATCATGTAACATGACTTCCCCTTCTATCTCGTGTTCGAACAGCTCATGCACACTGCTCTAAAGAAATCCACGACATCTTTCATCATTGAATACCCCAAAATCATGCACACAAGTGTTATTCCACCCCCAAGAACCTTAAACCAATATTTAAATCATCAAACAATGCTCCTAATTCCAAATAAATTGAGCCCTAGATTTATTGTTGTGTACTCACGTTTCAGAAAGAAGGATCGCACGTTACAAAATATATGTGAAAGTGAAGCTCTCACCCTTATGGATCAAAATAAATAAGCTTTGTAATTTATAGAATTTTGTTTGAATTTTAATAAATTTTCAAACTCATGTTTTGTTACTCGGAAACACTACAAGAAAAAGTTAGATTTCTCAGCATTAGCATCAACATCACCATCAATAGACAGCGTTTTCCCCTTTTTTTATTCAAAAACAAATGTCAATACATGATTTTAACGCATAAAATGCTAAGATAAATTAAACCAGAAAATTATTTTACTTCCTTCCGCTCTAACTAATTTCGACCGCGTACTCCAGATAAAAATCCCTCGACTTTTAATCACCGATCCATTTCCCTAAACGTCGATTTTCATTTTCTCTCCTGTCAATTTCAAATTGCCTGCTCCGAAAACCACATCTTCCTTCATCCTGCTCTTCTGATTTCAATTAAGCATCTCCCTTGTTGGTCGTTTTACGAGCGTCGAAACCCCTGAACTTATCAAAATTGGTGAGTTTTTTATTCTTAGCCTAGTTTTTAGTTTTTTTAGTAGAACCATATAGACAGCCAATTTGTATTGAACTATTTTTTATTTGGATCTGGAGTCGATTTGGGAATTTTAGAGCTAGAGTTTCATTTGGATTTAGGAGTATTACCAGTGAGAAGAAATGGTAAACTATTTTAAGTCAGACTCTAAAAGGTATTCGCGGTGAATGATTTTTGAGAAGAAAAGCTAAAACGGGAACGAAAATTGGATTAGAAATCAAAACCAGGAAGTAGAAGTTGGGAATGAAGCATTTTTTAGAAATATATGAAAGAGTTACAAATGAAATTATTTAAATATGTATGGAAATAATAATTTGCAACTCAACATTTAAATTTTCGAGATTTAGATTTCTTTTAGCAATTTCAAAACCGAAAATTTGAATATTATGTAAAATTAAAACTTAGTTAATATGATATTATGCAGTATTTCCAGTAATTGCAAGATGACTTCTCAAATTAATGGTATGTTATTTTCAAGTCCAGTAATTTTAAGTTGCTGCTTAATTTTTAATTACTTGGATATTTTCAGTTCATTACAGAACTTCGATTATTTAGTTATGGAACTTTTTATAATCCAAGCAATTACGGAAGGTATATAACTTTTTAGGAGCAACGTTATGCAACATCTGTGTGATAATGACGTTGGTGTCGGTTTTCCTAGGCTCCAGCGTTTCTACATCAAGTTACCATTTTGTTTTGCATCCATGTTCTACAATCTAGTTTTTCTAAAAAAAAATATTTTGTGCGCTATTACTGTACTGCAGATCAGGAGCAATAGAAAAAGGACAGCAGCCCCTCCAGTGATGCATATGCGAGATTGCGAAGTGCCTTCAAGGTGCCCCTTCAATTATTATAAGTTATAACTATGAAATGCCTTCAGGTTTTTATTCTGTACTAAGCTTTGTCTTACTGTACTGATTTTGCAAGAACTTTTATATCTGGTATTGTGCTGGTGGTTTTGGAATACTCCCATTGCAGCTGTTCCTCAACATCTTCTACACCCATTTGATAATTTCTTATTTACCCGCATACCCACTAGTTGAAATTATGCGATTTTGAAAGTGTGAAAGTTTAGGTATGCTGTCCTTTGGGATTTAGTGATATGAAATTACTACTACTGTCTTTGAGAACTTTTTTCTTTTGTCCTTTGTTTCTAAAGGTGAAAGGAGAGCCAAACATTTCATACATTTGCTCAAGATACTATAGATCTCCCGAGCTTATATTTGGTGCTACAGAGTGTACCACAATAATCGATGTCTGGTCTGTTGGTTGTGTTCTAGCCGCGCTGCTGCATAGACGGGTTAATATTGCAAATATATTAGCTTTGACTTACTGCAAATTATCTACATAATACCTAAATTATCAAAAACTTGACTCATTTGCCTAATACCAGCCTTTGTTTCCTGGTGAGAGTGGAGTAGATGAACTCATTGATGTAATTAAGGTGATTTTTTATGTTTATATTCTTTTTTGGTTATTCAAATTGTTCGCACAAAGGTAAACGTAAGGTCAAGGCATGGGAAACCCCTTTATCAGTTTGTATCTATGATAAGAAATCCCGATTTCTTTTCTCTTTGATGCAACGCTATTGCTCCTTTATGTTGCGTAGGAAACCTATATTTCTAGCTGGCTGATGCTTAGAATATTCTTATTACTGGCTTTGTTTAGATTTGCACATGCATGCACATCTATATTTCTCTAATGACTTTGATTCAACCTGCATGCACTAATCTTAATCCATCTTCATCCATTTACCATTTGGCAATAAATGTTATATTTGCTTATTTTATTCCAATCATACACAGTATGTATATGATTTAAATCTATATCTAATACATTTCTTAACTTGGTCAGTGGTAGCTGATTGTTGTTTTACATTCCTTATTGTCTGTTGCAGGAAGCATTTCATTCCTTTTGCTTATTTTGATTTCATTTAGCATATTATTTTACTTGCAGTTTATGTGGTTTTGAATTCAATATTTCTAGCTAGTTGAATTTTCCATCATGTTGATATTAGTTGTGTTTTGTTTGGTCATTTGCTAATATGCAAATTAGAGTCAAAGATTCTCTCGTCATTGTTCATCTTCTGCTTCAGATAATTTGGGTAATGTTGTAGTACTGCATGCATATTCTATTATTTGATCACCCTTGATATCAGTGTAGGTCAGACGTCTGAACTAGGCCTAGGATTTGCCCGAGAACATTTTCAGACGTCAGAAATGGTCTCAGGGTGTTGGATGAAATCCATAATAAATTTCCCAACATTTTTTCCTTTATGCTTAATTATCAGGTTACGTTAAAGCTTAACTCTGTTTAACCAATCCCATTAATACTACGCGTTTAATTATCAGCTGTATGTGAATCACTAAACTAGTTCATTTGCAGTCGTAATTTGAACTTCCACATTTAGCAGTATGTTTGTTGAATGCCACTAATTTTCTCACTTGCACATCAAAATAATACATACTCAGCTTGACGCTGCATAAAACTAACAAACAAACAAGTGAACTTTTGGGAAAGTGCCATGCACCTAAATTTTTATAGTTATTCTCTTTTTTGTTTGAAATATTGGTTGGAGTATGTAATAGATTAAGGTAGTCAAACATCAACCTGTGTTTACTTCTGACAAACAATGGCTCATCTATTTGGCAAGCAGGTTGTTTATTTCATCAATTCTAGTACCAAAGCAAACAAATTAGCAATTATTTGGTAAGTTGGATTGAAGTCCAAATAATAATTAATTTAATTAACTATGAAAGCTACTATGTATCTCATATACCCACTATATTATTTCTGTTTTCGGATATGTTACACTGCGTGTTCAGACTCCAGATGTAGGACGTTAGTTAGTATATGTTTTATTGTTTGATGTCACACTAACATGTTACCAAATTAAATATGCAGCCATGTTGGCCAACTATTCTCACAGATCAAAGAGCAAAGACTTTTGTTTTCTAAGACATTCAATGGAGACTTAACTAAATCCCAAAACGAGCCATTTGACGATTGGACTGAGCTTAAAACGAGTCATAGATAAGTTGAGTTCCCATAATAAATATTTGTAGAGTGGTTGCAGATGCACCACTTTAGTGGTAAAGTTCACCACGGTGGTGCACTGCACCGCTGAAGTGGTGCAGATGCACCACAAAGTGGTGCTGCTGCACCATATATATTGCAGTGGTGCAGCAACACCACTCTGTGGTGCATCTGCACCACTGCGGCGGTGTAGTGCACCAATATAGTGCATTTGCACCACAGCAGTGGTGCAGATGCACCATATGATAAATGATCTCCCAACAGTTTATGAAGTTGTAGCCAATAGGAAGCAAGCAAGAGATAAGTTGGGTGTTGACGGTGGAAGTAAATCAAAACCTATCAAGGTTAGACGTTTCTTACACCTTGCCTGCATATAGTATAATTTAGAAAACTCCTCACTAATTTTGTGATTAAAACTTACCTTCCTAATACTAGCCCTGATTTCAGATTAAAATAATAGATTTCCAGATTTTCTTTGCTCATGTAGTTTAGTTTTTAAAATAATATTTCTTTCCTAATATATGAAGTTTCTAAACACTATCAGTATTACCATCAAGTGGAAACTCAAGAAAAATAATGGGAAACGTCGAAATTAACCACATCGTAGGTTAATTTGAACACTGTAGCTACTCTTCAACGGTATATGTACCTTGACTGTGTGTCAAATTTAATGCGCAGACATAATAGCAGATTTGTAGCAATGGCGTATACAATGATAGAAGGTTATAGAAGGATTGTAGTTGTATCTTAGGCACAGACAAATTTCAGTGACAACTGATAATGGAGAAAGTAACAACTTTTAGTTTTTCGTTTTGTTGGTATTCAGCGCAAATTTGTTTTGTGGATATTTTGTTTTATTTATAGATATCGTGACTTTGTTCGACGAATATTGTGTAAATTTAGTTTATGGTGTCATTTTTGTTTATGGAAATTGTGTAAACTTGGTTTATAAATGATGTCTTTGTGTATGAATACTGTGTTATATAATTTATGTAAATGATTAACAGTTATATGCTTATGCGATATCTTTTGTATTTGATTTGAACATGTTATTGATATTAGTTGGTAGATATATATTTACATGCTGATGATATGTATGTGCATGAATATTTTGATATTATAATATGTAAATGTTGTGATAGATATAAAAAAAACGTTGTGATATATGGAAAAACGTTGTAGAATACATAATATGTAAACTTCCAGAAACACTGTGATATGTAGCAAAACGATGTAGAATAAAAAACATGTGAACTTCTGGAAAAACTGTGATATGTGGCAAAATGCTATAGAAAAGGGAAGATGACAACGTTACTGAAACGATATAAAATGTTGTACAAACATAAAAACAACACCATTTCAAACGTTGTAGCATGTTAATTTTCTACAGCGTTTTGGTATGTATTGTAATATCTCCATGACCTATAACAACTTATCGGCATACAGCGTTCATCAAAATGTTGTTAAAGGCTATCACAATTCACAACATTTTTTCCAACGTTGTGAATGCGTAAATTTCACTACAAGAAAACGCTGATTTAACGTCAGATATTTAGAAGTGGAATTTACCGTCGCTAATTTGCGACTGATTTCCATGTGACCTACAAGGGATACTATTTTGTTTTTTATATTTTTTTCTTTTATTTATTATCGTCGTCTTCTATCATCCCTCACTAAGCCATCGGAAATTGCGTTAAATTACCGACAAAAATTTATGCTGCTATTTTTCACTGCAAATCCAGGCAGTACCGATGAATATTTATCGAAGCTATTTTGCAGTAGAATTTCAACAGATTTGCAAGAGATGAAAATGTCAGTTTATTATAATAATTATTTAATAATTAATAATAAAATTTAATGCTTATGAAATGATATCTAGTATTTAATAATTAATTTTAAATAATTGTATATAATAATTACAGTAGATAATTATAGTTGATACTTATATTTTATAATTATAGTTGATAATTTTATTTTATATTTCAAAAAATTTAAAATTTTGAGATCACCTTGAATTTAGTATTCAATAATTATGAAATGATATCTAGTATTCAATAATTCATTTCATAGTTAATTTAATTAGTAAATTACATGTAGTATATTAATTAAATTAAATAAATAATAAATATAATCAATAACTAATATTAAATAACTAAAAATAAATACTATTAAATAATTGATGATTAATAATAAAATTTTAATGATAGATTAATACCCTTGTGCATTTATTGAATTTGTTTTTTTGATTGGTAAAGAACCAACGAGTGATGTAGAAAATGAAAGGAATTTATTTTTTAAGTGAAATAGGTAAACGTATTGGAAAATAGAAATAATATGCATTAATAATACATAATAAATAAATAATAATCAATAGATAAATTTGTAATTAATAAATAAATGACAGGTGGTTAATAATTACTAGTAAAGAGTAATCAATAATTAACAATATTTTGTATAAATTAATTTATAATGTTTGAAAGAGGAATTTTTATGTATAAATTAATTATTTGTTATTATAAATTGATAACTAAGACAAATAACTTTAATTTAATTAAGACGAATATTTAATAACTCATAATTAACAAACAATATTAATAACTAAGAAGTAATATTTAGTATTTTATAATTAATAATTATTATTGATATAGTATAATTTATAGTTGATGATTGTTAATAAATAATAATGTATAACAAACGTTTAAATTTTATGAACTAAAATTTATTATAATTTATGATTTATAGTTCAGTATTATAAAATTGTAACTGGTGACTTGTCACTATATTTGTTGCTATGCATACATTTCCAAACCCAATCATACAAATATACGATGATTCTCAAACAGTAATTTAGCACTTATAATTAGTAAATTACATTTATTCATATTAATGTAAGATACCAACACGTTGTTAACAAGATAATTAACACGTTACCTTACTAAGAGATGGAGGCATCTAAAATTTCAAGGCCCGCCATGAACCCAAATATCCATTGTGCTTAAACTCATGATTACCCTAAAGCTAAATCCCCAAAACCATTCCAAATCGCATGTCGACTTTAATATGAGTATCATTTCCCAAATTTCAACTTGTGAGTTCAACTGCAGTAGGAGTCAAATGGGGTTGCGAATTGAGGGTTCGCAAACTATTCTCTATCGATCGCGACTATTGCAACGAACACATGAGGGTTTGGTATTTTCTTTTTCTGACTGTTGTTGTCTAGTTTGGTGATTTTTTTTGTTGCGGGTGGTGGTCTATAGGTTGTTTAGATCTAAGTCCTTCTGGTTTTGTGAGAGGTTTTGAGCAGTTGTTTGCCCATCTCGGCACCTATCGCCCTCTGCCCTACCTCTGCTTCAACTCCGTGTACACACCTATTTCCATAGATTGCGCAATCCCTAAGCTTCCAGCTGCAATATACCCCACCACTGTCCCTTTACTTTTTCGATTCAAGGAGTAAAGTGTTATGATGCTCTTGATCCCTAAGTTGTGACCATCCAGTGCCTTGCTTGACTTCATCTGTTGGATTAGCTACAAAGTAAAACCATGCCTTCTTTTAGGTATGTTTTATCTCGACATTCGGTGTTTTGTGTGTTCTTGTCGTAGTTTGGTTGTCTTCCTATTTAGGCTACTTTGGATTCGGCTATTTAGTCGATGCATTTCTCTCTTCCTCTCCCCGTTGTTTGTTAGTTTGGTTAGCTGTGGTGTTTGCGTGGTTCTTTTCTTTTGTGTGGTTGCTGAAATCTTTGTACGGTTGGTTTGTATTTTGGATTGTCAAGATTTGAAGTGTAGAGTGGTGTGGTTGAGACGACCCGATTTCCCGTTCTCACGGAAACAAGGTTATCTTTTGGAATATAACACAGAAACATATAATAGCAGAACAGAATTAAATAAATACACCAGAACGAACAACAAAATATACTGGATAAAAGTAATCATCAGAGTTACACAGTATACAGGATCTTACTTAGTACAAATACGGTTCAGCTATACATAAATGTCTACAGCGGAAATAAACAAAATATGTACAATAGGAGCTGAACAGCATAAAAAGAAATAAATGATAGAATCCATCTTCAGCTCCAGCTATCCAGAAAGAACCAGCTAAACCTGAATACAAGGCTGCCCGTGTAGAAAAAGGGGCACCCGAGTTTGAGAGTGAAACAAACTACGAGTCAGTCATGGGACTGGTATGAGAAATCCACTCAACACATATATAATTGGCTAATCACAGGACCACGCCACTTTCGTGGAACGGGTTTACTCCATTGGATTGCCAGTGCTTTAAAACAAATCTTTCTTTTAAACATCGCTATGCTTTTTATAAAAATGAAGCCGTTATAAGACTCAGTTCCCATCACACAATGCAACGCAAACCGGAGGATAGAGTTTTTACCTTATAACAGCCAAAATATGATTGATACGAATAAAACAAAGGCAATTGATATTATTGCTAGTGTCTATATGTTTTGAAAACAATTTCAAATCATAACTATCAATCATAGACGGCATTAATGCCCCATACCACTATGTCGCCATATATAGGAATACAATCAAAACCGCACGATGTCGTATTTGGAAATTGGATTTCCGTCATGAACCAAGGCAAAAGATAGTCCTTACCGAATTCGTGACTCTCTAGCCCGAGCCACAGGCAAGTACTCAGTCAAGCCTTCGGAGCGACAGGGCCGGTCCACCGATGTGGATTAAAATGCCTGAACACTACGTTTCCCCGCCCTTTGGGGCGTAAACGAGCCAACGAATGACTCCATCGGACCCGGATCGTCCGATCAAACCGAGGCGCCTCGCAACAGCAACAACCACATAGGTGAAAAGTATATAAATGTCAGGGCTGGTAGGTCACTGACACCACCCTAGCTAGAAAGAAACGCATGCCCTCCCTGAGGTCCTTCTCCCGTTTTAGGTTCATACCGGGATGTGAGGCTCGCGAATTCACGTTATACACAAAGCTACGCCACACAGGCGGTGCTTTGATCATCACCACAAGACTTTGCTTTTCAACAGAAGCCCTGATCACTGCATCTTAGCATGCCACACAGGCAATTCATGCCATGCGACTGATGTCCATCGATATACAACCTCTGAGCTCGTACGTCTCAGAGAAGGGCGTTAAGCAAAAGAATAAATTCTCCGCCGCCAAACAGATGTATATTTAACAGAAATCAATCAACACAGAATAAACTCCAATGTCAGACACACAGTCCATTTACAAGTCCGTTCTGGGTCTGAACGAAACCGGAGGCACTAAATACCTCGCAAACCCTTCGATCAACACGTACGTCTGAACGATCACCACTCATTATCCTTATTTCGGGATGCCTCCCAATCAGGACCTCGGTTACCATCCAAACGAGGTGAAGATCTCCGGTCTTCGACCATCGTCTTCATCTTCGAATTTCAATCGTCGGTCGATTATTCGAAATGAGAATTAACTCGGCCTTTTCAAATAATTCACGTATATTTAGAATTTCAAATCGATTTATTTCAATGGTTAAATTATTCGACAACACCAATTGTGTTCTTTATATAGTTTTCACACCAAACACATTCAACCATCAAACATCACATAAATCAAGCAAATTCAGTTTATTTCCATTCCATATCGCTTACGATATTTTATAACTATTTATCGCTATTTTTATTTATTTTAAAATAGCCATTTTATTCAAAACGACGCTTCGGGCCATAAGGCGGCTGTGGCGCTGTTTTTCTTCAGATTTGATTTACACATATCTGAAAATCTAACCGTTGGATCTTCACAAAATTTACATCATTAGAAAGGTCTTTTCAAAACGAATCCAACGAATCCAGTTTCGGGAAAATCCGACGGTCGGATCTCCCGGTACAATCGTTTGAAATTTCGATTTCAAAATACGAACTGCAGCGTCGTTATTCGATTAAATATATAATTATATTTATATATATATATATATATATATATATATATATATAAATATAATCGCTTCTGGCGCTGTTTTTCTTCAGATTTGAATTAAACATTCCAGACAATCCAACCGTTGGATTTTTACAAGGTTGGTGCCGTTGGAAAGATTATTCCAAGGCGAACCCGACGGTTGAGATTTCGGGAAAATCCAATGGTCGGATTTCCCGTACTAGTCGTTTGAAATCACGGTTTCAAAATACGAACTGCACGGCTTCGTTTCGTTTTAATTTTATTTATATTTATATATTTATATAAATATAGTTCATTCAACAATTTCAATATCGTTTTCACTTCAAAAATTTTTCTAACACCTTAAATTTTGGAAAAATTTCGCCATAACCTCCCCTGCACCGGGAGCGTCGGGAAATCGCAAATAGCGTCCCGGTCCTTCTAATCTCAAAAAGAAAAAGAAAAGGCCAAGCGGCTAGCCAACAGGCTCAAAATCATCACCCAAACAAATCAGTAAATGTGTACCTATTTGTCGGGCACAAAATTTTATTCCTCTTCTCTAGCCCCTTTTGCTATAACCTGTTCAATGAATATTGCATGTACATATATATACAGTTCATATCATTTTTTCATTTTCTATTCAACTTCATATTTGATTTCTATTTGGTTTAAAAACACCATTCATTCTAATGTCACATAAATAGGCGCAAATCATTTCATTAGCTAATTAATGAATATTTCAACTGATATATGTTTATTTGAACAAGTGGCTATTTTTAACATTTCACATTTCAACGATTTATGCATACAATAAAAATGTGATTTTTATTGTAAAATAATTCATTTCCAAACACTATTTTTCTATATAGTTCATATAGTCTATAAAAGGTGATTTTTATTATCAAACAATTTATTTCAAAATATGAATACCATTCAACACATGAATTTCTAAACAACGAATGAATATCAATTCAACACATGAATGTTTTCTATAGTTTTTATATATCGATAAAAATGTGATTTTTATTATCGAACTATTTATTTCAAAATATGAATACCATTCAACACATGAATTTCTAAACAACGAATGAATATCAATTCAACACATGAATGTTTCTATAGTTTTTATATATCGATAAAAATGTGATTTTTATTATCGAACTATTTATTTCAAAATATGAATACCATTCAACACATGAATTTCTAAACAACGAATGAATATTAATTCAACACATGAATGTTTCTATAGTTTTTATATATCGATAAAAATGTGATTTTTATTATCGAACTATTTATTTCAAAATATGAATACCATTCAACACATGAATTTCTAAACAACGAATGAATATCAATTCAACACATGAATGTTTCTATAGTTTTTATATATCGATAAAAATGTGATTTTTATTATCGAACTATTTATTTCAAAATATGAATACCATTCAACACATGAATTTCTAAACAACGAATGAATATCAATTCAACACATGAATGTTTCTATAGTTTTTATATATCGATAAAAATGTGATTTTTATTATCGAACTATTTATTTCAAAATATGAATACCATTCAACACATGAATTTCTAAACAACGAATGAATATCAATTCAACACATGAATGTTTTCTATAGTTTTTATATATCGATAAAAATGTGATTTTTATTATCGAACTATTTATTTCAAAATATGAATACCATTCAACACATGAATTTCTAAACAACGAATGAATATCAATTCAACACATGAATGTTTCTATAGTTTTTATATAAGGAATAAATATAGTTTAAGCATATGAAAATAATTCAAACACACGAATATTATTCAAAATTTCGGCAGCATAACGGCAGGGTAGTTACACCGGCACCGTCCCTAGTACGGCTCCTCGCTCTACCTTAAAACCTCGCGGTTTTTGACAATGGGAATCATGCATCTAGTTCGCACGCAGGCGGCATGTATATATTTATTTCATTTCCACAAACTAATCCTATGTGGTTTCAACCAAATATTTCACAACCACAAATAGGTATTTTTCAACCGCAATCAACCAATATCAATCACAAACAATCCCAAACAATCATTCAATTTTCACAACAATTTCAACCAATAAATATCGTCCATGGTTTGTGGACGAGGGGCGTATATATATATATATATATTTATATATAGCTATTCACTTTTACTTCACACGTATATATATATAAATTTTAAATCAGAAATCTCACCAATAGCTATCCAACTGCACGACACTTCACTTATAGAAAGCTTCGCCTTTTGTCGCTTTCGCCCGTATTCTCTACACATGTAAAAATCGAATTTTTACGATGCTATTCAATATATAAAAATCGAATTTTGACTTCGCTATTCAACATATAAAAATATGATTTTTACTTCGACTTTCAACATATAAAAATATGATTTTTATCTTTTCTACAAATCTGATCTTTTTAAAGTTTAAACCTTTTTCTAAAAATCAGTTTTTATAGCTAAAACAAAATCAGTTTTTATTTTAAAAACAAATCAGTTTTTACTTTTAAAAACAAATCAGTTTTTATTTTTAAAAATAAATCAGTTTATACTTTTAAAAATAAAATCAGTTTATACTTTTAAAAATAAAATCAGTTTAAAAAATCTTTTATAAAAATCTTTTTTTACTTTCTCAAAAATCCAGTTTTTATTCTTTTTTAAAAATTCAGTTTTTTTTTTTAACAAAATCAGTTTTATGCTTTTAAAATCAGTTTAAAAATGCTTATAAAATCAGTTTAAAAATGCTTATAAAATCCGTTTAAAAATGCTTATAAAAACAGTTTAAATCTTTCTTATAAAAACAGTTTAAATCTTTTCTTATAAAAACAGTTTAAATCTTTTTTATAAAATCAGTTTAAATCTTTTAAAAATAAAATAGCAAAACAAAAAAAACTTACAGGGGGGGTGGGGGTTCGCAGATCGACGGAGCTCGAAGTGGGGCGGTGGCGCTCGGGTTTCAACGTCTCGAACGGGGGCTAATCGGGTGTCGGGGTTTCCTCTGGAGGGTCTGGCCTTCAATCGATGGAGGGGGGAGGAAGAAGGGGATGTGCGGCTAGCGTGGGCGGCGGCTTCGGGGTCTTCGTCGGCGTCGAGGGGGGCGTCGGCGATGTCTAGGTTAGGTTTTTTTTTTTATTTCTGTATAAATGAATTCGGGGGGGGGGGGCAGTGAAAAAGAAAAAGGGGGGGGGGGGAAGGGAATTAAAAAAAAAAAAAAAAAATTTTATTATTATTTAATTGTTTAAAGTTGACTTTTACCCACGACCACGAAACGAGGCCCACCGCCTGTCGTCCATAGCGTTTAACCCCCATTCCGAACACAATGGGATATGTATCGCAATCTGATTCGATTGTTACAATCAGTTTCCTTTTGAATTTTCATTTAAATCACTATATTGAATTTTAAACGTACATTTCAAATTACCGGGGCCACATACTGACTAGAAAAATTCCAGAAAAATATTTTCTAGCTTCGTATTGACGATACAGTCCTAACAAAACTAGTTTCGTCGAATTCTGAGACCGTTTGAAAAATGGCCAATTTCCAGTCGATTAAAATCAACGGAAACTGGTCAAACGCGTTTTCTTTTGCCACGCTCACATATTGATTCGAAAAATTATGAAATTTGAAACCTAGCAATAACTTGACACTGCGGACCCAACAAAAGTGGTTTCGTCAAAATCCGAGGTCATCTGCAAAATATCCATTTTTAAGGGCCTGAATTCCATAGCGACTATTCAGAATTTTCAACTGGACATATCTTTTGATTCCCGCTATCAAATTCCTATTGGTCGGATTCGTTAGAAAGATATCATCAATTAGATACTAATGTTTTTTGTTTCATTAAAATCCGGATTGTTTTGCACTCGGTATATTCAATTGAAGTTTGAAATCGAATTATCGAACTACCGCGCCATTTTCAATTCTATATATAATTATTATTAATTATATTGGTTTTCAAATGTCGATTTCAACTCAGTTTTCATCGCCATTATTTAAAATATTTATTTTAAATATTTAAAATCCATTATTTTAGCCAATTTAAAAATTTTAAATTGGTTCAGATTTTCTGGGTCGTTACAATCTCCCCCACTTAAAACTTTTCGTCCCCGAAAAGGAACAAAGTCGAAAGTGGTTTGATAAATCTACAATCCCACAATACAACAACCAATTTGTTTTTAACCTTTCAAAAATATTCTTATCAACTCCTATATTCTTTCATAAATCATTCAGAGTATAAAATAGATAGTGCACATCCATGGGAAGAAAATAGCAACAGAATAGAGAATTAAATGGTAATGCAAGGTAGGTTAAATGTACCTTGCACCGGAGTCAATCAGAGATATCTTTTATATATTCAAAAATTATATTTCTAAAACCAGACTATATATATATATATAATCACAAATACGTTATTTAAAAACATATTACTCTCGACTCGTTCTGAGGCACTTCTGACCCCATCTCTAACGAGTTGTTCTGATTCTGCTACTCATACTAGGATATTACTGATCCTATCTGTATAGAGTTACCCGTCCTAGAACACTACTGGTTCTATTTCTGACGAGTTCGTTCAAATGTTATATTCCAGAACTAAGCTTAACCAAAGCTCTGATACCACGTTGAGACGACCCGATTTCCCGTTCTCACGGAAACAAGGTTATCTTTTGGAATATAACACAGAAACATATAATAGCAGAACAGAATTAAATAAATACACCAGAACGAACAACAAAATATACTGGATAAAAGTAATCATCAGAGTTACACAGTATACAGGATCTTACTTAGTACAAATACGGTTCAGCTATACATAAATGTCTACAGCGGAAATAAACAAAATATGTACAATAGGAGCTGAACAACATAAAAAGAAATAAATGATAGAATCCATCTTCAGCTCCAGCTATCCAGAAAGAACCAGCTAAACCTGAATACAAGGCTGCCCGTGTAGAAAAAGGGGCACCCGAGTTTGAGAGTGAAACAAACTACGAGTCAGTCATGGGACTGGTATGAGAAATCCACTCAACACATATATAATTGGCTAATCACAGGACCACGCCACTTTCGTGGAACGGGTTTACTCCATTGGATTGCCAGTGCTTTAAAACAAATCTTTCTTTTAAACATCGCTATGCTTTTTATAAAAATGAAGCCGTTATAAGACTCAGTTCCCATCACACAATGCAACGCAAACCGGAGGATAGAGTTTTTACCTTATAACAGCCAAAATATGATTGATACGAATAAAACAAAGGCAATTGATATTATTGCTAGTGTCTATATGTTTTGAAAACAATTTCAAATCATAACTATCAATCATAGACGGCATTAATGCCCCATACCACTATGTCGCCATATATAGGAATACAATCAAAACCGCACGATGTCGTATTTGGAAATTGGATTTCCGTCATGAACCAAGGCAAAAGATAGTCCTTACCGAATTCGTGACTCTCTAGCCCGAGCCACAGGCAAGTACTCAGTCAAGCCTTCGGAGCGACAGGGCCGGTCCACCGATGTGGATTAAAATGCCTGAACACTACGTTTCCCCGCCCTTTGGGGCGTAAACGAGCCAACGAATGACTCCATCGGACCCGGATCGTCCGATCAAACCGAGGCGCCTCGCAACAGCAACAACCACATAGGTGAAAAGTATATAAATGTCAGGGCTGGTAGGTCACTGACACCACCCTAGCTAGAAAGAAACGCATGCCCTCCCTGAGGTCCTTCTCCCGTTTTAGGTTCATACCGGGATGTGAGGCTCGCGAATTCACGTTATACACAAAGCTACGCCACACAGGCGGTGCTTTGATCATCACCACAAGACTTTGCTTTTCAACAGAAGCCCTGATCACTGCATCTTAGCATGCCACACAGGCAATTCATGCCATGCGACTGATGTCCATCGATATACAACCTCTGAGCTCGTACGTCTCAGAGAAGGGCGTTAAGCAAAAGAATAAATTCTCCGCCGCCAAACAGATGTATATTTAACAGAAATCAATCAACACAGAATAAACTCCAATGTCAGACACACAGTCCATTTACAAGTCCGTTCTGGGTCTGAACGAAACCGGAGGCACTAAATACCTCGCAAACCCTTCGATCAACACGTACGTCTGAACGATCACCACTCATTATCCTTATTTCGGGATGCCTCCCAATCAGGACCTCGGTTACCATCCAAACGAGGTGAAGATCTCCGGTCTTCGACCATCGTCTTCATCTTCGAATTTCAATCGTCGGTCGATTATTCGAAATGAGAATTAACTCGGCCTTTTCAAATAATTCACGTATATTTAGAATTTCAAATCGATTTATTTCAATGGTTAAATTATTCGACAACACCAATTGTGTTCTTTATATAGTTTTCACACCAAACACATTCAACCATCAAACATCACATAAATCAAGCAAATTCAGTTTATTTCCATTCCATATCGCTTACGATATTTTATAACTATTTATCGCTATTTTTATTTATTTTAAAATAGCCATTTTATTCAAAACGACGCTTCGGGCCATAAGGCGGCCGTGGCGCTGTTTTTCTTCAGATTTGATTTACACATATCTGAAAATCTAACCGTTGGATCTTCACAAAATTTACATCATTAGAAAGGTCTTTTCAAAACGAATCCAACGAATCCAGTTTCGGGAAAATCCGACGGTCGGATCTCCCGGTACAATCGTTTGAAATTTCGATTTCAAAATACGAACTGCAGCGTCGTTATTCGATTAAATATATAATTATATTTATATATATATATATATAAATATAATCGCTTCTGGCGCTGTTTTTCTTCAGATTTGAATTAAACATTCCAGACAATCCAACCGTTGGATTTTTACAAGGTTGGTGCCGTTGGAAAGATTATTCCAAGGCGAACCCGACGGTTGAGATTTCGGGAAAATCCAATGGTCGGATTTCCCGTACTAGTCGTTTGAAATCACGGTTTCAAAATACGAACTGCACGGCTTCGTTTCGTTTTAATTTTATTTATATTTATATATTTATATAAATATAGTTCATTCAACAATTTCAATATCGTTTTCACTTCAAAAAAATTTCTAACACCTTAAATTTTGGAAAAATTTCGCCATAACCTCCCCTGCACCGGGAGCGTCGGAAAATCGCAAATAGCGTCCCGGTCCTTCTAATCTCAAAAAGAAAAAGAAAAAGCCAAGCGGCTAGCCAACAGGCTCAAAATCATCACCCAAACAAATCAGTAAATGTGTACCTATTTGTCGGGCACAAAATTTTATTCCTCTTCTCTAGCCCCTTTTGCTATAACCTGTTCAATGAATATTGCATGTACATATATATACAGTTCATATCATTTTTTCATTTTCTATTCAACTTCATATTTGATTTCTATTTGGTTTAAAAACACCATTCATTCTAATGTCACATAAATAGGCGCAAATCATTTCATTAGCTAATTAATGAATATTTCAACTGATATATGTTTATTTGAACAAGTGGCTATTTTTAACATTTCACATTTCAACGATTTATGCATACAATAAAAATGTGATTTTTATTGTAAAATAATTCATTTCCAAACACTATTTTTCTATATAGTTCATATAGTCTATAAAAGGTGATTTTTATTATCAAACAATTTATTTCAAAATATGAATACCATTCAACACATGAATTTCTAAACAACGAATGAATATCAATTCAACACATGAATGTTTTCTATAGTTTTTATATATCGATAAAAATGTGATTTTTATTATCGAACTATTTATTTCAAAATATGAATACCATTCAACACATGAATTTCTAAACAACGAATGAATATCAATTCAACACATGAATGTTTCTATAGTTTTTATATATCGATAAAAATGTGATTTTTATTATCGAACTATTTATTTCAAAATATGAATACCATTCAACACATGAATTTCTAAACAACGAATGAATATCAATTCAACACATGAATGTTTCTATAGTTTTTATATATCGATAAAAATGTGATTTTTATTATCGAACTATTTATTTCAAAATATGAATACCATTCAACACATGAATTTCTAAACAACGAATGAATATCAATTCAACACATGAATGTTTCTATAGTTTTTATATATCGATAAAAATGTGATTTTTATTATCGAACTATTTATTTCAAAATATGAATACCATTCAACACATGAATTTCTAAACAACGAATGAATATCAATTCAACACATGAATGTTTCTATAGTTTTTATATATCGATAAAAATGTGATTTTTATTATTGAACTATTTATTTCAAAATATGAATACCATTCAACACATGAATTTCTAAACAACGAATGAATATCAATTCAACACATGAATGTTTTCTATAGTTTTTATATATCGATAAAAATGTGATTTTTATTATCGAACTATTTATTTCAAAATATGAATACCATTCAACACATGAATTTCTAAACAACGAATGAATATCAATTCAACACATGAATGTTTCTATAGTTTTTATATAAGGAATAAATATAGTTTAAGCATATGAAAATAATTCAAACACACGAATATTATTCAAAATTTCGGCAGCATAACGGCAGGGTAGTTACACCGGCACCGTCCCTAGTACGGCTCCTCGCTCTACCTTAAAACCTCGCGGTTTTTGACAATGGGAATCATGCATCTAGTTCGCACGCAGGCGGCATGTATATATTTATTTCATTTCCACAAACTAATCCTATGTGGTTTCAACCAAATATTTCACAACCACAAATGGGTATTTTTCAACCGCAATCAACCAATATCAATCACAAACAATCCCAAACAATCATTCAATTTTCACAACAATTTCAACCAATAAATATCGTCCATGGTTTGTGGACGAGGGGCGTATATATATATATATATTTATATAAAGCTATTCACTTTTACTTCACACGTATATATATATAAATTTTAAATCAGAAATCTCACCAATAGCTATCCAACTGCACGACACTTCACTTATAGAAAGCTTCGCCTTTTGTCGCTTTCGCCCGTATACTCTACACATGTAAAAATCGAATTTTTACGATGCTATTCAATATATAAAAATCGAATTTTGACTTCGCTATTCAACATATAAAAATATGATTTTTACTTCGACTTTCAACATATAAAAATATGATTTTTATCTTTTCTACAAATCTGATCTTTTTAAAGTTTAAACCTTTTTCTAAAAATCAGTTTTTATAGCTAAAACAAAATCAGTTTTTATTTTAAAAACAAATCAGTTTTTACTTTTAAAAACAAATCAGTTTTTATTTTTAAAAATAAATCAGTTTATACTTTTAAAAATAAAATCAGTTTATACTTTTAAAAATAAAATCAGTTTAAAAAATCTTTTATAAAAATCTGTTTTTACTTTCTCAAAAATCCAGTTTTTATTCTTTTTTAAAAATTCAGTTTTTTTTTTTTTTAACAAAATCAGTTTTATGCTTTTAAAATCAGTTTAAAAATGCTTATAAAATCAGTTTAAAAATGCTTATAAAATCCGTTTAAAAATGCTTATAAAAACAGTTTAAATCTTTCTTATAAAAACAGTTTAAATCTTTTCTTATAAAAACAGTTTAAATCTTTTTTATAAAATCAGTTTAAATCTTTTAAAAATAAAATAGCAAAACGAAAAAAACTTACAGGGGGGGTGGGGGTTCGCAGATCGACGGAGCTCGAAGTGGGGCGGCGGCGCTCGGGTTTCAACGTCTCGAACGGGGGCTAATCGGGTGTCGGGGTTTCCTCTGGAGGGTCTGGCCTTCAATCGATGGAGGGGGGAGGAAGAAGGGGATGTGCGGCTAGCGTGGGCGGCGGCTTCGGGGTCTTCGTCGGCGTCGAGGGGGGCGTCGGCGATGTCTAGGTTAGGTTTTTTTTTTATTTCTGTATAAATGAATCAGGAAAATTTTTAGGAGGACAAGATTAAAGGCTTTTTTCTCCATAAGGACAACCCAATTAAATTTTACTCATAAGGACAACACCCTCCTTTCATTGTCTCACGTGCGCTTAGTTTCTGTTATCCGTCAGAATTTTATTCCGCATATCACGCGCGCAATTTCCTGATTAATAAAATGGTTTTCGTCGTTGAATCGTTTTCAGAATCTCGCCGCCATTGATCTCGTTTCTTTCTTCCATATTTTCGAATCTACATCGCCGTCATTGATCGCAACGACATCTGAAACCCTAGATCAGTGCACAATTCTTCAACTAAGATTTGATCTTTTGCCAATCATACAGAAAAAACTCAATTGCTTATTTCAACCATTTCTTGTGCTTTGTAATACAGATCAGTAATGGATTCTCGTTGTGATACTACCAGGTATTGGTTTTTCTTTTTTTCAAATCTCTGTTTTTATTATTTTTAATCTCAATTTTTCTTTTTTTAAATTCTGTAAACTTTTTGTAAATGCAATGCTGAATTAATATTCATTTGTATGAAAACAATTTTTGATTCAAAAAGTATACATGTTAGTTTTGACTTACAATTTTCTTTACTTCTGATTTCATGATTAATACACCACAGCAGGTTTTAGTTATCATTTTAGTATTTTTATAGTTATCATTTTTTTCCCTTTCATTTGAATGTGTAGCATTCTGCAGGTATCATTTTAAATATTTTGTAGGTATCATTTCTAATGTGTTATGCATGTTTTATTGATTTGGTTAATATGCTTACATATTTTTACTTGACTAACTGAATTGTTCACCAGAATTATGTGTTCCAGTGGTGAAGATACTCTCCTTATCGTACTTGTCTTCAACGATGCCTCTTTTAGTACTCGGTTGTCTGATAATTGTTCACTGTACGCTTTGCAAAACGAAATTTGTACATACTGGTCTCAACTTACTCCTAAGTCTTTTGAACTAAGCTATGTGCTTGAGGGCAGAACTAAAATCGTTGAGACTGACTCTGATCTTCAAAGTATCGTTTTATTTCAATTACATAAGAGGACTGCTTTTTTCTGCTTTAATGTGAAGTTGAAAGACTTTCTGTTAGAAAATGTGATTGATGGTTCCTCGGCACTTTCTACCAATGTTTCAATTCCTTCTTCTTCTGTTCAGTGTTTGGATGCGAACATTGTTGTACATAGGAAGAGTTACTTAAAAGATTTTATGAAAAACGGTTCAACATTGAAAATTTCTGATTTTACCGGTTTTTGTTTTGAAGGCGCTACTGAGTTCAGACAATTCTTAATGGCCTACCAAATTAAATCAGGTCATGATTTACAATTTCTTAAGAACAGTGCTACCAGGATCACAGCTATTTGTTCATCGTCGTCTTCTGGTTGTTTGTTCAAAGTGCATGCCTCTTCTGATGTTGGGCAACTTAGTAGGTTTTTCATTAGAAATTTGATTGCTGACCATTCTTGCGGAGGTGGTCTAACAAATTCGAATAAACCTGCTCTATCTAGCGAGTTTGTTAAGTCATTGATAATTGATGAAATTAGAGATCGTCCAAATAAGAAACCGAAAGACATAATGGCTGATTTTCGAAGAGAGTTTAACCTGACTTTGTCTTACCGTTATGCGTATAAAGGAAAGCAACTAGCTTTAACGGAATTGTATGGCAATGATGCAATGTCATACAATGATTTGTCTTGGTATTTAGGTGCACTACAGACTCACAACCCGGGTTCTTATGTCGCAATGGATGTTGACTCTTCTACTAATCAGTTTGAGAGAGTGTTTGTTGGTTTTGGTGCTTGTATTCTTGGTTTCAAATATTGTCGGCCTATGATATTTTTAGACGGTACCCATTTGAAGGGGAGGCCAGGAGTCTTGATGGGTGCTACAGCTAAGAATGGCAACCAAGGTATTATTTTATACTAATTTTATATGATTTATATATACATAAAGTACCATTTGGTCTCTATGGGATCAGTTTTCTTTAGTAGATTTTCTGATTTATCAGTTCAAACAGATTTAAGTTATCATTTTTATTGAGATTACAGTATCATTTTCTTCTCTGTTAGCAGTGTACTGCATGTAGATATCATTTTACTACATTTTTAGGTATCAGTTTTTATCAACCAGTCTTTAAGCAGATTTAAGTTATCATTTTTTTTTTGTTTGCGGTATCATTTTCTTCTCTGTTACCAGTGTGCTGTATGAAGGTATCATTTTACTACGTATCTAGGGATCATTTTTAATCAAACATTCTTTAAGCAGATTTAAGTTATCATTTTTATTGCCACTAAGGTATCATTTTCTTCTCTGTTTCCATTTTACTGTATGTAGGTATCATTTTAATACATATATAGGGATCATTTTTTATCAAACATTCAAAATTTTCTGCAGGTTTCTTCCCTCTAGCTATGGCCATAGTTTCACTTGAAAATATGGAAAATTGGAGTTGGTTTTTATATCATTTGAAGAAAATGATTAACGAAGATCGCAATTTGGTTTTTATTTCCGATCGACATCAAGGTTTGATTTCCGGAGTTCACGATGTTTTTCCGTCTGCATACCATAGTTATTGCTATCTACACATGGAACAAAATTTGTTGTCTGCTGTTAAGTCCAAAAATGCGCACATTTCGATTGTAGAATTGTTCCACAGATGTTCTAGAGCATCTAATGTTCATGAGTTTCAAGTTGCCCATTCTAAATTTTTACAAGTTGGTGGTGCTGCAGCGGTTACTTTTTTGAAAGACAAACCCTTTGACAAATGGGCTGATTTTTTTTCCCGTGGTAAAAGGTATGGGGAGTACAGTTCAAATGTGGCTGAAAGTTTCAACAGCTGGATTTTAGACGAACGGGCCTTACCAATTACATCGTGTTTGGACGGGATAAGAATAAAAATTATGGAACAAATGGCTAAACGTCGTGAAGAATCCCGTTTATGGACTACCTTTTTGTGTCCAGCCATGGAAAACCGATTAAAAGTACTAGTTGAGGAAGGTTTTGGTTGGGATGTATTACGCGCTTCTCAACACCTTTTTGAAGTTAGATCACCAATTTCTCATCGTGTTGATCTAAAAGATTGGACGTGTAGTTGTAACCAGTGGAAAGTTATGGGATTTCCATGTGCTCATGCGATAAAATGCATTACTAAAATGAAGTTAAATGTGTATGATTTCATTGAGCACTATTTCACTGCTGAAGCTTACCGATCTTCTTACAGCCATACAATTAATCCGATACCAACATATGACAAACCGGATGTTGAATCAAGTAATGAAGCAATAATTAAGCCACCAAAGGATAAACGTGGTGCCGGTAGACCTTCATCAAAAAGGAAAGGTGGATTTGCATATTTCCATAACAAGCAAAATAGATGTAGAGTGTGTAATGCATATGGCCATAATAAGCGCAATTGTCAAGCTGGAAAAAAATAAAAAACTGCTTTTTATTTTATTTTTCTCTTGGGATCAAATGTATTTCCATGCATACTTCTTCAGTATATTTGTATATGTTCGCAACTTAGTGTTTGATACTCTTCACATGTACCGAATATTTTACATTTGTAATAAAACCACTTCTTCAATTATTTTGTTTTTGTTTAATTTTAATAATGCTGTGTTGTTGATATGACGTGATTTGCTGTTGTCCTGTTCAATTAAATTCAATGTGCTAAAATTAGTTTTATCCTTTAGCATGTTACTATTACCTTTTTGCTACAAATTCAAAATTATGGTCCGATATTTTTTGTCATTTCATTGTGTAATCAAAAAAATTGTTTATTAAACTTATGCATTTATTAATTCGATGAATTAGTCAGTACTATTTAGTGTGTTATGCAGTTATCATCTTTGAATTCCATGATTATCATTTTTTTTAGAACGCAGTTAGCATTTTTGTATTACAAATAAATACCCAGTTTCTGATTATCATTTTTTTTAGAACACAGTTATCATTTTTTTTTTACAAATAAATACTCAGTTTCTGATTATCATTTTTTTAAGCATGTAGTTATCATTTTTGTAATACAAATACATACCCAGTTTCTGATTATCATTTTTTTAGACCACAGTTATCATTTTTGTTTCACAAATACATACACAGTTTCTGATTATCATTTTTTTAAGCATGTAGTTATCATTTTTGTAATACAAATACATACCCAGTTTCTGATTATCTTTTTTTTAGAACACAGTTATCATTTTTGTTTTACAAATAAATACTCAGTTTCTGATTATCATTTTTTTAAGCATGTAGTTATCATTTTTGTAATACAAATACATACCCAGTTTCTGATTATCATTTTTTTTAGACCACAGTTATCATTTTTGTTTCACAAATACATACTCAGTTTCTGATTATCATTTTTTTAAGCATGTAGTTATCATTTTTGTAATACAAATACATACCCAGTTTCTGATTATCATTTTTTTTAGAACACAGTTATCATTTTTGTTTTACAAATACATACTCAGTTTCTGATTATCATTTTTTTAAGCATGTAGTTATCATTTTTGTAATACAAATACATACCCAGTTTCTGATTATCATTTTTTTAAGACTGCAATTATCATTTTGGATTTTCAAACAAATACAAAGTTTCTGATTATCATTTTTTTAAGACTGCAATTATCATTTTGGATTTTCAAACAAATACTCAGTTTCGGGTTATCATTTTCTTACTCTTGTAGTTATCATTTTTAAACTTTTTCTAGTTACATCACTATTGCACACATACACAATACTGAGAATACAAAAAACAATAACATACATTCAATCCTTTCCAATCAAATTTTGCAATATTTCAACTTTTCAGATTAATCATAATGTATTCATGCAAGATTAGTAGTTCATTTATACACCCACTCTTTACTGAAATTAAAAACATTAACATTTGCATACTTTTCAAACTAAAAGGAAATACATTGTTTTCTAACCAACTACATCATACTGCACTGTTTCACTCATTTTTTCTTTCATTTTTTTTTCTTGGTCAGTCCAGTGACGAAACGAACCAAATTCCAGCAGCATGCATGATTCGATATAACTTCATGTACGATCATTGCTCTTATTTTATCCATTTTCTCTTTTGATACCTTTAAAGGAATTTCAGCCCTGTTGTCTGAAATTATATTTACGATGACGAATATCCCGCAGTCCAGTCTGCATAAATCAAAATCAATTTTTTTTAGAAAATATAAAGAAAATTTTTCAGTTATTTTTTGTTTGCGTTTGATACTCAATTATGTCGATTACAATCAATTGTCATTATAAATTATTTCATCTTTTGTATTTACCAAATTATCCAAAAAAACTTTAAAATATATTAAAATATTTACCTGTCAGAGTGTTGCTGTGCACATGGTTCCTGAAAAATCTCTCCTTCACTAATCTTCTTATCTTCAATTTTATTTTCAACCCATATTTTTTGCAGAATTTCTTCAACTTTCTTTCTCTGTATTTACCAATTATTAGTACTAATTTACCAACAATAAGGACATTTGAATTTTCTTACCACTTCATATGCTTCATTTAAATGAAGATTATTCAACTTGTTTGATCTTCTTGGTCTCATCGAATCAAAGTGAACCCATTGCATGTTTGCATATGCTAATGTCAGCAGCGTCCAATGGTTGTCAAAATGTAATGGGAAGTAAATATTTTCCGTATAATTCTTCAAAGCTGCTTCTTTTAAGAAAGGAGTAACCAAACAATTAATAATTGAACTTCTTCCTTCCATAATTCCTTTCTGTACAATGTAAAATTTATTTTAATTACTAATGAAAACATGAATTTATAACAATTTTATTAAAAAAAAACTTTGAATCAACTTACTGTCATGAGTGTAGACATTGCGTAATTGTAATCGACTAAATCACATTTAAGAGTGCACCAGTCGATTATCTGAAAATACATTGACAGCAATATATTACATAAAGTAACTAAACATGATACACCATCATATATCCTAATCATGTTTGCACAGTCTACGGTAGCTCTCCTACTATAAAAAATGATAACTATTACAGCAAGAAAATGATATCTAACAAGTGTAACGTACATAACATATCCTAAAATGATACCTGCAATAAATATAAAATGATAATCAAAAGCTAAATAACCATTACAAGAAATTAAAAGATTATTGATTTGTTAAAAAAAAGATATCTAAATATCATTTTAATTTTTATTTATGAATTATTACCTTAGTGATTATGCTGTCCATACTAAAAATAAAAAATATAGTTATCATTTTTTTAAAAACAATGAAAATCAGTAACAATTTTTTGTACATATGTTTACCTGCCCATCTGTTAATGAACCTCTCATCACTTCTGTCAGCATATCCTTCGTAATAATACATCCTCCCCTTGCCAGATCATCATCTTCCCAAGCTATTGGACTGTCAATTATTTACATGTCAACCAGTTAATAATTTTTTTTCAATATTGTCATAGTACAGATGAAAATATTATACTCACTTATCTTCAGCTATTGACATGGAATAAAACTTTCTTACAACTCTGGCTACGTCATCATTGAAATGTTTTATCACTTTTTTGCATTTTTCTAACTTCAAGTCTTTCCATGAAGGTTCTTCAACATTTATTGGCTCTACAAGATTAAGATTTTGTTCCTGCTCTACGTTATCTTCAATAACTTTTTTTCCCTTGCATTTTTCATTATCAAATGGAACCAATGCAAGTTGAAACTCATCATTTTTCCGTTCGCATGAACCTTTAGTCTCCTTCTTTTCTGTTACCCGTGTTTTCTTCGTTGCTTTTACATAATATTCGTACTCCTCTTTTCTATTTTGTTTTCTTCTTCTTGCTCTCATTCTGAGTATGTATGAAGGTGGTTTTGCGCTATTTGATCTGGAAGATGATTTTTTAAACATTTTTTTAACTGTTTTTTGCTGATTCCCTTTTTTGACTCTGATCTTCGCAATCTCTGCAGTCAAATTAAAACTAAAGTTTGGAGGATCAATGTCGTCAATTGATTGTACACTCTTTCTCCCTGTCCCACTGTTATCAATAGAATTTTGAACTGCAATTGGCGTTGTTTCATTCTCTACTCCATCAGCCATGTTTTCTTCTCCACAAATTCTTTCATCATCAATCGGCATGCTATCGTTCATTTTATTCTGGTCCTGACTTTCATTATTCACCTCATTTTTACTTATTTCATTACTTGTCTTGTTTTCATCTGTATGCGCATCATCATGTGTCGTTTCTAAATTAACTTTATCAACCGTTTTCTCATTTCGCATTTCATCTTTCTGATTTTTCAACAGATCTTTAAGTCTGCATAACTCCTTTTCGACTTTTCTTCTTAAATTTCTTTCTTCCATCCACTTCCTTTTAATTTCCTTGTTTTCTTTTTCCAATTCTATGATGCGATAATTCAGAACTCTATTTTCCATTTCCATATCAATTTTTTCTATTTCTTGGACTTGCTGCCCACGCTTTCTTTTTTTGGATTGCGCAGCTTTCCCTTTTATTGCAGCTCTATTTGCCAAACTTTCCTTACACTCTAACAGCAACGCCTCATGCAATTCAATTCTTCCAAACCCCATTACCTATACATGAATAAACATTATACGATTCAATTAGCATAGTTGCCACATTCCTGACATGTAATGGAAATGACTGAATTTATAACAATTTTTTTTTTTAAATTCGCAGTATTTTGTACATGTGCACAATTGATGATATCTTTCTTCATGTTAAAAATGATAATTAAAACAACCAGAAAATAATTTACAAAAACTGTTTAGTGGTTACGAAAGGAAAAAATGATACCAACAATAGATAAAAAATGATAATCAAAAGCTGATCAAACATTGCTATAAATTAAATAATAACTGAAAAGTTAAACAATTGATAACTTAGGACTATTATATGTTAAATACTCAACATATTAAATTGAAAAAAATTACCCATTGTGTCATTACATCAACTAGTGTCTTCATTAAATTGAATGATAAAAAACTAAACTGACAACATTATTTTTGGCTACTATTTTTTTTTTCGCAGAAAATATGTTTACTCAACAAAAGTGAGAATAATGATTACTACATATTATAAAAAAAAGATATTCAGAATCTGTTTAGTGATAAGAATTAAAAAAATGATAACTAAAATATATAAAAAACTATAACCAAAGTCTGCATTTAGAATTAAAAAAAAAAAACAATAACTGCTGTGAAGAAAAAAAGATACCCATGTCCTTTTTTTCTAACAAAAAGGGAAAAAAAATCCTAAAAAATTATTAAATTGATGGCAGAAAAATAATATCCATGTGTGCAACAAATACACTGCAGTAATGATATTTTTACCTGTCCGGCTTTAAAATTGTCCAAAAATTCCTTGTTCAATATGTTGTTCAATTTCCTCAAATCCCACCTAGCAAATCGAGGGATTTTGTTCTCAAACTTCTTCCTTTGCGCAATTAGATTTACCTTCTCGCACAATACATACTGCATAACATATAAACTAATGTTAAACCTGACTTCATTCTTACTAGATAGCATATACATAAAAAATACTATATGAAAATATTTACCAAAGGTAGCATTGAACAGCCAACCATATCCCGTGGATTTTTAACAGAGCTTTTTACAAACTTTTTAAAACTCGAATGAATTGTTTTCGGCCATGACACTGAGCTAAACTTCTTCACATCTACAACGTATGGAACAAAACCCCACCTAAACTTTTGTTGGTTGTTGGGAAAGAAAAATGTGAGCAATATTAACATAATCAAAAGACGTGGCAAGTCCTCCTCAAACCCCTTTTTTTTCTTCCCAACAATATCTTTAATTCCTTTTTCAATTAATCCCCTTACAATGCTTTTCGCTTTTCCAAAGTTTCTTTCCACAAATTCCTTGCAATCTGTCGGTATTGTTTTACAAGTCATTTTTGGAGTGTCATCTATATCAATACCTTCTAAAGGCATGTAAAAGAGCAAACTTATATCTTCTGCGCAAATTTCCATTTCAGTTTCACCAAAAACAAAGCATTCTTTCTCCACTGAGTAGCATGAATAAACTACATCCAAATTTTCTGTTTTTTTCTTGCACTCTGTTAGTGAAATTTGTTTCTCATAAAAAACAGAAAAGAAATCATAAAACGGAGTTCTTTTCAAATACTCAATTTGCTTGCTAGTCAAAGCTTTTTTATCTCTCAACATACATATCGTTTTGTACGACGATTGCAACCCACTTCTGTAAGCTGAAGCACAACTTGTTTTTTCAACTACAACTAAATCTTCTTTACTTCGCATTGAAATACAAGACTTAGATTCTCGAGGCCTTGGATTTTGAAAATCATCATCCTAGTTTTAATAAAAAAAAATTACAGAGAATGTTAATATAAATCAGTTACAAAATAGACAATAATGCATTTAAAAAAATAATTAATCTAATTATCATTTACAGTAACAATTTACTTAATTCATATCAATTTAACAATAATGCCTTGGATTCTAAATTATCATTTTTTATTGAACTTAGTTAATATCAAGTTAAAAATTACTTTCTTACTCAAGAGATCTTTTTTTTCATATATACAGTATCATTTTAAATATAAATCTTTACTCAATTTATCATTTTAACAAAATTGTAATTATCATTTATATATCAATTAACCTAGCATTTTTTGCTTACAGAATTTTCTTCATTGGTGTCAGCATCCTTCTCTACAATTATTTTTGCTTTTGATCCTTCTTTGACCTACACAAAATAAACATTAATTGTTACAAAATTTAATACATGTACCATAGAATCTTCATACATTGATGCCCAGAATCTGTGCAATGATACTCATTTAAAAAAAATGATATCTACAAACATTGAAAAATGATAACTACAAACTGCATTTAAAATTGCTAAACAATAATGATAACTGCATTGAACAAAAAGATATAACTATGGACAGTCAAATTGAGATTAAAGAAAATATGACCCTCAAAAAATTAAAAAAATGATAACTACAAAAATTCAACACATGGTCACAACACATACTGCACGCTACAAAGCCGTATAAATTATAACTACTTATTCAAACACAAAGATTAAAACAAATATTATTCTAAAATTCTTAATATGAATACCTTTTATGAATATTTCTAACTTTTAATACTACATTTTAATAAAGAGTACTGAAATTTCTAGCTACTAATAATACTTACCTTCTCTTTATTGACTCTAATTTTTTGCTTCTTATTTTCTGCAACAAATTTTGGGTCATTTTTCCGTTTCGAACGAGTCTCTCTTCTCAAAACTGTACTTCTATCTGTAACTTGTTTTTTTCCATCATTTCTTCCATCTAATAAATCACTTCCTATTCCAACTTTCAATTGATCCACCATTCCAGTGTCAAGATTATCAGTTTTTCCTCTATTTCCTCTTTCATCATCAAATTGGGAACCAACGTTATCATTTTCACTATCCCCTGCGATTTTATCCGTCTGATTTTGAGGATCGGTAACTAGGGATTCAACTCCCCCTTGCGACAATACTGCAGCTTCAACTAGGGTTTCTAAATTTCTTTCGACAATCATATCCATTTCATCGATTTGTCTAGTGATGTTAGGGTTTACTTCTAAATTAGAGCACTGGGTAGGCGGCGATTGAGTTGGGCGCATTTCTTTCTCCATTTCTAAATTACGGCGGATTGTAAAAGTAACACGACGACAACGAAAAAAAAAGAAATACTGGGTTTGTTTTGGGCTGGGCTAAAAGTTGTCCTTTATGATAAAATATTAAAGTGGTGTCCTTATGAATAAAATATTACACTAATTTGTCCTTAAAATTTTTTTGCCCTAAATGAATTCGGGGGGGGGGGGGGGGGGGGAAGGGAATTAAAAAAAAAAATTATTTTTATTATTATTTAATTGTTTAAAGTTGACTTTTACCCACGACCACGAAACGAGGCCCACCGCCTGTCGTCCATAGCGTTTAACCCCCATTCCGAACACAATGGGATATGTATCGCAATCTGATTCGATTGTTACAATCAGTTTCCTTTTGAATTTTCATTTAAATCACTATATTGAATTTTAAACGTACATTTCAAATTACCGGGGCCACATACTGACTAGAAAAATTCCAGAAAAATATTTTCTAGCTTCGTATTGACGATACGGTCCTAACAAAACTAGTTTCGTCGAATTCTGAGACCGTTTGAAAAATGGCCAATTTCCAGTCGATTAAAATCAACGGAAACTGGTCAAACGCGTTTTTTTTTGCCACGCTCACATATTGATTCGAAAAATTATGAAATTTGAAACCTAGCAATAAATTGACACTGCGGACCCAACAAAAGTGGTTTCGTCGAAATCCGAGGTCATCTGCAAAATATCCATTTTTAAGGGCCTGAATTCCATAGCGACTATTCAGAATTTTCAACTGGACATATCTTTTGATTCCCGCTATCAAATTCCTGTTGGTCGGATTCGTTAGAAAGATATCATCAATTAGATACTAATGTTTTTGGTTTCATTAAAATCCGGATTGTTTTGCACCCGGTATATTCAATTGAAGTTTGAAATCGAATTATCGAACTACCGCGCCATTTTCAATTCTATATATAATTATTATTAATTATATTGGTTTTCAAATGTCGATTTCAACTCAGTTTTCATCGCCATTATTTAAAATATTTATTTTAAATATTTAAAATCCATTATTTTAGCCAATTTAAAAATTTTAAATTGGTTCAGATTTTCTGGGTCGTTACATGTGGTTTCTTGATCGGTACAGTGATGGACTTTCTCTGACGTTGATGCAATTTTACATTAACATAGCCTTACTTTTCTTGTTATGCTATAATGGTCTTGATTGCCTTCTTCTTCTGACGTCAAGAGTGTTCCGTTATGTGGCTATCATGTTTAAGCTGCAATGAGATTTTGCATTTGTTCTCTTTTGAAGCTATTACTTCCTCAATCTCCTGTTTTTGCAATGCTGATCATGTCTTGATTGATGCAGTAATTTTTGCTCTCTTGTATGTGAAAAAAAAGACAATGATCAACAATTTTCATGGCTTATGGTTACACCTATCTTGTCCTGCTAATATTCTATAAACCTTGATTTACTTCGTACACCACTTTTGTTAACCCATGGTTACTTACAACCATTAGTTTTCATTTTTAACAGTATAGAATGATCGAGTCTTACAATCAAGATAGAGGTGTAAACCAAGTGAAAAGATTTTCTACTGTTGCACAATGTTACAAGTACAACATTTTTGCCTTGCAATTTTTTGTGTTGGTCCAACTGATTTTTTCTTTTCTGGGTACTATGATATGTTAATTGCACTATTTTTTATTTAATTTTGGTTAACTTCATTTAGTGACTCTCCTGCTGGAGAGAAGATGAACCCGTTTTCTGAACAAGAAGCATGTGAAGAACTTCAAATCGGTATAATATTACTACTTTTACCATTATGTTACTGGTGTTAGTACGTAATTGATTAATTATTAATGTATCTCCATATATGCATATTATATGCATATGTACCTTAATATATATAGAAGAAATGTTATTTTGCATCTAGAAAATAGTGTTCACTGTTTCTGTGTGAACCAAAAATAATATTCCCCACAACTGACATAGCAAATTTTAGTGTTGTTTGTCGGACGCAAACATGCTTGGTAGAGTATACATAGTTGATAAAACATGTATAAAGAATAAAATAGCAATTCGTATTTATGTCTATAAATGTTGCTTAATCAGTTAAGGAATTGTAGTTTAGCTAAGATGAGAAAATCTAGCATTGTCATCTAGAATTTGTAGGATATGATGCTGCTTGGTTTTCGATTTTCTCATCTCTCGAATTAGCGTTTCTTTCCCCAGATGTGAATTCAAACTTGCTCTGCATTTCGATCCCTTTGATCCTTTGTACATAGAGCAGTTGTCGTTGATTTTGTATACTAGAAACTGTTTTTCATAATATCCAGAAGTTGAAAATCAAATTAATGGACGATGGTACGTGGTTTTGTTACTTACCAAATGTCTAGGATCCAAAATGTCTTTACAAATCAGCCTCCCTTCTTCCTATCTGCATTATTAAATTATGATAATTTCTAAATACATGCAGTAGCTTGCTGCTATAGGATTTTTTCTAAATACTTGCAGCAGTCTACTACTATAGGTGGTAGCATCCTTTGCTGGTGCTGTTAACAATAGCAGCAGTAGTTGCCGCATTGCAGTTGTTTCCTTTTATGTTGTCCTTTATTTAAATTGATTTAATCAATCTTTGCAAACATAAACTACATCCAATATACATATACATGCATGTCATGCAATATATAAAAATAAAATACAGATTGTAGCAAGTAAATCCTTCAGACATTACGGTGCTTGAAAATATTACATTTCGTTTGCTTACAAGCAATAAAAATACATGACTAAGAATGAAAAAAATGTATGCAGCAATTATAGCATGAAACATTACATCGGTTATTAACATGATATTGTTATTCAGATGTTATCTTTTATATATATATTTATCATTAACAATTACTATTCTAAATTTGTTCACATGCAGGTCATTGTGAAGAAGATGCAATACACCATTTAGTTTGTAATATACTGGTACAGTACAGTCTTTAACATATTTGTTGGAATTTGTGATAATTGGTATAGGTTTTTGTGTGTTGTTTTGTTATAAGGGTTATTCCATAATTGTTATGAAAGTATTTGTAATAACCCGGAATTTCAGAACCAATTTAAAATTTTTATTTTAGCGATTTTAATGGATTTTGAATATTTAAAATGATTTATTTTAAATAATAACAACTAAAAATTTATTTGAACCGAAGTTAGAACGAATAAATTTATTTTAATTATATATCAAGCCTGAAATGGCGCGGTAGTTTGAAAATTCGATTTCAAATTTCAAATGAATGTATAGGATTCAAAATAAATCGAATTTCAGTAAAACCATAAATATTTGAATATGTTTGAAAATATCTTTCCAATGAATGTGAAAAATCCAGATTTCATAACGGAAATAAAAAGTTATGTCCAGTTGAAAATTCAAAATAGTCGTTATGGAATTTTATATAATATATAGTCCTTAAAAATAGCGATTCTGCAAACGACCTCCTTTTCAACGAAACCCCTTTTGTCGGATCCAGAATGTCAAATTATTTCTGGATTCCAATTTTCATAATTTTTGGAATCAATATAAGAGCGTGATAAATATAAAGGTGCTTGGTCAATTCAGTTTGAATTTAATCAACTGGAAATTGACCATTTTTCTAATGGTCTCCAGATTCGACGAAATTAGTTCTATTAGGACCATATCGTCAAAACATAGCCAGATTTATTTTTCTAGAATTTTTGGAGTCCGTATGAGGCCTCGGTAAATTAAAATGTACGTTTAAATTGAATATATATGGATTTAACTTTTAATTTAAACAAAAAATGATTGAAACAGTCGAATCGGCTTGCGGCACATATCCCATTGTGTTCGGAATGGGGTAATTAGCTAGGGCGACAGCCGTTGAGTTCAATTTGGGGTTCGAATTAAAAAGTAACTTTCTGCAGATAAATTAAAATAAATATATATTTTTATTATAAAGCCCCCCTTTATTTCTCTTTCTCCGACAGTAGAAAAAAGAAAAGAAAACACTCAAACCCGATCCCGCATTGACCCCGATGCCCTACCCCCTCCACCGCCGCTTCCCTGCGCGGCCGCCGGAGGCGCCCCTTGCCGCCGTGACCTCCCCCCAAGCTTCGATCGAGCACCCTCTCCCTCTCTCCCCTTCTCCGGAGAAAACCCACGAATCCTAGCACCCAGAGGACCGCCGCCAATCACCTAGGCCCCGCCGCCGACCACCTTAGCTCCCTTCCCGACCACCAACGAAGCTAAGCCCCCTCTGATCGATTAACATTAAGTTTTCAGATTTTTATCATATGAAAGTTCATATTTTTATTTATATGAATAGAGTATAAAAATATGATTTTTGTACTGTAAACACCGCAATAAAAATATGATTTTTATAGTGTAAACACCGTAATAAAAATATGACTTTTATAGTGTAAACATGTAATAAAAATATGATTTTTATCATATAAAAGAATTTTTTTTAGTTGTATAAAAATATGATTTTTATCATAAAAATGAAATATTTTTGGTTAGATAAAAATGGGATTTTTATCGTATGTATGAAAATATTATTAGAAAGATAAAAATATGATTTTTAGCTTGTGTATACTATATATAAAATTGTCATACAAAGAAATAATTATTGACGGGTTAAAAATATGCTTTTTAACGTATGTATGCTATTTAGATCGACAATCAAAGCATGACGGAGTGGAAACCAAAGGTGAGAACTTTTCACTCAAATTTTATTTTATAGTTAAATATATATACTAGGATGCATACGGTGCGCTTAGAAGCACCCGACACCTTAGATTGAAACCATGGATGTTTGGTTGTTTGTTTTGATTGATAAATTGTTTGAATTTGATTTGGGATGTAAATTGAATTGATTATAATTGGTATGTGTATGGCGCGAGCCAATACTAGGCGAGGGATAAGGCTAGACCTTATACCGGTTCTAATATCGCGTCGTTATGCTGCCGAATTTTTATAAAATGTTAGAACAATAAAAATATCACTTTTATTGTACAAATGAACTGTATAAAATATTCATACATTGAAATAAATATTTTATCGTTAAAAATATAATTTTTAACGAGTATGAATGAAAATAAATATTCATTTACAAATCAGATGATTTGTTTATATACACTCATTTGGCTGATATTGATTGGGACGATATATTTTACACATCGCCCAACTGCACAAATAATAATAAGTATTTATTGATTGAAACCCCACACGGGTACTGGGATGATATTTGACGTACACCAATCCCAATTATTTAGTTGTATGTCAATCGATTGGTTGACAGGTTGTCATAAACATTAATTATTTATATTTATCGCTTATGCAGTTGTGTAATGCACTGTGGATGATGGCTGGCTGTGTTTGATTATTGTTGTGTACACATGTGTATGAAATCCATATAAATAAAATTATATGATAATTGACTGTGTCTGATTCTAACTCAGAAAGAACGAATATTTTAAATTAACGAATATTTTAAATTGACGAATAATGGATATTTTAAAATAATATTCTGTAATGGATTTAAATATGATTTTGATGTCCGATTTTGGATGGACACGAAAATATTGAAATATATGAAGTCGTGTTGATTAAAGATGCGCCATTTTGACGCGAATGATATTTATATCGATTTTATTCATTTTTATAATGAATATCGAAAAGGAAAATATTTCAAAATATGATATTTTGAAAATATTATCATTTATATATTATAATGATAAGGAAAATTCAATTTTGGTTTAAAATTGAAAATGAAGTTTGAATCGTTTTAAAACGAATTTATAAACGATTTATAAAATATGTTTTAAACGGAAATCGATGAAATATATATAATATATATATTTAATGGCCTGAATAGAACGCACTGCACAGCGGTAGTTCGCGAATTTCGACCATTGACTTCGAATGGACATCACGGGAGATCCAACCGTCGGATTCTCCTAAAACTAGAACCGTTGGGTTCGTATCGAGAAGAGATTTCCAACGAATACAAGAGATTTGAAATCTAATGGCTGGATTTGGAATTATGTCCAAATCAAATTTGGAAAAGGTCGCTGTAAGTGCAGTTCGATGACCGTTTATGGAAATCGACTGAAATGGCCTTAATAAAATTATTAAAAATATCGATAATTTGTGTATAATCATAATAAATGATTTGGAAAGAATTAGGATGAAAAATTCAATAATTTTTAAATAAAATAAATTGGATAGGTGAATGGTTTTAATATATCCAGAAATTTCCAACGGACAAATTGGAATGGATTTGGAATGGAAATAATTTTTGGAATATTTCGATATTGGATTCCGTGATTATACGGATATTGTTATGGAAATTTGGAAGATATATATATATATATCGTTATTTTTAATACGATATTTGTTGGTTTCAGAATTTGATATTGAATATAAGCCGATATAATTTTTATTCAGAGCCTTGTATTTAATATCAAATGGGATTTTGGGTTTGTCGTGAATGGTGTCTTCATTAACACTGTTCTTAAACCCAGTTGAGAAAAAGAATAAATCTTTTAATTAAGATTTGGTGAAGTTTTCCAATTAATTAATCTTTAATTGGAATTGAATAAAAGAATTGGATTTTGGGTTTATCGTGAATGGTGTTTCAGTAACACTATTCCTGAACCCCTTGTGAAATGCATAAACCTTTTAATTAAGATTATTAGAGTTTCCAATTATATTTAATAATTGGAATAAAATGGAATGTGAATTGGGTTTATTGTGAACTGTGTTTTTAACGACATTCGTTCTTTAACCCGATTTACAGTGAAATGTGATTTGGAATTTATAAATCTTTTTATTACGTTTTAAAGGAAATTTTCGAAAGAAGGGTTTTCCAATTTAATATATTAGATTGGAATTGAATGGAATTCGATTTGATAAAGTGAACTTCTATGGAGGAAGATTGGTAATATATATATGGAATTTAAAAGGCTTGGTCGTTATTCCATTTATATTATTAGTCGGATACGGAAATTGATATCGATTACATATATCGATCTGTTTTCCGTGAAGATTCCATAATTAATGGAATGTGATTTTTGGTTTATCGTGAAATGTGTTTTAAATGACATTAGTTCTTTAACCCAGTTAAAGACAGGATTACATGTCTAACATTGTACTTCGAACTGTATGGTTGATCTCTGCTAAATATATATCTATTTGGTGGCGGAGAATCTATTCTCTTGCTTAACACCCTTCTTTGAGACGTACGAGCTTAGAGGTTATATATCGGCAGAAATCAATAGTACAGTGTAGATTGTCGATGCGACATGTTTGTGTTTCCAAAGTTAAATAATCATTAATATTGATTTTTGGGAAGATTAAAACTAAGTGGAGTTTTAATGAATCTTTAAATAGATTGAAAAGAGAATGTGATAATTTAAATTATCAAATTCGAGAAATGATCGAGAATGGAGTAGCACCAGTTTTACTCCAAGCAATATTTAAATCTTTAAATAGATTTGAACGTGAAATGGTAATTAGTTTATCGATAACATCGTGGTGTTAGATATGGAGTATTAACAGTTTTGCTCCATGGGATGAATAGGTTGAGATTGGGAAATAAAACAAAAGATTACTTTGGTAAGGTGCGCTAATCCTGACTAGTTTGGATAAACCTTAATTTGGTTTGAATTGATATCCAAAGGAAGATTAAAGAATAAATTTATAGAATTTATCTTTAATAAAATTAATGGGAACCTTTGACAAAGGATATGAATATTTAAATAAAAGAATATTCAGAATTGGAATGAGGCATATGTTGTGTTTTATAGCACTTGATTTTAAAATACACGAGTTATTCAGAAAGGTCGGGTTTATACCCATTTTGAATAACTGATTCGACGATAAGTCGACGATGAAGACGGTGGTTGAAGACCAGAGGTCTTCACATCGTTTGGATGATTACTGATGTCATGATTGGGTTATACACTCAAGACAAGGTAATAAGTGGTGATCGTCCAGACGTACTTGGAGATCGACCGGATATGCGAGGAACCCTCTCCTGTGTTGAACATATGGGACGAGGATTAAGGTGTCTTCGATTTCATTCAGACCCAGAATGAACTATTAAATGGATGTGTGTCTGACATTGGATTTTATTCTGTGTTGATTGATCTCTATTAAATATATATATATATATATCTGTTTGGTGGCGGAGAATTTATTCTCTTGCTTAACACCCTTCTCTGAGACGTACGAGCTCAGAGGTATATCAATAGACATCAGTTGCATGGCATGAATTGTTAGTGTGGCATACAGAGATGCAGTGATCAAGGCTTCTGTTGAAAAGCAGAGTCTTGTGGTTAATGATCAAAGCACGGCCTTAAAGGGCATATCTTTGTGTATAGCGTTAACTAGCGAGCCTTACACCCCGGTGTGAACCAGAAACGGGAGAGGACTGCAGGGAGGACATGCGTTTCTTTCTAGCTAGAAGTGGTGTCATGGTATGGAGCCCAGACATTTTTACTTATGTAGATGATGGAAAGCGAGGCGCCTCGATTATATCGGTCACGGGCCGATGGATGATATGGTCGACGTACTGACTAGATTTACGCCCCATAGGTCGGGGAAACACATTGTTCAGGAATTACCAATCCTCAAACATAAGAGAGGACCGACCCTGAAGATCCAAGGTGTAGTTGCGACTGATCCTGAGACATGGGCTAGATTGTCTCGAATTCGGTAAGGACGTTCCCTTGCCTTGGTTCATTGATGGAATCCAATTTCCAATACGTGACATTTCAGTTTTAATTGCAGAACTAGTATGGCGACATAGCAGCATGGGATACAATGCCGTCTACGATTGATACATTTATACTTGAAGCTGTTTTATACACTATACACTTATAATAGTATTAAAATGCTTTGTTTTAAACGTACCAAGCAGTTTGGCTATTATAAGGGAAAACTCTATCCTCCGGCTTGCGTTGCATTGTGTGATGGGACCTGAGTCTTATAATAGCTTCATTTTTCCAAAAAACATTGCGCTGTTTGTTGTATGCACTGGTATTCTTGAGAGAAAACCCATTCGGTGTTATACGGCGTGGTCCCTTGATTTACCTTATTTCTAAAGTAAAGTTTTAAATAATTGTTTTAGTTCTCACACCAGTCACATGACTGGCCTGGAGTTTATTTTTTTGACCTAAACTCTGGGTGCCCCTATTTTCCACACGGGCAGCTATTAGTTTTGGTTTTGCAGATATTATATTCGCAGGATCCTGGTTTATAGCTGGAACTATACTCGGAAAGCTCTGTATCCATGTATTTCTTTCAGTTGTGTTATGTATTATTTTTCCGCTGCATTCTAATTCTAAGTCTCTGATATTTTCCAATGTGTAATATTTATTCATACTCTGTTACATTCTTGTACTCTGATGTAAATTGTTGCAATAGAAATGAAATGTTCTGCTGTTTGTGTTCTGATTTGTTGTGTTCTCAGCTCAATCCAGGCTTCTCTTTATGGGGAAGTTTGGGTTGCTTCAGTATTGATTATGTATTGAATTTAACAACTTAATGTAACACCCCGCATTTTTAATATAATTAAAAATATGTGTATATGCATAGATAGGTAAATAATGGTGATGTATAATGAAAATTAATTAATATATGGAAGAGAAGGAAAAATTAATTCGATAACAGTGCGTGTAACGGAAAAAATAATAAAATAAGGATACTTAATTTAAATATCATGAATTAAGTAAAATGGACATCACCATTGCGTTCGTCTCGAAATTCTGCTTTAAATAGAATCCAAGTTTGCGTAAATCGGACTCCGTATGAAGGAGTTATGGCCTTTAGAAGATTCAACAAAAATTCGAAACAGTTCGAAATTCGACCCAGGCAGCTGGGCGGGAAATTTCCCGCCAAAACCAGGCAGGTCGACCTGGGGGTCAGGTCGACCAGGAGGTCGACCTGGGGGTCAGGTCGACCAGGAGGTCAACCTGGGGGTCAACCTACCATAGGGAGGTCGACCTATCCCCTGATCAGGGCGATTTCAGTTCCTGTGATGTGTTTTGATGTGTTGTACGGGTCGGATGGCTTCTAGGTCAATCTAAGGGCTCTAAACACTCTCTACACCTATAAATACATAGCAAGACCTAACCCTAATTCATAACAATTCCTTAAGACGCCTCCATGTCGCCAAACTTCAACCAAACTTGGTCGCCGCCCCAAAACTCTAAATTACATTGCAAGTTCTTCATCAACTTTGGAGCTTAATCAAATCAAGTAGCAAAGTTCTTCATCAACAATTCATGCTCTTCACCAACAAATCAAATAAGAAGATTAAATCAGTGTTCTACATCAACAAATCGTTTATTTTTCCCAATCTAGTCAAAGTGAGTGGAATTATAATAAACTTGTTGTGTAATAGTATTATTATTGTTCATCATTCCCCAGTTATAAATTCAATTCAAGACTCATGTTATAATAAAATTTCTTTTATTCTCCTTCCCCTTTTTATTTTTGGATCTAGGTTACCTCTAACCTAGACGAAATCTTATTATACATATGTATGGTTCGAATATGGAAATATTAGGCATAATCTATTTTATGCAGTCGAGGAATATAATATGTAATTTGGGGTTTGTGGCATAATGATTATTATTGCAAATATTAGGCATAATCTATTTTATGCAGTCGAGGAATATAATCTGTAATTTGGGGTTTGTGGCATAATGATTATTATTGCAAATATTAGGCATAATCTATTTTATGCAGTCGAGGAATATAATCTGTAATTTGGGGTTTGTGGCATAATGATTATTATTGCAAATATTGGGCATAATCAATTTTATGCAGTCGAGGAATATAATCTATAATTTGGGGTCTGTGGCATAATGATTATTATTGCAAATATTGGGGTAATCGGCAAAGTATATATTGATATTATTCAAAGAAATAAGGGGAAATGATCGTGAAATTGGTAATTTGGAGTAACTTACGCTAAAGGTAAATAAAGTTTGAATAGGGGATTTGGGGAAAAATGATTTAAAGATAAAAATCCTAATTTGGTGAAGAAATAGGTAAACTAGAAACCTAATCGAAATTGGATAAGTTTGGGTTTAATCTGTCTCACGTAATTGTGAAGTCTAATTCAAAAACCTGAAATTTGAGGCATGAGTATTTTAATTAAATTTGGGTTTGACTGGTTAAAGAAATGGGAAGTTAAGAAATATAACATGAAAATTGACACTAGTGACATAACAAGAACATGAACATATTTGTGAATTTGTTAATAGACTAAAGATGAAACATGGCTAACTCGAGGTTAGAATGAGTTTGCAGCGTAATTCTGCCCGGAACCGCCCGGCATATCTAGTGGCCGCAAATAATAGGGTCTAATGTGAGAAGTTAGTCATAATGTGCTTGAAACACGAGGTTAGATTAAGTTGTGGTGTAATCCTGCCCGGAACCAACCGGCACATCCAGTGACCGCAACTATAGGTCTAATGTGAGAGGTTGGGCATTAATAATTAATTAATGCTAATGACACATGGTAGTATGGTAAGGTTAAGTCAACATGAAATGCTTGATAACACTTAACCAATTTGACATGATATATAGGTAGGTTAAGTCAACACGAACTGATAGATAACACTTGACCAATTTGACATAATATATGGGTGGGCTAAGTCAATGTGAACCGCTAGATAACATTTAACCAATTTGACTCGATATATGGGTGGGTTAAGTCAGCATGAACTGCTGGATAACACTTAACCAATTTGACATGACGCGTGGGTTGAACTGAATACATGATTGGGGGTTAATTCAACTTGGACACATGGGCAAACTTAACCAATATAATAGTATCAAAGCAAGGAAAAGTGGGGAATGATAAGATTAAATAATAGATAAACTTATCCAAGGGATAAGAAATGAATATGACTTAAGATGTAATACAAGACTCGAAGGGTGGGACGACTTATGCCATGAAATATGTTAATCTAAGCTGGAAATGTGGGAGAACACTCGTACGCTATCATTTGATAAAGAGAACTCAAGTCATGCTTGAATTCATAGGTAAACCTTAGTTAAAAGGAACTAAGTTACAAACCTTAGTTAAAGAGAACTAAGTAACAAAAACTAAGTATCAAACCTTGGTTAATAGAACAAGTAATAAACCCTAGTTAGGAGAACTAAGCAAATAACGAGAAAGAGAACTAAGTAGTAAACCTTAGTTAAGAGGACTAAGTTGTAAACTTTAGTTAAGAAAATGAACGATTAAGAGAAACTAAGTAGTAAACCTTAGTTAAGAGGACTAAGTAGTAAACCTTAGTTAAGAAAACGAACGATTCAGGAAACTAAGTAGTAAACCTTAGTTAAGAGAACTAAGTAGTAAACCATAGTCAAGAAAACTAAGTAGAAAACGAGGAGGAGCGAACAACCATCTGATCATGAAGAAGGCTCCAACAGGTCTGGGTTTCGAAGCACGCGGCTTCGAGGGGACGAGAGGGTACTCTTGATATCCCTCTGTGAGGTTGTAGATGATCCTCCTGGGCTCACAGAGGTTAAGGTCTGCGTTAGAAGAACTAAGAGTATGCCTTGGTTGCAATATAAGTAACCTAAAGACTAGGATGGACCAGCGTGAGGCGGCGATATCTTGTTTAGCCCTGTGATAGCACGTCGTCGTCTTCCTACCATCTTGATTCAATCGAGCACGTGAAGTGGAAAGGCGGAGAACGCCAAAAGACCATATACATGCTATCTAGTTATGGGTGAGGTTGGCCAATAGGTTTGTGGGGGCATAGGAGGCCTGCGTACAGTTCTCATTCTTGATTTTCTTGGATGCCTTTCATTAGTTGAGGGAGGGGTCAAGTGGGACCATAGCCACACATAGATAAAAACATACCTTAGCATCTGCGTCGGTAGATAACTTAAAGCTCTCGGCCGAGTTCCGTGTTTCTTGATTAGCCCTGCCACGGGACTCGGGCCGCACATATAGAGGACATGTGCAATAAGACATCGATAACGATTCACGACACATACGCGGGGAAAGTCTAGGAACATATATCGCTCTGGGTAGTGTGTCCTAGACTAGGGGGCATCATTCGATCGGTAGCATAATCCCTATTTGGACCTAGGTCGCGTAAACCCTGAATCCGAGAAGCGTTCAATAGGTATCATAAACCCCAGTTGCCCTGGGCAGCGTAAACCCTGGTTGAATCTAGGGAGTGCTCGATAGTAAACCTTAGATTAGATCTAGATGGTACACGGAATCTAGCAAGATCGAGAGTGGTAATCCAAACGATTTCGAGAATGGTGGCATTACACTAAAGTAGTATAGATTTACATGATGAAGCACGTACGACATACGGCAAGGGACTGTATATATACATGGAAAGGATTAGACGAGTTGGGGTATCTACATATACGTTGTATTAGATTAACCTACTAGTGGGACATGAGTATAGCCTAGAGAGCTAATATTGCGAATAACCTAATAAGCAAGAAAATATAACTGAACGGTATATATAGGATTATACAGAAGTTTATTCTAAGTCCAGTCACCAGAACTTATGTTCTGACCCCCTCCTCATTACATACTTCCAGGTTAGGTTCATGACAGAGATGGTACAACTTTGGATACTGGTTAGACAGTATGATCTATAAGGTAAAGCTATTCTTGAATATATTATATTTTAATTCCTTCCGCTATGATATGCTTTACGAGTTCTGACATTTTTCTTTATCTCTGATTTTTTCTGCAGGATACCAGAGCATCCAACACGGGTCTCGATGGATAGAATTTGAAAAAGTCGGTCTATCGGAATCCGGGTTGTCACACTTAATTATGCATTGTGCTTGTATGTTAACTGGTATTCTTTGTCGTTATCTGATTATGAGTGATGTTATTTTTGAGTTCATATTAACTAAGTATCTTAATTAATATTGACGTCCGTCAGTTGTAAATTAGTATTTTATTACAGTAACATCTACCGATGGAATAGAAAGGGAATACGAGTGGGTTTTGCAGATATGTGTGTGATTGCCGACGGAAATAAAAACAACTATCACTAATAACCTTGCTAAAATGTTAGCATTTGTGAAGAATTACCGACATATATCTAATTTGGAGCAAAAGTTGAAATTATATGTTTCTAATCCCTTGTTGTTTAGCAAGGGATCTCCGACGGATTTAAAAAAAATACTAAAGAAATATATATCCATCGGTAAAATGTTGGTAAAATTTTTAAAAATTAAATTTAAATGAATTGACAAATGATGGTAAATTGTCTGAGAATTTGTAACACCCCAAATTTTCTGAGAATATTAAAATTAACAAATTCAAAAACAGTAAATTTTTAGAAGAAGAATTAAGTGAAATGGGTTGCACTATTACGTTCGTCTCAAAATTTTGGTCAAGATAGACATTTGGTTTGCATAAAACGGATACCTTATGAAGAAGTTATTAAGCCTTGAAGTTTGTATGCATATGAGAAATATATATATATATATATAAATTAAATAAATAAATATGCAAAAAAGTTCAAAACAGCGAATCGAGAGGGGGGAATAACCGAACCAGCCCATTTTTTAGGTCGACCCGAGCTCTGCTAGGTCGACCAGGGGTTGATTCAGGGTGTTTGGCTGTCAACCCGTGGGACGATTCGCTCTAAGGCAGATGTGGCATCTGATTGGTTCTGATGGACTCCTTGCTGAGTCATTAGGGTTGATGTGGCTATTCTATCATGTCTGAATGGCTTTGATTTTCTCTAGGTTAATCTGACGGTTCCTATTAAATCAAACTTCTATATAAGCAACCTAATACCTCAACCCTAAATCATGTTAAAAATCAAACCAAGAGCCGTCATGCTGCCGTTGTACAACCTCGAGTAGCCGCCATTCAACTTGAAGCAAATTAAAAGAGATAAATCAAATCAATATTAAACTGAAACAATGATTGTCTACATCAAAGGCGAGCATTTCAACTTCAGAATACAGATTCCAGAAATCAAGATTGTCTTTTGTAAGTGTAGTTATCTTTTAGATGTAAATAAATTTAAGACGTGATTTGATATAAAGTGAAAAATAGAATTATACCATGTTGTATAATGTTGACGATGCTAATTCATGTTTGTTTCTTGTGATGATTTTATCATGAATTGTCTTGGAATGTTTGTGGCTTATTGGACTTGGTGTTGGACCTATTAAAGATTGAGAATGAAACTATCAATATCATATGCAAGTTATATGTTTCATGTTAAGATCTACATATATATGTTTATATGATTAATGCAAGTTGTATGTATTATGTTAGATCTAAGTCAAGATCTACATATATATATATATATATATTCATATGCTTTATGTTAGTTCCATATGCCTTCATATGTTCATATGCAAGTTACAAGTTTTATGTTGGATCCATGTCAAGATCTATCTAGGTTCATATGATTAATGCAAGTTATATGTTTTATGATAGATCCAAGTCACGATCTAATTATATATATGTTCATATGCAAGTTACATGTTAGATCCAAAACTATGTCTATATTTATATGCATGTTTGTAAAGTGGACTTATGCAAGTTCACATTGTTAGATCTAGTTCACACCTATATGTTAATGTTAAAATTATACATGCCTTGGGATTGGACATGTCATGATATGTCATATGTTAGTTTATAATTGAGGTTATGTTCACACATGCCTAGATCTACATATTAACATGTTTTAGGCTTATGATTATCTAAGTCTAAATTATATGCAAGTTCACGTGACATGTTAAATTATATGAATAAAGTTTTATGCAAAATTTACATGTTTGGTTGAATCTATATTATGCATGTTCCCTTCTTTACCTCTTGTTTATAAATTGGGCTAATATGCAGGCCCAATGACTTTATGTGTTTAATACGAACGAACAAATGGGAGTAGCGTTGGGATAGTTATTAAATCAAAACATGTTAATAATGTAGGTGGGCCCAAAACCATGTAAATGGTTAAGGCCATGAATGGTATCATATACCATTAGTCTTGAACATAATTAAAATATGTGACATGAAACACTTGTAGAAAATTCACATATAAAAATGTAAAAGATGAATATGCCTAACCCGAGGTTAGACTGAGTTGTGGTGTAAACCTGCCCGGAACCGACCGACACATCCAGTAACCACAACAATACATGTCTAATGTGAGAGGTTAGTGCATCAAATCCAGAAAGACCCGAGGTTAGACTGAGTTGTGGTGTAAAACTGCCCGGAACCGACCGACACATCCAGTAACCACAACAATGTCTGTCTAATGTGAGTGGTTGGTGCTTTAATTAATTAATTAATTAATTAAAGCCCATGAACAATCAAGCTAGAAATGGTGAGGTTAAGTAATTAAAGGAACACTTAACCAACTTAACATGTTAACAATACAAGATTGGTGGGGTTAAGTAATTGAGGAAACACTTAACCAACTTAACATGTTAACTAGACAAGATTGATAGGGGTTAAGTCAAACTAAGAACACTTAACCAATTTAGCATGTTGACTAGAAAAACACTAGTAATAGGGACCCATTTCAGCAGTAACCCACATGGATGTATCAAGGTACCCTGAACTAGGCAGGGTGGGGCACGATTACTGGGCTAAATATAAGCGGTCAAAAGGGCGGCGGTTAGGTGCGTCAGTGCACGGGCTCCGGAGTGGAAAAAGCAGGCACTGGGCACCAGGCGTACACTTGTGCATCTTTGAATCGTGTCAGGGTTGCCATTATAGGACTTGATACACCTATAATGGAACCAACACTAATACTTAAAAATCACGTGGGGCCGCATGACACCGGGAATACATGAATGCGAGTAGGAGTCGATCAATACATGAATGGGATCACTTTATCATGAACATACATTGCTAGTTAAACAGCTTTTAGTGCGTGCAGAGAAGTAAAAGTGGGTGCGATAGCCAAATCTAGTTAAATCTTACTTTACCTCGTTTTAGGACTATCCTATCCATGTGGTATCATTCTAAGTTCAGTTTATTCATGTCATAATCTTTTACTTGTTTACATGCTATTAAATAACTGGGCTTACCAGACTTATGTCTGACCCATTTTCCTTTCGCTTCTTTTCTTCCGTCCCCCCCCCCCCCAGGTCCGCAGGGAGGAAACACTTCTGCTTAGTCCAGGTTAGCCAAAGCTTGAAGACCGTAGATGTAAGGCTTGGACTTTCCTTTTTGAGCTATGGCTATGGTTAAGCACTTATTGGGGATTTATGTCATTGTATTTTCAGTATTGCTTCTATATGTTTTCAAGACAGATGAAAAGTTGTAATAATTTGGAAGGTTGAAACAGTTGTTGGATTGTTGTGTTGAATAAGTATTTATGAAATAATATTGATCTTTTTCCACTGCATAAATTTTCTGTCTTGTAATTTATTAGTATCTTGTACCTTAAAACGCTCTACCGAAGTTAAGGCATTCCCTTTGAGAGTGACCTTAACGGAGGTGGGGTGTTACACTTGGTATCAGAGCTAAAGGTTACCAGATCGGATAAAATTTTTGAAACTATTTTTCAAAAAGAAGTCATAAAGAAGCATTTTCAAGAAAAAGTGTTAATTTAAAAAGGCATAATCCCCAAAGCCATATGCACTATCTTTCCATCCTTCGTTTTGAATCTTTCCTTTTTGTTTCAGCATGTCTGGGGATCTTAACCTTCCAGAGGGTGTACCGATACCTGGCTGGGTCAGGAGATACCTAAAAGCTAGGGCTAATGACGCGGGCCCAGCAAACATTCCTCCTCTCCCAGCTGCTGTCCTCCTCCTCCTCCGAGAGGAAATGCTTTCTCAAAGATCTGTAGAGACTTTAGATCCATGGGTGGAAAAGACTTTAAGGGGAGCGAATCATTCGTGGAAGCCAGAAACTGGCTCAAGGAGACTGAGGACTTATTCATTATCTTTGAAGTAGATGAGAGGCAGAAACTACAGCTGGTGGTATGGTTGCTCAAAGACGAGGCCTCCTTCTGGTGGGAAGTCACTAATGCTGAAAGACCGATAGAGACTTGGAAGGACTTCAGGGCGAGATTTGAAACAAAGTTCCTCTCACAAGCTTAGCAGAGTCTGCAAATGGAGAAGTTCCTATCACTTAGACAGGGCAGCTTGTCGGCCAAAGAATACGTCAATAAATTCTACCAGTTTGCTCGATTTGGACTGGAGTTAGTAAACACTCCACATAAGAAGGCTCTCAGCTTTGCCAAAGGACTGAATGAGCCACTGCAAGGTTTTCCAATGTCCCATATACCTATGGGAGCGACTTACGAGAGACAGTTGGACATGGCTCTGTTGCAAGAGGAGAACAAAAATGGCAAGAAGGCGGTGAAGAAGAAAAAGCCTCAAAACAAGAAAGGAGATGGATCTCGGAACAAGAAGACGGACCCCAAGAAAGGCGGGAAGGATTATAAATCCTGTAAGAAGATGAAGTGTAATTTCTGTGGGATACCTGGACACTTGGCTAGGGACTGTAGAAAGAAAAAGAGGAAATTGGGTGCTTGTTTCCAGTGCGGGGATACTGGACACTTGTCTTAGGACTGCCCAAAAAGGCAAGGGCAGGGACAGAGGACTGGATCATCTTCTGGAGGGCAGGTTCATGCTCTCGTTGCACCTCTGCAGGAACGAGGTAGACATATTTTTGTTGAGAGTTTAGTTTATCTGTTTGATAATCCTGTTCGTACTATCTTTGATTCTGGCGCATCACACTCTTTTATATCTACTGCTTTAGTTGAATCTCTGCACCTAGACACCATATAGTAGAGGATCCCTTGGTTGTTTCAAATCCAATTGGGGGCTCAGTTTATTTGTCAATGATTTGTTTGGATTTGGAAGTCTCTATTTTAAGCGTTGGGTTTAAATGTAATGCTTATGTTTTGGGCTTCATGGGCTATGGGCTGATTCTAGGCATGGTCTGGCTATCCAGTAATGGTGCCGTCCTCGATTGTGAATAGAGAGTGGTTAGACTCATGACTCGCCTCGGTAACACTCAGGAAATCTCTTGTAATCCCGTGAATTCTGTTATGCTAAGTTATCTAGAATCTCTTGATGCGTCTGTTGAGAATTTGCATTCTGCTAGAGTGGTCCGTGAATACTCGGATGTGTTTGAAGAGGTAAAGGGCTTACCTCCGAAGCTGGAGATAGACTTCCGCATATACCTCATTGACAATGCAAAACCCGTTGCTTTACCCGTTAGACACATGGCTCCAAGGGAGAGAAAAGAACTCAGCAAGCAAGTTAAAGAGCTGCTTGAAAAGGGGTTCATAAGACGGAGTATTTCTGAATGGGGTGCTCCAGTAGTGTTCGTGACCAAAGCCGATGGTTCACTCCGCCTATGCGTGGATTATAGGGAGCTGAACAAGCTGACCAAGAAGAATAGGCACCCACTCCCAAGAATTGACGATCTGTTTTATCATCTCGTAGGTGCATCCGTTTTCTCCCAACTAGATCTGACTACCGGGTTTCATCAGCTAAGAGTGGTTGAGGATAGCATTGACAAGACCGCATTTAGGACCCCGGATGGTTTCTTCGAGTGGCTTGTCATGCCTTTCGGATTGACAAACGCGCCTGCCTATTTCGTGGACTTGATGAGCAGGGTGTTCCGGGAATTCCTCAATAAGTTTTGGTGGTCTTCGTGGACGATATTTTGATCTTCTTGAAGAGTGAGGAAGAGCATGCTCAGCACTTAAGTGAAGTCATGGATACTCTCCGTGCACATCAGTTGAAAGCCAAATCTTCAAATGCCATTTCTGGAGAGAAGAAGTTAGATTCCTTTGACATGTGGTGTCCAAAGAGGGGTTGGCCGTGGACCCCGCAAAAGTGGTTGCTGTGCAAGATTGGAAGATTCCACGAAACGCAACTGAAGTCCGAAGCTTTCTCGAACTAGCAGGCTTTTACCGGAAGTTCTTCAAAGACTTTGCGAAAATCTCAGCTCCACTTACAAGGTTGACGAAGAAGAACCTAGTTTTCACTTGGGATTTGGATTGCGATATTGCTTTCCAACGCTTGAAAAGGGCTCTAACAACAGACCCAGTTCTGACATTGCCTGATGGGAGCAAGATGTTTACCGTATACACGGATGCATGCGGTACAGGATTAGGCACTGTCTTGATGCAAGAAGGGAAGGTAGTAGCTTATGGTGGAAGGCAGTTGAAAGTACATGAGAAAAACTACCCAACCCACGACCTAGAATTGGCGACCATCGTTTTCACTCTTAAGTCTTGGCGCCATTATCTCCCAGGTGAGAAGTTTGAATTGTTTACTGACCACAAATCGTTGAAGTACCTTTTATCGTAGAGAGATATCAACTTGAGGCAGCAAAGATGGATGGAGTTTCTTGCCTCATATGATTTTGAGATTTCCTATACTCTTGGCAAGGGCAATGTGGTAGCAGACGCTCTGAGTAGAAAGAAGCTAACCTTAAGCCCTCTCTTTATAGAAAGGCAAAGCTTGGAGTATATAGCCAACTTTGTCTTTAGACCCTCCTCTGAATTTGTACCTGGCTTATTAGCAACACTGGAAGTGCGGCCTACACTTTTTGACTCAATAGGAACAGCACAACGTAAAGCGCTCAGCTAGTAGATGTGATAGATAAGCTGATTAGGGGTGAGACTTCGAGTCATCTCAATAGATACTCCATCGATGATAAGGGATGGTTGAGACGGGATGGAAGGCTATGCGTCCCACAAGTAAGAGATTTAGTGAAAATGGTTCTAGAAGAAGCATACCATTCAAAGCTGACATTATACCCAGGCGGAGACAAAATGTATAAAGACATCAAAAGAGTTTTCTTTTGGAATGGCATGAAGAGGGACGTAGCTGAATTCATTTCTAAGTGCATGATATGCCAGCAGGTCAAGGCGGAGCAGAAGAAGCCTAGTGGTTTGCTTCATCCTCTAGAGGTACCACAGTGGAAATGAGATAGCATTTCGATGGACTTTATGGATGGGTTGCCTAGGTCAAGAAGGGGCAATACCAGTATTTGGGTATTAGTGGACCGGCTCACAAAAAGCGCTCACTTTATACTTGTCAAAAGTAGAAGGACTGCCTCATCTCTAGCATCTCTATATCTTAAAGAGATAGTTCGACTGCATGTGATACCTTCCAGCATAGTAAGCGATCGAGACCCTATCTTTACAAGCGAGTTCTGGAAGAGTTTGCAAGAGGTTGTAGGCACACAACTATGTTTAAGCACGGCCTACCACCCCCAAACCGATGGACAGACCGAAAGGGTGAACGAAGTCTTAGAAGACCTCTTGAGATTGTGTATTCTTGACTTTGGAGGGACATGGGAAGATCATCTTCCTCTGGTGGAGTTCGCCTACAACAATAGATACCAAGCTACAACAGGCATGGCACCCTTCGAAGCCTTATACGGGAGACCGTGTCGATCACCAACCTGTTGGTGGAAATCCACAGATAAGCTTATACTTGTGCCAGACATGATTAGGGAAACCTCAGAAAAGGTTGACCTAGTAAGATGAGAATGAAGACTGCTGATAGACATAAGTCCTATGCAGATAAAAGAAGGACCGACCTTGAGTTTGAGGATGTAGACATAGTGTTCTTTAAAGTTTCCTTTAAGGATGTTGTTTGCTTTGGATCCAAAGGAAAATTGGCACCTAGATTCATAGGACCATTTCCTATCATTGAAAGAATTGGGACGATGGCCTACAGATTAGAGCTACCTGAAAAGTTGGCTGGAGTTCACAATGTCTTTCATGTTTCTCACCTACGGAAGTGCTTACATGAGTCTGCGGAAGTGGTGGAACCAAAGATACTAGAAGAGGTAGAAGTGGAACGAAAAGCAACAATGAGAAGAATCCCAACTCGTGTCTTGGGAACGGAAGTCAAAAAGCTACGCAACCGTGAAATCAAGCTTGTTAAAGTACAATGGAGTGACAATGAAGAAGACGCGACTTGGGAGATCGAAAGCAAGATACGCGCAGCCTACCCTTATCTTTTTAGGGTACATCTTTGATCTCTCCTTTATCATAAGTTTATTCATGCTTAGTTATCTTCTCGGTCCTATTTCTTGATCCTTAGTAGAAATCAGTGGATGTAAACATGTATTTGAAATATGTTATGGTTGATGGTTGCAAAGTGGTTGCAAGTGGTTGCTAGTGATTGATCGTGGATGCATATGCACATACACATTAGGTTCTAGATCGGCTCAATCACTTTCATATTACATTTGCATATGAACGCATGAAATTGTATGTGGATTGAAACTTGATGTGTTATCATATGGACGTTGCATTTGTATGAATGATTGTGCACTCATGTAGAATTATGAATAGGAAAAATTGCATACATAATGGACTCATGGCACTCTCATAATTCGCATTAAGGAGGTCAACTGGATCAGTAGACCGCCTGATTTTGCACTAGATAAGAGACATATACACACACTCTGCATATGTTCATATGGCATTAGAAATCTTTTAAGGACAATGGATGCTTGTGGATGATAGATGAGTAGATGGATGATTGGGTGTTAAGATGCATTCTTCTTAACTTGAAGATTTCGGGGATGAAATCCTTTAAGGAGGGGAGAATGTAACACCTCGAATTTTCTAGGAATATTAAAATTAACAAATTCAAGAACACTTAATTTTAGAAGAAGAATTAAGTGAAATGGGCTGCGTTATTACGTTCGTCTCAAAATTTTGGTCAAGATAGACATTTGGTTTGCATAAAACGGATACCTTATGAAGAAGTTATTAAGCCTTGATGTTTGTATGCATATGAGAAAAATAAATATATAGATATATATATATATATAAAAATTAAATAAATAAATAAGCAAAAAAGTTCAAAACAGCGAATCGGGAGGGAGAATAACCGAACCGGCCCATTTTTGAGGTCGACCCGAGCTCCGCTGGGTCGACTAGGGATTGATTCAGGGTGTTTGGCTGTCAACCCGTGGGTCGATTCACTCTAAGGCAGATATGGCATTTGATTGGTTTAGATGGACCTCTTGCTGAGTCATTAGGGCTGATGTGACTATTCTATCTTGTCTGAATGGCTTTGATTTGCTCTAGGTTAATCTGACGGTTCCTATTAAATCAAACTTCTATATAAGCAACCTAATACCTCAACCCTGAAACATATTAAAAATCAAAACAAGAGCCGTCATGCTGCCGTTGGACAACCTCGAGTAGCCGCCGTTCAACTTGAAGCAAATTAAAAGAGACAAACCAAATCAAATCAAAATTAAACTAAAACAACGATTGTCTACATCAAAGGCGAGCATTTCAACTTCAGAATACAGATTCCAGAAATCAAGATTGTCTTTTGTAAGTGTAGTTATCTTTTAGATGTAAATAAATTTAAGACATGATTTGATATAAAGTGAAAAATAGAATTATACCATGTTGTATAATGTTGACGATGATGATTCATATTTGTTTCTTGTGATGATTTTATCATGAATTGTCTTGGAATGTTTGTGGCTTATTGGACTTGGTGTTAGATTTATTAAAGATTGAGAATGAAACTATCAATATCATATGCATGTTATATGTTTCATGTTAAGATCTACATATACATGTTTATACGATTAATGCAAGTTGTATGTATTATGTTAGATCCAAGTCAAGATCTACACACACACACACACACTCACACACACACATATATATATATATATATTCATATGCTTTATGTTAGATCCATGTGCCTATATATATGTTCATTTGTTCGTATGCAAGTTACAAGTTTTATGTTGGATCCATGTCAAGATCTATCTAGGTTCATATGATTAATGCAAGTTATATGTTTTATGATAGATCCAAGTCATGATCTAATTATACATATGTTCATATACAAGTTACATGTTAGATCCAAAACTAGATCTATATTTATATGCATGTTTGTAAAGTGGACTTATGCGAGTTCACCTTGTTAGATCTAGTTCACACCCATATGTTAATGTTAAAATTATACATGCCTTGGGATTGGACATGTCATGATTATGTCATATGCTAGTTTATAATTGAGGTTATGTTCACACATGCCTAGATCTACATATTAACATGCTTTAGGCTTATGATTATCTAAGTCTAAATTATATGCAAGTTCATGTGACATGTTAAATTATATGAATAAAGTTTTATGCAAAATTTACATGTTTGGTTGAATCTATATTATGCATGTTCCCTTCTTTACCTCTTGTTTATAAATTGGGCTAATATGCGAGCCCAATGACTTTGTGTGATTAATACGAACGAAAAAACGGGGGTAACGTTGGGATAGTTATTAAATCAAAACATGTTAATAATGTAGGTGGGCCCAAAACCATGTAAATGGTTAAGGCTACGAATGGTATAATTTATACCATTAGTCTTGAACATAATTAAAATATGTGACATGAAATACTTATAGAAAATTCACATATATAAAATGTAAAAGATGAATATGCCCAACCCGAGGTTAGACAGAGTTGTGGTGTAAACCTGTCCGGAACCGACCGGCACATCCAGTAACCACAACAATACTTGTCTAATGTGAGTGGTTAGTGCATCAAGTCCAGAAAGACCCGAGGTTAGACTGAGTTGTGGTGTAAAACTGCCCGGAACCGACCGGCACATCCAGTAACCACAACAATACCTGTCTAATGTGAGTGGTTAGTGCTTTAATTAATTAATTAATTAAAGCTCATGAACAATCAAGCTAGAAATGGTGAGGTTAAGTAATTAAGGGAACACTTAACCAACTTAACATGTTAACAAGACAAGATTGGTGGGTTAAGTAATTGAGGAAACACTTAACCAATTTAACATGTTAACTAAACAAGATTGATAGGGGTTAAGTCAAACCAAGGACAATTAACCAATTTAGCATGTTGACTAGAAAAACCCTAGTAACGGGGACCTGTTTCAGCAGTAACCCACATGATGTATCAAGGTACCCTAAACTAGGCAGGGTGGGGCACGATTACTGGGCTGAATATAAACAGTCAAAAGGGCGACGATTAAGTGCGTCAGTGTTGGTACCGACGAAGTACGGGCGTCCACGGGCTCCGAAGTTGAAAAAGCAGGCACTGGGCACCAGGCGTACACTTGTGCATCTTTGAATCGTATCAGGGTTGCCATTATATGACTTGATACACCCTATACTGGAACCAACACAAGTACTTAAAAATCACGTGGGGCCGCATGACACCGAGAATACATGAATGCGAGTAGGAGTCGATCAATACATGAATGGGATCACTTTATCATGAACATACATTGCTAGTTAAACAGCTCTTAGTGGGTGCAGAGAAGTAAAAGTGGGTGCGATAGCCAAATCTAGTTAAATCATACTTCACCTCATTTTAGGACTACCCTATCCTTGTGGTATCATTCTAAGTTCAGTTTATTCATGTCATAGTCTTTTACTTGTTTACATGCTATTAAATAACTGGGCTTACCAGACTTATGTCTGACCCATTTTCCTTTCGCTTCTTTTCTTCCGTCCCCCCCCCCCCCCAGGTCCGCAGGGAGGAAACACTTCTGCTTAGTCCAGGTTAGCCAAAGCTTGAAGACCGTAGATGTAAGGCTTGTACTTTCCTTTTTGAGCTATGGCTATGGTCAAGCACTTATTGGGGATTTATGTCATTTTATTTTCAGTATTGCTTCTTTAAGTTTTCAAGACAGATGAAAAGTTGTAATAATTTGGAAGGTTGAAACAGTTGTTGAATTGTTGTGTTGAACAAGTATTTATGAAATAATATCGATCTTTTTCCACTACATAAATTTTCTATCTTGTAATTTATTAGTATCTTGTACCCTAAAACGCTCAACCGAAGTTAAGGTATTCCCTTTGAGAGTGACCTTAACGGAGGTGGGGTGTTACAGAATTGATGTTAAATTCCATCGTAAAATGGTCACTAAAACACCGACGTGAAATTTACCAACCAGTGCTATCTGTCACAAATCCATCGCTAATACATGTTTAGCGACGTGAAAGAAGACATGGCGGCGTGAATTTGTTTGAACAGAGGAAAGAAATTTAAGGGTTTAGGTATTAGGATATTAATAGGGGTAGAATATATGATTTTATTCCATTTTATATTCGGTTTTATTCAAACGCTATTTATGTTAATCGATTAAAAATTCGTATGATTACATATGATATGCAATTTCAATAAAAATAGACACACAGTTATAGTTTGACATTACGAACCCATTGAAACTTGTTTCATTGAAATCCAAGTACGGTTGCATACACAGCATTATTTTTAAGTCAAATTATTGATCGATTCACATTTTAATTGTGCACGCTCACAAAACAACTCCTATAAGCGTGAAATTTAAAATCTAGCAATAATTAATCATTATCGATTCAATAAAATTCGTTTCATCAAAAACAGAGGTCATTTGCAAAATGGCTATTTAAGGCTTAAATAAAACCAATAAAATTTTAATAGATTAAAAAATAACTCAATTTAATAGTAATAAATTAATATTATTATTTATATCCAAATAGAATACCATATAGCTTCAAAACAAATATGTTTGGATTTATAATTTGATATTTCAAAATCCAATTTAAATCGATGTTCAATTTATTTTAAAATTCTTTTTTCTTTATTGATAAATCGTTATGGTTTATAAATGATTCCATAACGACTTTCTGAAAATTTGATTTTGGACATAACTTATAATATATAAGACAAAATCTCGATTTTTCCCTTCCATTAGAAATATATAGTTCAATATATTCGAAAGTTTTTGTTTCAAAGAAATCTGACTTATAATGAATCATATACATTCATTAAGTTCAAACCGTAAAACTACGAACTACCACGACATTACGAACTCGTTTTTAATTTAAATACAATTTATATGTTCAACGTCGTTTAATAAATAAATTCCTTATTATAACTCAAATCTAAACTCAATTAAATCTCTTAAATTATCCAATTCACACATATTGCAAATTCAACTTATTTCCGAATATTTCGAAAAAATATATATTATTCTACTACTTATATTAATTAAAATAATTAGAATTACTTGCTTCAAGTCATTTAAATTGCCAAGTCAATATTCAAATAATTAAATAAATAAATCGTTAAATTGTTTAAAATCTAGGACATTACAGTTTGTTTTCAAATTATTCATAATTTTGTATGGAAAAGTTTAAATGACTAATTATATTGATATTAGGTTTTCGAAAGATTCTTCTGAAAGAATGATACATAATTTGAATTTTTAAAGATTTGGTATATAAAAAGTTATTAATATGATTTTCAAAAAATTTAACGATAATAATTATTAACGCATCTATTGAAAAACAATTTTGCGTCATATCCTTTGTAAATTTGTATCTATTCATTTTGACAAACCACTCGATTTTTTGAAAAATTATAATACATAGGAGTAGGTATTTTACATGGTTGATGGATAGCCAATACATGATAATCAAGAATGACAAATATATTCTAGAGAATGTATACTCAAAAGACATGAAGATCAAGAGATAGGAAAAGAACGAATATATGTATATATTCATTGTTCACCTACCCATTTAAAAGGTCATTATAATTTGGATTTAGATATTTAGATTTCATTATCATTAAGGTAGATGGCCTAGAGAGATGATCAGATATATCGAAACTCAAGCACTGATAGGGACATGGAGCTGCAATCAAGTAGATTCGTTATGCTAATATTCTAGAATTTTCTTAAAATGGATTTGGGCTTTGTATAAGCAATGAATTGATTTATATTTAGTGATTTGGATGAACACGTAAACTTCAACAAAGGATGGTCAATAACTCAACAATGGCAAGGCATTTTGGGGAAGTAAGACTGGAGACTTGAAGAAAAATTCAAAGGGATTGTATTGTAAGTATCGTAGGTCGATGGGTGGAGTTCCACCTATCAGATTGGCATTGATCTGATCCCTATAGAGATATATACCATTTTGAACACTAAAAGGTATTCGATCCATATGAATTTTGATGGGCAGGTAGGAATTTGTCTTTCAGGCTTCCCTATAGAGTTTCGGGTCAATCCAGCTTCACAATCATAAGTACAACATCTACAACACTTAGAGTAGGATCTTCTCTTGGTAACTACATGGAGACTGTCCTTTTTTGGATTATCTCCTTCTTTCTTATAATAAAACAACTATAATTATAATCAAATAATATACATAGAAGGTTATGTTGACTTAACGTAGGTAGATTTTTGAATTCCTATAAAATAGGTGTCCATTTACTGTTTTTTTATACTTTTGTCCAGTGATTCATGATTGTACATGTACAACTGACAATTTAGGTGTCTATGGATAGAAATCTCGTGAACATTTTAGTGATCATATCGATGATCAAATTACATACCACTAGTCTACATGTTTGTATATGTGAAGATTGGATTTGTAGTTAGAGTTTTGACTAAATAATCTACAAGGTTCTCTTTTACAAATATAAGTAATTACATAAAAAGTGAAAGTGGAAGTTCTCGAGCTAATCAACTACTATATACATCGTAAAGGAAGAAATGGAGGTCGTGATTAATTCTATGCAAGAGAAGACGGATAAGAGGTAAGAGGACTTGAAGCAAAACTTCCTAAATAAAATTGGAGAAGCAAGCAATGAAAGTAATTTAGATCAAAGGATTGGTGCAATAGGAACTTCAAGAGTTCAAAATCCCCTAGATAAAGATGGAGATAGTAGGCAGGTGATGGTTATGAGCTATTGAAGTCATCCCTAATCAACGTAGCTGGATCGATTGTAAAAACCCATATTTCAGCGGGCCTGAATTTTTCGCAAATTGCTAAAATCCAAGTCCACTAAGACTCGAGTTGGTTTTCCCAGTGTCCTGCAGAAAAGAAAAGATAAAATATATCAGAGCCCACAATAAAATGTCTCACAACGGAATGAATAAAATATAATAGTAAGTAATACTTACCTGATTAATGACACAGTTTAACAAGTGTTTCTAAGCTGAATAATCTCTTCCACCTGTCTAACCTATGGGTTTGTTATGAGGAGGAGGTCAAAAAAAGGTTATGATGAATGGACAAATTATATTTCTATATATAACACTACATATACCATTCTATCACTAGTTTACCTTTGTTAAATTTTTTGGGTTTACTTCACATTACACTTTCGATTTCACGCATAAATCGTACTCATTTACTCCCAAGCAGATTAACCTAATAAATCATACATATGTAGTTATATGCCAAATGCATCGAGATACTCTCCTTAGTACCCTCCTCAAGCGGTATCCATCGCCACACTGCGAAAACGTACTAGACCTCTATCTCCTCACTATAAAAGCATAGTAGACCATGCTACGAAAGCACGCTAAGTCTCCATCACTACGCTACGAAAGCGTACTTGGCTATGCTATGAAAGTGAATAAGCCTCTACCACTGCGCAACTAAGGCGCCCTTAACCTGAGTACCCCCATGAAACTCAATTGTGGGATTTCCATATCTGTCAAGGATGGCTTTGTTAGGTCCACTATAATGGCTTCGTTACGCCTACAATACAAATTCAAAGATTGATCTGTCACTTTCAATGGTTATGGCCTCACCTGACCCCCTAACTAATGAAAGACCATTCAAAGAGCTAAGTGGTTGTGTCCCTAACAGACAATTTAAGTATCCAGTTTAGTGTTGTCCCTCATCCAATGAACCGATAATAAAAGATCACTGGCCTCTTAGTTTAGCTGCAGTCTTTCCTGTATTTGCTCCAACTGGTGATGACAGGTATCCTACGACCTACTATCCTTGCTGGGTCCTAACCACGAAGCCTCCCAAGCCAAGTTAGCAGTTGGATCATCTTAGAAATCATCCCAATCTATCTTCTGGCTACCATCAACCATAGATGCAAACAAAGCATACTCCCTAGATGGAACCGTACTGACCATGCCTTTGTAGGTAAATCTTCGTTAAGCCTACCAGAGAGGGCCACCACATAGTATCCTTACGTTCCATAGAAGTCCGTACTTCTTTCCAGTCCCATCGAAAAATAATTTGGACATGCTCCTACAGTGTCTCCGAACGTCTATGGTGATTTGCCTTATTGGGCTCTTCATCCCTATTAACTAGATCAAATGCATAGAGCTATTTTATTTAGACCCTGTCTAATTTACAATTTTGAATTTTGCTTCCTTGTCTTTTCATTGATTAATAGTATTCGTTACTTTATTTAGTCTTAATATTATATGTTCATCAACTTCATTGCTTAAGTGCAAGGCTAATATAGAATCTTAGGCTCGTAACTTACACTTTGTATGTAATGACCCAACGGAAATTCGACGCTCGAATTTTGATAATAATAATACATTGTTCGGTATTCACTTGCCAAAAATCAAGTATCGAATAACATAAATAGTCAATAGAAAGAAATTAGAGAGTGAGAAGTATAAAAGAAAGAAATATTAAAATAAAAGAAAAAGGAGAATGACACTATAACAGAAAATCAGAGTAGAATAACATCTAACAGCGGATCGAATAAAATGTTGTATATCAAAACTCTTTACTCAAAAGAAACTATATATATATATATATATATGATTACAACATCAGAGTTTACATCAAATCAGACTATAAAATCTGATTTATACACATACGTAGCGGAAATAAATAATAACAGAAAATAAGGGTATACGTCTCGACTCCAGCTCCTTTCCTGAAGCTCCAAGTGGAACCGAACCTGGAAAATATACTCGGCCTGACTCGAGCACATTTTGAAGCAAAAAAATCAACCCAGATTAGTCTGGAATACTTACAGTGATAAATTCACATTACAAAAAAACTTGCTTAACTTTAGAGAAATCCTTTGAAAGAATGGAACTCTCGTAAGACACGACCACACATAAACATGGTCCGTGTTTTTACCTGACGATAACCAAATCACTTTTTATATCAAAATCTAGTGATATTATAATAGAGTCTATCAAATCACAAATATATAGGAATATAGTCGGAAAGCTTGCATCACTTTCCAACATAGTTGATTTGCAACTAAAAATGTATGGCTCGTATTGGATTTGGATTTCGAACATGACAAGGTATGGGACCCCCTCCCAATCAGTGTTCTCTAGAGAGGAAACACTGGGGTTCAACAAGAACATCTTGCAACCTGGCCACACAAGACCGACCACTCATTCTACTAAGTGTACCAAATGTATTGTCACCAATGGTTCGGCCAAACCATGGTTTCTTGAGAGATACAAAAGTGCAAGAAGAAACAAAAGAATTTTCTCTAGATGGTGACAATATACCCTTTTGGGAATGACCCACATTGCCATGTTACCTACCCGATTTATGTCATTTCCCAGTTGGTATGGCTAAAGGTCACGATTACCTTTTGGAACATTACACCATCATTTACTTTGAATGCCACATTATCAAACCCGCCAAATAACTAATTGACATCCACAAAAATACTATGGGTAATAATCTAAGAAAAGATGTCTTTTCCGCCACCAAACAGAAGTACATTTGAGGAAATTAATATATAAGATCCTTTGGAAATACTTTGTCAAACATTTGTCCATTCTAATCATCGAGGAATATGATGAACCGAAGGCACCCTACTACCGCATCCTATATGGGAATCACTACAAGGATTAGTAGCAAGTAGTCCTTGCAATCCGAAGATTTCAATCACGAAGAATCACCGTCAAAATATCTCGGGGAGCTACCCATAGAAATTCATCAAGAAGTTTTTTCACTCATGAAGATCCACAATCTTCAGTTTTTAAACTCACATAAGCATCCCTACACGATAGTTTTGAACACGAAGTTGGTTCGAAGTGGTTTTGGGCCCAATTCCTATCCTGGTCTCTTCGAACTAACTTGTCAAGAAGATCCAATAGGATACTTTATTGATAGTCGAGTTTTTAACTATCAACTTAAACAGTACAGATAAGCATATCAGCATCTCAGGATCTTTTTATTAAAACCATTCATTTAAAATCATTTCATCAATTTGAAAATTGATTCCATTTACTTATTTTGACAAAACTCCTTTGTTTTCATTATTTTGAGAACAATAATTATATTCTTAGTTCTTTAGAATAAACATATTTAGCAAACTCCTCTTTATTTCCTTTATTTTGAAAATATCGATATATATATATATATATATTCACAAACCCTCTTTTTATTTCCTTTACTTCGGAAATCTCGTTATAAGTACTTAACCCTATGATACAAGTTCAATTACAGATCTTATATAGGTCTAACAATGCCATATGCACATTGTTTATTATATAAAGTTCAAACATTTTTATTTAACTTCAAACTTTGTCATTTAATGTTTATTGTAATATTTATGGAAATAATCGCCCATTTCCAATACCTTTACCATTACAAACTAATATTATCCCTTGATAATAGTGAAGTCATTCAAGTTGGGTGTTTTATTTACCTCTCAAACCTTAATAAACAACAATTTTATTATAGGATAGGTATAAGTTTGTAATCTCAAAACTGGTATTAATTTTGATGTAACAAAATCTCATTTGTTGTTTAATTTAAAATATGGTTTAATAACTATTTTCTAGCCTTTGAAAGATCATCTTTCAGTACAATTTCCTTTTATTTAACTCATTTTATAAACACTTACTAGAATTCAAATCTTAATCTCCAAAACCTCTTTAAATGGTTTATTTTATAACTTGGATTTATTACAAAATCCATTTACTAATTCTTTACTAAAAAATCACTTAACATCTTATTATAATGCTTAACTTTGGATTTTATTACTAATATCCAAATTCATTCTTTGCAAACTTGAACGTCGCTTTTTAATTAAAAAACAATTTTTACTTAATGTAAATATTAAGTTAATTATCGTATTCGTTTTGAATTTCCTTTATAAACTTTGCTTATAAAAACCTGTATTTATTTCTAAATCCCATAACAAAATCCTTTACTCGATTGCACTAAAGTTGTATTGCAAATTTGATTACCATCTTAATTGATTTCAACTAAAGGGTAATCCTTTTAATTTCTATTAATTACAATAATAATTAACCAAAGTAATAGTCTACTTCATTATTTAACTAAAGATAGCTAGTTAACCTTCCGTATGTGACAGTTAGAAGTTAGTTTCCCGCCTCTTAATTAGTTAATGGTGGTTTAAAGGTTTCATACTTATGCGTAAATGTTTTATCTCAATATTTCGATATTGTTATGTGCGAATTATAACCTTGGGTTTAGTTATTAGGCGTCGTGCGTGAATTCTAAATGGGTTAAGTTAGAATTACTAGCCTTTTTGGACTTATATTTTGGTTTTGAGCAAACAGAATACAATTTTGTATTGTACATAGTGTTACACATTTTCTACGCACCAGGACTTGTTGTTTCGACCCCTCCTCATAACAACTCTCAGGTTATCTGGAGGAAGATCGGTCTTAGCAAGTCAAGTTTGGTTTTAGTTCTCGTTCTCTCATGCTCGATATCGATATGGTGATATGCCTCAATGTAGTCGCCTTAATCGGTATTTTTATCTTATTTCCTTTCCACCGTGCGTTAGTTTTATTTTAGTCTAATTATGCTTATTCTCATTAAATGTAGGTACCAGATTTATCTCTCCATTCTTAGATGGGTTTGAGTTTCGATTTTTTTCGAAATTCGAGCTCGGAAAAGTGTGGAGTGTTACAGAAACAATCCTATGATCAATAGGCATATTTCTAAAATTCACAAATCTCGACCCTTGCCATTTTGGAGCCGATAGTCGAATCTCAAACTTTATCTACGCTGGTTCATAAATTAGGCTTTTTCTCTGGTATCTCCACCTACAAAGGAAAATTTTGGGTTTTTCGAAATTTGATTGGACGGTGACAATCGTTCACAACTCCAAGTAATTATTGGCTTTCTCAATCAAAATATTTCCTCAAGATGATCCTTACCTTCTCTCATATGTTTATGCCAAGTGAAATGACATCGATAGGCACGGTCTGTGGGAAAGTATATCTTCTTTAGCTAATTTGGGATTCCACTCGTGGGTTATCGATGGGGACTTTAATATCATTGAAAATTATGATGAGAAAATCGGTGGAAACCCTACTAATAGTCAAGCGATCGATGACTTCAATAGTTACATCGCTGCATCAAGCCTTTAAAAAATCCCTTTCCGTGGTTCCTCTTTTATTTGGTGTAATAATCGTGAAGGCGAAGCACGTGTCTCAACTAAACTTGACTGTGTGTTCAGTAATCCAGGCTAGTTCGCTTATCCTTTCACATCTATGATGGATCATCTGCACAAATCCAATTCTGATCATGCTCCTATGCCTCTTCACTTAAAATCATGGTTTGATTCGTTCCTGAAACCATTTAGATTCCAAAACATTTAGGCTTCTCACCATTCACTTGGCGATGTTATTTCAGTCACCTAGGTCCGCCCGGTTCGTGGGAACCTCTTAACTTTTGTTGTTAAACTATACAATGTCAAAGTACAGGTCCGTACCTGGAACAAATCCAATTTCATTAATATCTTCGACCGTGTGATGGAGGATAACAAAAATGCCTCGATGAAGAAGAGATCTACGATGAAGACCCTTCTTCATCTAATCATCCTTCCTGGTTTCAAGCCAAACGTGAATTCAAAGATGCTATAAAAATCGAGGATATTTTCTGGAAATTGAAAGCTCGCTTAAAATGGACTTTTCATTGGGACTCTAATTCCAAATTCTTCCACTCCATTGTCAACAAAAATAGAATCAAACTCACCATTCATAAAAATCAAAAACTGGGTGGTTCATGGGCATCTGATGGGTGCAAGCTCGATAATACAATCATCTCTTTCTTTAAGGATCTCATTAGCTCTCACTCTCCCGACATCCCCGCATTGAACATACTTTCACGCATCCCTCAATCATTCACGATCATGTCATTGATTTCATTTCAAACCCCTCTTTTAATAAGATCAAAGATTCTATATTCAGCTCGACAAAAATAGAGGGGCATGTCCTGTTGGTTTTAATGATTTTTTATTTCACTCAATTTGGGACATCATTAAGCCCGACCTTTTGTAGTCCATCTAGGCTTTTTTTGTGGTTTCCCACTCCCTATGAGTTGGATTTCCGCTAACATTTCCCTTCTATCTAAAAAGGATAACCCTAAAACTCTCTCTGACCTCCGCCCGAACAGGCTTTGCAATTTTTTGTAATAAGATTATCTCAAAAATCATAGCAAATAGATTATCGACCATTCTTCCTGAAATAATATCTTCTTCCCAAGTCGGCTTTGTCAATGGCAGACTCATTTTTGATAGCATTCTTCTTGTTCAAGAACTTGTCTTTTAGATCAATTATAAAGTCCATGGTGCTAATGTGGTTATCAAATAGGACATGGCCAAGGCCTATGACAAATTATCCCGATTTTTCCTCATTAAGATCCTTCCCATGTTTAGCTTCCGTGAACTTTTCATTGACATGGTTTGACGGCTAATCTCTCTAACTATTGGTACTTCATCCTTATTAATGGATGCCCCAAAAAATTCTTTCAATCAAGCAGAGGTGTCCGTCAAGGAGACCCGTTGTGCCTAAGTTTATGTGTCATTACCACTGAGGCTCTTAACTGGGGTCTTCATAATCTTATGATTTCTGGCTCGATTCGGCATTTCCCCCTACTTGGCAGGGACCATGTTATATCTTCCCTCTCCTTTGTCGATGACATCTTGGTCTTCACAAATAGTCATCTAGTTCTATTCGCAAATGAATTAAGTTCCTTTTAGATTACAAGAAGTGTTATGTTCAACTTATAAACATGTCTAAAAGCTCCATTATTCTCTTCTCCGTAGCTTCTAGTTCCCTAAAAGTGAGACAATGGAGTGTGACTAACTTCGTTAAACGTCACCTTCCGATCTTGTGCATGGGTGTTCAACTTTATCAATGGCACAAAATAAACATCTATTTTAGATACCTTATTGTCAAAGCCCGTAAGTTAGTCAACAAATGGGATGGTATTGTCCTTTCTCAAGCGGGTTGTCTCTTCCTTAATAATTCTTTCTCAAGAGCGCTCAGCTCACATATCTTAATGGACTCTTGGGACTGCATTTTCCATTCTAAATTTGAGGGTGGCCTAAGGGTCCACAATTTATGGTACGTTTGTAAGGCTTAATGCCTCAAACTTTGGTGCCGCTTCCAATACAGTGAATCCTTATGGTCTAATTTACTTCACCACAAATATTGTTGGCTTGAGCCTCCGAGCTTCGCCGACACCCCACCATTCTTTAGTGAGTCTTGGAAGCCTATGCAAAAAATTAAAGATCTTTATGATAGTATTTCATCCTCTATCTCATCTTCATGATCCGACAACTGGTTCACTGTCAACATAACTTAGGATGTTATTCGAACCTGATCCCCAATCCATATCCCTTTGTGCATGATCTTGGGCTGCGACATTCTTCAAAAAGTATCTATTCTCACGTGAAAAATTATTCGTAATGCTTTATCGTTGGATGTAATATTTCTAAATTGGGCTTTGCCTTTGCCTCTAAGTGTAGCTACTGCAATTTCGGGCATCACTAAGTGTTCTCTCATCTCATCAGCAGTAGTGAGACTGCAAATTTCATTTGTCACCATTTTGGCAACCTCATGGGGTCGCCTCCTTCCAATGTCTCCCTCAACACTCGTTGTAATTTCTGATGGTTTAATTCTCACGTTAAAATATTCAAGGCCATTTTATCTTGCATTATTCCAGCTTATATTTGTTTGCATATTTTGTATGTGCGTAAAAGATTTTGTTTTGATAATAGAAAATTTGACAGAGCCAATGTCATTGACTTTATCTATGATGAAATCATAAATGTTTTCCTCGCCTACCCTTATAGAGGCCACACTAATCGTTTCCTCAATTTTTTCATCACTGGCTTCAACATTATGTTTTCCTAGGAAGTCTTTTTTAGTCTTGTCGAAATATTTATTTTGTCATTTCAATTTCTGATGTCTTGTTCTCTTATTTGCGGGTTGGTTGGTTCTGCTTGCTCTGGCACCTTTGTAGGCTTTCCTCCTCAGTCGATGCTCCTCTTTGTTGGATGGTTGTCTCGATGGTAAAGCCAATTGGTGACCTAAAAAAATTTAGTAGAGTGAATACTACATGGAGCAACTACTGGCACTGATGTATTATTTGTATTATTTATTTTCATCTCCTTCTGCCATTCTATCAAATACCTTCTTTATGAATCTAGCTCTGGTACCAGTTATAAGGGTTGATCAATCCCTCTCAACGGAAAAACCACAATAGGATCTTGCAATGATGTGATAGAACAAAAAGATTGAAATGATTATCAATCACAGATCACAAAAAAAATGGCAATATAAAAAACGCAATATTTATAGTGGTTCCATTATCACGAGATAGTGTACGTCCACATCAATGGAGAAGCTATTTTATTAATATTCAAGAGATTATAGAGTTTTACAACTGAGCAAAGAAATGAAGAAATACAGATGATCTAATGATAATAATATTCTTTATGCCTCTCTTTATATAGAGGAAAAAATTACTTGGGGATGAAGTAATTGATTTATGTAAATAAATCAATTTATGTAAGACTAATATTCCCATTAATTTTATTGTCATATAATTGATTGATAACTTCCTCATTTTTCCATCAATAAATTCTTTCCCAATTTAATTTCTTTCCATTTCTTCTTTCATGAAATATGGCAACAAATAAATGGCGAATATCCCTATCTCCTTAATTTTCCTTTCCATTTATTTCTTGCACAAAATGGGTAACCAAATTACCAAGAGTATCTCCAAAATCTGATTAATTTTGGAAATGTTGTATCACCAAAATTCCAATAATCTCCACGTTGATACAATATCTCTTACAACCAAGAAACTCCAATGTGAATGCTTCCCAATGAGTTCCTATAAAATCCACTCCTCATTGTACCTTATTAATGAACTCCGGCAAGGCCACCACCCACCAACAAAGTGTTGGAAACATTTAAAAATAAGGTATACATCGTGCAACCAACTCCTATAGTTCACAATGCATCTTCTCTTGACTTTAACTAAGTCACTCTCTTCCCTATAGTGCCACCATGTGGCACCTAGAACTTCATTAAATGAATCAAGTTCGAGCAACACTCGAACTTAGTAGCATGTAATGCCCTCGTAAACATGTCTACTGCATTGTCATTTGTGTGAATCTTCTGAAGATAAACTAACTTCTCCTCATTCATAAAGATAAGGAAAGATTCGCTTACCTCTATATGCTTTGTTCTAGAACCGAAAGCCAAATTTTTAGCAAAATGAATTGCACTCTGACTGTCACTTCACCAAACAAATATCTTGTATGAAGCCCAAATCACCCAACAACTTCTTCAAATAAAGTGCCTCCTTTGCTGCCTCAACTACAGCTATCAAATCTGCCTCTATAGTAGAAAAAGCAACTATATTCTGCATCCTCACTGTCCAACTAATAGTTGTTCCTCGAAGAGTGAACACATAGTCTGAGATTGACTTCTTTTTATCTCTATCTCTGGCATAGTCTGAACCACGAAATCCGACCAAATTGAAATCTTTGTTTCTATCGCAAAAAACAAGCCCATAATCTAATGTTCCTCTAAGATATCTAAAAAAATACTTCATTGCCTCCTAATGCGATTTTCCCGGATTTGTCCTATATCTACTAAATAATCCAACAACTTGAGCAATGTTAGGTCTACTGCACACCATAGCATATATCGAGCTACCTACTGCACTCACATAAGGCACCTTTTTCGTATAGGCCTTGTCCTTTTCTAAGATCGGAGAACCTTGGTTAGAAAGCTGTATATGCATAGGCATGGGTGTACTGATAGCCTTTGCTCCATCTATGCTAAACCGAGCAAGCACCTTTTGAATATATTCCTTTTGAGTAAGTCTCAAAATTCCAAGCTTTCTATCTCTTTGGATTTCCATCTCCAAAATTTTCTTTGTTTCTCCAAGATTTTTTTATACTGAATCTAGCTTTTAATTTCAACTTCAACTCATCAATTTCAGCTTTATCCTTGGAAGCAATCAACATATCATCCATATGCAAAAGAAAATACACCAAATTATTATTCTTTAAATGCTTGAAATAAATACATGCATCTTTGGTACTACGATTAGAACCATGTGAAAGCATAAAAGAATCAAACCATTTGTACCATTGTCCAGGCGACTGTTTTAGACCATAAAGAGATTTCTTCAACTTGCATACCCAATTCGATGGTTTTCTCCAAATCACCATGCAAGAAAGTTGTCTTTACATCAACATGTTCTAACTCCAAATCGTGAGCAACAACTATTGCAAGTAGGAACAGAATTGAAGTTTGTCTAACAACTGGAGCAAATATTTCATCATACTCTAACCTCATTCTTTGTGAAACCCCTTTGGCTGCTAATCTTGCCTTGTATATACCATCGTCTTTCAACTTGAACACCCACTTGAAACCTATGGCTCGGCTTCCTTGAGGTAGTGGTACCAAATCCCTAGTCTTGTTCTTCTACAAAGACCGTATCTCTTCTTCCATAGCGCAATTCCACTTTGAGTTATCACTCGACTTCATGGCTTCTTCAAGTCTCAATGGTTCATCATGAGTTACATATGAAGCATACTCAAACTGATCATCAAGGCTCAAATTTGCATACTGCCAATCTCCATATCAAATTAGATCGCTCTTTAGTCTCTGACTAGCCAGAATGGTTATATCTCCCGACTCTCCTTCAGCTACACCTTGAGCTGAATCCTCTCTAGCTTCATGACCATCAACGTCACTACTAGAGTAAATCTGTTGACTACCATGTGATGTATCATCAACTAATCTTTCACTATTATCAATAGTAACAGCTCTATTTTGGGTTTGAAAACTGGGAATCTCGGTCTTTTCAGGCTTCTCATCAACTGAATCTGAACTCTCTGATAAACCTTCCAAAGGCTTGAACATTGCTGACTCATCAAAAGTCACATGCCTGGAATGTATAATTTTCTTCGTAATCGGATTCCAAATTTTATATCCTTTATACCATCTGTATAACAAAAAAAAACACATTTGGAGGCCCTAGGCTCCAACTTATCATGTCCTGTATTATGGACATAAACTAGACATCCAAATATACAAAAATAACTTCATAAAGTGTTTTTACCTCTCCATAACTACTCTGGAATCTTCCCAACAATGGCTAAGCATGGAATCCAATTAATAATATGTGCTGCAGTCGAAATAGCTTCAGCCCAAAAACACTTAGACATACCCATAGTCAATATCAAGCAACGGGCCTTCTCAACTAGATTCTTATTCATCCTCTCAGCAACCCATTGGATTGAGGATCACCAGGTGTAGTAAAATGTCTTCTAATACTATGTTGTCTGCAGTAGACGAGGAACTCTTTGGAGACCACCATTGTCGAATATAAGAATCTTTAATTTCTTTCTGGTTTGGTTTTCAACAAGAGCTAACCAAACCTTAAACTTCTCAAATACTTTCGACTTAGCTTTCATTACATACACCCAAACCGTGCGCGAGTAGTCATTAAGGAATGAGAAAAAATAATAAGCTCCACTATAGAAGCTGTAGAGTATGGCCCCCAAATATCTGAATGCATGTAATTAAGTACCCTCTTAGAAGTATGCATGCCATCACCAAAAGGAACTCTGGTTTGCTTTGCCAATACCCACTCTTTGCAAAAGTCCAACTTGTTGAAGATTTCTCCCTTGATCTTTTTTCTTATGAAGCAACTCTAAGTTCTTCTCTAAAGTATGACCTAATCTCATATGCCAAAGCTTGGTAGCATCCAAACTTTTAAAACTATCGACTCCAACACATAATTCTCCATGGACAGTGGTACCCATTAGCAAATACAAATTTCGCACCATAAAACCCTTCATTAATACAAGTGCCTCTCTAGAAACTCTCAACCCATCTCTATCAATGGTTATCTTGCAACCTAATGACACTGATTGGCCTAATGATATCAATGACTTCCGAAGGCCTAGGACATAGCGAACATCTGAAAGTGTGTGAACAATCCCATCATACATGCGAATATGAACTAAACCAACTCCCATAGACTTACATGTATCATTGTTCCCCATAAGGATGGAACCTCCTTCGTTGCAATCGAAGGAAGAAAAATAATCCTTATTAGGAGTCATGTGAAATGATGCTCTAGAATCATGAAGAACCATCAGTCTTCTTCTCCAGACCTGGACAGTCTCTTCTCTAATGACCTGGTTTCTTACGATTACAGCACTTTCCATCTTTAGACTTACTCCACCAATGAGGCTTCCTAGAATTGCAATGCCCCCTATTGTTCTTCACTTTCTTCTCTTCTCTTCCTCTCTCAAAAAGTAAAACTGAACTACAATTTCCTCCTATACTTTCACTAGCACCAAACTCTTCCATCTGATCTCTCAACTCTTCACTGAGCAAACCTGTCTTCACATCATCTAATTTCAATGTATCTCTACATAGATAAGGCTGTTAGCAAAACTAGTGTATCGCTCTGGGAGCGAACACAACAAAATCATTACTTTCTATTCTTCATCAATTTTCAACTCAATGGACTTCTTCTTCATAAACAAGTTATCAAACTCACTTAGGTGTGTCTTAATTGAAGAACCTTCCATCTTATAAGTGAAGAAGGTCTTCAATAGGATCAAATGTCAGTTAGGGATTTCTTCAAGTAAAGGCCCTCCAACTTCTTCCAAATGCCTTTAGTTGTTATTTCCTAACTAATTTCAGAAATTACATTCTTTCCCATAGCAAGTTGAAGAGTAGTAAAGGCCCATTCTTCCATCTCTTCTAATTCCACTTATGAAATATTAGTAGGCAATGTCTCTGTATCAATAACTACTCGATGAAAGAGATTTCTTCTCAAAACTGCTTTCATCATCCATTTCCACTTTTCAAAATCGTCTTCACCATTCCACTTCTCTATCGTAACCTATAATCCTAACGCCACATAGGAGCCTTTGACGTATGGAACAACTACTATTACTAACATATTATTTGTACTATTTTCATCGACTTCTGCCACGTTAGGGATTGCAGAATGGATCCTTAAGGCAAAACTAACACTAGAAGGGGGTAAATAGTGTTTTTGAGAATTTAAACAAAATCTAAAACTTATATGATGTACTATATGAATCAAACACCACAAAAACAATCAAAGACATTGAATCAAACACAAACACAAAGATAAATAGAAATAAAATGCAGAAAAGGAAAGAACACATCAGATTTTATACTGGTTTGGAATTACTCCTACATCCAGTCCCATGCAACGTTGGATTGCGCAAAGTTTTATTTCTATATAATTATCCAATTACCATCCTCTCCTTGATTTTATGGGTACAAGGGATACCACTGATTCCACACACACACTTGATAAAGTATACTCCCCTTGATTTCATAGCTAAAAGGGATACCACCGATTCCAATCTTCTTGATTTCACGGCTACAAGGGTCACATCGATTACATGCACTTCCCAAATGATTACAATAGCCCTATAACTCTTCAATAGCAATTTGATTCAGAGAGTAGTGAGTAGAGAGTGAGAAGAGAAGAAGTTTTATGTAAATAGAATTGAATTCGGTAGAGTATAAGTGTACAAATCATAAAAATGAGAAGAAATAATTGTGTAAAGAAAGGAAATGAAGATGGAGAAGAATAATTATTAAAAAAAATCAAAATCAGACCCTATCTATAACATTTGAAAGGTTGCAATCTTTCTGGAGCGTCACAAATAAGGAAAGGACACTTCATTTCAATTTTCAAAAAGTGACAGTTATATGTCGACACAGGGTAAAATGTATGTCGACATATCCTTGTTCAAAATTGATTTTTGAGCATTTTTCAAGTGTTCTGATATATATATATATATATAATTCTGGAAATTCTTGAATTAAAACATAGTGTTATAAATGAATATTATAAAGTATAAAATCATATGAAAATATAAATATAAACTATATAAACATATTTGTAAAATTATGAAGTTAAAACTATATAAACATAAAATATATGAACTATAAAACTTGAATTTAAAATCAAAAGTCAAGTAAAGAAAGTAAAATAGAGAAGATTGAGGTTGAGGATAGAATTTGAAAAACATAATTTGAATTTGAACCCGGAGTGCTATTCAGAGTCGTACATAAACTAGACTCCATTACTATATTTATCTTGAAATCTTGAATACTCATGATCTTGAATCGTCTCTGAATTCTGAATCTCTTAAATCTTTAAACTGTATAGTCTTCAATATAAATTTCTGCACATAAACCTGCATATATATATATATATATATGTGTGTGTATATATATATTCTAGATAAAAGTGTTAGTATATATTTTATAATCAATTAACATTGAAATAAGGTTGTTGTCATCAAAACTCCGTTCTCCAAAAATCTTCCCCTTTTTCGATAATGACAACCTTATTTTATAAAATATCATACCTGTACATACCTGTTGATGGGGGATCCTTCTAGTACTCTCCTCTTTATATGAATCCTATAAACTAATTCTATATTTTATAATTTCTCCCCCATTGGCATTATCAAAAAGAAATTCTAAAACTACTCCTCTAAATCCTATAACTATCTAATAATTCCTAAATCAAAGTAAAATACTCCCCCTTAGTCCTATATATATATATATATGATTCTATAATAATACTTCCTAAATTTATGATTATCAATACAAACCAATACAAGTACTATAATTACATATGGTTGATGTCATACAAACCAAACCAAATCAAACAATTCAAAGCACACCACACCATATGTTTAGCATATATACAAGTTTTTGATCCAAATTCAAACAAATCAATCAAAGCAAGTAAACCATACCAAATAATTAAATATTTCTCAGAACTTCAACCCAACCGTCTTCACCAAAGATTGGATCCTTCTTGATGACTTCCCAATCTTCATCTTCTTTGGTTGGTGGTGCTTTAGCGAGATTGTTATCTTCATTTCTGAAAAGAGAGGAGATTAACCATTGAATTTCATCAAAATGCTTCTCTTGCTGTTCAAACATCTTTATTTGACTTAATTCAAGATGATGCTGGTTGCATAGAATTATAGAGAGAATGTTCTTGAAGGAATTCAACGTTTCTTCAAGATTTTCGCTTAGGTTATGGATTGGATTTACCATGAATTTGAGAGGAAATGAATAAGGAAGAAGGAGAAATGAAATAATGAATTTTTCTAGAAGAAATAGGCTTAAATAGCGTCTGGAGTTCGTTGGATTTCGAATGGATGTGAGTTAGTTATTTAATTTTAAAATTTGAAAAGATTTGAAAATTTGGCAGTCATATGTCGACATATACATAAATGTATGTCGATATATCCTACTAAAAAATTTGGAAAATTTCAAATTTTGAATCTTTTGATCTTATTTTATATTATAATTAATTCTAATGTTTTTACAATAACTTAAAGATGATTTTGATATAAGTAAAACTCCATTCATTACTTCATAGAAAGCAAATACATCCAACTAATTAAGATACACTAAATACTAGATTAGAAAGAAAATATAAGCAAACACATAAAGATAAATTAAACTAGATAGACTAGTTTTCAGATGATGAAGAGGAAGGTGAGATTCCAAGCTTTCTTCCAATCTTGACCATGGACTTGTTCATTTTTAAAAAGTTCTTCTTAAGCTTCTTTTAATTGTTGACAATTTTTACTTGATTTTGAACATTCGTCTCTTTGGAAATGTGCCTTGTGTTGTTTGGACACTCAACACTTTCTAAAGAAGTTTCTTCTTTTTCTTCAACTTCTGTTGGTGCTTGTTATTGTTGCATTCGAGCTTGTTTGGCTTCGAATGCCTTATATGGTTGGAAAGTGAGAGGAATTTGCGTGAGATGTATGTTTGATGAGTCAAACACTTTCCATAACACAATTTTTTCTCCATGAAGATCATCTCCAAAGCATTTGAAAATGCGGGTGAGATAAAAACCGTAGTAGAAAGTGTTTTCTCTTGAAGACGATTCTATGGGCTCGATTTGTAATAACTCGGAAATCCGAGCCAATTTAAAAATTTTATTTTAGCAATTTTAGCGAATTTTGGATATTTAAAATGAATTATTTTAGATAATAACGACGAGAAATTTATTTTGAATAGAATAAGAATGAATATATTTATATAGATCGTCGTTAGAATATAAATATTTTATTTTAATTATAAAAGGAATTGAAAATGGCGCGGTAGCTCGAAAATTCGATTTCAAAGTTCAAATGAATGTAAAGGATACAAAATAAACCGGATTTTAGCGAAACCAAAAATATTAGAATCTATTTGAGAATATCTTTCCAATCAATCCGAAAAATTGAAATTTCATAGCGGGAATAAAAAGTTATGCCCAGATGAAAATTCAGAATAGTCGCTATAGAATTTTAGCCCTTAAAAATGGAAATTTTGCAAACGACCTCTGTTTTCGATGAAACCACTTTTGTTGGATCGTGGATGTCGAGTTATTGCTATCTTCCAAAATTCGTAATTTTCTGAGTCAATATGTGAGCGTGGCGAAGCAAAACATGTTTTAACAGTTTCAGTCAATTTTGATCGACCAGAAAATAGTCATTTTTCAAACGATCTTCAAATTTGACAAATCAATTTTGTTAGAACCATATTGTCAATACGAAGTTAGAAAATATTTTCTGAGAATTTTTAGAGTCCATTTGTGACCTCGGTAAATTGAAATGTACGTTTAAAATTGAATACATAGATTTATATTTTGATTTCAATCAAAACTGATCGAAACAGCCGAACTGGCTTACGATACATATCCCATTGTGTTCGGAATGGGGGTAATTAGTTATGAATGACAATCGGTGGGTATGATTTCGAGTTCGAAACAAAAAGTTGCTTTTTGAAAATTAAATTAATTGAATATATATTTATTTATATATCCTCACCCCCCTTCTCTCTCCAATCCCAGATCAGAACGATAAAAGAAAAAGAAAAAGGGGGAACCGCCCCTCGCCACCATCATCGACCCCCGGTCGCACCACCCCTACACCTCCGCCTCCTCCTCCCCGACCTCTCTTTCCCTTCCCTCTTTCCAGCTCACGAAACCCCATCCCTAGTCCACCTAAACCGCGATGTCAGCCACCCATGTCCCCGCCTGTGCCTAGCCGCGCCTTCCCCCGCCACCGGACCCACCACCCGCACCCCCTTGACCTGCGCGCCCTTCAGCACCCCCTCTCTCCAAAATCCGTGAGCAGACCCCTTTCCTCCTCCTAGAACGTGAGCCTCAGCAAAACCCAAAACCCTCAGCCCTCTGACGCACCTCCTGACCATCGTCAGTCCACCAAAAACCGCTGCTTCTCGCTGCCAGATCCCCGTGAGTTTTCTTGTTAGTTTTACTTATAAAATTAGTTTTTATATTTTTAAAAACATACTTTTAAAATCAGTTTTATAAGCAGACAAAGATTTGTTTTTTTTTAAATAGAAGGAAGTGATTTATTGAAATAAAAAGGGACGATATTTGTTAATGTAATATGAAAAGTTTATATTTTTATCATATAAAGGAATAGATTTTTTGTTAGAGGAAAAAGTTTAGTTTTTAAAATAGAAAGACTATATTTTTTATGTAGAAAAATATGATTTTTATATAGTAGAGATTATAAAAATATGATTTTTATATTATAAAGATAATAAAAATGTGATTTTTATATTATAGGAATAATAAAAATATGATTTTTATAATATATAGATAATAAAAATTTGATCGTTGTATATGTAGCGAAGTAAAAATACGATTTTTATCGTAGCGATGAAAAGATTACATTTTTATCATAGAAAGGCGATGTTTTTATATATAGAAAGGCGAGATTTTTATATATGAAGTGAAATAAAAATTCGATCTTTATATAAGAAGTAAAAATATAAAAATATAATTTTTATATAGAAAGAAGCGTAGTAAAAATATATGATGTAGAAATAAAAATGTGATTTTTATTTATTAGAATGAAGTAACAAAAATATAATTTTTATTATGAACAACGTGGTAAGGACTGCATTTGAATTTCAAACAAATCCAAATGGTTCAGAAGGTCAGAAGTAAAACTGGCGGAGTGGAACCCAAAGGTGAGAACTCCTCACTTTTAATTTATTTTATTTCTAGTTTGAAATATATACTAGGATGCAGATGGTCCTTAGCAGCACCCAACACCCCGTCGTCCACAGACCATGGATGACTTGTTTGTTTGATTGATGTGTTGTGAAATTTTATTGTGTGATGTGGAATGAATAAATATTTTATAGTTAAAAATAAAAATTTTAACCTGTATATAAAATAAATATTTATAAAAAAATCGAATGATTTGTTTATGTACGCCCACTTGACTGATATTGATTGGGACGATAAATTTTACACATCGCCCAACTGCACAAATAAAAATCTGTGTTTGTTGATTTGAAACCCCACACGGGTATTGGGATGATATTTGACGTACACTAATCCCGATTGTTTAGTTGTATGTCAATTGATGGGTTGACAGACTGTGTAAGCATTAATTATTTATATTTAATGCTTATGCAATTGTGTGGTGCACTTTGGATGATGGTTGATTATTTATCATTGCAATTATATACATGTGTTGTATAGAACCCATATAAATAACATTATATGGTAATTGAGTGGGTCTCATTCCAATTTGGAAAATAAGGAATATTATAAAAGAAAATTCATGTGTTGAATAGAATAAAAATTCATGTGTTGAATAAAAAAATAAATTCATGTGTTGAATAGAATAAATATTCATGTGTTGAATAAAAATATATATTCATGTGTTGAAGAAAATATTCATTTGTTGAATAGAATAACGAAGTTATTGAAATATATAAAGCCGTGTTGATTAGATTTGCGCCATTTTGACGTAAACAGTATCTATATCAATTTTATTAATTTTTATAATGAATATCGAAAAGGAACTGATTTCAAAACATAATATTTTGAAAATACTATCATTTATATATCGATGATATGGAATATTCAATTTTGATTTGAAATTGAATATGAAGTTGAAATCATTTTGAAAATGAATTTAAAATATGTTTTAAAAGGAAATCGACGAAATATATATAATATATATATTTTATATATATAATGGCCTGAATAGAACGCGTCGCGCTGTGGTAGTTCGCGAATTTCGACCATTGACTTCGAATGGACGTTATGGGAGATCCGACCGTCGAATTTTCCTATAACCAGAACCGTTGGGTTCGTATCGAAAAGAGCTTTCTAAATATTAGAGAATTGAAATCTAATGGTCGGATTTGGAATTATGTCCAAATCAAATTTGGAAAAGGTCGCTGTAAGTGCAATTCGATGGCCGTTGATGGAAATCGACTGTATGGGCCTTGATAAAATTATTAAAAATAGTAATAATTTGTGTAAAATCATAAGAAATGATTTGGAAAGAATTGGGATGAAAAACTCCATATTTGAAAAGATAAAAATATATTTTTATCGAAATGAACTAGTTTTGAACTAGAGTTATAATCCATTTATTTTTAAAATAAATAAAGTGGATTCGAAATGGTTTTGAAAATAACCAGAATTTCCAATATATAAAGTGGAAATGGATTTGAATCGGAATTGTCTTTGGAATATTTCGATGTTGGATTTCGTGATTATACAGATATTGTTATGGAAATTTGAAAGATATATTGATATCGTTATTTCCAATACGATATTTGTTGGTCGCGGAATTTGATATTGAATATAAGCCGATATATTTTCTATTCAGAGCCTTGTATTTAATATCAAATGGGATTTGGGTTTGTCGTGAATGGTGTCGTCATTAACACTGTTCTTAAACCGAGTTGAGAAAAAGATTAAATCTTTTTATTTAGATTTAATGAAGTATACCAATTATAAGATATTTAATTGGAATTGATTTTTGGGTTTATCGTGAACGGTTTTTAAATAACACTTGTTCTTTAACCTGATAATTAATGGAATGTGATTTTGGGTTTATCGTGAACCGTGTTTTAGATGACACTGGTTATTTAACCCAGTTAAAGATAGGATATTGATTTTTGGGAAGATTAAAACTAAGTGGAGTTTTAATGAATCTTTAATTAGATTAAAGTGATCGAGAATGGAGTATCATCAGTTTTGCTCCAAACGATAGTCAAATCTTTAATTAGATTTGAACGTGACATGGTAACTAATATTTACCGATAACACCATGGTGTTAGATATGGAGTATTACCAGTTTCACTTCATGGAATGAATAGGTTGGGATTGGAAAATTAAAACAAATGATTACTTCGGTAAGGCTCGCTAATCCCAACTAGTTTGGATAAACCATAATTTGGTTTGAATTGATATTCAAAAGAAGATTAAAGAATAAATTTAAAGAATTTATCTTTCATAAAATTAATGGGAACCTTTCCCAAAGTATAAGAATATTCTGAATTGGAATGAGGCATATGTTGTAACACCCCGAATTTCGGTTAATGATAAAATTCACTAATTGCAGAATAAATAATCTCAAATATGAGAATTGGGGGAAACAGGCTGCGTCGTTTAGTTCGTCTCGGAAAAATACGCGGAATAGAGTCCGAAATTTTGTAAATCGGAGTCCGTATGGCCCAGTTATGGCCCAATGAAGTTTGCAGAAAATTAAAAGTTCAAAACAGATTTAAAATTCAGGTTTAAAATTCAAAATTGGGGCCATTGGGCGCTGGGGGAAAAAACTCCCGCCTAACTACCCGTGTCGACAGCCCTGTCGACAGGGCAGTCGACTGGGTGAGACCAGGTCGACAGCCCTGTCGACTTGGGTGTCGACAGGGGGTGCTCGACCAGTTAAACCTGGTGCACCATTTTAGGGTTTGGCTGTGTTTTGGGCTAATCTCTAGAAACTTCCTAAATCTGACGGACCTAATTTAGCCTAGGGTTAATCCTATGGTCTAAAACACACCCTAATCCTATAAATACACCCTAATGCAAGCCTAATCCATACTAAAAAATAGAAATGATGCCATCATGCCGCCAAAATCAAACTTAAGAGGAGCCTCCACTAATTTATGAAGAAAGTTGCAAGCTAATCAACCTCTAATCATCACCATCTTCAAATATAGCAACTAGTTCTACTTCATAAGTTTGCTAATCTTGGTTTTGGTGAGTTGAAGTCTGCCCGGAACCAACCGGCAAATCCAGCAGCTACAAATGATTGGCCCAATGTGAGAGGTCTTAGTCATAAATTAAATACGTGATTAAAGTAAAGACACGAGGTTAGATCCTTTTTATGACAGAAGTCTGCCCGGAACCAACCGGCATAACCAGCAGTCATAAAAGACGGTCTAATGTGAGAGGTCTTTATGAGGTCATGATCTTAATTAATTAATTAAGAAACACTTAACCATATTAGCATGTAGAGGGACATGAGGGGTTAAGTGGGTGCCTTGGGTGGCATGTGGAAATCTAGTGGTTTGCCTTGGGTGGCAATAGAAAATACGATTAGAATACTTAACCAAGTGGAACATGTAATTAAACATGATTAAAGGGTTAAGTGGTATACACTAGAAATGACAAGCTTAGGTGGGTAGCTTGTGGGGGCCCATTTCAACCAATATCCCAAACGTATCTTAGTGGGCTCGACTCTAGTCGAGTGACGGGACACGCATATTGGGCTTGACTATAAGAGGCCAAAACGGGGTAGCGGTGGCAACGCGAGTCCAACGGGTTTCATATGCGTGTGTGGACCCGGGCTGGTAGGTAAGACGTTGTTGCATCGTGTAGATATAACCCGTGCACCATTTGTTGTATCGGGCTAGCCACTTTGGGGAGTGATACACCCCATTGTGGGGCCAGCACGGATATCTACGGTAGGGAGCCGATCGCTTGGGAGTAGTGGGTACACCTAGTGGAGATAGGGGCAGACGACACCTATGTAGTGAGCTAGGGGTACACGAAACTACTGGGTAAATTTTCTAAGTCCTTGGGAGGGATCAACCTTTAAGTAGGAATGACTGGTGTGGTGCAGTGTAGTAATTATCCTTGGGTGGGTAAATGCGTCTTTATCGTTATCTTAGTTCACTCTAAGTCTGATTGGCTACTGAGTGTAGTCATTTATCCCCAGTCACACCGTACCAAGTTATATCATATCCTTATTACTTTAATGATTACATTGTTAAAGTTATAGGACTCGCTCAGACTTATGTCTGACCCCGTTGTTTTTATCTTTTTCCCAACCCTCAGGTTCTTAGAGTGGGCCCAGCACGAGTGGGCTTTGATCAGGCTGCTTTTATTACTCTCTTGGAGCTTGGACCCTAGATGTAGAGCTCAGTTTACCCTTTTCTTTTATGGCTATCAGTTCATGTATTGGGATTATGTATTTTTATTTGGCAGGATGGATATTTGTACTTGACTTCTATTATGGTTTTGTGATGTAACCAGACATGTTTTATTTTCCGCTGCAATTGAAATGCTGTTTTAAATTTTCAAGTATTACTTATATCTGTCTTGCTGTAATTACTCTGTTCTATACTCACTGAAAAATACTCCACCGATGTTATGGCATTCCCTTAGAGAGTGACCATAGCGGGCGTGGGGTGTTACATATGTTGTGTTTGTGTAACACTTGTTTATTATATACGCAAGTTATTCGGAAATGTCGGGTTTATCCCATTCTGAATAACTGAATCGACGATGTGTCGAAGATGAAGACGGTGGTCAAAGACTGGAGGTCTTCACATCGTTTGGATAATTACTGATGATCTTGATTGGGCTTTACACTCAAGAGTAGAGAATCAGTTGGTGATCGTCCAGACGTACTTGGAGATCGATGGATATGCGAGGTACACGGTGCCTCCGGTTTCATTCAGACCTAGAACGAACTTGTAAATGGCACTACAACAAAATAGCCTATTACAACGTCCATTTTACAATGGGCGGTTGCTGCCCGTTGTAATAGGAAGCTATTACAACGGTCATTTTCATGACCGTTGTAATATATGCTTGTACAACACCCTTTTTACAACGGGCATAGATTGCCTGTTGTAATAAATGCTATTACAACGATCATTTCCAGGCCCGTTGTAATAGATGATTATTTTACAACGGTTAGAATATGTTTGTTGTAATAAATGTCTATTTTATAGCGGTCATAAAATGCCCTTTGTAATAGGTGCCATTTTTCGACGGTCGATAATTAATACTTACAATACTTCCATAAAATTAATTTTGATATTTTTTTATTATTTAATAATTAATCATTTGCCATATATCATTAATAATATTATATTATTTAATAAATAATCATTAATAATATTGTATTAATCATTTATAACTTATAATAATTAATGATTTTTAATAAATAATCTCTAATTACTAATTACTAATTATTATATATAATCAGTATTCCAACAAACTTAATTTTACTTTCCAGTTATTAGTAAGTAATATATATCCTGTAATTAATATCAATAATTTATAATTAGTAATTAATATTAATAATTTATGATTAATAATATTACTACACTATCTGAAAAATACCATTTTACAATATTGAATCTACAATAAATCACCGAAGTGTTGTAAAAATTCTTGATCTTTCACGATATTTTAAAAATAATGTTGTAATAGGATTTCCATGACAATGTTTTTATTTAAATGTTGTCAAAGTAAAAATATCTACAATGTGTACCCAAAGCTTTAAAAAAAGTTTTAAATAATTTTTTCTCTTTATATAATTGTATACATATTGGATTTCATTCAATGATATTATATAACTTATATTATTGCTTTTTACTAAGTTTGTTTACTACTTTACACAATAATGAACAATAAAACAGTTATATTAATAATTACTATCAAATAGTTAAAAATTAATATAATAATCGTTAAGCATTGTATTTGAAAAAGAATATAAATACCCATTTTATATTTGATAAAGAATATAAATACCCAATTTTGTTTGTACAATTTGATAGTATGTATACATGGTGTTTTACTTAGAATATTTTCATTTTGTGTTTGTCAGTTGCTTGTGTAATAAAATTGGTGTGGACAATTGTCCTTTATTTTAGCTGTAAACAACACGCATGTCCTGTTTTTGTTTTAAACGCGTCCCTCCCTATTCCTTTTATCTTTTCCCTTCCTTGTTTTTTTATTTTTTATCAGCTGAGACAACGTTCTTCCCTCAAAATCAGAAAAAATCCCAAATCAATATAAAATGGCCATCCGTGAAAACCCTTCTTCCATTAATGGCCGCCACGTCATCAGCCCTTCGTTCCTCCTCACTACGCTCGCCATCATCTCCGTCCGGTCATGCAAGCCCCTAATCCATTTCAGAAATCGCTCACCTGAACCATCGCTCCGCCCTTTCCCCAACCGTTGCAACCAACGGTGAACCCCGGAAGCTGCCGCCTTCCACAACGCCGACCTCCGCCTTCGCCTTCGCCTTCCATCGTTCGTCGTCCCTCTCGTTACCACCTTCTCACGCATACCATTCCAAAGCCGATAACTTTCCTCTTCCCATCCGCGTTGAACGACGGTCGTCGCCTGAAGCAGACCGCACCCTTGACGCCGCCGTTATCACATCCAGTCGAACCCGGGCCTTCGCAGCCTCAACTGGGAACCCAGCATGCCACATCAGAAGCTCTGCGCCTGAAGCCCCGTCACCGCGTCTTGCCAACGACCGCATCGCTTTCTATCCTTTCGTCGCTGTTTATGGTGAGTACCGTCTCACGGTTTCTTTATTTCAAGTATCTTTACTTTGCATACACAAAATATAATTAGTAGTGGATAGTTTTGTTGTGTTTGGTTATTTGTCACTGTTGTGCTACAGTTTATTTTTATCAAATATTGTTCATTTGTTTGTGGTTCATCTTTGCCTTGTTGGTCCTTAAGATACCCATGCAAAAGTTTTAGACAGCTTGAACTTTGAGGCACTTGAAGCCTGGAAAGAGATGATATACACATGAATTTTGACCCTTATAAATGATGTAATTGATGGAATTGGTTCAGGTATAGTGGTTTGAATTGTAGTGTTAGCATATGTGTGTGGTTGGGTTAAATGATTTGTTTGTCTTGATTAAAGGTGGTTCGGAATGATTTTGGGTTAAACAGTATGGAAGTATTTTAAGGGAAGGTGCATTGCTTCTTTTGCACGTACACATAAATGATAAGGGCATCATAATGACCTGTTGCATGGTATACTGATTTTACACGTTAGTTGTGGCCTTGAATTAATTATGCCATCATTTTTTTTTCATATTTTCAATTACATTAGTTCTGCTTGCACTCTTAGCACTTGTATTTTCTGGCGTGTCTACAAGTTGCTGCATGTCCTAAGTGCAATACATATATTCATTTCATTTGTTACACTTCCAGCATGCTTATGCACTTCACTTTCTGATCTTATATTTCTATCTTGACTACTTAAGTCATTGGATATCAACACATTGTTACCACCTTCAGTTGCATTGTCAACCCTTTGCTTTTAATTTTTATTTATGTCTGAACCATATTTTACTTGTTTGGCCTTAAATGCTTTCAAGTATCCACGCACGCATAGATTTCAATTTTGATATCTCACGGCATTCAAGATTCCCATGTTGAGTGTACTTGCTGTAGTTTGATTTTTGGGACATTCTAGAGTTGCTTTATTTAAGTAATATTGGCATCTTCCATTGTAGAGAAAGTTAATGATGGATTTGATGCAAGATTCTGAAGGTCTTGGTTGTATGTGCCGAGGATGACGGAGATTTTTGAGCCGCGGAAAGCGTTTTGGACAGTGGAGTTTGGGTTGAACATACGCAGATTTTGAATGTTTATTTGTTCGTACGGGAGATGACTTTTTCTGGAGGTGGGAGGTTGTTGCCTAGCATTCCATAGTTTATGCCTACTGTGCCTTCTACTCCTGCATATAAAGATTTGATTCAGTGTTATCTTATTCTAATAAAAAAAGTGTGTTAACTTAAGGAGTTGGAAGTTACAAAAAGAGGTACAATAAATTTTGTATGTAGACCAAAGGACAGTCCAATGTTTGAGTTTAGACTGTAAAAGTGTCAAGTCTGTAACAAATAACAAGTATATATACACACATAAATTAAAGTCCACAAATTCAGTGCTCCCCAAAGGTGAAGACATAAAACAGCTTTTTATCCCTGAAACGTTTACATTTACTAAAAAGTCATGGAATTTTGACCGCCTTAACAGAGAAAATTATTTTAATCATCATCGTCATTAATCATGGAAATAACATCATCTGAGTTAAAGTTACATATGTACAAATGATGAAATGGTGTAAAGATAACCTAACAACGCAATAACCATGACAAAGGCTAAGTACACCTAGCTTTTAGACCGATTTGGATAGCTATCAGAAAATTATTTCAAATTTTAGAATGAGGAAATAAATACACATAGTATTATCATTTTTCCTTCGAACACCCAAATTTTTTCTTTTTAATACCATCAGTGGTATTACAAAGTCTAAAACCCGATGCTTTTAACTTTAAATAGTGCGTAATGCTAAAAATACAAGATTTTTACATTTTTTAATACCATTCGTGGTATCAAAAAGAAAAATCGAGTGTTTTTAGCAACATATTGTTTAAAAAATATCATTCCAAAAGTAATATAACATATGATTTTTCTAGTTTCTTTACTGTATTAAATTTAAATCAGAAAACGTTTTGGTAAAAAAGCTAAAGCCTTTTTGCTTTTCTAGTCAAATCTGCCCTGATTGTGATGCCTGTATGCAAGTTTTTTTTTCTACTGAATACATATTCAGAAATCAACTATTTTTAACACTAATATCATTGCAGCAAGAAAAAATAGAGGTTGATAGGTTTTTTTTTTTTTGAATGGCCGACTGGTTTTTATAGTGCACCGGCCACTTGATCGATCGGTTTATTTCATTTCTGTGAAAGATGATTATTGTAATCTAGTTAGTAAAAACTTCTTTTGGTCACATAAAGGATGTGACAGGGTATAATCTCGCTCCTCTTATTGTTCCTTCACTTGTTTTGTATTGCCATAATCTCGAAACACACTTCGACAATCTTACACATTATAATCAGAGTACTCAACTAGCTTGGAAAACAAAAAAGTGGGAAGTGCTAGGAAAACGATTTTTGGCATAACCTAACTACAATATAAATTGAAAATTCTATGAAACATGCTTCTATAATGACAATATGCTCAATCCTTCCCAAAAAGTTGGACTTCAGCAAACTTTAATGGAAATTATGAGGAATATTGGAATGGAAAAGAAAGGAAGGATGAAAAAAAGGCTAAAGAGTATACCAGTATGATACAAGAACATTCCAGCTGCAACAAGGAGAAAAAAAGAAACACCCATTTGATAATAAATGGATTGATGTATTTTGGTGCGATTTTTATTTTTCCAAATAAATGAATAACGAGAAGGAAAAGGTGCATGTATGTATAGAGAGGCGTAAGAAAGAGGAAGCAGCAGTTAAGTTAACTGCCCACCAATACATACATGATATCAACACTCAACTGTTACCATGTTCTTTGCTCGCCCTATTTTGGTTGCGGTCCCAATATTACACACCCGTTTGAAGAAGGGGAAAAATAAAACGAAAAGCTTGGACCATTTGAAAGTTGGTACGTTTATAGTCAAAATCAGCCGTGAAACTCAAAAAAAATAAAATGAATTATTGATTTATTTAAGTAATAGTTTGATTTATGCAATAAGAATTTTATTTTCAGTGCACACAATGGAAGAACTGAAACTTACTGGCAATCATCTTAAAGGTTCTCGACCATTATTAACTTTCTCTACAATGAAGACGCTGGACAGATATCAAAAATGCAACTACAACGCATTATCTGATCTTGCTTCGTCAAAGGAAACATAGGTTTTATCATTTTTCATTGAAATATAAACGTGTTTCTCCATCTCCTACTAGTTTTTTGTCACATTTAGGAATAGAAAAAGAGGACTATAACCTGCAGGTTATACTTGTTCAGAAGCGTGCGATGTTTTTATTCGTAACATGGCTAACTAGTCACCATCTTGTTTTACAATGCAGAGCCGTTACCAGGAGTATCTAAAGTTAAAAGCAAGAGTTGAGCTTATGCAGCGTTCCCAGAGGTAAATCAGTAATGAACCTTAAAGTTGATAGTATGATGTTTTTTTTTACTCTAACGGGATTTGTAATATTAGAAATCTACTTGGTGAGGACCTCGGCCAACTCAACACTAATGAACTCGATCAAATCGAGAATCAACTAGAAGAGTCAATGAAGCAGATAAGATCCTCAAAGGCAACATACTTTGCATTTATATATTTTCTTATTGACGTATCATTGTAGACTTCTCAAATATTCCTATACAAAATATCAAAGTATATGTTCTGATTCTATGTGCTTGCAGACAAAGATTTTGCTTGACCAGCTTTGTGATCTAAAGAGAAAGGTGGATTATACATAAAATTTATCAAATGTATTATAAGTATACTATTTCATAACAATAGAATTTGAATCGATCATTATTTTGAAGCACTATGTTTTGGTTAATGCAAGAGCAAATGTTACAAGACGCTAATAGAACACTGAGTCGGAAGGTATGGTACTAGTTTCTTTAGCGATTTTCGGTGTAATTTTCTAGTATAACTTGTGTGTGTAGGGAAGTATTTAAACGCAAAATATAAACAGAATTGATGACATAATTAATTACCATCTTAAATTTTCACCTTTCATATAAGAACAAAAATTTCTAACAGTTTAGATGAAATCCGAACATGGATGGTGCGCTGTATGTATGTATGCATATATATTCCACACACATATATTTGTTAATTTATTTATATTATTGTTGTATGTATGTATGTATATATATTCCACACACATATATTTGTTAATTTATTATATTGTTGTTAGATTGAGGAAGCAGGACAAGAAAACCCATTACACCTTTGTTAGCAAAATGACGGTGGTGGTGAATCTAATGGACGGTGTAATCGCCCACCTCAATCCGAAGATTTCTTCCAGCTTCTTCAAGGATGCAACTCACGTTTGCAGATTGGGTAATTGCCAGCTTAGCTTTGTTCAATTGACATGCTATTTCATAATGCAATTGTAAGTGTATACCTATATCATTTGCCTGATATATTCATTTATTATGCAGATTTAGTCCGATGTCCATGGATAACCTGAATGATGAAGTGCAGAACCATAATGAGACTGGGTATGCCTCTAATTGGATGTGATGTTATCACAGCTATGTTAGCCTTTGATATATATCTCCTAGTGTGTATGGTACTGCAAAATTTTCTACCAGAAGCTGATGTTTGGAAGATATGTGTGAATGTAGCGGTGGAACCAGAAGTTTTTTTGTTTAGGCCAAATTCGGAGATGTCCATTATCAAACATGCCATTGGATCTACCGTCACGTAGCACAAAGATTACGTTTCCTTGGTCTACTGTAGGTACTTATGAAACTAGTTATGTATTTTATGTTAGAACTATGTCGACGTAACTTATCTAACCTTTTCTAATGTATACTTATCTCGTCTTTTGGAGTGTAAACTTATCGAACTTTTTGAAATGTGTTGGAGTTATATGACTTGCTTTCGTCTTTTAGTATGTTTTATTATGTGATTTTGATTGTTGCATTACAGTATTTATTGCATGTTAAAATATTCATTGTTATGGATGTATATCACAGTAATTATATTTAAATCTGCATTTATTTCGCAACGGGCAAAAACCGTTGTTATATACTGTATTACAACGGGCAGAAGTCTCTTGTAATTAATCAGCTATTACAACGGGTTTATAACCATTGTCATAGAGCCCGTGCACGTGATAGAGGCACGTTATTACAACAGTCTTTTACAACATTCAGTGACCGTTGTAAATTAGAAAGGACCTATTACGACGGTTCATATTAGGATGGGCTTTTGCCCATTGTAAAAAGCATATAACAACGGGTTTTGCCCGTTGTAAAAGGATTGTTTTGTTGTAGTGTGGACTGTGTGTCTGACATTGGATTTTATTCTGTGTGATTGATTTCTATTAAATATATATCTGTTTGGCGACATAGAATTTATTCTCTTGCTTAACACCCTTCTCTGAGACGTACGAGCTCAGAGGTTATATATTGATGGATATCAATCGCATGGAGTGAATTGCCTATGTGGCATGCCTAAGTGGAAAATGATCAAGGCTTTTGTTGAAAAGCAAAGTCTTGTGGTTGATGATCAAAGCACGGCCTGTGTGGCATAGCTTTGTGTATGGCGTTAATTCGCGAGCCTCACACCCCGGTATGAACCAGAAACGGGAGAGGATCCAGGGAGAACATGCGTCTCTTTCTAGTTAGAGGTGGTATCAGTAACCTACCAGCCCTGACATTTATATATTTTTCACATATGTGGTTGTTGGAATGTGAGGCGCCTCAGATATGGAGTCATTTGGCTCATTTACGCCCCATAGGGCGGGGAGACGTATTGTTCGGGGTTTAAGTTTAATCCGCTACGTGTGGACCGACCCTGTGGCTCCTAGGTGCAGTTGCAGCTATAGCCTGAGACACGGACTAGAGCGTCTCGAATTCAGTGAGGACTATCTTTTGCCTTGGTTCATAGATGGAAATCCAACTTCCAATACGTGATTTTGCAGTTTTGATTGTAGAACCTATATATGGCGACATAGTGGTATGGGGCACTTATGCCGTCTATGATTGATACTTATGATTGAAATTGTTTTGACACTATACACTTATAGTAATAATAAAGGATGAAGTTTAGTGTATCAATCATTCTTTGGCTATTATAAGGTAAAACCCTATCCTCCGGCTTGTGTTGCATTGTGTGATGGGACCTGGGTCTTATAATAGCTTCACTGTTCTTTATTTAGCATTGCGCTGTTGTTTTATGCATTGGTATTCTTGGGAGGAAACCCGTTCCGTGTTATACGGCGTGGTCCCTTGATTTACATAACTTTGAAATAAAGATTAATAACTGTTTTAGTTCTCGCACCAGTCACATGACTGACCTGGAGTTTATCGTTTTAACCTAAACTCTGGGTGCCCCTATTTTCCGCACGGGCGGCTAGTAGTTTTGGTTTTGCAGATTTATATTCACATGATCCTGATTTTCAGCTGAAGCGGTATTCGGAAATCTCTGTATCCGTGTATCTGTTTTCAGTCGTGCTTTATATTGTTTTCTGCTGCGATGTATTTAAATGTAATTTGAATCTCTGATATTTTCTATGTAATATTTATTCATACTCTGTATATTCTTGTATTATGATGGAATTGTTGTAATAAGCAATGAAATGTTCTTCTGTTTTTGTCCCGTTGTCGCTTGTCCTCAATTCAATCCGGGTTTTCCTTTACGGGGAAGTTCGGGTCGTTATACGATTTCATTTAAGATCATGTTGGCCCAATTGATGTTATAGCTGCCTATAATAGCAAAGAGGGATTTTTGGACTTTGAGAGTAGGGTTATTAAAGTTTCTGGAACGGGAGGGATGGTATGTTGGAGGAGAAGGTTAACAATTCTTGTTTTTGGGCGGAAAAAGCGCTTTTTGAAATCCATTCGAGTATCGCTTTCAAATATGTCATGATAGGTCTTTAAATCGGTTTCATCGATTTTGAAATCCGAAAAATTCTGTCCTATGCTTCTACAATTCAAGATAGTGCCGAAGAGTTCGGCATCGAGAAAAATTTGCGTGCCTTTGAAACTACTCCAGATTTGATCTTTGTTGCCTTCGTAAAATCCGCGATTAAGATTCGCATAAAACATCTTGACAAACTTAGGATAACACACTTCGTCAGTATCTCGTGAGTCAATTAGACTCAAGATTTTGTTTTGTTAAAAGAGAGATGTAAGATCATAAGAGGGGAAAATCTCTAAAGACAGCGAAATCACCCGTGTTAACTTTAGCATTTGGTACATAGTTAACATAGGTTTTGATAGCTTCTTTATCATTATGAAGATAACCTTTGATGGTTTTGGTTAACTTCAATTTTTGAGTTGAACTTGAGGAAGCCATTGAATTGATAGTTTTGAAGAGAATAAATATGAAGAATATAGTTTTGAATTGTGAATGAAAGGTAGAGAGAATAGGTGTATATACAGAAGTTGAATGGATATGAATTAAATAGGCATAACTTTTCAGTAGCCAATGACACCTTTTCAGACATTGGAAGCTGGTGAAAAGTTGGAGGGAAGTTTGAAAGTTTAAACCTTTGAAATTCAAAATTTAAATTTCAAATTCCTGGTCATATATGTCGACATATAGACATATGTACATCAACATATGTACCTATTTTGAAAGAAAATTTGATTTTTGTGAAATGTGATTTAAATTATCGATTTATATTTCAGGTTTAACGATTTCCTGAAATAATTCTAACCCTAACAAACATCCAAAAAAATTATTTTATTATTTATTATTATATTATTATTTTGAATTTCAAATTTCAAGTTTGAATTTTAAGTATTAATTTTTTAATTCAAAACAAAGCAACCATTCAACCAAATAAAATTTAAAAATTAATTAAGGCGTACTCGATTTTTAGATCCTTTTTATCGAAATTTTTTGAATTCCAAATTGCCGTGAAGCACGTATTTGAATTTCTGTTTTCTGGCTCTTCATCTCTTGATGATGAATCTTAATCATAATGTTGTTGTGAATGCTTTTTTTCTTTTCCTTGATGAATTGCTGTTGTGTGTTTGTTGGGTCAATTTATTTGGATATGGGCACATTTTCCTTAAATGGCTTGGTTTGTTGCAGTCATTACATCGACATCATTTCTTCTTAAATTTCCTTGGTTATTATCTTGAAAATAATTTTTCCTTCTATATTTCAGAAATTTTCTAAAATGTCTTGTCATAGGGGTTATTTCTTCATCATCTTCACTACTCGAATCAGAATCATTTGTTGTTGTTTTCAGTGCAATGGATTTCTTCTTTGTTGGCATGTTTTCTTTTCTTCTCTGTAATTGGACTTCAAAAGATATTATATTTTCGATTAACTCCTCAATCTTCGTTTCACTGACGTTATTGGCTTCTTCAATTGCCAAAGTTTTCTGATCCCATTCTGGAGTCAATGAACACAATATTTTTCTGGCTTGATCTTCTTCTAAATAAGTTCTTCCAAGCGCCGTTAATGAATGCACTATTTCTTGAAATCTGCAATACATATCAAAGATAGACACATTCTCATTCATTTTGAATCACTCAAACCGATTAACTAACATTGATATCTTAGTTTGTTTAACTTTACTAGTTCCTTCGTGAGCAACTTGTAAAGTTCTCCAAATTTTACAAGCAGTTTTACGTATAAACACTCTATTAAACTCATTCCTATCTAATGAACAAAACAACATATTCATGGCTTTGGAATTGCTTTTTGCAGCAGTCTTTTGTTCATTTGTCCATTGTGCAAAAGCAGTAGCGAGTTCAACAAACTCATTTTGTGTACTATTCCATGTGTCTAATCCTACTGATTGTAAATATATTTTCATTCTACATTCCCAATATGAATAATTACTACCATTAAACAGTGGTGGTCTATTTTGCTACCGGTGTTGGTTTCCATTATCACTATTTCAAAAATCATATTATGAACTTTTTGAAAGACCTTGCTCTGGTACCAATTGTTAGGGAATGCAGAATGGATCGTTAAGGAAAAACTAACACCCGAGGGAGGCGAATATAGTTTTTCAGAATTTAAAAAAAATATAAAACTTATATGATCTACTATATGAATCAAACACCACAGAAACAATTACATACACAGAATCAAACATAAACACAAAGATAAACCGAAATAAAATACAAAAAAGGAAAAACACACTGGATTTTATACTAGTTCGGAATTGTTCATACGTCCAGTTCCACGAAACGCTGGATCGCGCAGAGTTTTATTACTATATCAATATCCAATTACAATCACCTTCTTGATTTCACGGCTACAAGGGATACCGCCGATTCCACACACACACTTGATCAAGTATACTCTCTTTGATTTCACGGCTACAAGGGATACCACCGATTCCAACTTCCTTGATTTCACGGCTACAAGGGTCACACCAATTACATACACTTCTCAAATGATTACAATAGCCCTATAAATCTTCAATATCACTTTGATTTGGAGAGTAATGAGCAGAGAGTGAGAAGAGAAGAAGTTTTATGTAAATAGAATTTAATTCGGCAGAGTATAAGTGTAGAAATCATAGAAATGAGAAGATATAATGGTGTAAAGAAAGGATATGAAGATGGAGAAGAAGAATTATTTAAAAAAAATCGAAATCAGCCCCTATTTATAACATTTGAAAGGTTGCAACATTTCTAGAGCGTCACAAATACTGAAAAGACACTTCCTTTCAATTTTGAAAAAGTGACAGTTATATGTCGGCATAGGGTAAAATGTTTGTCGACATATCCTTGTTCAAAATTGTTTTTTGAGCATTTTTCAAGTGTTTTAAACATGGTGTTATAAACGAATATTATAAAGTAGAAAATTATACGAAAACATAAATATAAACTACATAAACATATTTATAAAATTATAGAGTTAAAACTATATAAATATAGAGTATATAATATATAAAACTTATAAAGTATAAAACTTGAATTTAAAATCAAAAGTAAAGTAAAAGTAGAATAGAGAAGATAGAGATTAAGGATAGAATTTGAAAACAAAATTTTGAAATCAGAAACTAAAAAACAGAATTTGAATTTGAACCTGGAGTGCCATTCAGAGTCTTACATAAACTAGACTCTATTACTATATTTATCTTGAACTCTTGATATCTTGAATACTCATGAGTCTTGAATCATCTCTGAATTCTGAATCTCTTAAATCTTTAAACTGTACAGTCTTTAGTATAAATTCCTGTATATAAACATGCATATGTGTGCATATATATATATAAATATTCTAGATAAAAGTGTTAGTATATATTTTATAATCAATTAACATTAAAATAAGGTTGTTGTCATCAAAACTCTATTCTCCAACATGTCATTCTACCAAACACCTTCTTTGCGAGTCTAGCTCCGATACCAGTTGTAAGGGTTGATCAATCCCTTTCAGCGAAAAAACCTCAATAGGATCTTGTAATGACGCGATAAAACAAACAGATTGAATGATTATCAATCACAGATCACAAAAAAAGTCATCATAGAACACATAATATTTATAGTGGTTCCACAATCGCGAGATAGTGTACGTCCACTTCAATGGCGAAGAGATTTCATTAATATTCAAGAGATTATAGAGTATTACAGTGTAGCAAAGAAATGAAGAAATACAGATGATTTGATGATAATAACATTCTCCATGGCTCTCTTTATATAGAGGAAAATTTTACTTGGTGATGAAGTGATTGATTTATGTAAATAAATCAATTCATGGAAGGCTAATGTTCCCATTAATTTTATTGTCATATAATCGATTGATAACTTTCTCTTTTATTCATCAATCAATTCTTTCCCATTTCAATTTCTTCCTTTTTCATCTTTCATGAAATATGGCAACAAATAAATAATGAATAAGTTCAAATCCAATAAAGGGCTTTTTCATGAAACTCGAGCCTTTGTCTTTGTTTTTCATCAAAAAATACGTTTATTTTTTATAATAAAAAAAGTCAAACACTATTGTATTATTTATAGTATAATGAGCTCTTATTATTTGGTTTTGAGTTTTAATTAATAATTAAAAAGTTTGACTAAAACATAATTTAAATACAATAATTTGTCCTCTAAAAATGGAAAAATTGAATGAATTGGTCGTAAATCATGATATTTCGGTATTTCTTTTTTTCTAAATAAGATACTAATCGGAAGAAAAATGGAATTTCCGTAATAATTGCAAAACTACTATTCTATCTCCTTACTATTCCTTTCCATTTCTTTCTTGCACAAAAATGGGTAACCAAACAACCGAGAATATCTCCAGAATTTAATTAATTTTGAAAATATTTTATCATCAAAATTCCAATAATTCATCTGTCTGTTCCACTTCCCCAGTCCTTGATTAAACAAACCCATTAAATCTGCTTCCCAACCAAAACAAATTCCCCAGCTATGCTTCGATCTTTCTTGAATCGCGTTGTACCTACTTTGATCTGGAAATTCTGATTATTGTGCCTTGAGTTCATGGAATCATGAGTGAGAATGGATATGGTTATTTACGGGTTTCGGATCTGCAAAAGCGGCGATGCTACTATCACATCTCACAACTGGTATGCCTGTCAAATGAGTTCTGCAGTTCAAGCTTTTAGAAAGCAAAAAAGATGTTAAGTGTAAAATCGAACTTGTATGTCATTACAAATTTGTGAACAAGCTGGATGTCAATACTAAACAGTTTATCAATTCAGTTTGACCCGAATAAAAAAAATTTGGACTTGAATACGAAAATGGCAACATCAGAAAGGATTAGTAGTAGATGAATCCTAATTTTTCGACTATAGTTCCATTAGATTTGTGTTTAAAAGCTCTTAGTAGATCATGCGAATTTCAGATGTGGAAAAGTGAAATCATATCTCCAATTTTAGACACAACAACAATTTTGATTTTTTTCTTGGGTTTTTTACTAGACAACTCTCTGATCCATCTACTGTACCCAAAACCTTACAATTTGGGTTTTGTCGAATTGTAATAAGAACTAATAATTTACTATTTCGCTCCCTACATCAAGATTTAGACTTTTTTATGGAACACAAAATTGTTTACAATTTCGTTATTTACACTTGTCAATACTAATAATTCACTATCTACATTTTCGCTATTTATTTTATTCAAATGTTGGCGGCTTGGCTCCTACTTGAAACAATGCTTTGCGAGATAAAATGTTGTGAGTATTTTGATTTTTGCATATTTTTGTCTTGATTTTTGGCCTGATCCTACTGAAACTATAGTTTACAAGTTTTGCAATTTTGTTGTGAGTGAAGGGATAAAATACTGGATGTGTTGTGAGTGTTTTGAGTTTTGCAATTTTGCAGCTATAATAAAATCTCATTAAAAATCTGTTGCTTTACTAGTTCAAGATAAATTTATTGTTGGAGGTTGTCTTTTGCATGCTACTGCCTTACTGCAAATGATATACTTAGACTACCTACTGGAGCGATAGTATTGTGGTATTGCTAAGATGTGACAATAGGGAATTATACCGACAAGAGGTGGTATTGCTAAGATTGTGCACAATCATAGTATAAAGGATCACAAACGTCAAAGTATCAACCACTAGAGAGGTGCAAAACTAACTAAGCACATGGTTATTGGAAGAATTCCTACAGCAACTCCCAAGCCTACTAGTTCTAATGGTATCTATACAGGTCAAGATATTCAAAAAGGTACATTTTGTTCCCTATCAAATCATCAAGTTTAAATGAGATCACTAGATGAGAACTGGACAAACAAGGTAAACAACAGAAAGAGAGTGTTCCAGAGCTCTAGGACAGAAGATAGCGTTGTCAAAAAAACCAATATGGGAATAAATTGCAACACATTTAAAAGCAAAGGCAACATAGCTTAACTGCTCCAACCAGCTCAGAATCTAAGAGTGCTTCAGCCAATTAATATTCCTATTGGTATGGATCGTGAAGGACGTCGATTCCATCATTACTAAACAACATATTAAGCATCATCTTCGTTCTTTGAGTTGTACTTTTGAAGTCTGTGTACTTGAGATGTACTTTTGTGGTAGGGAATGTTATTTAGATTGAATTCTTTTAGCTGGACGATGTAATTTACAGAGTGAGGTTTGTGATATAATTTTCTTATAATGTAATTCTTGATTTACATATAGTGTATTGTTAGCCTTATCACATTGTTTATGCTTATCTATTTTACAATCTGTTTTCAACTTTTAATTTTAATTTTTTGAGCAATGGGTAAACATTATTATATAATTATTTATCACAACACACAAAACAGTTGTTAAAAAAATCTTTTACAACTGCTAGAAGCAATTGTAAATAGAACTTTTACAACTGTTAAAAGTAGTCGTAAAAAAAATGATATTATTACAACTACAGATATAAGGACTGGTGGGTGCCAGTTGTAACAGATCTAAAAACAGTTATGAAAGGACGTTTTTCTTGTACAGTAGTCACACACTAACACAGCACAAACACATGCACGCACCTAAACAAACACACACACACGCGCGTGCACACACACACACACACACACACACACATATATATATATATAAGATAAACCAAACTCACGCCACATAGGAGGCACACAAGCAACACGCACTCGCTCACAAACACACGCATGCACACAATGTAACAAACTCAACACAAGCAAACACGTACCCTTTCAGATAAAATCGCAACTGGAGTAAGGGGAAGGATGACGGTTTCAAGCTTAGTGTTTTTGGGCGTGGGTCATGGAGCAGGGAAGGAGGCAGTCTTCTAGCAGCAGGGGTATAGGTGCCGGCCAAAGTTGAGTGGAGGGACATGTAAATGATGGAAGGGAAAGCGATGGGTGTAGGTACATCATGGTACCAGTTTAACACTAATGATGCAAAGAAAAAACATGAACGAATGATTTGCTTTTGTTTTTGGGAAGGAAGGAGATGTTCGATGCTAAGGGAAGGAGAAATTATAAGTAAAAGAATAAAAAGAAGAGAAAGAGGCAAGTGAAAACGTGGTTTAGTGGTGGACAAGCTTTCATAATATATATTGTGGCTACAGAGAAATACAAAGAGGCAAAGGACTTTGGGAATATTAAAAAGAGAACATTTTGCGAAAAGAAGACAACGATAAGGAGAAGTGCTTTGGAAACATAAAAGCATGGCTTTTGAATATATATATATATATATATATATATATATATATATATATATATATATATATATATATAGGCGAGCGTTCAATAGCACCCCAAAAAATGGAGCACCCTTTTGGCAACCCTGTTTTCCACCTCTCATTTATAATAATTAAAGTTAGTGGGAGGTGAGAGAGTTAGTGGAAGGTGAAAGAGAGGAAATATGTGATGGAAAAGTTGTAGGCTAAAGGGGTGCTCCATTTTTGGGGTGCCATTGAACTTGGCTCATATATATATATATATATATATATATATATATATATATATATATATATACACGTATATATATGGGAAAGTCTATTTAGACACAAAATGGTGACATAAATTTAGATATAAGCAATCTTAGCCACTAGATCACCCCTTGAATTCCATCTTCCGCATAAAGACAAACAAATCCTATAGTCTAGATTGTGTGTCTTTAATTTTGTGTTCCAATAGCCTCCCCATATATATATATATATATATATATATATTTGAAAATTGGTACACTTTATTGTTTATACCAATCATATACTTCATTTATATGCCCCATCAAAACCTTATACCCCCTATCCTAAATGAGTGTGATATAAGGGAAAAGAGCACATATAGACTCCATATATTAACTATACAATATAGTAAGACAAACGAGCATCTCTTTATCTCACTCCATACAACAACCTTTACGAATAAAATGAACAACAAAATTTTAGCCTGTATCACACAAGTCCACTCCCCATTTCTTCATCCAATCAACTCTCTGCATCGATCTGACAGTCTTACTTCCATTGCCATTAACTAGTGAACCAACTTCCTTCATAATCATCACTAACCAAATTTCCTTTCCTACAACTCTGCTATTAATGATTCTGCTATTTCTCTCCAACCAGATTTGATACACAGCAGTTGTAAATACCCCACAAGCTACATCCAGAAATTGATCTTTGCATTTAAATCTGCTCAAAATTTTAATTGCTTCACTCCACAAAATAAATTCATCTTCCACTGCAATACCCAATTTCTCTGCAATATTTAACCAAATTAATTTAGAATATACACATTTAGAAAACAAATGGTCCATTGATTCCGCTTCCTCATTACACAAATTGCAACAATTTTCTTGTATCGACCCAAAATTCCTCATTCTATCCTTAGTGTAGAGTCTATTTTTTGCAGCCAAGTACGCTATAAATGACATCCTTTTTGCATTCATCTTGTGCCATATAACTCTGTATAATATATCAGATTCATGCTTTACCCTTACAAGGTCCCATGCTCTATGGAACGTGAATGAGCCACCCTCATACCACTCATAGAAATCACCCTGAGCTCTGCTATTAACCACTACACTAATAACTTTATGAAATACTTCTCTCGTAGCTGCATGTAAACTGGCATCTATATTTCCATCAACAATGATAGTAGGCACCACTTCTTCCTGCCTCCCAATCACTTGAAATCTAGATAATATGAAACACCCCACCTCCGTTAAGGTCACTCACCAAGGGAATGCCTTAACTTAGGTGGAGCGTTTTAGGTAAAAGATGCAGGTAAATTACAAGACAGACAAATAAAGCAGCAGAAAGTAAAGTCATTTTATTAACAATGTGGTTCAGTTAAGCTTTTACAACAATTGTCTCAATCATACTTAAAAGTAATATATAAAACTTCTGTCTTAATTTAAAAACTTCCAAGTATAAAAGAAGCATAAAAATATAACAATGATATTCCCCAATAAAGCATGAACCAGCCATAGCAGTCGAAGAGAGGGTCCAAAGCAATACATTAATTATCTCCGAGCTTGGAAAGAAAACTGAGCTAAGTGATAACATTTCCTCCCTGTGAACCTGGAGGGGGGGAACGGAAGAAAAGAGGCGAAACAAACTAGGTCAGACATAAGTCTGGTAAGTCCAGTGACTTTCAGCATATAAATAGGCAAAAGCATTATGACATGAATAAACTGAATATAAGACAATACCGTGATAACAAGGATAACACGATAACATACGATTAGCACAGATATGATAAGGCAAGATAAACTGAATGCGCTTCTACTCTTTCTCTACTTCGCTACTACCTTGTTATTCTGATTTTTATATCTCTGCACTCCCTAACTAGTGTCCCAACTAGTAATCTGTGTAAAATGATAATATTACAACGTGATCCCTATCCCCGTAATTACGGTAGCCTTCATGTGTACATCTAGTATGAGGATCTTACCTCAATCTGCCTAATTGCCATGAAGATGTTAGATATACCCTTACTACCCTATCGCTCGGCTCCTTACTTGTGTTAATGTTCCATATGTCTGTGTCAATTGGCCCTCTCTTGCGTGTAGATACCCTGTGCTGGTCCCACCATAAGGTGTATCAGTCCCTATGATAGCGACCCGACACGATTCAAGATGCACAGTGTATAACTACTGGTACCCAGTGCCTTCTTTTTCCCACTTCGGAGTACGTGCACGCTCGTAATCCTTCGGAACCTACACTAACATACCTCTTGCCGCTATTTTGACCGCTTAAAATCAGCCCAGTAATTGTGTCCCACCCTACCTTGTTTCATGGTACCTTGATACATCTATGTGGGTTACTGCTGAAATGGGTCTCCGTTACTAGGGTTTTTTACTGGTTAAGTTTGTGGGCCTATATTTACTAATATTACCCACCAACCCGATATGTACTTAACCCTCCCACTGATTCAAACATGTTTACTTATTGGTTAAGTTTGTGGGCCTATATTTACTAATATTACCCACCAACCCGATATGTACTTAACCCTCCCATACAATATGTCATATTGGTTAAGTACTGTCCATTCATGTTAACTTAACCCACCCACTCATCATGTTTTGTTGGTTAAGTGTTTCCTATTAACTTAACCCCATTCATTCATCAGGTTATATTGGTTAAGTATTTCCCATTAACTTAACCCCATTCGTTCATAAAGTTACATTGGTTAAGCGTTTCTTATTAACTTAACCCCACACGTTCATCATGTTGTATTGGTTAAGTGTCATCAATCAATTCAAGTTAACTTAACCCACCCACTTGTCATGTTACATTAGTTAAATGTTGCCTTCTTGTGTTATCTTAACCCTTCCACACATCCTGTTATATTGGTTATGTGTTGCTCTCTTGTTTTAACTTAACCCTACCCATTCAGCATGTCATATTGGTTAAGTGTTTCTTATTAACTTAACCCTACTCATTCACCATGTCATATTGGTTAAGTGTTTCTTATTATATTAACCCCACTCATTCATCATGTTGTACTGGTTAACTTAACCCTGCTCACTTGTATAATTAACATGTTATAACGGTTAAGTGTTCTAAATTTACTTAACCCCATCTTCATGTATAATTAACAAGTTATAACGGTTAAGTGTTGCCTTAGTTAACTTAACCCTGCATTTTTAACATGTCTTGTTCATTCGCATTAACTGATTTATTAATGCACCAACCTCTCACATTAGATCTATGTTGTTGTGGTTACTAGATGTGTCGGGTGGTTCCGGGCAGTTTTATACCATAACTCAATCTAACCTCGGGTTTTTCTCGGGCATGATGCACTAACCTCTCACATTAGATAGGTGTTGTTGCGGTTACTAAATGTGCCAGACGGTTCTGGGCAGTTTTACACCGCAACTCAATCTAACCTCGGGTCAGGCATGTTTATCTTTTAGCATTTTTACCATACATGTCCAAGTCTAGATTTTATATGCTAATCATCCCAAATTCTCAAAACTAGTCATGTTCCAATTCTCAAGTTATACCCCAACAAAGTTGATTTGCAAGTTATGCTTCACAAATTCAAATTCAAGATATTACTCAAAATAGGTTACACCCAATTTTCCCAAATTTGCATTAATAGTCATGCCCCAAAAATCTCAATATAACGCATGCCCTAAGGTTTAGTCATATTGCACCATACAAAATATTCTCCAAAAACTCCCAATCATGATTCATAGTATAAATTGTGCCAAATTATTGCCTTTAATTACAGTGCATGCCAATTACCCAGTTTTAGGCGTGTTCACATTCAACAGTTATCCCTATCTTACTATAGGTTTTCATGCCTAAGCCATATATCACTATACACAATAATCTTCCTCTTCCAAGTCAAAAACTACCATATATATATGCCCTAATTTTAGGTCTTAAACCACAACATCTACTATACCCTACATGTTTACAGTTCAATTTACGGTCCAAACCCCAAGTCGTATGTCCAATATACTTTATGCCTCAAATCTCAAGTCATATGTTCGATACACTTTAGGTTTTAAATACAACATGTGTTATGTCCTCAAATCAGTTATAAATCCATTATGCCCAATTATACATAATTTAATTCTTTTCCAAATTTTAGCGATGGTCATGTCCAAATCATATATTATGCCCCAATTTTTCCTAACATATTTTCATCTCTTATGAGATTTTGCTCAGGCTCGTAGTAGCCTGGCTATAAAAACAAAAAGGGAAGAAGGAAAGAAGAGACAAAGAATGGACATAATAATATCAATGAGATAGATCCAATGGATATAGAAAGACAGATAGAAAAAGGCATAATCTCATATTCAGATTTATTACAATGTGAGAATCACAATTTACTTTTATTTCTGAAAGTAATGTGAACTTACAAATTACAGAACGGTCTTGAATTTTGGGATCTAATTTTTGAATTTGATTAGATATTCCTTTGATGTAGACTTTGATTGTTAACTTGGAAACTCTAATTCGATTGATTAAGTTGGAGGCTAGGTCACCTCAGGTTTTAGCAGCGTATAAGCGCTTATGAATTCGTTTGTAGAAAACAATAGGTTTAGGGGTCTTTTTATAAGTGTATAGGGAGATTTAGAGCCTTCAGATCAGTCTAGAAGTCATCAGAATCGTCCAACATAGAAAAATACGTCACACAGCGAATCAGGGAGCGACACATCAGCCAAAGCACGTCGTCCAGAGATTTCGTCCAGATCTGAAAAAGGGGTCGACACCCTATAGGGGGGTCGACACCAATATCGACTCCCCTATAGGGGGGTCGACTCCTATGTCAACTCCACTTAAGGGGGTCGACATCTATGTCGACTCCCCCTGGGGGGTCGACACCTGTTGAGCGGAAATTTTCCCGCCCACTTACCATTGACTGATTTCGAATTTTTGACCTGTTTTGAACCTTCTGGACTTATAATATTCATATATAATCTTCCTAGTGCGTATACAAACTTCTAAGGCTTATAACTCCTTCATACGGTGTCTGATTTATGCAAACTCGGCTCTATCTTAAGCAGAATTCTAAGACGAACGCAATGGCACAATCCATTTCCCTTAATTCCTACTTTTAAAATTAAGTATTCTTTAATTTATTACTTTAATTTCCATAGGAAATACGGGGTGTTACATTCTCCCTCCTTTATAGGATTTCGTCCCCGAAATCTCCAAGTCAAGGAGAATGTATCCTAACATCCAACATCCATCTACTCAACCATTCAATCACAGGCATCCATTGTCCTTAAAATGCATCTAATGCTTTTCATGAACATATGCATAGTGTGTGTTTACGTACTTATCTAATGCAAAATTAGGCTGTCTACTGATTCAGTTGACCTTAATGCGAATTATGTCAGCGCCATGAGTCCATCATGTATGCAATTATTCCTAATCGCACTTTATAACTTCTACATGAGTGCACAATCATTCATACAAATGCAACATCCATAGGATAACACATCAAGTTTTAATTCGTATATATAAAAATTCACTCATGCATATGCAATATGAAAGTGACTGAGCCGATCTAGTGCCTAATTTGTGTATATGCATCCACGAGCAACCACTAGCAAACACTTACTCCCACTTACATCCACCAAACATAACATGTCTCAAACACATGTTTACATCCACTGGCTTCTACCTAAGGATCGAGGATAGGATCGAGAGGATATACTTAAAAGATAAAAACTAGCAAATAAACTTTACAGAAAAAGAGAGACCGAGGATATACCCTCAAAAAGGGTATGATGCGCGTATCTAATCTTCAGTCTTCTAAGTCACATCTTTTTGAGCTTCATTCCATATTGCTCTGACTGTCTTAACTTCACGATGTGCGTAGCTTCTTAATTTCTGTTTCTAGAATATGTGTTGGAACCTATGCAGTTAAAGCCCCGCAATATCCCCGCTATAGCCCGTAGCGCCCTTCAACCGCTGCGCTATTTCAATTTAGCGCTGATGAACAGTAGATCCGCTTGTAGCCCCGCTATTTCCCGCTACATCCGCTAAATCAACGCTTTTTACCATCTGCTTTAGCAATATTAATATATAAAGGTTGATTTGACTAATTCTCTTTATTTAAAAATCAATTAAGTTAGTGTAAAGAGCTGATTTTAAGGCACTAGTGTCCAATATATTCCGGAAATCTATTATAATCATCAAATCTAATGTGTGTAACCATGATATTCTTCGATTCTACTATATATGATTAATTAATGTTAGTTTCCTCTACATGTATAATGTGAAAATGATAATTAATTAATTTTAAATATTTGGTTTCACATTTTATGAACCTTTTTGCGCCTCTGCTATATCCCCGCCGTTTCCCCGCTTTATCCCCGCTACATCTTTTTGCACCTCCACCGCTATGGAACCGCTGAGCGCTATAACTGCCCAGGTTGGAACTCATTTCACTGTCGCCTCTCGTTCCACCTTTTCTTCTTGTATCATGCTTGGCACTACAACTTCTGCCGTGTCATGCCAACATACCCAGAGCTATCTCTTGAAAATAAACAGATGTTAACCATGTTACCAAGTGTATATACTAAGATGATTAGATTCTTCTTTGTCAATCTAGCAAGTGTGGCTAATACCTTCGGAGAGTCCTTAATTAACTTCATATATTAGCCTGCTAGTCCAAGAAATCTTCTTACTTCTGTTGCATTCCTTGGGACCTTCCAGTCTTGCACCGCAACTAATTTTGTGGGATCTACTACTATCCCTTCTTTGGGCGTCATATGTCCTAGAAACCTTACTTCTTCTCTCCAAAAATGACACTTTTGGAGAACTTCGCCTTAAGTTAATGCGCTTGGAGGGTATCCGAGACTTCCCTTAGATGCAAAGCATGTTCTTCCTCATTCCAAAATATCATCTATGCGCAAGCGAAGTGAACTATCCGCCTTTCTAACGAAAACGACTAGAGCACCCCTATTCAAAAATACTTCGACTTATGAACCCTTTTTCAAGTAACTCTTTTACTTGTTTACTGAGCCTGTCCTTTCCCTTGGATTCATGTGTCATAAAGGTAATGCAACTGGCTTTGCATTGTCAATTAGGTATATGCGGAAGTCTATCTCGCGCTTTAGGGGATAAGCCCCTAACTTGACCAAAAACATCTGCGTACTCATGGACTACTCTAACGGATTGCAAAACGTCGATAGATGCATCAAGTGATTCTAGGTAGCCAAGAAAACTGATCCCTTAGGATCACACAAAATCTCGAGGATATTCCCGAGGCAAGTCGAAAGTCTAACCACCCTCCTTTCGTGGCTATAGATGGAAGTTGGGCACTTCTTTGCCCTTTTGATAGATGTCATAGTCTCATCAAGCCTACGGAACCATGTCGCGATGAGGTTACCTCCCAAAAGCCAGGAGCCCAGAGACTCTGGAAAGAAGGAAACAAGGATTCAAATCGAGGATCAAAAGATAGTTCATATGGCTTTGGGGAATATGCCTTTAAAACAAAACATTTCTTTTGAAAATGCTTCATTTAAAACTGTTTTGAAAATAATTTTTCAAATCTTTTATCTGATCCGGTAACCGTCAGCTCTGATACCAAGTGAAACACCCCACCTCCGTTAAGGTCACTCACCAAGGGAATGCGTTAACTTCGGTGGAGCGTTTTAGGTAAATGATGCAGGTAAATTTCAAGACAGACAAATAAAGCAGCGAAAAGTAAAGTCATTTTATTAACAATGTGGTTCAGTCAAGCTTTTACGACAATTGTCTCAATCATACTTAAAAGTAATACATAAAACTTATATCTTGATTTAAAAACTTCCAAGTATAAAAGAAGCATAAAAATATAACAATGATATTCCCCAATAAACCATGAACCAGCCATACCAGTGGAAGAGAGGGTCCAAAGAAATACATCGATTATCTTCGAGCTTGGAAAGAAAACTGAGCTAAGTGATAACATTTCCTCCCTGTGAACCTGGAGGGGGGAACGGAAGAAAAGAGGCGAAACAAACTAGGTCAGACATAAGTCTGGTAAGTCCAGTGACTTTCAGCATATAAATAGGCAAAAACATCATGACATGAATAAACTGAATATAAGACAATACTGTGATAACAAGGATAACAAGATAACATACGATTAGCATAGATATGATAAGGCAAGATAAACTGAATGCGCTTCTACTCTTTCTCTGCTTCGCTACTACCTTGTTATTCTAATTTTTATATCTCTGCACCACCTAACTAGTGTCCCAACTAGTAATCAGTGTAAAATGATAATATTACAATGTGATCCCAATCCCCGCAATTGTGGTAGCCTTTAGGTGTACATCTAGTATGAGGATCTTACCTTAATCTGCCTAATTTCCATGAAGATGTTAGATGTACCCTTACTACCCTATCGATTGGCTCCCTACTTGTGTTAATGTTCCATGTGTCTATGTCAATCGGCCCTCTCTTGCGTGTAGATACCCTGTGTTAGTCCCACCATAAGGTGTATCAGTCCCTATGATAGCGACCCGATACGATTTCAAGATGCACAGTGTATAACTATTAGTACCCAGTGCCTGCTTTTTTCCACTTAGGAGCACATGCACGCCCGTAATCCATCAGAACTTATACTGAATTACCTCCTGCCGCTATTTTGTCTTCTTATAATCAGCCTAGTAATCGTATTGCACCCTACCTAGTTTCAGGGGACCTTGATACATCTTTGTGGGTTACTGCAGAAATGGGTTTCTGTTACTAGGGTTTCTTACTGGTTAAGTTTGTGAGCCTATATTTACTAATATTACCCACCAACCCGACATGTAATTAACCCTCCCACTGATTCAAATATGTTTACTTAATGGTTAAGTTTGTGGGCCTATATTTACTAATATTACTGACTAACCCGATATGTACTTAACCCTCCCATACATTATGTCATATTGGTTAAGTGTTGTCCATTCATGTTAACTTAACCCACCTACTCATTAAGTCATGTCGGTTAAGTGTTTCCTATTAACTTTACCCCGTTCATTCATCAGGTTATATTGGTTAAGTATTTCTCATTAACTTAACCCTATTCATTCATCAAGTTACATTAGTTAAGCGTTTCTTATTAACTTAACCCCACACGTTCATCATGTTGTATTGGTTAAGTGCCATTAATCAATTCAAGTTAACTTAACCCACCCACTTGTCGTGTTACATTGGTTAAGTGTTGCCTTCTTTTGTTATCTTAACCCTTCCACGCATCCTGTTATATTGGTTAAGTGTTGCTCTCTTGTTTTAACTTAACCCTACCTATTCATCATGTCATATTGTTTAAGTGTTTCTTATTAACTTAACCCTACTCATTCATCATGTCATATTGGTTAAGTGTTTCTTATTAACTTAACCCCACTCATTCATTATGTTGTACTGGTTAACTTAACCCTGCTCACTTGTCTAATTAACATATTATAACGGTTAAGTGTTCTAAATTTACTTAACCCCATCTTCTTGTTAATTAACATGTTATAACGGTTAAGTGTTGCCTTAGTTAACTTAACCCTACCATTCTTAACATGTCTTGTTCATTAGCATTAACTGATTTATTAATGCACCAACCTCTCACATTAGATCTATGTTGTTGCGGTCATTGGATGTGCCAGGCGGTTCTGGGCAGTTTTATACCACAACTCAATCTAACCTCGGGTTTTTCTCGGGCATGATGTACTAACATCTCACATTAGATAGGTGTTATTGTGGTTACTGGATGTGTCGGGCGGTTCCGGGAAGTTTTACACCGCAACTCAATCTAACCTCGGGTTAGGCATGGTTATCTTTTAGTATTTTTACCATACATGTCCAAGTCTAGATTTTATATGCTAATCATCCCAAATTCTCAAAACTAGTCATGCTCTAATTCTCAAGTTATACCCTAACAAAGTTGATTTGAAAGCTATGCTTCACAAATTCAAATTCAAGTTATTACTCAAAATAGGTTACACCCAATTTTCCCAAATTTGCATTAATAGTCATGCCCCCAAAAATCTCAATATAACGCATGCCCTAAGGTTTAGTCGTATTGCACCGTACAAAATATTCTCCAAAAACCCCCAATCATGATTCATAGAATAAACTATGCCAAATTATAGCCTTTAATTACAGTGCATGCCAATTACCCTATTTTAGGCGTGTTCACATTCAACAGTTATCCCTATCTTACTATAGGTTTTCATGCCTAAGCCATATATCACTATACACAATAATCTTCTTCTTCCAAGTCATAAACTATCATATATATATATATATGCCCTAATTTTAGGTCTTAAACCAATACATGTACTATGCTTTACATGTTTACAGTTCAATTTACGCTCCAAACCCCAAGTCATATGTCCAATATACTTTATGCCTCAAATCTCAAGTCATATGTTCGATACACTTTAGGTTTTAAATACAACATGTGTTATGTCCTCAAATCAGTTACAAATCCTTTATGCCCAATTATATATAATTTAATACTTTTCCAAATTTTAGCGCTGGACATGTCCAAATCATATATTATGCCCCAATTTTTCCCAATGTATGTTCATCTCTTATGAGATTTTGCTCAGGCTCGTAGTAGCCTGGCTATAAAAAAAGGGAAGAAGGAAAGAAGAGACAAAGAATGGACATAATAATATCAATGAGATAGATCCAATGGATATAGAAAGACAGATAAAAAAAGGCATAATCTCAGATTCAGATTTATTACAATGTCAGAATCACAATTTACTTTTTATTTCTGAAAGTAACATGAACTTACAAATTGCAGAACGGTCTTGCATTCTGGGATCTGATTTTTGAATTTGATTAGCTATTCCTTTGATGTAGACTTTGATTGTTAATTTGAAAACTCTAATTCGATTGATTAAGGTGGAGGCTAGGTCACTTCAGGTTTTAGAAGCATATAAGCGCTTATGAATTCATGTGTCGAAAACAATAGGTTTAGGGGTCTTTTTATAGGTTTATAGGGAGATTTAGAGCCTTCAGATCTATCTAGAAGTCATCAGAATCGTCAAGGCAGAAAAATATGTCACACAGCGAATCAAGGAGCGACACATCGCCAAAGCACGTCGACTCCCCTATAGGGGGGTCGACACCTATGTCGACTCCCATATAGGGGGGTCGACTCCTATGTCGACTCCCCCTAGGGGGTCGACACCTGTTGAGCGGGAATTTTCCCGCCCACTTCCCTTTGGCTGATTTCGAATTTTTGACCTGTTTTGAACCTTCTGGACTTATAATATTCATATATAATCTTTCTAGTGTGTATACAAACTTCTAAGGCTTATAACCCCTTCATATGGTGTTCGATTTACGCAAACTCGGACTCTATCTTAAGCAGAATTCCGAGACGAACGAATTGGCGCAATCTGTTTCCCTTAACTCCTAATTTTAGAATTAAGTATTCTCTAATTTGTTACTTTAATATCCACAGGAAATACGGGGATTTACATAATACTATTAAATCTACTAAACACTTACAATTCACCCACAGTTCAGACCATAGAAGAGTAGATGAACCATAAGAAATCACTTTATTGAATAGTTGTTTGCCATCTGTTCTCAGTCGTAGCAGGTCTTTCCATGAACTAGAAGCATTATTATTTATTTTCATTTGCCAAAACTGCTTCCCAGTACAGTATTTCAAATACATCCATCTACTCCACAATGAAGAAGCTGAAAGAAATTTCCACAACATTTTAATACACGTAGCTTTCTTAAGGTCTGATAGATTTTTTAGGCTAATTCCTCTCTCACTTTTCGGTGTACAAAGCTTTTTCCAGTTAACATTGTGAACACTTCCTCCCTAGAAAAAATCCGCACAAATAACATTCAGCTTATCCAACACATGCTCTGGCAATTGGTAAATAAATAGCCAATATAATATAGTAGGAGTGATACCAGACTGAATCAATTCAGCTCTTCCAGCAAAACTAAGAAATATGGCATCCCACGCTTGATTTTTGCCTTGAATTTGGCTCAGTAATGACTGGCAGTCGTTATAATGCACATAGTTTGAAGACAAAGGCCCACCAAGGTATTTAACTGGAAAATGACCTATTTGAAAACACAAAATAGAAGCTATCTAACTTGTATTATTTGCAGAAGAACTAAAGTATTACTTAGTCTTCAATGTACTAATAGTCAAGCCACTGAACCTCTCTAATTTTCAAAAAATAGTCTTCAGAACATTAGCACTTATAGGGGAACACTTTCCAGACTCCATTAAGTCATCCGCATACAATAAATGCATAACAGCAGGCTCAAACTTATGAACCGGCACAAACAACTTCAACACAGTGGCTTCGTTCATGCAAAATGTAAAATACTGTAACAACCCGGAAAATCTGGGCCAGTTTAAAATTTTTATTTTGGCAATTTTAGCGAATTTTGATTATTTAAAATGGATTATTTTAAATAATATCGACGAGAAATTTATTTTGAATAGAATTCGAACGTATATATTATACGCGTCGTCGTTAGAATATAAATAATTATATATAATTATAAAAGGAATTGAAAATGGCGCGGTAGTTCGAAAATTCGATTTCTAATTTCAAATGAATATACAGAATTCGTTATAAGTCAGAATTGAACGAAACAAGAAATATTTGAATCTGTATAACTATATCTTTGTAACGAAGTTAACAAACTGGGATTTCATCTTAGAAATGATAAGATATGTCCAGTTTAAAATTAGAAATAGTCGCTGTGGAATTTATATATATTTTTATATATATAAGGCCCTTAAAAATAGCAATTTTGCAAACGACCTCGGATTTCGACGAAACCAGTTTTGTTAGGTCCGTGATGTCGAATTATTGCTAGATTCCGAATTTCATAATTTTTCGAATCAATATGTGAGCGTGGTAAAGAAAAACGCGTTTGACCAGTTTCAGTTGATTTTAATCGACTGGAAATTGGCCATTTTTCAAACGGTCTCAGAATTCGACGAAACTAGTTTTGTTAGGACCGTATCGTCAATACGAAGCTAGAAAATATTTCTCTGGAATTTTTCTAGTTAGTATGTGACCCCGGTAATTTGAAAGGTACGTTTAAAATTCAATATAGTGATTTAAATGTAAATTTAACGGAAGCTGATTGTAACAGCCGAATCAGCTGACGATACATATCCCATTGTGTTCGGAATGGGGGTTAAACGCTATGGACGACAGGCGGTGGGCCTCGTTTCGAGGTCGTATGTGAAAGTCAACTCTTTAGGATAAAATTAAATAATTAATTAATTAAAAAGAAAAAAAAAATAGCTTCCTCCCTTAAAAACCTTCTGGCCCCCCCTTTTATTTTCAAAATCGATTTATTAAAAAAAAAAAAAAAAAAAAAGAAAGGGAGAGCGACAGGGGAGGAGCCGCCGCCCCTCCCCGATGATCCTCCGCCGCCGTGCGATGGCGGTGCCATCTCCCCACCTCCGCCTGAGAAGGCGATGCCCCCTCCGCCTTGGTACGACGTTCGAGCCCCCCCTCCCCTGAAGCCCGACGAACCCAAAACCCTCGATGCCGACGCACCTCCAGCCCCCCCTCCGATCCTCCGCCTTCTCCTTCCCCTCCTCCTCCCACGACCACATCCGCACACCCCCCCCCCTTCCTATCGCGATGAACGGAGAAACCCCCCCCCCCCCCCCGATGGCCACAGCACCGCCTCAGCGCCCCCCTGTAAGTTATTTTTAATTTATTTTTTTTATTTTTTTTATTTTATTTTTATAAAACAGAATTTAAAACAGAAAATGTTTAAAAGAAAAAAAATAAAATTGATTTTGGTTTTAGGAGTTAAAACTGATTTTTGTTTTAAAAAGGAAAATAAAACTGATTTTTTTTGAAGATTAGAAAACTGTTTCTTTTATAAAAGATTGTAAAACTGATTTTATAAATGATTTTAAAACTGATTTCTAAAAAGGTTTTAAAAGATTTAAACTTTAAAAGGTAAAAGATTTAAAAGAAGTTAAAACTGAATTTGTTTCGAAATAAAAATGTGATTTTTATATATTGAACTTTGAACTAAAAATTCGATTTTTATATATTGAACTTTGAACTAAAAATTCGATTTTTATATATTGAACTTTGAACTAAAAATTCGATTTTTATATATTGAACTTTGAACTAAAAATTCGATTTTTATATATTGAACTTTGAACTAAAAATTCGATTTTTATATATTGAACTTTGAACTAAAAATTCGATTTTTATATATTGAACTTTGAACTAAAAATTCGATTTTTATATATTGAACTTCGAAATAAAAATTCGATTTTTATATATTGAATAGCGAGGTAAAAATGTGATTTTTACGTATGTAGTGAAAGCAGCAACGAAGGTGACAAAAAGGCGAAACGACGAAGACTTCTGCAAAAGAAGAGCCGTGGAGCTAGGATAGCTATAGGTGAGAATTTCTCACTCTTCAATTTAATTTTTCTAGTTATATATATATATACTAGGATGCAGACGGTGCTTAGTAGCACCCGACACAATCGTCCACAAACCATGGACTTGTTTGTTTGGTTGCATAGATTAGTTTGATTATGTGATTGAATTGAATTGTTTGAGTGAAATTGAATGGTTTGATTGATGTGTGAATGGCGTGGGCCTTCACTAGACCGGGGATAAGGCTAGGCCTTGTCCCGTTTCTGGTATCGTGCCGTTATGCCGCCGAAATTTTCTAAAACATGTTAGAAAAATAAAAATATCATTTTATTGAATAAATGAATTGAATAGAAATTCATAGGTTGAAATAAAATGTTTTATCGTTAAAAATATAATTTTTAACGTGAATATGAAAATAGTGAAGTGAATAAATAAATATTCATTTACAAACCAGATGGTTTGTTTATGTACACTTATTTGAATGACATTGATTGGGACGATAAATTTTACACATCGCCCAACTGCACGAATAAAATAGTTGTTTGATTGTTTGAAACCCCACACGGGTGTTAGGATGAAGTTTGAAGTTCACTCATCCTGATTGATTAAATATGTCGATCGATTGATTTACATGCTGTTATAAGCGTTAGATATCTTTATTTGATGCTTATACAGTGTAGTGCACTTTGGTTGATGGTTGATTATTTTTCAATGCTATTATATGCATGTGTTGTATGAAAATCCATATAATTAATTTTATATGGTAATCGATTGGGCCTCATTCCAGTTTAGAAATAGAAATATTTGAAATAGAAATATTTGAAATAGAATATTTGAAAATAGAAATTTATGAAGCCGTATTGATTAGATTGACGCCATTTTGACGTGAACGATATTTATATCGATTTGAAAACGATTTCGAAATGAATTGAATTGAAAACGAATTCAAAATGAATTTGAAAACGATTTCGAAATGAATTGAATTGAAAACGAATTCAAAATGAATTGAAAACGATTTCGAAATGAATTGAATTGAAAACGATTTCGAAATGAATTTGAAAACGATTTCGAAATGAATTGAATTGAAAACGAATTCAAAATGAATTGAAAACGATTTCGAAATGAAATGAATTGAAAACGATTTCGAAATGAATTGAATTGAAAACGAATTCGAATTGAATTTAAAACGAATTGAAATGAATTCAAATTGAATTGAAATTTGAATTGAATAGAAATGAATTTTAAAACGAATTTATAAAGAAGAATTCAATTTTGCTTTGAATTGAAATGGAAGTTGAAATAGATTTTGAAACGAATTTTAAAACTATTTATATAATTCGTTTTAAATAGAAATCGACGATATATATATTATATATATTATATATATAATATAATGGCCTGAATAGAACGCGCCGCGCCGCGGCAGTTCGTAAATTTCGACCATTTATTTCAAACGGACATTGCGGGAGATCCGACCGTCGGATTCTCCTAAAACCGGAACCGTTGGGTTCGTATCGAAAAGAGCTTTCTAACGAATATTAGAAATTTGAAATCTAACGGTTGGATTTGGAATTATGTCCAAATCAAATTCGAAAAAGGTCGCTGTAAGTGCAGTTCGATGGCCATTGATGGAAATCGACTGTACGGGCCTTGATAAAATTATTAAAAATAGTAATAATTTGTGTAAAATCATAAGAAATGATTTAGAAAGAATTGGGATGAAAAACTCCCTGTTTGAAAAGGGATAAAAATAGTTTTTATCAAAATGAACTAGTTTTGAACTAGAATTATAATTCTATTTATTTTTAAATAAATAAATTGAATTCGAAAAGGGTTTTAAAAATAACCAAAATTTCCAATGATTGCATTGGAGTGGATTTGAATCGAAATTGTCTTCGGAATATTTCGATGTTGGAATTCGTGATTATACAGGTGTTGTTATGGAAATTTGAAAGATATATATTTATATCGTTATTTCCAATACAACATTTGTTAATCGTAGAATTTGATATTGAATATAAGCCGGGATATTTTCTATTCAGAGCCTTGTATTTAATATCAAATGTGATTTGGGTTTGTCGTGAATGGTGTCTTCACTAACACTGTTCTTGAACCCAGTTGAGAAATGATTAAATCTTTTTATTTAGATTTAATGAAGTGTACCAATTAAATAATATTTAATTGGAATTGAATTGATATTGATTTTTGGGTTTATCGTGAACAGTGTTTTAAATAACACTTGTTCTTTAACCCGATAATTAATGAATGTGATTTGGGTTTGTCGTGAATGGTGTCTTCACTAACACTGTTCTTGAACCCAGTTGAGAAAAGATTAAATCTTTTGATTTAGATTTAATGAAGTGTGCCAATTAAATAATATTTAATTGGAATTGAATGGATATTGATTTTTGGGTTTATCGTGAACAGTGTTTTAAATAACACTTGTTCTTTAACCCGATAATTAATGGGATGTGACTTTGGGTTTATCGTGAACCGTGTTTTAAATGACACTGATTCTTTAACCCAGTCACAGATTAAAACTAAGTGGAGTTTTAATGAATCTTTAATTAGATTGAAAAGATCGAGAATGGAGTATCACCAGTTTTGCTCCAGGCGATAGTTAAATCTTTAATTAGATTTGAATGTGAAATTTAGAAACTAACTGGCGGTTAGCCAAGCAGAATGGTTTTCTGGATATTGATCTGATGTTGGTTTCGGCCTTCGGGGTTAATATTTGGGGAATTATTCTCTTGATTTATTTACGGTTAGTGACTAATGAGTTGGAATGAGGCGTATGTTGTGTTTGTGTAACACTTTTATAATATATACGCGAGTTATTCGGAAAGACCGGGTTTATCCCATTCTGAATAACTGATACGACGATAAGTCGAAGATGAAGACGATGGTCGAAGACCGGAGGTCTTCACGTCGTTTGGGTGATAACTGATGATCTTGATTGGGCTGTACACCCAAGAAGATGGAAACAGTTAGTGATCGTCCAGACGTACTTGGAGATCGATGGATATGCGGGGTACTAGGTGCCTCCGGTTTCGTTCAGGCCCAGAACGGACTTGTAAATGGACTGTGTGTCTGACATTGGATTTCATTCTGTGTGACTGATATCGGTTGCATAGAGTGGTTTGCCTGTGTGGCATGCTAAGATGCAAATGATCAAGGCTTCTGTTGAAAAGCAAAGTCTTGTGGTGATGATCAAAGCACGGCCTTTGTGGCGTAGCTTTGTGTAACGTTTACCTCGCGTGTTTCACACCCGGTATGAACCAAAAACGGGAGAGGACATCAGGGAGGACTTGCGTTTCTTTCTAGCTAGAAGTGGCGTCAGTGGTTTTACACGCCCTGACGAGTTTGACTTATGTGGTTGTTGCGGTTGCGAGGCGCCTCGGTTATATCGGTTTCGGCCGAATGCATTCTGGTCGGCTGACGGACCAGACTTACACCCCATAGGGTGGGGAGACGTATTGTTCAGGCATAATAATCCACTCCGTGTGGACCGGCCCTGACGATCCAAGGGGCAGTTGCGGCTGTTCCTGAGACACGGGCTAGAGCGTCTCGAATCGGTTGAGGACTATCTTTTGCCTCGGTTCATAGAAGGAAATCCAATTTCCAAATACGTGACATTTGCGGTTTTATTTGTAAACCTATATATGGCGACATGATATATGGTACCCATGCCGCCTATGATTGATACTTATGATTTGAAGTTGTTTTATACACTATGCACTTATAATAGTATCAAATGATTTGTTTTAAGCGTATCAAGCATTCTTTGGCTGTTATAAGGGAAAACCCTATCCCCCGGCTTGCGATTGCATTGTGTGATAGGACCTGGGTCTTATAACAGCTTCATTTTTTCTTTGTTTAGCATTGCGCTGTTTGTTTTATGCACTGGTATTCTTGGGAGGAAACCCGTTCCGTGTTATACGGCGTGGTCCCTTGATTTACCTAGCTTTAAAAATAAAGATTAACTGTTTTAGTTCTCACACCAGTCACATGACTGACCTGGAGTTTATTGTTTTAACCTAAACTCTGGGTGCCCTTATTTTGACACGGGCAGCTAGTAGTTTCGGTTTTGCAGATTTATATTCACAGGATTCTGGTTTACAGCTGGAACGATATCCGGAAAGCTTTGTATCCGTATATCTCTTCTAGTTGTGTATTGTATTATTTTCCGCTGCTATGTATTTAAATGTAATTTAAAACTCTGATATTTCTGTGTAATATTTATTCCTTTATACTCTGTATATTCTTGTAATCTGATGCATTGTTGTAATATACAATGAAATGTTCTTTTATATGCGTTCTGTTGTGGTTTGTTCTCGAACTATCCGACGCTTTCCTTTACGGGGAAGTTACGGGTTTTCACAGTTGGTATCAGAGCTTTGGTTTACAAAGCAGAGAACAAGGCACGTTAGAACCGTACGAAAGAATTCATCAGATATTGGGTTAGTAAAATCCAATGAGAATGACTCGTTAGAGATAGGATCAGTAGTATCCTAGAACGAGTGTGAAGAGTATATTTGTAAAATGAAAACAATTTTGTTTTGAAAATTTAAAATCAATTATTCGTATTTGATTATCAATTTATATTGATGTGGACAATCCAGTATATATAGATTTTGCGTATACGTCTGATCCGCGTGTATTCAAAATTTTAATATACTGGATAGATATAGATTCACACTCTAGTCGCCCGAAGGTGATTCTGATGATTGTAGCTACATCATCAGAATTAATGTTCGAGTGTTGAAGGTGTGATTTTCTATATATTTCCATTAGGCTGGTGTGAGAACCAAAACTTATATAGTTAGAACACATTGTTGTGATTTGGCACCAAAACATGACTTTTTGTATATGTATCAAAATTATGAATTTGAAACGTTAAATTCACTAATTGATTGATGTTTGTGTTGTTTGTTTATTTGTTTGATAATTTTGAACCATTATGCCTAATTTGATCGAATATTGAATTGTACTGAAAATTGGTCGCATCTGCTTGCATATACATATATATCATTGAACAGGTCATAGCAAGGAGGCTAGAGCAGAGAATAAAATTTGTTTGCCCGACAAATAGGTACATGTTTACTACATAATTTCCTGTTTTGTTTGGGTGATGATGATTTTGTGAGCCTATTGGCTAGCCGCTTGGCTTTTTCTTTTTCTTTTTGAGATCTGAAGGACCGGGGAAGCTATTTGAAATTCCCCGATGCTCCCGGTGCAGGGGAGGTTATGGCGAAATTTTTCAAAAATTTAGGGTGTTAGCCAAATTTTTGAAATTTTGAAAATTCTCAGAAACTAAAGAGTTGGAGAATGGAAGCCCGATCGAATGTAGAGCTGAATAATCAAACCACTTTCGACTTTGTTCCTTTTCGGGGATGAAAAGTTTTAAGTGGGGGAGATTGTAACAACCCGGAAAATCTGGGCCAGTTTAAAATTTTTATTTTGGCAATTTTAGCGAATTTTGATTATTTAAAATGGATTATTTTAAATAATATCGACGAGAAATTTATTTTGAATAGAATTCGAACGTATATATTATACGCGTCGTCGTTAGAATATAAATAATTATATATAATTATAAAAGGAATTGAAAATGGCGCGGTAGTTCGAAAATTCGATTTCTAATTTCAAATGAATATACAGAATTCGTTATAAGTCAGAATTGAACGAAACAAGAAATATTTGAATCTGTATAACTATATCTTTGTAACGAAGTTAACAAACTGGGATTTCATCTTAGAAATGATAAGATATGTCCAGTTTAAAATTAGAAATAGTCGCTGTGGAATTTATATATATTTTTATATATATAAGGCCCTTAAAAATAGCAATTTTGCAAACGACCTCGGATTTCGACGAAACCAGTTTTGTTAGGTCCGTGATGTCGAATTATTGCTAGATTCCGAATTTCATAATTTTTCGAATCAATATGTGAGCGTGGTAAAGAAAAACGCGTTTGACCAGTTTCAGTTGATTTTAATCGACTGGAAATTGGCCATTTTTCAAACGGTCTCAGAATTCGACGAAACTAGTTTTGTTAGGACCGTATCGTCAATACGAAGCTAGAAAATATTTCTCTGGAATTTTTCTAGTTAGTATGTGACCCCGGTAATTTGAAAGGTACGTTTAAAATTCAATATAGTGATTTAAATGTAAATTTAACGGAAGCTGATTGTAACAGCCGAATCAGCTGACGATACATATCCCATTGTGTTCGGAATGGGGGTTAAACGCTATGGACGACAGGCGGTGGGCCTCGTTTCGAGGTCGTATGTGAAAGTCAACTCTTTAGGATAAAATTAAATAATTAATTAATTAAAAAGAAAAAAAAAATAGCTTCCTCCCTTAAAAACCTTCTGGCCCCCCCTTTTATTTTCAAAATCGATTTATTAAAAAAAAAAAAAAAAAAAAAGAAAGGGAGAGCGACAGGGGAGGAGCCGCCGCCCCTCCCCGATGATCCTCCGCCGCCGTGCGATGGCGGTGCCATCTCCCCACCTCCGCCTGAGAAGGCGATGCCCCCTCCGCCTTGGTACGACGTTCGAGCCCCCCCTCCCCTGAAGCCCGACGAACCCAAAACCCTCGATGCCGACGCACCTCCAGCCCCCCCTCCGATCCTCCGCCTTCTCCTTCCCCTCCTCCTCCCACGACCACATCCGCACACCCCCCCCCCTTCCTATCGCGATGAACGGAGAAACCCCCCCCCCCCCCGATGGCCACAGCACCGCCTCAGCGCCCCCCTGTAAGTTATTTTTAATTTATTTTTTTTATTTTTTTTATTTTATTTTTATAAAACAGAATTTAAAACAGAAAATGTTTAAAAGAAAAAAAATAAAATTGATTTTGGTTTTAGGAGTTAAAACTGATTTTTGTTTTAAAAAGGAAAATAAAACTGATTTTTTTTTAAGATTAGAAAACTGTTTCTTTTATAAAAGATTGTAAAACTGATTTTATAAATGATTTTAAAACTGATTTCTAAAAAGGTTTTAAAAGATTTAAACTTTAAAAGGTAAAAGATTTAAAAGAAGTTAAAACTGAATTTGTTTCGAAATAAAAATGTGATTTTTATATATTGAACTTTGAACTAAAAATTCGATTTTTATATATTGAACTTTGAACTAAAAATTCGATTTTTATATATTGAACTTTGAACTAAAAATTCGATTTTTATATATTGAACTTTGAACTAAAAATTCGATTTTTATATATTGAACTTTGAACTAAAAATTCGATTTTTATATATTGAACTTTGAACTAAAAATTCGATTTTTATATATTGAACTTTGAACTAAAAATTCGATTTTTATATATTGAACTTTGAACTAAAAATTCAATTTTTATATATTGAACTTCGAAATAAAAATTCGATTTTTATATATTGAATAGCGAGGTAAAAATGTGATTTTTACGTATGTAGTGAAAGCAGCAACGAAGGTGACAAAAAGGCGAAACGACGAAGACTTCTGCAAAAGAAGAGCCGTGGAGCTAGGATAGCTATAGGTGAGAATTTCTCACTCTTCAATTTAATTTTTCTAGTTATATATATATATACTAGGATGCAGACGGTGCTTAGTAGCACCCGACACAATCGTCCACAAACCATGGACTTGTTTGTTTGGTTGCATAGATTAGTTTGATTATGTGATTGAATTGAATTGTTTGAGTGAAATTGAATGGTTTGATTGATGTGTGAATGGCGTGGGCCTTCACTAGACCGGGGATAAGGCTAGGCCTTGTCCCGTTTCTGGTATCGTGCCGTTATGCCGCCGAAATTTTCTAAAACATGTTAGAAAAATAAAAATATCATTTTATTGAATAAATGAATTGAATAGAAATTCATAGGTTGAAATAAAATGTTTTATCGTTAAAAATATAATTTTTAACGTGAATATGAAAATAGTGAAGTGAATAAATAAATATTCATTTACAAACCAGATGGTTTGTTTATGTACACTTATTTGAATGACATTGATTGGGACGATAAATTTTACACATCGCCCAACTGCACGAATAAAATAGTTGTTTGATTGTTTGAAACCCCACACGGGTGTTAGGATGAAGTTTGAAGTTCACTCATCCTGATTGATTAAATATGTCGATCGATTGATTTACATGCTGTTATAAGCGTTAGATATCTTTATTTGATGCTTATACAGTGTAGTGCACTTTGGTTGATGGTTGATTATTTTTCAATGCTATTATATGCATGTGTTGTATGAAAATCCATATAATTAATTTTATATGGTAATCGATTGGGCCTCATTCCAGTTTAGAAATAGAAATATTTGAAATAGAAATATTTGAAATAGAATATTTGAAAATAGAAATTTATGAAGCCGTATTGATTAGATTGACGCCATTTTGACGTGAACGATATTTATATCGATTTGAAAACGATTTCGAAATGAATTGAATTGAAAACGAATTCAAAATGAATTTGAAAACGATTTCGAAATGAATTGAATTGAAAACGAATTCAAAATGAATTGAAAACGATTTCGAAATGAATTGAATTGAAAACGATTTCGAAATGAATTTGAAAACGATTTCGAAATGAATTGAATTGAAAACGAATTCAAAATGAATTGAAAACGATTTCGAAATGAAATGAATTGAAAACGATTTCGAAATGAATTGAATTGAAAACGAATTCGAATTGAATTTAAAACGAATTGAAATGAATTCAAATTGAATTGAAATTTGAATTGAATAGAAATGAATTTTAAAACGAATTTATAAAGAAGAATTCAATTTTGCTTTGAATTGAAATGGAAGTTGAAATAGATTTTGAAACGAATTTTAAAACTATTTATATAATTCGTTTTAAATAGAAATCGACGATATATATATTATATATATTATATATATAATATAATGGCCTGAATAGAACGCGCCGCGCCGCGGCAGTTCGTAAATTTCGACCATTTATTTCAAACGGACATTGCGGGAGATCCGACCGTCGGATTCTCCTAAAACCGGAACCGTTGGGTTCGTATCGAAAAGAGCTTTCTAACGAATATTAGAAATTTGAAATCTAACGGTTGGATTTGGAATTATGTCCAAATCAAATTCGAAAAAGGTCGCTGTAAGTGCAGTTCGATGGCCATTGATGGAAATCGACTGTACGGGCCTTGATAAAATTATTAAAAATAGTAATAATTTGTGTAAAATCATAAGAAATGATTTAGAAAGAATTGGGATGAAAAACTCCCTGTTTGAAAAGGGATAAAAATAGTTTTTATCAAAATGAACTAGTTTTGAACTAGAATTATAATTCTATTTATTTTTAAATAAATAAATTGAATTCGAAAAGGGTTTTAAAAATAACCAAAATTTCCAATGATTGCATTGGAGTGGATTTGAATCGAAATTGTCTTCGGAATATTTCGATGTTGGAATTCGTGATTATACAGGTGTTGTTATGGAAATTTGAAAGATATATATTTATATCGTTATTTCCAATACGACATTTGTTAATCGTAGAATTTGATATTGAATATAAGCCGGGATATTTTCTATTCAGAGCCTTGTATTTAATATCAAATGTGATTTGGGTTTGTCGTGAATGGTGTCTTCACTAACACTGTTCTTGAACCCAGTTGAGAAATGATTAAATCTTTTTATTTAGATTTAATGAAGTGTACCAATTAAATAATATTTAATTGGAATTGAATTGATATTGATTTTTGGGTTTATCGTGAACAGTGTTTTAAATAACACTTGTTCTTTAACCCGATAATTAATGAATGTGATTTGGGTTTGTCGTGAATGGTGTCTTCACTAACACTGTTCTTGAACCCAGTTGAGAAAAGATTAAATCTTTTGATTTAGATTTAATGAAGTGTGCCAATTAAATAATATTTAATTGGAATTGAATGGATATTGATTTTTGGGTTTATCGTGAACAGTGTTTTAAATAACACTTGTTCTTTAACCCGATAATTAATGGGATGTGACTTTGGGTTTATCGTGAACCGTGTTTTAAATGACACTGATTCTTTAACCCAGTCACAGATTAAAACTAAGTGGAGTTTTAATGAATCTTTAATTAGATTGAAAAGATCGAGAATGGAGTATCACCAGTTTTGCTCCAGGCGATAGTTAAATCTTTAATTAGATTTGAATGTGAAATTTAGAAACTAACTGGCGGTTAGCCAAGCAGAATGGTTTTCTGGATATTGATCTGATGTTGGTTTCGGCCTTCGGGGTTAATATTTGGGGAATTATTCTCTTGATTTATTTACGGTTAGTGACTAATGAGTTGGAATGAGGCGTATGTTGTGTTTGTGTAACACTTTTATAATATATACGCGAGTTATTCGGAAAGACCGGGTTTATCCCATTCTGAATAACTGATACGACGATAAGTCGAAGATGAAGACGATGGTCGAAGACCGGAGGTCTTCACGTCGTTTGGGTGATAACTGATGATCTTGATTGGGCTGTACACCCAAGAAGATGGAAACAGTTAGTGATCGTCCAGACGTACTTGGAGATCGATGGATATGCGGGGTACTAGGTGCCTCCGGTTTCGTTCAGGCCCAGAACGGACTTGTAAATGGACTGTGTGTCTGACATTGGATTTCATTCTGTGTGACTGATATCGGTTGCATAGAGTGGTTTGCCTGTGTGGCATGCTAAGATGCAAATGATCAAGGCTTCTGTTGAAAAGCAAAGTCTTGTGGTGATGATCAAAGCACGGCCTTTGTGGCGTAGCTTTGTGTAACGTTTACCTCGCGTGTTTCACACCCGGTATGAACCAAAAACGGGAGAGGACATCAGGGAGGACTTGCGTTTCTTTCTAGCTAGAAGTGGCGTCAGTGGTTTTACACGCCCTGACGAGTTTGACTTATGTGGTTGTTGCGGTTGCGAGGCGCCTCGGTTATATCGGTTTCGGCCGAATGCATTCTGGTCGGCTGACGGACCAGACTTACACCCCATAGGGTGGGGAGACGTATTGTTCAGGCATAATAATCCACTCCGTGTGGACCGGCCCTGACGATCCAAGGGGCAGTTGCGGCTGTTCCTGAGACACGGGCTAGAGCGTCTCGAATCGGTTGAGGACTATCTTTTGCCTCGGTTCATAGAAGGAAATCCAATTTCCAAATACGTGACATTTGCGGTTTTATTTGTAAACCTATATATGGCGACATGATATATGGTACCCATGCCGCCTATGATTGATACTTATGATTTGAAGTTGTTTTATACACTATGCACTTATAATAGTATCAAATGATTTGTTTTAAGCGTATCAAGCATTCTTTGGCTGTTATAAGGGAAAACCCTATCCCCCGGCTTGCGATTGCATTGTGTGATAGGACCTGGGTCTTATAACAGCTTCATTTTTTCTTTGTTTAGCATTGCGCTGTTTGTTTTATGCACTGGTATTCTTGGGAGGAAACCCGTTCCGTGTTATACGGCGTGGTCCCTTGATTTACCTAGCTTTAAAAATAAAGATTAACTGTTTTAGTTCTCACACCAGTCACATGACTGACCTGGAGTTTATTGTTTTAACCTAAACTCTGGGTGCCCTTATTTTGACACGGGCAGCTAGTAGTTTCGGTTTTGCAGATTTATATTCACAGGATTCTGGTTTACAGCTGGAACGATATCCGGAAAGCTTTGTATCCGTATATCTCTTCTAGTTGTGTATTGTATTATTTTCCGCTGCTATGTATTTAAATGTAATTTAAAACTCTGATATTTCTGTGTAATATTTATTCCTTTATACTCTGTATATTCTTGTAATCTGATGCATTGTTGTAATATACAATGAAATGTTCTTTTATATGCGTTCTGTTGTGGTTTGTTCTCGAACTATCCGACGCTTTCCTTTACGGGGAAGTTACGGGTTTTCACAAATACTCCATAGAAATTAAAAAATGATATGGAGTGAAACACCCCACCTCCATTAAGGTCACTCACAAAGGGAATGTCTTAACTTTGGTGGAGCATTGTAGGTAAAAGACACAGATAATTTACAAGACAGGCATATATAAGCAGCGAAAAGAAAAAAACTAACTTTATTTCAAACGTGGTTCATAACAAAACATTGTAGCAAACTGTTTCAAATCAACTTCCAAGTCATTACATAAGAATCTCTGTCTTGATTATTACATAAAGAAGTATAGAAAAAAATAAAACTACATAAATCCCCAAGTAGTAGTGTGTCCAAAGCCATAACCAAAGATAAGAAGTTCCAAGCTATACATCACGGAGTCTTCAAGCTTGGAAAGATGAACGGTCCAAATTAAGCTGAGCTATTCCCTCCTTGGGTACCTGGTGGGGGAACGGAAGAAAAGAGGGCGAAAGAAAATGGGTCAGACATAAGTCTGGTAAGTCCAACGATTATTCAGCATGTAAACTGATAAGAGAACCATGACTTGAATAAACTGCACACAGGACAATAACAAGGAAATAAGGTAACATAGGATATGTAACAACCTTGAATTTTGGGGTAAATTTAAAATTTTATTTTAACTAATTTTAATGGGTTTTGATATTTAAAGTAATTTATTTTAAATAATAATGATTAAAAATTTATTTAAATCAAAGTTAGGATGAATAATTTAATTTTAATTATAAAAGGAGTTAGAAATAGCGCGGTAGTTTGAAAAGTCAAACTTGAACTTTGACTGACCGTACAGGATGCAAAATTTAACGAATTTTAGTGAAACCAAAAATATTAGAATCTCTTTTAAAATATCTTTCCAACGAATCAGAAAAATCGAAATTTTATAGCGGGATTCAAAAGTTATGCCCAGTTTAAATTTCAGAATAGTCGTTGTAGGATTTATATATATATATATATTAAAAATAGCCATTTTTCAAACGAACTCTGTTTTCGACGAAACCAATTTTGTTGGATTTGGAATGTCAAATTATTACTAATTTTAATTTTTCATAATTTTTAGAATTAATTTGTGATCGTGGGAAAAAGATTTCAGTTTGGTCAATTTCGGTCAATTTTAATCGACTTGAAAAAGGCATTTTTTCAAACAGGCTCAGAATTGAACGAAATAAATTTTCCTAGGTCCGCAGCGTCAAAACAAAGCTAAATATATTTTTCGGGATTTTTCGAAGTTAATTTGTGGCCCCGGTGTATTTATTCGTAGGTTGAATTAAAAATAAAAGAAAATATTTTAAAATAAAGAAAACTGGGTCAAGCTAGTCATTTTGGCCTGTGGGACATAGCTAGATGAGTCCGGAATAGGGGTTAATAAGTAGGAACGACAGTCGTTGGGTTGAAATCTGACAAAGTGCTAAACGGGCCTTTATTGGAAAATTAATTAATAAAATAATATATAAAGGTACGGATGTAGAGACATCTTCTTCCCCGATTCATCTCGTGCAGCAGCCACCATAAATTCCACACCTTCTCTCTTCTTTTCCTCCCAATCCATGAAGAATTAGACTTGACCACTGTTAAACTTTTTCAAGATCTCTTCCTCCTCTTCGAGTCCATACCAAAATCTCCCCGCTCCGTTACTTGTAGACGCCGCACCAGCCCTCCAAACCCGCCGCCGTCACCCCCCCCCCCCCCCCCCGCCACCACGGCCGATCGCACTACCCCCCTCCAGGTGACGACTCCCCCTTCCTATCTCTCCGACGTCACGCCATCGGTTCTCGAAACCATCGATCGTATCTCCCGAAATTTCAAATCAAAAATTTGAACAAAACTGAAAATAAAGGTTTGAAAATTCAATCAGATTTGCCATGCTTTATTTGTTGCAATTGCATTTGTGAAAAGAAATTGATAATTTGCTCATACGAACTCCAAACTGAAAATTTTCAGATCCGTTTGAACCGTTACATCGAATAGAACCTCTTGAAAGCAACTGAGACCAGTTCTGAACACGTTTGAATTTCTAATACTGATCCAATCAAGGTGAGACTCTATTTTAAATAATTAAATCAAGTTAACTATAATTCTCTAGTTATTTAAATCAGTTGAACAGTAAATAAACTAGATCTGCGATGTGATGATATTCTGAATGATTGATCTGTTGTTGTGTGATGTATGATGCTAGATCTGATAGTCAAAAGTTTAGATCTGTATGTGGCAGTAAATTAGAACCAATTATTTGTTTAAATATTTGGTCGTATTATGTCTGTTGTTATTCTGTGAATCATGGGAAGATAATTATATACATCACCATGTCGTATTTGGTTAGACTAGATCTGGTTAGTTTAATAAAATATTGTTATGTGGTTGTTAAATTAAAATATAACGGTATGGTAAAGATTGGGTTTTTACTAAAATCAGAAAGGAAATAGATGACGGTATGGAAAAGAAGAACTTTTTGTTAAAAGAAAAAAAAATCAGATTTTGTATGTGAAATAAAATTGCATTGTTATATGTAATTAAAGAACTTTTTGTTAAAAGTAAAAAGATCAGAATTTGTACGCAAAAGAAATTTACATTATTTTTAATGTAATTAATGTATGATATTACACCATAAAGGAATTAGTCTTTATTTTTAATGTAATTAAAGAATAGAATTTACATTGCAAATTGAAATTACATTTTATTACGTAAATAAAGAGTAGAATTTACATTGTAAATGAAAAGTACATTTCATTATGTAATTAAAGAATAGAACTTACATTGTAAATAAAAAGAACATTTTTATATGTAATTAAAGAATAAGAATTTATATGTTAAATAAAATTTCATTTTTATATGTAATGAAAGAGTAGGAATTTACATGTAAAATAAAATTACATTTTTATATGTAATTAAAGTATAGAAATTTACATTGCAAATTAAAAAGCAAGATGTGACGTATAATATTAACTATATTTTTAATGTAATTAAAAAGCAGGATTTTATATTGTAAAAAAATAAAATAAAATAAAATTTGACAATGGAATCAAAATTACATTTTTAATGTAATTTATAAAGATAGAATTTTTCACCGTTAATATAATTACATTTGTAATGTAATTAAATAGAAGGTTTTGACAATGTAATTAAGGAATAAGATTTTACCGCTGTGATGTGAATTACAATTTACATTGTAAATAAAAAGGAAGGATTTTACATTATAATTAAAAAGGAGATTTTACGTTGTAATTAAAGGATAGAATTTTACATTATAATGTCAATTACATTTTTAATGTAATTTAAAAAGATGATTTTAGCATTGTAAATTATTACATTTTTAATGTAACTAAAAGAATGGATTTTCAATGAAATCATAAGAATAAAATTAAAAGAGTAGAACTCAACGTTGAAAAATTTACATTTCAATGTAAATAAAGGAATAAAGAATGAAATGCAACGTTGAAATATAATTTACATTTCTATGTAAATAAAAGAATAAAGAAATAAAAGTTACATTTTTAATGTAAATCAGATTAAAGATAAAAGTTACATTTTTAATGTAAATTAGATTAAAAATAAAAGTTACATTTTTAATGTAAATTAGATTAAAGATAAAAGTTACATTTTTAATGTAAATTAGATTAAAGATAAAAGTTACATTTTTAATGTAAATTAGATTAAAGATAAAAGTTACATTTTTAATGTAAATTAGATTAAAGATAAAAATTACATTTTTAATGTAAATTAGATTAAAAAGAAAAGTTTACATTTTTAATGTAATTAGAATAAAAAGAAAAGTTTACATTTTTAATGTAATTAGATTAAGAAGAAAATTTACATTTTCATGTAAATAGAATTTGAAGAAGAAGATTGACATTTTCATGTTAATAGGATTTAAAGAAGAAAATTTACATTTTCATGTAAGTGGAACTTAAGGAAGGAAATTTACATTTTAGTGAATTGAATTTTCATTAAAAAGATAAAGATAGAAATTTACATTTTTATGTAGATAGATTAGCACACCAAATTTATTATTTTGTTTGTAATGAAAGATTAACAAAGTTATTATTTTTGTAGAATTGAAGTTGATACCAAAATATATTGCATTTTTGTTAGAAATTGAAATGACACAAAAATACTCATTTTTGTTAAATTATAAATGACACACAAAAATATTCATGTTTGTTGTAATGGAAATAAAACACAAAAATACCTATTTTTGTTGTAATTGTAATCATACATAAAATATACCTTATTGCATATAGGATGTGAATGCAAGTCGAAATAAAGATCAACATTCTTATGTTCCATGATATTATATTTAGATAATAATTCTTGTCATTAGCAAAATATAGTAAAATAAAATACATTTCGCTATGTATTATAAAAATGTAAATAGGTTACGGAAATATAACGTTCTTTACTTGTTGCATTAATCACGATAACGAAATGGACGAAGGAGTTATATTTATATATAATTATATATATATAAATAAATTAAAATTAAACAAATCGAGCGTGGTAGTTCGCATTTTGGCATTGTGCTTTTAATTGATTATACCGAAATATCCGACTTTCGGATTTTCCCTGAACTGGAACCGTTAGGTTCGCCTTGGGATGATCTTTTCAACGATATGAATTGTGTTAAATTCCAACGGTTAGATTTAGCGAAATGTGTAAGTCAAATTTAGTTGAAAACTGCGCCAGGGTCCCCCATTGATCCGAAGCATCGTTAAATTGACTTGAGCTATTTTTATTTATATAAAAATAGCGATAGATCGTTATTAAATACAAATAACGATATGAAATGATTATAAATTATATATATATACGAGGATCATTTGAAAAGTCCGAGTTCAATCTCATTTTAAATGATTAAACGTCGATCTAAGTCGAAGAGTTGAAGACGGTACAAGACCGACGATCTTCACGTCGAATGGATGAGTTACCATTGACGCCCGTGATTGGAGTAGCTACCTTGAAGGGGCTACAATGGTGGCCGTCCATACTACTTGTTGATTGTTCAGATATGCGAGGTATAAGGTGCCTCCGGTTTCGTTCAGACCCAGAATGGACTTGAAAATGGATTGTATGTCTGATGTTGTATTCTTTTATATGGTATTCGTTGATCTCTGCTAAATATATATTTGTTTGGTGTTTAACACCCTTCTCTGAGACGTACGAGCTTAGAGGTTATATATTGGTAGGAATCAATGGTATGGTATGGATTGACAATGTGGCATGCTAAGATGCATGGATCAAGGTTTTTGTTGAAAAGAAGGCCTTGTGGATGATGATCAAAGCACAACTTGAATAAGCATAGCTTTGTGTATTACGTAGCTTCACGAGCCTCACAACCCGGTTGAGTCTAAAACGGGAGAAGAGAACGCAGGGAGAGTAGCATGTTTCTTTCTAGCTAGAAGTGGTGTTTGGGTTTTTACATGGCCCGGCATTTTATTTATGTGGATGATGGAATGAGGCGCCTCGGATGTTAGGTCCTATAGGACAGGGAAACGTGTGTTCGGGAATAACTAATCCGCAAAATCGTATGTGTGGACCGGCCCTGCAGCTTTCTAAGGGTTCACTGCGGGGATCCTGAGACATTAGCTAGAGTGTCTCGAATCAGTAAGGAGCTCCTCCCTTGCCTTGACTCATGATGGAAACCCAATTTCCAATACGACCTCATGCGGTTTTGATTGTAGAACTAGTATGGCGAGAAGTAGGATGGGGTACTATGCCGTCTATGATTGATACATTATCATTGAAATGTTTTTATTAAAAACCTATACACCCAAATATTAAACCCGTTCTAACGTATCAAGCATCTTTTGACCATTATAAGGTAAAACCTTATCCTCCAGTTTGCGTTGCATTGTGTGATGGGACTTGGGTCTTATAATGGTTTCATTTTTCTAAAAAGCATTGCGTTGTTTAACGATTTACTTTATTTTTATGCACTGGCAATCCAATGGAGTAAACTCGTTCCGCGTTAGCGGCGTAGTCCTGAGATTAGCCTTATTATTAGGTTTGTTAAGTAAGATTTCTCATACCAGTCCCATGACTGACCTGTCGTTTGTTTCACTTGCAAACTTGGGTGCCCTCTTTTCCACACGGGCAGTTTGCAAATATTTATCGTTTGAGCAGGATTTTGGATCGAAGCTTAAAGCTGTGTCCAGAGTATTGATAGACTTCCACTGTATCTATTTTATTGTTTCTGCTGCAATGTATTAAAATATTGTAATTTATCTTCCACTGTAAAAAATTTTCAATGTACTCTGATGTAACATTACTGTAATGTTTATAAAAGTCTGCTGTTATTGTTCTGGTGTTGTTGTATTCCCAAAGTTAACGTATTCGAGTTTTGAACGGTCTTGGTCGATTTTGTGATCGATGGGTCAGGCGAAATCCGGGCCGTTACAGGATAAGGTAAGATAAACAGGACAAGATAAACAAGGCAAGATAAACTAATCATACTATCGCACTCATGTCCATATTCTCTGCACCTACTAGATATTTCAACCATTATCATGAGTTCAAACCCAGTGATTCCTTTTCATTGATCGGCTCCTACTCGCACGCGTTTTCCACTTGTGTCATATGGCCCCGCTCGATTGTAGATACCTGTGCTGGTCCCACCATGGGGTGTATCAAATCCTATGGTGGCAACCCGACATGATTCAAGATGCACAGTGTATAATTACTGATGCCCAGTGCCTGCTTTTTCCACTCCAGAGTACGTGCACGCCCGTACTCCGTCGGAGCCTGCACTGACGCACCAACTGTTGTCGTTTTGACCGCTTATAATCAGCTCAGTAATCGTGCCCCACCCTGCCTAGTTCAGGGTACCATGATACATCTATGTGAGTTACTGCTGAAATGGGTCTCCGTTACTAGGGTTTCTAGTCAACACGTTAAATTGGTTAAGTGTCCAAGTTAACCTAACCCCGCCCATTGGTTTAGTTAACGTGTTGCATTGGTTAAGTGTTGCCTTAATTAACTTAAACCTACAATTCCCGACTTAGCTTTAATTCATTTATTGAAGCACCAACCACTCACATTAGACAGGTATTGTTGCGATTACTGGATGTGCCGGTTGGGTCCGGGCAGTTTTACACCGCAACTCAGTCTAACCTCGGGTCCCTTTGGGCTCGATGCACTAACCTCCCGCATTAGATATATATTGTTACGGTTTCCGGAAGTGCCGGGCGGTTTCGGGCAGTCTTACACCGTAACTCAATCTAACCTCGGGTTAGGCATATTCTCTTTTCTAAATTTACATATTTACCTCTTTATATTTATATGTAAATTATTGTCATTCAAGTCAAGCCCCACTTTCCTTTTTACTTCAAGTTCATAATTTTAGGTACAAAAATTTATACCACTTTATGCCATAAAACATTTACATGTTCATGAGCCAAATATGCCAATTATATACAATTTCATATTTTCCCCAACGTTACCCCTGTTAAACGTTCGCATAAATCACGTAAAATGTTAGGCTCGATACATAGCCTAACTTATACACAAAAGGGGAAAAAGAGGAACATGTAATAATTCCAACATCATAAAAATATGGATCTAACTACACATGTGTCATATGAATATGGCATAGAACAATATACACTTAATTATGAACTTGCAAATTTAGATCTACTCAACATGAATCATGAAATAGTGGTTTTACATAGAATTACATAAACTTAACATTAGGCATGTAATTGTGAACTTCGCAAATTAGTTGGATCTAATCTAATATGAACCTAATCATATTAGCATGTAGTTTTGGGTCGTATATGTGAACATGGTTGAACTTGCATAAAATTCCCAAATTGACATACAACATATAGATGTCATTACTAAATCATGCGACATAAAATGTCATCGCCCAATTATACAACATAGTATGTCATCGCCAATTTACACAATATGATATCCACTGCCAAATTATACAATATGGAATGTCATCGCCAAATTACACAATATGATATCCATCGCCTAATTATACAATATGGTATGTCATCACCAAATTACACAATATGATTTTCCATTGCCAAATTATAATATGTCATTGCCAATTTATGTCATTGGCAAAATATACAACATAATATGTCATTGACGAATTATACAACATATGGATCTATTTCAAAGCATTTAACATTTATCATTATATTACATACAACATGATCACAAACATGATACGAATTTTAACAGAAAGGATAGGCATAGATTTACATTAGGCGATGTCCTACATCGAGTTATTTAGTCACAATTCTAATATCGTTTAAGTCTAAATGATAACTGGACTTACAAAAAGGAGGCTAGACTTGAGTTCTGGGATCTGTACTCTGAATTTGAATAGATCTCCTTTGTTGTAGACATTGAATTCTCTTAGTTGAATTAGATTTGATTTGCAATTCCTAATTACTTTCTAGTTGAATGAGAATGGCGGCTACTCTAGGTTGAGTGCTGACAGCATGACGATCTTAGGAATATTTTTGTGTGGCTTAGGGTTTAGATTTAGGTTGCTTATATAGAAATTTGATTTAATAGGAGCCGTTAGATTAACCTAGAGAAAATCAAAGCCACTCAAACCTAAGAGAACCAACCAGAATGTGCCATGCAAACCCTAATGACACAGCAATTCGTCATAGGAGAAAACACATCGGATTTCAGATCTGACCCGAGGGGGAGGTCGATCCCCAGGTCGACCTGTACGGGGGGAGGTCGACCCCCTGGTCGACCTCCTGGTCGACCTGGCCTTGGGCGGAAAATTTCCCGCCCAGCCCGCTTCTGCTTCTGATTTTGAATTTTGATTTTTCTGAACTTTATTATGAGCTGTTTATTTAAAATTCTGAATCTTCTGAAAGTCATAACTCCTTCATACATATTCCGATTTACACAAACTCAGACTCTATCTCAAGCAGAATTCCGAGACGAACGCAATGGCGTAACCCATTTCCCTTAATCCTCACATTTGTAATTATTTATTCTTTAATTCGTTACTTTAATGTTTACAGAAAATACGGGGTGTTACATTCTCCCCTCCTTAAAGGATTTCATCCCTGAAATCTTCAAGTAAAGAAGAACGTATATCCTACCATCCAATCGTCCATCTACTCAACCATCAAACACAGGCGTCCATTTTCCTTAAAAGACTTCTAATGCTTCATGATAATATGCATAGTGTGTGTACATGTCCTTATCTAATGCAAAATCAGGTGGTCTACTGATTCAGTTGACCTCCTTAATGCAAGTCATGTCAGTGCCATGAGTCCATTATGTATGCAATCATCCCTAATCATACTTTTTATATGAGTGCACAATCATTCATACAAATGCAACGTCCATATGATAACACATCAAGTTTCAATCATATACAAGTACATATATGCATATGCAATATGAATGTGACTGAGCCGATCTAACACCTAATGTGTGTGTTTTTGCATCCACGAGCAACCACTAACAACCACTTGCAACCATTAATCATAACATATTTCAAATACATATTTACATCCATTGGTTTCTACCTAAGGATCGAGGATAGCACTAAGGAAAAATACTAAAAAGATAGATATGAGCATGAACAACTTTAAGGAAAAAGAGATCAAAGATGTACCATCAGAAAGAAAAGGGTAGGCTGCGCGTATCTTGGCCTCAGTCTCCCAAGTCGCGTCTTCCTCCGCATCACTCCACTGAACTTTAACAAGTTTGACTTCGCGATTGCGTAGCTTTTTGACTTCTGTACCCTAGATACGAGTTGGAACCCTTCTCACGGTCGCCTCTCGTTCTACTTCTACTTCCTCTAATATGCTTGGTTCCACCACTTCCACAGATTCATGCAAGAACTTTCGTAGGTGAGAAACGTGAAAGAAATTATGAACTCCAGCCAATCTTTCGGGCAGCTCTACTCTGTAAGCCATCTTCCCAATCTTTTCAATGATAGGAAACAATCCTACAAATCTTGATGCCAACTTTCATGTGGATCCGAAGAGAACGACGTTCCTCAAAGGAGATACTTTAAGGAAAACCCTATCCCCAACCTCAAACCCTGTCTGTGTAGGACTTCTGTCTATCTTGGGCAATCTTTATTCTTCTTCGTATCAAGTCCACTTTCCCTGAAGTCTCTCTAATCATATCTGGTCCAAGTATGAGCTTGTTTGTAGCCTCCCACCAAGTTGGTGATCGGCATGGTCATCCATATAAAGCTTCGAAGGGTGCCATGCCTATGGTGGCTTGGTAGCTATTGTTGTAGGCAAACTCCACCAAAAGAAGATGATCTTCCCATGTTCCTCCAAAGTCAAGGATGCATAGTCTCAAGAGGTCTTCTAATACCCTGTTCACCCTTTCCGTCTGACCATCGGTTTGAGGGTGATAGGCCGTGCTTAAGCATAGCTGTGTGCCTACAGCCTCTTGCAAGCTCTTCCACAACTCGCTCGTAAAGATAGGATCTCGGTCACTTACAATGCTGGAGGGTATCCATGGAGTCGAACTATATCTTTAAGGTAAATGGATGCTAAAGATGAGGCAGTCCTCCTACTTTTAACGGGTATAAAGTGAGCGCTTTTTGTGAGCCTGTCCACTATTACCCAAATACTAGTATTGCCCCTTCTTGACCTAGGCAACCTATCAATAAAGTCCACTGAAATTCTATCCCATTTCCACTGCGGGACTTCTAGAGGATGAAGCAAACCACCGGGCTTCTTTTGCTCCGCCTTTACTTGCTGGCATATCAAACACTTAATGACGAATTCAGCTACATCCCTCTTCATGCCATTCCAAAAGAAAACTCTTTTTACGTCTTTATACATTTTTTCTCCACCTGGGTGTATGGTCAACTTGGAATGGTGTGCCTCTTCGAGAACCTTCTTCACCAAATCCCTTGCTCGTGGGACGCAAAGCCTTCTATCCCGCCTTAACCAACCTTTATCATCGATGGAATATGTATTAAGGTGACTAGAAGTCTCACCCTTAATTAGCTTGTCCATCACATCAACTAGCTGAGGGTCTTCACGTTGTGCGGTTCCTATTGAATCCAAAAGAGTAGGCCGCACTTCTAGCGATGCTAACAAACCAGTCGCATGATCGATGGAGGGTCTAAAGTCAAAATGGCTATGTACTCCAAGCTATGCCTTTCAACAAAGAGAGGGCTTAAGGTTAGCTTCTTTCTACTCAAGGCGTCTGCTCCTACATTGCCCTTGCCAGGGGTATAGGAAATCTCGAAATCGTAGGATGCCAAGAATTCCATCCACCTTTGTTGCCTCAAGTTAAGATCTTTCTACGAGAAAAGGTACTTCAACAATTTATGGTCAGTATATAATTCAAACTTCTCGCCTAGGAGATAATGGCGCCAAGACTTAAGCGCAAAGATGATGGCAGCCAACACTAGATCGTGGGTTGGGTAGTTTTTCTCATGTACTTTGTAACACCCCACCTCCGCCAATGCCACTCTTGCAAGTACACTAGCTTTGGAGGGGCGTTAAACAAGGTAAACATGCATGCAGATATCACAAGACATAACATGTAAGTAAAACAGAGTAAATAAGGCAGCGGATAAAACTAGCATTTCAAAACCATAGTCAAGTTACATCAAAGTACTTGTTCATTATTTTTCCATAAAACAAAGTCTAGAACATAAACTGAAAACTTGAAAAAGAAATATAAAGTAACTATCCCCAAAGTAGCATAAGGTCATAGCATGCTCAAACCATACGTGAGCTATCCAGAAAAGCAGCAAAAGATCCAGCTAAGTAACAGTGTTCCCACCCTGCAAACCTGGGGGGAGGGGGAACGGAAGAAAAGAGGCGAAAGAAAACGGGTCAGTCAAAAAGACTGGTAAGTCCTATCTACTATTAGTATAAAAACTAATAAAGTTAACTGAACATGTAAATCAGAGATGAGATGTAGGGTGATAACTGGCATGGTGAAAAGTTAACTGGATAGATCAAGTGTGGCATCGCATATACAAGGTTAAGTTGCACCAGGTGTGTACTAGTATTCCAATCCATGTCAAGTATAAACAAGAAATGATCCCTTGGCCCAAAGCTGGCCCACATCATGAGATGACCTAAATCGAGGTCCAACTACTCGGTCTAGTCGATCGGCTCCCTATAAGCCTAACTCGTCAAGTGTCGGTGTCATACGGTCCAAACATGAAATGTAGTCGACTGTGCTAGGTCCACCCTAGGGTGTATCCGGCCCTAGGGTGTCAACCACTGACACGAAACAAGCACGCACAGTCAAAACCTACTAGTGCCCAAGTCTGTCTTTCATCCCCGGACAATGTGCACGACCATGGTCCGTCGGAATCTACTATGGCGCACCTACTTTTGCCGTCTTTTTGGTCTCTTACACTCCAGCCTAGTAATCGTGCCCCACCCTAGCCTAGTCCCTAGGGTATCCGATACTCCCTAGTCGGTTACTGCTGAGAAGGACCGCGTAACTAGGGTTTTCTAGTGGGTTAAGTGTGGTTAACCCCATCCAAACCATGTATCAAGTTGGTTAAGTGTTCCTAAAAAGGTTCACGACTTAACCCTATCCAACTAAGCATTGGGTTGGTTAAGTGTGTCCATGTTGACTTAACCCTATCAACCCATCATGTTTACGTGGTTAAGTATATTCAAGTGGTCCATGACTTAACCCTATCATGTGGCATTTATTAACTTAATGCACCCCAACCTCTCACATTAGACTTTGTTGTGGTTACTAGTTAAGCCGGGCGGGTCCGGGTAGCTTTACACCACAACCTAGTCTAACCTCGGGTTTTAAGTGCGATATGACCAACTACTCACATTGGGTCCTATTGTTTGTAGCCACTAGTTAAGCCGGTCGGTTCCGGGTAGATTTATGCTACAAACTCAACCCAACCTCGAGTTGGCCACTTTCATGTTTTCTACATGTCATGTCCACGTTCGTGTTTTCAAGCATAAACACATGTCAAACTTTCATGTCATATTTTCAAGTCATGTTCTCATGTTATTTAAATTTGCCCAACTACCCATACGTATTCCCATCGCACGTAAATTCGCATCACGCAAATAGATCAAAGAGGGAACATAACAACATGACAAGGTGGGTATAAGATGGCAAAGTCTATCACAAGTTAAACATGGCGATATTTGAGGAAAAGGTGTTCAACATACTAGCATATGGCCTCAACATGTATGATGGCATAAAAGGTGACTTGGCCTCATACATATCAAATAGCATAAGGGTGATTTGGCCACAAGCATGCATACTAGCATAAGGGTGCTTTGGCCACAAGTTAAACATGGTGGCATATGAGGCAAATGTGCTCATAAACTTGCATATTACATTATGAGCCTCAAAACATGCATGATATCAACTTTAGCAAATAGGTGAAACATGATTATGAATGACATAGGATGATGGCTAGAAGTTCGCATATAACATTATATGCAAGTTATCATAAAGGTTATGAGAGTTCTCATGTTGTATAATGCAACATTTCAACATAAAGCTTATAGCTTATAGCCCACAATGTCAAGGTGATAGGTTTACAAACATGCATATCATGATATGATCAAAGCATATATCATACTTAGGCCCAAACTCAACTTGCAACATATCACATTTAACTTCATAGTTAGAATCTAAGAGTAGTATAGGGCTTACAATGAGCGGTTATGCGATCTAGATCAATATATATAAAGATTGAGACAAAGCCACAAGCAAAATCCGCAAAGAAAATAATAAGCTCCACTTAAACGCCTTGAAACAAGAAGTAATAACCCCAAAGACAAAGAAAGGAGGCTCTTTTACTTAAGAAAGATGACTCTTTTATGACATAGATTGATATGAGATACTCATGGTTTCATGAAGAAGATGGAGGCCATGATTGAGAAACATTTTGACATAGTTTAGTTGTAGGAATGATTAATGAGGGTTTAGGCTAGGTCTAGGGGCCTTTTTATAGGTGATTAGGTTAGTTTAGACCATAGGATTAACCCTAAAACACATCAGGTCCGTCAAATCTCGTCAGAAGCTTCTAGAGCAAACTCAACACGTCACAAATGGTGCACCAGAAAAACTGGTCCGACCGGGGGGGTCGACCCCTGGGTCGACATGGGTGTCGACCCATGGGTCGACATGGGTGTCGACCCATTAGGGGGGGTCGACACTGGTGTCGACCCCTGTGTCGACCCTGCCTGGGGCGGGAAAATTCCCGCCCATCCTGTTTGGCTGAAATTCGAATCTGAATTCGAATTTGAACTGTTTTCGGGCTTAGAATTTTCTGAAAACTTCATTGGGCCATAACTTGGTCATACAGACTCCGTATTTCGAAAACTCGGACTCTATTTTGCGTATTTTTCCGAGACGAACGCAATGGCACAGCCCGTTTCCCTTGATTCAGATTTTAGAATTTAATTCTGCCTTGATTTACATTATAACATGTTATTAAAAATACGGGTTGTTACATTCTCCCCTCCTTAAAGGATTTCGTCCCCGAAATCTCCAAGTTAGGAAGAACGTATCCTACCATCCATCACCCATCTACTCAGAACATCATCCACGTGCAGTCATTGTCCTTAAAGGATTCTAAATGCTGTATGATCATATGCAAAGGTATGTGTATATGTACTTATCTAATGCGAAAATCAGGAGGTTACTGATTCAGTAAACCCCCTTAATGCAAAACATGTTAGTGAAATGAGTCCATATGTATGCAAATTCCTAACATAATTTATAATCTCTACATGAGTGCACATAACATTCATCCATATGCAACATCCACGTGATAGCATAACAAGTTTCATCCATGAATAAGTATAAGCACTCATGCATATGCAACATGAAAGTGTGTGAGCCGATCTTAGTGCCTAATGTGTATCATGCATCCACGAGTATCCACGTGCAAACACTTGCCACCACTTGCAACCATCAAGCATAACATGTTTCAAATACATGTTTCATCCAAAGGGTTTCTACCTAAGGTTCTTATGGCAAGGTTAACGAGATAACAAGATAAACAGGATAAACACGGATAGCAAAAAGAAAGATATGCTACTTAGGAGAGGAAATTGAGAATGTACCCTAAAAAAGGAATGGATAAAGCCCACGCATCTTCTCCTTGGTTTCCCAAGTTGCGTCTTCATCGGCTTCACTTCACCGAACTTTCACCAACTTGACTTCTCGATTCATTAACTTCTTGATCACTGTTCCCAAAATACGAATCAGAGCTCTTCTCAAGGTTGCCTCTTTCTCTACCTCAATGTCTTCAAGAATGCTTGGTTCAACCACCTCAGCGGACTCATGTAGGCACTTTCGGAGATGCGAGACATGAAAGACATTGTGCACTCCGGCTAGCTTTTCGGGCAATTCCACCTTATAGGCCATCTTTCCAATTCTCTCTATGATAGGGAAGGGTCCTACGAACCTTGGTGTCAGCTTCCAAACTGCCCCAAAATGAACCACATTTCGCAAAGGAGAAATCTTCACAAAGACCATATCTCCAACTTTAAATTCTAAGTCTGTCCTTCGCTTTTCTGCATAGGATTTCTGTCTGTCTTGGGTCGTTTTCATCCATCTTCGAATCAATTCATCCCTCTCGGATGTGTCCCTTATCATGTCGGGCCCCATTATAAGCTTATCCTTCGTCTCCCACCAACATGTTGGTGGCTTGCACGGCCTCCCATACGAAGCTTCGAATGGTGTCATTCCTATGCTTGCTTGGTAGCTGTTATTATAAGCAAACTCCACAAGAGGAAGGTGGTCTTCCCAAGTACCACCGAAGTCAAGAACACAAAGCCTCACAAGATCTTCTAGCAATCTATTCACCCTTTCGGTTTGGCCATCCGTCTGGGGGTGATAGGCTATACTTAGATTCACTTGCGTACCCATCGCTTCTTGCAAACTATTCCAGAACTGGCTAGTGAAAATTGGGTCACGATCGCTAACTATGCTAGAAGGAATTCCATGCAACCGCACTCTCTCTCGAAGATAAACAGATGCTAAACCTGATACAGTCCTCTTGTTCTTTACTGGAATGAAATGGGTGCTCTTCGTAAGTCTATCAATTATTACCCATATCCCATAAAGCCCAAATAGTTTGGTGACGAACATCTTCACCTCAACTATATATCACAAACAGGCAAGTCATACTCCTTATGAGGTTTGCAACAGAACTAAGATTGAGGATTGGACCGAGAGGATATACTTAAAATATAGCATGCGAGTAAGCTCTACGGAATAATAGGGATCAAGGATATACTCTTAGAAAGAGATTTAATGCGCGTATATAGTCTTCAATCTTCTAAGCCGCATTTTCTTGTGCTTAATCCCATCGTGCCTTGACCGTCTTTTAACTTCACAACTCCGTAGTTCTTTAATTCTTATTTCCAAAATATGAGTTAGAACTCATTTCACCGTTGCCTCTCGTTCCACTTCCACTTATCCTTTGCCTAAAATTCTTGGCTTAAACATAACTGCGTGCTCATGGTTTCATGCAAGCTTTCCAAAATTCGTTAGTGAATCTTGGATCTCGTTTATATAATATACGGTATCCCACGCAGAAAACTATCTCTTGAAAACAAGTGCCCATCCACGTTGCCAAATGTACTTACTAGGGTGATTTCTCTAACCCATGCTTAAGTGAAATGGACTATCTGCCTTAGTAGCGAATACCACCGGAGCACCCCATTCTGAAATGCTTCGCCTAATGAAATTTTTCTCAAGCTACTCCTTGATTTGCTTACCGAGCTCTCTTCTTTCTTGTGGGGCCATGTGCCTAACGGGCAATGATACTGGCTTGGCATTATCAACCAGATAAATGTGGAAATCTATCTCTCGTTTAGGGGGTAACCCCTTAACTTCTTCAAAGACATCAGGATAGTCTCGGACCACCCTTACAGATTGCAGATCATCGATGGATGAGTCAATAGATTCAAGATAACATAACATGACGGGACCTCTAGGGTTATAAGAAATTTCTAGGGTATTACCGAGGCGAGTCATGAGCCTCACCACCCTATGCTCACAATCGAGAATGGCTCCATAACTGGACAACCAACCCATGCCCAAAATCAACTCGTGTCCCATAAACCCAAGAACATAAGCATCACACACGAATTCTACGCTCAAGATAGAGATTTTCAAATCCGTACAAATCGCAGATAGATGGGCAGAACCCCCAATTGGATTTGAAACACTAACGGGATCCTTAACTAGACTAGTACTTAGGTGCAAACTTTCAACAAGATCAGAAGAAATAAAACTATGCGATGTGACAGAATCAAATAAGGTATGAATAGGGAAATCAGGAATGTAAACATGACTTTCTATAGAAACACTACCTCAATCAAAAGCGGGAAGAGCAAGGAGAGCCTGCAACTGCCCTCCAGAGGGTCCTGCTTGCTGAGTTTGCCTTTTTCCTTGTCCTCGCTTTTTCGGGCAATCCTTGCTGAAGCGTCCAGACATTCCACAATGAAAGCATTCTCCCTACTTCCTTTGCTTCTTCCTACAGTCTTTGGCTATGTGCCCAGTGATCCTACAGAAGTTGCACTTTCTTGTCTTTCTTTCCTTGTTGACGCCCTTGTTCCCCTTTTTGTTGTTCTTGTCTCTTTTCTCGGTATCTTCCTTCTTGCCTGGGACTCATTCGCCTTGACCTCCTTCTTGCCACTCTTATCTTTCTATTGAAGTAGGGACATATTCACCAAACTATCGAAGGTCGCCCCCAGGGGTATATGAGACATGGCCAAACCGCGCAATGGCTCATTCAATCCTAGAGCAAAGCGTAGGGCCTTCTTCTGAGCTGTGTTAACCAAGTCTAGACCGAACCGAGCAAGTTGATTAAACATATCCACGTATTCCCTAACTGTCATGTCCCCTTGCTTCAGAGATAGGAACCTCTCCATCCGAAGGTTCTCTTCCATTGATGATAGAAATCTCAATCTGAACCTTCTCCTAAAGTCATCCCAAGTCTGAATTGGCCTAGTAGTGGTGGTGACCACCCACCAATATGCAGCTTCCCGTTTTAGCAGCCATACCGCTAATAGAACTTTCCTACGGTCTTCTATATCAAAGATAGCAAAGAGGTCTTCAATTTCCTTCAACCAGTTTCTTGCTTCAACAAAAGTCTCCGTCCCGACAAAATTCTTGCCACCCATCGCCTTAAAGTCCTTGCAAACCTTTGCGAAATCCTCTTGCGGATGCTGAGGGGGAGGAGGAACCTCAGCTACGGGAGGAGGAGAAATGTTAACGGCGGGGAAAGGAGGAGGAATGTTCGCGGGGCCGGCTTCATTCGCCCTTGCCTCCATGTACCTTCTAAACCTAGGTACTGGTACGCCCTCCAGAATGGCAAAATTATCGGCCATACTGAAACGAAGAAAAGATAGATCGAGAACGAGGAAAGTAGATTGAGAACGAGGAAACAAAGGATAGTGCTAATGGCTTTTGGGGAATAGCCTTTTAAAATAAACTAGACTTTTCTTGGAAAATACTTAATTGGTTTTGAAAATAGTTTTCCAAAAGGTGAGTTTTAAAAACCTTTTGCTCAAATCTTGTTAAACATATGCTCTGATACCAAATGTAACACCCCAACTCCGCCAATGCCACTCTTGCAAGTACACTAGCTTTGGAGGGGCGTTAAACAAGGTAAACATGCATGCAGATATCACAAGACAGAACATGTAAGTAAAACAGAGTAAATAAGGCAGCGGATAAAACTAGCATTTCAAAACCATAGTCAAGTTACATCAAAGTACTTGTTCATTATTTTCCCATAAAACAAAGTCTAGAACATAAACTGAAAACTTGAAAAAATAATATAAAGTAACTATCCCCAAAGTAGCATAAGGCCATAGCATGCTCAAACCATACGTGAGCTATCCAGAAAAGCAGCAAAAGATCCAGCTAAGTAACAGTGTTCCCACCCTGCAAACCTGGGGGGGGGGAAACGGAAGAAAAGAGGCGAAAGAAAACGGGTCAGTCAAAAAGACTGGTAAGTCCTATCTACTATTAGTATAAAAACTAATAAAGTTAACTGAACATGTAAATCAGAGATGAGATGTAGGGTGATAACTGGCATGGTGAAAAGTTAACTGGATAGATCAAGTGTGGCATCGCATATACAAGGTTAAGTTGCACCAGGTGTGTACTAGTATTCCAATCCATGTCAAGTATAAACAAGAAATGATCCCTTGGCCCAAAGCTGGCCCACATCATGAGATGACCTAAATCGAGGTCCAACTACTCGGTCTAGTCGATCGGCTCCCTATAAGCCTAACTCGTCAAGTGTCGGTGTCATACGGTCCAAACATGAAATGTAGTCGACTGTGCTAGGTCCACCCTAGGGTGTATCCGGCCCTAGGGTGTCAACCACTGACACGAAACAAGCACGCACAGTCAAAACCTACTGGTGCCCAAGTCTGTCTTTCATCCCCGGACAATGTGCACGACCATGGTCCGTCGGAATCTACTATGGCGCACCTACTTTTGCCGTCTTTTTGGTCGCTTACACTCCAGCCCAGTAATCGTGCCCCACCCTAGCCTAGTCCCTAGGGTATCCGATACTCCCTAGTGGGTTACTACTGAGAAGGACCGCGTAACTAGGGTTTTCTAGTGGGTTAAGTGTGGTTAACCCCATCCAAACCATGTACCAAGTTGGTTAAGTGTTCCAAAAAAGGTTCACGACTTAACCCTATCCAACTAAGCATTGGGTTGGTTAAGTGTGTCCATGTTGACTTAACCCTATCAACCCATCATGTTTACGTGGTTAAGTATATTCAAGTGGTCCATGACTTAACCCTATCATGTGGCATTTATTAACTTAATGCACCCCAACCTCTCACATTAGACTTTGTTGTGGTTACTAGTTAAGCCGGGCGGGTCCGGGTAGCTTTACACCACAACCTAGTCTAACCTCGGGTTTTAAGTGCGATATGACCAACTACTCACATTGGGTCCTATTGTTTGTAGCCACTACTTAAGCCGGTCGGTTCCGGGTAGATTTATGCTACAAACTCAACCCAACCTCGAGTTGGCCACTTTCATGTTTTCTACATGTCATGTCCACGTTCGTGTTTTCAAGAATAAACACATGTCAAACTTTCATGTCATATTTTCAAGTCATGTTCTCATGTTATTTAAGTTTGCCCAACTACCCATACGTATTCCCATCGCACGTAAATTCGCATCACGCAAATAGATCAAAGAGGGAACATAACAACATGACAAGGGGGGTATAAGATGGCTAAGTCTATCACAAGTTAAACATGGTGATATTTGAGGCAAAGGTGTTCAACATACTAGCATATGGCCTCAACATGTTTGATGGCATAAAAGGTGACTTGGCCTCATACATATAAAATAGCATAAGGGTGATTTGGCCACAAGCATGCATACTAGCATAAGGGTGCTTTGGCCACAAGTTAAACATGGTGGCATATGAGGCAAATGTGCTCATAAACTTGCATACTACATTATGAGCCTCAAAACATGCATGATATCAACTTTAGCAAATAGGTGAAACATGATTATGAATGACATAGGATGATGGCTAGAAGTTCGCATATAACATTATATGCAAGTTATCATAAAGGTTATGAGAGTTCTCATGTTGTATAATGCAACATTTCAACATAAAGCTTATAGCTTATAGCCCACAAGGTCAAGGTGATAGGTTTACAAACATGCATATCATGATATGATCAAAGCATATATCATACTTAGGCCCAAACTCAACTTGCAACATATCACATTTAACTTCATAGTTAGAATCTAAGAGTAGTATAGGGCTTACAATGAGCGGTTATGCGATCTAGATCAATATATATAAAGATTGAGATGAAGCCACAAGCAAAATCCGCAAAGAAAATAATAAGCTCCACTTAAACGCCTTGAAACAAGAAGTAATAACCCCAAAGACAAAGAAAGGAGGCTCTTTTACTTAAGAAAGATGTCTCTTTTATGAAATAGATTGATATGAGACACTCATGCTTTCATGAAGAAGATGGAGGCCAAGATTGAGAAATATTTTGACATAGTTTAGTTGTAGGAATGATTAATGAGGGTTTAGGCTAGGTCTAGGGGCCTTTTTATAGGTGATTAGGTTAGTTTAGACCATAGGATTAACCCTAAAACACATCAGGTCCGTCAAATCTCGTCAGAAGCTTCTAGAGCAGACTCAACACGTCACAAATGGTGCACCAGAAAAACTGGTCCGACCGGGGGGGTCGACCCCTGGGTCGACATGGGTGTCGACCCATGGGTCGACATGGGTGTCGACCCATTCGGGGGGGGGGGGGTCAACACTGGTGTCGACCCTGCCTGGGGCGGGAAAATTCCCGCCCATCCTGTTTGGCTGAAATTCGAATCCGAATTCGAATTTGAACTGTTTTCGGGCTTAGAATTTTCTGAAAACTTCATTGGGCCATAACTTGGTCATACGGACTCCGTTTTTCGAAAACTCGGACACTATTTCGCGTATTTTTTCGAGACGAACGCAATGATGCAGCCCGTTTCCCTTGATTCAGATTTTAGGATTTAATTCTGCCTTGATTTACATTATAACATGTTATTAAAAATACGGGTTGTTACATACTTTCAACTGTCTGCCTCCATAAGCTATTACCTTCCTTCTTGCATCAAGACAACACCTAGTCCCGTTCCACATGCATCCATGTATACGGTAAACATCTTGCTCCCATCCGGCAATGTCAGAACTTGGGCTGTTGTTAGAGCTCTCTTTAATCGTTGGAAAGCAATATCACAATCCAAATCCCAATTGAAAGTTAGGTTCTTCTTCGTCAACTTTGTAAGCGGAGCTGAGATTTTTGCAAAGTCTTTGACGAACTTTCGGTAAAAGCCCGCTAGCCCGAGGAAGCTCCGGACCTCGGTCGCATTCTGTGGAACCTTCCAATCTTGCACCGCAACTGCTTTTGCGTGGTCCATGGCTAACCCTTCCTTGGATACAACATGTCCAAGAAATCTTACTTCCTCTCTCCAGAAGTGGCATTTGGAGAATTTGGCTTTCAACTGATGTGCTCGAAGAGTATCCATGACTTCTTTTAAATGCTGAGCATGCTCTTCCTCACTCTTTGAGAAAATCAAAATGTCATCTACGAAGACCACCACAAACTTATTGAGGAACTCCCTGAATACCCTGCTCATCAAATCAATGAAGTAAGCGGGTGTGTTTGTCAGGCCGAAAGGCATGACAAGCCACTCGAAGAAACCATCAGGAGTTCTGAACGCGGTCTTATCAATGCTGTCTTCAGCCAACTCAGCTGATGAAACCCGGTAGCTAAATCTAGTTGGGAGAAAACCGATGCACCTACAAGCTGATCGAACAAGTCATCTATTCTTGGAAGTGGGTGCCTATTCTTCTTGGTCAACTTGTTTAGCTCCCTATAATCAATGCATAGGCGAAGCGAATCATCCGCTTTAGTTGCAAACACTACTGGAGCACCCCATTCAGAAATACTCCGCCTTACAAACCCCTTCTCAAGCAACTCTTTAACTTGCTTGCTGAGTTCTTTCCTCTCCCTTGGAGCCATGTGTCTAACGGGTAAAGCAACGAGTTTTGCATTATCAACAAGGAATATGCGGAAGTCTATCTCCCGCTTCGGAGGTAACCCATTTACCTCTTCAAAGACATCCAAGTATTCGCGAACTACTGTAACAGACCGCAAATTCTCAATAAACGCATCAAGAGATACTAGATAGCTAAGCATAACAGCATTCATGGGATTACAAGAAATTTCGAGAGTGTTACCGAGGCGAGTCATGAGTCTAACCACTCTCCTTGCACAATCGAGGATGGCACCATTACTGGATAGCCAATCCATGCCTAGAATCAACCCATAGCCCGTGAAGCCCAAAACATAGGCATTGCATCTAAACCCCACACTTAGTATTGAAATTTCCAAATCCAAACAAATTATTGAAAAATAAGTTGAGCCCCCGATTGGATTTGAAACAACCAAGGGATCCTCTACTAAACTGGTGTCTAGGTGCAGAGATTGAACTAAAGTAGTAGATATAAAAGAGTGCGATGCACCAGAATCAAAGAGTCTACGAACATGATGATCAAAAAGATAAACTAAGCTCTTAATAGAAACATTTCTACCACGTTCTTGCGGAGGTACCATGAGAGCATGAACCTGCCCTCTAGAAGTAGATCTACCTCTCTGCCCTTGCCCTTGCTTTCTTGGGCAGTCCCTAGCCATGTGTCCTGCCTCGCCGCAATGGAAACAACCACCCATCTTCCTTTTCTTCTTCCTGCAGTCCTTAACCAGATGTCTAGTAATGCCACAAAAATTACACTTCATCTTGTCACGGGTTTTGTTTTTCTTCCCGCCCTTCTTGGAATCTGTCTTCTTTCTATGTGATCCTTCCCCTTTCTAATCCTATGATGCTTCCACCTTTGTCTCCTTCTTGCCAACCTTATCTTCTTCTTGTAACAGTGCCATGTCCACCAGTCTCTCATAAGTCACACCCATAGGTATATGGGACATAACTAAGCTGTGCAGTGGCTCATTCAACCCTTTAACAACCTTCTTATGTAGAGTGTTCACTAACTCCAATCCGAACCTTGCCAACTGATTGAATTGATTAACGTATTCCTTGACCGACATACTTCCATGTTTGAGAGCTAAGAACTTCTCCATTTAAAGGCTTCGTTCAGCTTGTGAGAGGAATTTCATTTCAAACCTCATTCTGAAATCCATCCAAGTTTCAACTGGTCTTTCAGCGTTAGTAACTTCCCATCAATAGGAAGCTTCGCCTTTGAGCAACCACACGGCCAACTGTATCTTATGTATATCATCCACTTCGAAGATATCAAACAAATCCTCAGTTTCTTTGAGCTAGTTTCTTGCTTCCACGAAGAATTCATTTCCATTAAAGTTCTTTCCACCCATGGCTTGGAAGTCCCTACATATTTTTGAGAAAGCATTTGCTCAAGGAGGAGGAGGAGGAGGAACCGCAGCAGCTGGGGGAGGAGGAACGTCTGCTGGAACTGTGGCGTTAGCCCTATCCTCTAGGTACCTTCTGAACCAGCTAGGTACCGGCATGCCCTCTAGAAGGTTAAGATCCCCAGACATGCTGAAACGAAAAAGGAAAGATTCAAAACAAAGGATAAAAAGAAAGTGCATATGGCTTTGGGGGATTATGCCTTTTTTTAAAATAGAACACTTCTTCTTGAAAATTGCTTCTTTAAATTTCTTTTTGAATACAGTTTTGAATTTTTTTATCTGATCTGGTAAGCCTTTGCTCTGATACCAAGTGAAACACCCCACCTCCGTTAAGGTCACTCACAAAGGGAATGCCTTAACTTTTGTGGAGCATTGTAGCTAAAAGACACAGATAATTTACAAGACAGACATATATAAGCAGCGAAAAAAAACTAACTTTATTTCAAATGTGGTTCATAACAAAACATTACAGCAAACTGTTTCAAATCAACTTCCAAGTCATTACATCAGAATCTCCGTCTTGGTTATTACATAAAGAAGTATATAAAAAAATAAAACTACATAAATCCCTAAGTGGTAGTGTGTCCAAAGCCATAGCCAAAGATAAGAAGTTCCAAGCTATACATCATGAAGTCTTCAAGCTTGGAAAGATGAACGGTCCAAATTATGCCGAGCTATTCCCTCCTTGGGTACCCAGGGGGGAGGGAAGAAAAGAGGGCGAAAGAAAATGGGTCAGACATAAGTCTGGTATGTCCAGTGATTATTCAGCATGTAAACTGATAAGAGAACCATGACTTGAATAAACTGGACACAGGACAATAACAAGGAAATAAGGTAACATAGGATAAGGTAAGATAAACAGGGCAAGATAAACAAGGCAAGATAAACTAATCATACTATCACACTCATGTCCATATTCTCTGCACCTACTAGATATTTCAACCATTATCATGAGTTCATACCCAGCGATTCCTTTTCATTGATTGGCTCCTACTTGCACGCGTTTTCCACTTGTGTCATACGGCCTCGCTCGATTATAGATACCTGTGTTGGTCCCACTATGGGTGTATCAAATCCTATGGTGGCAACCCGACATGATTCAAGATGCACAGTGTATAACTACTAATGCTTAGTGCCTGCTTTTTACAATCCGGAGTACATGCGCGACCGTACTCCGTCAGAACCTACACTGACGCACCAACCGCCGTCATTTTGACCGCTTATAATCAGCCCAGTAATCGTGCCCCACCCTGCCTAGTTCAGGGTACCATGATACATCTATGTGGATTACTGCTGAAATGGGTCCCCGTTACTAGGGTTTCTAGTCAACATGTTGTATTGGTTAAGTGTCCAAGTTAACCTAACCCCACCCATCAGTTTAGTTAACATGTTGCATTGGTTAAGTGTTGCCTTAATTAACTTAACCCTACCATTCCTGACTTAGCTTTAATTCATTTATTAAAGCACCAACCACTCACATTAGACAGGAATTGTTGCGGTTACTGGATGTTTCGGTTAGGTCCGGGCAGTTTTACACCGCAACTCAGTCTAACCTCGGGTTCCTTTAGGCTCGATCCACTAACCTCCCACATTAGATATATATTGTTACGGTTGCTAGATGTGACGGGCGGTTTCGGGCAGTCTTACACCGTAACTCAATTTAACCTCGGGTTAGGCATATTCTCTTTTCTAAATTTACATATTTACCTCTTTATATTTATATGTAAATTATTGTCATTCAAGTCAAGCCCCACTTTCCTTTTTAAATCAAGTTCACAATTTTGGATATAAAAATTTATACCACTTTATGCCATATAACATTTACATGTTCATGAGCCAAATATGCCAATTATATATAATTTCATATTTTTCCCCAACATTACCCCCGTTAAGCGTTCGTATAAATCACGTAAAATGTTAGGCTCGATACATAGCCTAACTTATACACAAAAGGGGAAAAGGAGGAACATGTAATAATTCCAACATCATAAAAATATGGATCTAACTACACATGTGTCATATGAATATGGCATAGAACAATATACACTTAATTATGAACTTGCAAATTTAGATCTACTCAACTTGAATCATGAAATAGGGGTTTTACATAAAATTACATAAACTTAACATTAGGCATGTAATTGTGAACTTTGCAAATTAGTTGGATCTAATCAAACATGAACCTAATCATATTAGCATATAGTTTTGGGTCATATATGTGAACATGATTGAACTTGCATGAAATTCCCAAATTGACATACAACATATAGATGTCATTACCAAATCATGCGACATAAAATGTCATCGCCCAATTATACAACATAGTATGCCATCGCCAATTTACACAATATGATATCCACCGCTAAATTTGTAACAACCCGAAAATCTGGGCCAGTTTAAAATTTTTATTTTGGCAATTTTAACGAATTTTTAACTTTTAAAATAGATTATTTTAAATAATATCGACAGAAAATTTATTTTGAATTTAATTAGAACGTATATATTATATACGTCGTCGTTAGAATATAAATAATTATATATAATTATATAAGGAATTGAAAATGGCGCGGTAGTTCGATAATTTGATTTCAAACTTCAATTGAATGTACCGGGTGCAAAACAATCCGGATTTTAGTGAAACCAAAAACATTAGGATCTAATTGATAATACCTTTCCAACGAATCCGACAAATCAAAATTTCATAGCGGGAATCAAAAGATATGTCCAGTTGAAAATTCTGAATAGTCGCTATGGAATTCAGGCCCTTAAAAATGGAAATTTCGCAAACGACCTCGGATTTGGACGAAACCACTTTTTTTGGGCCCGGGATGTAAATCTATTGCTAGGTTTCAAATTTCATTATTTTTCAAATCAATATGTGAGCGTGGCAAAGGAAAACGCGTTTGACCAGTTTCAGTTGATTTTAATCGACTGGAAAATGGCCATTTTTCCAACGGTCTCAGAATTCGACGAAACTAGTTTTGTTAAGACCGTATCGTCAATACGAAGCTAGGAAATATTTTTCTGGGATTTATAGAGTTCGCATGTGACCCCGGTAAATTGAAATGCGCATTCAAATTCAATATATAGAGTTATATTTTGATTTTGACGAAAACTGATCGAAACGATCGAATCAGCCTACGATACATATCCCATTGTGTTCGGAATGGGGGTAATTAGCTAGGGGCGATAGTCGTTGGGTTCGATTTTGAGTAAGAATTGAAAAAGAAACTTTTTGAATTTAAAAATAAAATTAAATATAAAATTCCTTATTACCCACCACTCTCTCTCCCTTCACAGTCAAACGCAGTCAAAGTAAAAAAAAATGTCGTGACCTAATCAACCCGTCGCCCCCATTCACTATCACGCGCCGCCCCTCCAGCCAGGCCGCCACCGCTTCCGACACCTCCAGCCGACCCCCCCCATCGCCGACGCCTTCTCCCTGCCAGCGCCGACTGCTCCGGCGTCCCCTTCAACAAACCCCCAAATCCACTCAAACGACCATCGACACACCCCATGGACCCACGCCAGACCACCTGACCACCTCCGACGCACCTCCCCTGCCGCCTATAGGCTTCGACGCAGACACCCCCAAGTTGAGCCACTGCTTCCGACTGCTCCGGCGCCGACAAACTCCGGAGAGACACTCCCACCCCCTTCCTTCCTAGTGTAAGTTTTATTTTGTTTTCTACTTTGTTTTATTTATTTAATGTAATTAAAAATAGGGTTTTTTATAGTGATTTTAAATTCAGTTTTAATTAGTTAAAATCAATTTTTTTTAAGCTTTACTTTGTAAAGTTGATATCTTTATTATAGAAAAATCGAATTTTTATTTACTTAAAGTTTGAATTTTTAAATATACAAAGAAACGATTTTTATTAGGTTAAAGATATAATTTTTATATAGTAGAAATATTAAAGATGTCATTTTTATAGAATAGAGATAATAAAAATATAATTTTTTATAAAGTAGAAGTATTAAAAATATGATCTTTATAAAAACACTATTTTTATATAAGTAGTGTATTGAAAATAAAGTTTCTATATAATAGGGAATATAAAAATATTATCTGTATATAGTAGAGATAATAAAAATTCGATTTTTATATGGGTAGCGAAATAAAATTTCGATCTTTATATATGAAGTAAAATAAAAATATGATTTTTATTTATTGAAATGAAGAAATAAAAATATAATTTTTATTTGAACAGCGTGAAAAGAACTGCCTTGGAATTGCAAGTGGATCGAAAATTATCAACAGTTCAGAAGCAAAGCACGGCGGAGTGGAACCCTCTGTGAGAACTTCTCACCTTTAAATTTTAATTTCTAGTTATATAAATATATACTAGGATGCAGACGGTGTTTAGTAGCACCCGACACCCGTCGTCCACAGACCATGGACGACTTGTATGCTTGTTTGATTGATTGCATGTTGTTGTGAAAATTGATTGTGTGATATGATGTGAAATGAAATAAAATATTTTATAGTGGAAAATATTTGATAGTTAAAAATAGAATTTTTAACATGTATATGAAATGAAATAAAAATAAACAAATCGGACGATTTGTTTATATACACACATTTGACTGATATTGATTGGGACGATAAATTTTACACATCGCCCAACTGCAATTGATTGTTTGAAACCCCACACGGGGATTGGGATGATATTTGACGTACACTAATCCCGATTGTTTAGTTGTATGTCGATCGATGGATTGACAGACTGTTATGAGCGTTAAATATTTATATTTGATGCTTATACAGTGTAGAATGCACTTTGGATGATGGTTGATTATTCATCGTTGTTATTGTATACATGCGTTGTAGAAAATCCATATAATTAACATTATATGGTAATTGATTGGGCCTCATTCCATATTTGAAATAGAAATATTTGAAATAGAAATATTTGAAAAAGAAATATTTGAAATGGAAATATTTGAAATAGAATATTTGAAAATAGAAATACATGAAGCCGTGTTGATTAGATTGACGCCATTTTGACGTGAACGATATTTATATCGATTTTATTCATTTTATAATGAATATCGAAAGTGATTTCAAAATCTGATATTTTGAAAAGAATTGGAATTCGAATTAAATTGAATAGGAACGAATTCGAATTGAAATTGAATATAAATAAATTCGAATTGAAATCGATTTGAAAAGAATTTAAAACGAATTTATATTGTAATATTCAATTTTGATTAGAAATTGAATATGAAGTTGAAACCATTTTGAAAACGAATTTAAAACGATTTATAAATCACGTTTTTAAAAGGAAATCGACGAAGTATATATTATATATATTATATAAATAATATAATGGCCTGAATAGAACGCGCCGCGCTGCGGCAGTTCGCGAATTTCGACCATTGACTTCGAACGGATATTACGGCAGATCCGACCGTCGGATTCTCCTAAAACCGGAACCATTGGGTTCGTATCGAAAAGAGCTTTCTAACGAATATTAGAAATTTGAAATCTAACGGTTGGATTTGGAATTATGTCCGAATCAAATTTGGAAAAGGTCGATGTAAGTGCAGTTCGATAGCCATTGATGGAAATCGACTGTACGGGCCTTGATAAAATTATTAAAAATAGTAATAATTTGTGTAAAATCATAAGAAATGATTTAGAAAGAATTGGGATGAAAAACTCCATATTTGAAAAGATAAAAATAGATTTTTATCGAAATGAACTAGTTTTGAACTAGGATTAAAATCCTATTTATTTTTAAATAAATAAATTGGATTTGAAATGGTTTTGAAAATAACCAGAATTTCCAATAATTGCATTGGAATGGGTTTGAATCGAAATTGTCTTCGGAATATTTCGATGTTAGATTTCGTGATTATACAGATGTTGTTATGGAAATTTGAAAGATATTTATATATCGTTATTTCCAATACGATATCTGTTGGTCGTAGAATTTGATATTGAATATAAGCCGATATATTTTCTATTCAGAGCCTTGTGTTTAATATCAAATGTGATTTGGGTTTGTCGTGAATGGTGTCTTCATTAACACTGTTCTTAAGCCCAGTTGAGAAAAGATTAAATCTTTCTATTTAGATTTAATGAAGTGTACCAATTAAATAATATTTAGTTGGAATTGAATTCGAATTGATTATTGGGTTTATCGTGAATAGTGTTTTAAATAACACTCGTTCTTTAACCCGATAATTAATAGAATGTGATTTTGGGTTGTCGTGAACGGTATCTTCAATAATACTGTTCTTATACCCAAAGGAGTTAAGAAAATCAGAAACTAACTGGAGATTAGTTGAGTTGAATGGTTTCTGGGGTATTGATCTGATGTTGGTTTCGGCCTTCGGGGTTAATATTTGGGGAATTATTCTCTTGATTAATTTACGGTTAGTGACTGACGAATTGGAATGAGGCGTATGTTGTGTTTATGTAACACTTATTTAAATTATACGCGAGTTATTCGGAAAGACCGGGTTTATCCCATTCTGAATAACTGATACGACGATAAGTCGAAGATGAAGACGGTGGTCGAAGACCGGAAGTCTTCACGTCGTTTGGGTGATTACTGATGATCTTGATTGGGATGTACACCCAAGAAGATGGAAACAATTGGTGATTGTCCAGACGTACTTGGAGATCGATGGATATGCGGGGTACTAGGTGCCTCCGGTTTCGTTCAGACCCAGAACGGACTTGTAAATGGACTGTGTGTCTGACATCGGATTTCATTCTATGTGGCTGATATCGGTTGCATAGAGTGGTTTGCCTGTGTGGCATGCTAAGATGCAAATGATCAAGGCTTCTGTTGAAAACCAAAGTCTTGTGGTTGATGATCGAAGCATGGCCTTTGTGGCGTAGCTTTGTTTAACGTTTACTTCACGAGTTTCACACCCGGTATGGACCAAAAACGGGAGACGGGTCCTCAGGGAGGACTTGCGTTTCTTTCTAGTTAGAAGTGGCGTCAGTGGTTTTACACGCCCTGACGAGTTTGACTTATGTGGTTGTTGCTGTTGCGAGGCGCCTCGGTTTGATCGGACGATCCGGGTCCGATGGAGTCATTTATTGGCTCACCTACGCCCCAAAGGGCGGGGAAACGCATGTTCAGGCATTTTAATCCACATCGGTGGACCGTCCCTGACGATCCAAGTGTCACTCGAGCTCTGATCCTGAGGGGCGGACTAGAGCGTCTTGAATCGGTTGAGTACTATCTTTTGCCTCGGTTCATAGATGGAAATCCAATTCCCAAATACGTGACACTTGCGGTTTTGATTGTAGAGCCTAGTATGGCGACATCATATATGGTACCCATGCCGTCTATGATTGATACTTATGATTTGAAGTTATTTTATACACTATACACTTATAATAGTATCAGAAGATTTGTTTTAAACGTATCAAGCATTCTTTGGCTGTTATAAGAGAAAACCATATCCCCCGGTTTGCGTTGCATTGTGTGATAGGACCTTGGTCTTATAACAGCTTCATTTTTCTTTATTTAGCATTGCGCTGTTTGTTTTATGCACTGGTATTCTTGGGAGGAAACCCGTTCCGTGTGATACGGCGTGGCCCCTTGATTTACCTAACTTTAAAATAAAGATTAATAACTGTTTTAGTTCTCACACCAGTCACATGACTGACCTGGAGTTTATTGTTTTAACCTAAACTCTGGGTGCCCCTATTTTCCGCACGGGCAGCTAGTAGTTTTGGTTTTGCAGATTTATATTCACAGGATCCTGGTTTACAGCTGGAATGATATCCGGAAAGCTCTGTATCCGTATATCACCTTCAGTTGTGCTTTGTATTATTTTCCGCTGCTATGTAATATATTGTAATCTCTGATATTTATTGAATTGTAATTTATTCATTTATACTCTGTATATTCTTGTATCTGATGGAATTGTTGTAATAAACAATGAAATGTTCTTTTATATGCGTTCTGTATTGTTGTGTTCTCGAAACGATCAGGCATTTCGAACGGTCTAGATCGGTTTAGCGACTGGTTCGGATCGAGCGAAATTCCTTTTCGTCACAAAATTATACAAATGGAATGTCATCGCCAAATTACACAATATGATACCCATCGCCAAATTATACAACATGATATGTCATCGCCAAATTACACAATATGATATTCATCGCCAAATTACAATATGTCACTGCCAATTTTTGTCATCGCCAAAATATACAACATAATTTGTCATTGACGAATTATACAACATATGGATCTATTTCAAAGCATTTAACATTTATCATTATATTACATACAACATGATCACAAACATGATAAGAGTCATGGTCTTAATCAATTCAGTTTTAACAGAAAGGATAGCATAGATTTACATTAGGCAATGTCCTACATCCAGTTATTTAATCACAATTCTAATATCGTTTAGGTCTAAATGATAACTGGACTTACAAAAAGGAGGCTAGTATTGAGTTTTAGGATCTGTATTCTGAACTTGAATAGCTCTCCTTTGTTGTAGACGTTGAATTATCATAGTTGAATTAGATTTGATTTGCAATTCCTACTTGCTTTCGAGTTGCATGAGAATGGCTGCTACTCTAGGTTGAGTGTTGACAGCATGACGGTCTTAGGAATAATTTTGTGCGGCTTTAGGGTTTAGACTTAGGTTGCTTATATAGAAGTTTGATTTAATAGGAGCCGTCAGATTAACCTAGAGCAAATCAGAGCCATTCAAACCTAAGAGAACCAACCAGAATGTGCCACGCAAGCCCTAATGACATAGCAATTCGTCATAGGAGAAAACACGTCAGATTTCAGATCTGACCCGAGGGGGAGGTCGACCCCAGGTTGACCTGTATGGGGGGAGGTCGACCCCCTTGTCGACCTCTTGGTCGACCTAGCCTTGGGCGGGAAATTTCCTACCCAACCCGCTTCTGCTTCTAATTTTGAATTTTGAATTTTGAATTTTGAATTTTCTGAACTTTATTTTGAGCTGTTTATTTAAAATTCTGAATCTTCTGAATGTCATAACTCCTTCATACAGATTCCGATTTACGCAAACTCGAACTCTATCTCAAGCAGAATTCCGAGGCGAACGCAATGGCATAACCCGTTTCCCTTAATCCTCGCATTTGTAATTATTTGTTCTTTAATTCGTTACTTTAATGTTTACAGAAAATACGTGGTGTTACATGGAGATAAAGGTTCTCCTTGTCGTATTCCTCTACTTTATGAAATATAACCACTTGGAATTCCTTGGACCATAATAGAGAAGGTAGGAGTTGAAATACAATCGTAAATTATGTTAATAAAATGAACAAGAAATCCTATCTTTGCCATTACAAAACATATAAACTCTCTACTTATCTTGTCATACACCTTGTGAAGGTCGATTTAACACAAAATTTTCTCACCCCTTGTTTTTTAAAATCTCTTTGCAACTCGTTGGCAAGTAGAATGTTTTCTCTAATTGATCTAGATGGTACAAAAGCACATTGATTCTCAAAAATAATATAAGGCAGGAACCATTTTATTCTTCTACACAAAATTTTACTAAATTTTTGTAATACAAATTACAACATGTTATTTGTCTATAATGAGGAATTTCTGAAGGCCTTTCTACTTTTGGAACAAGAGTAATAAAATATGGTTCAAATTCTTAGGCAATTTAGCAGACCGAAACATTGCAAAGCTGACAAAAGATTATGTTTAATCTCTTCCCAGTGTAGAATAAAAAAAATTGAATTAAAACCGTCTGGCTCTAGACTAGCATCTATATGAACAGAATTGACTGCATATTTAACTTCTTCCAGTGTAATGGGTTTTAATAATACCTAATGACCTTGCTCGTTTATATTGGATATAGCTTGGAAAGAAGCAAAATCAACAACATTATTGCCATTAATCAAAGAACTGTAATACTCAATAGTCACCTTCGCCACTTCTTCCGGTTTATAAAGCAGATTTCTTTCTGAATTTATCAAAGCTTTTAGATGATTTGTATACTTCCTTGTTGACATTTTAGAGTGAATGTACTTAGAGTTTGTATCGCCATCTTGCAACCTAGAAAACTTCGCCTTCTGCTTAAAGCCCCAGAATTTAATTTGCTTTTGAATAGCCAAAGCTTTCTTTGCCTCAATCATTTTCTCATATAACTCTAAGTTCTCTGGATCAGAATTAGACGTCACTTCACTTTTTTTGAAGAGAATTTCAACCTCTGGTAATATATCATTATCCTTAGGCCTAGTTTTATTCCAGTGTTTCAATTCCACCTTGCATGCATCTATTTTTTGCTGAAATATGTAACTAGGAAAGCTCCAGCTACTAACTTGAAGCCCTTTTTGAACACATTAATTATAACCCACTTTGTTCTGCCAATTATTCGCATACCTGAAAGGGAAACCCATTGAAATAGATGTAGAGATTAAATCTAGAAGGAGAGGATTATGATCACTTGACAACTGAGATAAAGACATAGCTTTCATATTAGTGAACTTCTATAAACATGCGTGATTTACAAATATTTTATCAATGTTACTAGTAATTCCTCTACGCCTCCAAGTGAAAATGAACCCAAATGTCGTATCTCTATCAATTCAGACTGTGTGATGCAATTATTGATAGCTTTGATATGTTGAAAAGGAACAACAAGCCCTCCTTTTTTATCCAAATGAACGTACAATTGTTAAAATCCCCCATTTGTACCCATTCCTCATTAACATTTTCTGCTTCACTTTTTATGTACTGCCACAAATTTTACCTTTCCTGATAGCTATTACTAGCATAAACCACAGTAAAAACAGTAGAGAGCCTACCTATATTGCTAGTTTGCACAGTTAAATGCTGAAACGAAGAAAAAATAACAGAAATCCTCAAAATATCAGAATTCCAAAGCAAAAGGATTCTACCAAAAAAACTGTGAATCATCATGTGAAATAAACTCTCAACCACTTGGAATTAATTTCCTAAAATTAACCATATTAAATCTACTTAACTTGTTTTCTACTAAACCAACTAATGTTGGTTTAAATTTTGTCCGAAGAGATAACACGTCACGCATTCTTGTCGGCGTGTTCATCTCTCTGACATTCCATGTCATAACCGTCATTTAATAGATGAATTGCTTCTTAAATCTCTTTTAGAAGGAGCAGTAACATTTACCTTCTTAACTTTCACATTGCTAAATAATCAGAATTAGCTGAAACCCCAAACGAAACATCCTGATTTTCCATTTCTGGAGGCTCTTTAGTTAAGTGATCAACTACAAGACCTAAGTCAATAGGAATTAATTTTTGAGGCAGTTCTGAATTGAGAAAGTCCAAATCGCCATCATCATTAACTCTCTCAAAGTTATTTCTATTATCTTTTGTATTTCCAACTTCTTGAGCACTCCCACTAGATGATCCCACCTCCTTCTGCTTAAACACCCACACAGGATCCTTAGAAACTTCATGAACAACTGATTTATGACCAAATTTACTACATTTATCACATTTATAAGGTAAATATTCATACTCGACACCTATCTCCTTCGGTAATTCATTATGCAACTTAATAGGAATTTTATCAACCAGTTTAGAGTCTAAATCAATTCCTACTAAAATTCTGGCATATTTGGTTACTTTCTTACTCGCTGTATTTGCATCAACTCGAATTGGATCCCCAATATAGCTAGAGATAGACGAAAAGGCTTCATTCGTCCACATTTCCATTTGCATATTATGCAATTTTATCCAGATCTGAACTCTTTTAGCACAAAATTTATCAAATTTATAGCCAGGAAACCATTTATACACCATCATTAATCTACCAAAATACAAGTATGTTGATGTTTTCAGTACAGACATATAATCGAACACCTCCTCAAATGAACTGTATAATAAAACCTTAGAGCTATATGAACACGATAACTACCTTTAGGTTTCCACACCTTTTGCATATACTCCTTTAACTTCACCACAGGAAGCCTGAAATCCACAAGACAGATTGCATTTGTGTTTCTCTAAGACTCGGCTGAAGCTTTAAAATTTTCCTTCGAAAGCAAGACATAAGACTCCGCAGGTTGAACATAGTGAAGAGAATCATTGATTACTACATCAGCATCGTTATCTTCTACCAGATCTGTTTTTCTTTATTAGTCGATTGTTGATTTTGAGATGAGTTAGAAGAAGATTTTTGCAGGACATCGTCTGCCATTTTAGAGGAAACTAAATTTTTTTCACCATCTCTCCATATATATATATATATATATATATATATATTTGAAAATTGATACTTTCCATATATATATATATATATATATATATATATATATATATATATATATATATATATATCTTATATTATAATGCAAAACCTTGGTCAAAACATTCAAAGTGAAGCCTTTTTGGGCTTTCCTATTCTACCCTCTCTTTCTAACAACGGTAACACACTTTCCACCGGCTTCTCCGTCATTTTGACCGTTCTTCTTGGGAATGACTGTATCCCACGTTTTCACCCACTTCCTCAAACTAAATCACCGAAACATCGGCAAACAATTCATGGATGCTGCAGAATTCAAGACAACCAACTCCACATCCATCGTAATCGTTGCTGTCCCCTAGCCCTTCTACTAGATTTGCGTCAAAATCGACTTTGTGTATCATCCCCTGTGCCGATTTCACCCCTCCTCATTTTCACATCCCATTAATTCATCTGTTTGTCCATCGGTTCCATTGTCTGTAGGTACGACTAATTGACTTATGCTGCTTTGCGCTTTTGTTTATTCATGTTTCCTTCACTTTTTTTTCCTTTGACAGACAACGTTGAAGAAACCGACGTGTTAGCCGACCGGTTGCCCTACACCGATCAATGATTGCCTCCACATAAGGTTTGTTTCCCTTTTCTGTCTCCCTTTTTCGTTTTTCAATTTTTATTTTGTTCACCTGTTTTTTTTTGTAGGAACTACATCAGTTTTTTTGGCCTCTTTTTAATTTTTCTACTTTCATATGTCAATTGCATAGATTGATGTTATTTTAATTTATCAAACTATGATTCTTTTTTCATATCTGAAATTTTACTACTGTTCCTAAAAAAAATATCAGTTTGAGCTTTTGCGATTTTGTATGTAACATCAATATATTTACACGCCAAAAAATATTCAATAATCATTTATAGCCTTGGACAAATGTTTATTTGTAGGTAGGATCATAGGAGCATAAGCATGAAATTGTGTAAATGGTATGAACACACTGTAAATGCTGCTATCAAGGGTAGGTGACTACTGGGTTTTGGATGTAGAATAATGAAAGAGACGTGGAACGAAGGCAGCAACTTCAATTTTGGTATTCAGAAAGAGAAAATCACTAATTCTGAAGGTACGTGCATACATTCTATGCTATTATCACTATTGTACATGAAAAGGGAAATTTTTGGGTTGAAACTCAATAATCTAAAATCTCATATGGCAGCCATATTTGGGAATGAGTATACATGCGTTTTGATTGATTTTATCATTATATTTTACTTCTCTATGGTCTTCTTAACCCTCGATTTTTATACCATTGTATTTTATGTCTTTCTTTGTATTTAGTTCTGTCCTTAGTGTTCTTTTGCCGTGAAAAAACAAAGTAGTGCATTTCAAAATTTTATATCAAAGGACTGCATGCTAATCGTTCATTTTGGTGATATGATATGATAGTTTCAATATCAGAACCTGCTATACGAGAACAATGTTAAGATTCCGAAATTTATAAGAAATGCAAAAAAGCTGTCCAAACGATGTTTTGGGTTTTCAATTATGATATGGATCTATTATACATGGATTAAAAGTTTTTTTGGTTGATTATGCTATGTATTTGGTTTGTTTTAGGAACCTGTGATGATGAAAAGAGGATTGAATTGTTCTGCCAATTATGTTTAGACATTCGGCAACCAAACATAGGAAGAGGCTGCTGATACGATCCAAGATTTTGCTCTCACTGTGCATCTTTTGGATGATACTGTGAGTAAAAACAAATTTGAACAGAACCTTCTTGACTTTTCATTATTTTTAGGTTATATGGAGATGTTTTTGATAATTCAATTTAATTTGTCTTCTATCCATCTGCACGGAAATTATGAAGGTAGCAAGTAATGAGATTTATGGATTATTTCAAGGAGTTTGTTCCGTCAATACTTCAAAATTTCACAAGCAGTTTAAGGTCTTGATCTTTTGGCTGTTGTGCAAAAGAGTTCATTTTGAAGCTTTAACATGGTTTGCATAAGCGAAACATTCATTGCTATTTTGTATTTTAAAGAGTTTATGATATATTCATCTCTAATCTTTAATGCAACTTATTGTTTTTTCAACTAACTTTGATATGACAACATTGATTTCTTCAACAATTTGCTTTAGGCTTGCTTCAACAGCTTATAGTCGCTAATTATATTGTATGCTATTCAGCTTCCTTGAGTATTTATCAAAGTTAATTGTTTTTTCACGATAAGAGTAATAATATGCATATGCTAGAGAATTTGACTGCTTCGAAGTTTATCTGCTATAAATAAATTAAATTATTGTTTTTGTTAGATGAAAATTGACTGTCACCTGTATACCTATTTGTTGATAGTTCCTACCATATTTGAATTTGTGGCGCAACCAAACATTATTTTATAAACTGTATAAAAGTAGAAGTTTATGTGCTATTTAGGGACACCGCTAGCAGTCATCCCTTTCAACAATGGAGTTTATGTGTCTTTACTTTTCGGCTCTTTCTAGGTACTCTATATTGAGTTGCTTTACATTTCACTTATGACTCTGGTTAATTTACTTGGAGTCCATAATATAATTGTTACAACTATACATGCTCACCCTTGGCATGACTGCAAATATAACTATAAGTGATGACTTAAACATGGAGCTATATATGTAAATTATGTATAGAAGCAGGTAAAAAATGGTCAATTGCATTTCCAGCAAAATCCAATAATATGCTGTCAATGAAGGTCGTCAACGGTAAGATGGAAGGTATAGGCTCTCTTTCAATTAACTTAAGAATTGGAAGGTATGAGATGGAAGGTATAGCTGGAAACTTCCCAATACCTGTTTGCATTTCTAGATTTATATTCTCTCTAACCTATTTTGTTTTAATATTGTTGCAAGAACTTGAAATTCCACCGTCCAAGCTTGGACTGTTGACTTAAAATAATGTGCGTTAGGCATAAGATGGTATTATTGTTAACCATTGTGTTATGTATATTTTGATGCTCACTGCCTTTATATAATCCTTAAAATTCCTCCTATTCTTTCAGTCTATAAATGCCTTTTTTATTTCCATCTCAATTATTTCTTTTGCAAGTTATTATATTTAATGGACTGCGTATGGGATACAAGGCATTTTAGTTTGGGTTAAAGGTACGTCATTTGCGATACAAGGCATTTTGGTTCAGCTTAAAGGTATATCTTTAAATTATACTGCTAATAACAGTTGCAGTTTCAAGGAGTTGAATTATAACCTAGTCATTTAGAGCAGGTTAAGAAGTTTCATTTTTTGTAAACCAACATTTATACAACAAGCATTATTCTTTCTTTCAACTCACCTGACACTCGATCATCGTTACTGTATTTTAATTTCTATTGTCTAATTTATTGCCTTCCAACAATATATGTAACTCAATTGCTATATGGGGTACCAACTGGGAATTTTCTCAAAACATTTTGAGCCATCATAATTATAATCATGTAATATTGCTTACAGTTGACAAAATAACGTAGACTATGCTGAAATGGGGAAAGCATGTTGGAGAACATGGGACTTAACTGCCTACGAATTATGGTGCGTTACGTTCTATAATGATCATTGAAGAACAAAAATATAGTTGATACATAAACAACAACCGTGCTTTCTATTACATGTGTGGCCTCGGTCATATTTATCTTTGTAAAATGATTGTTTTAAACTATATGATCCAACTGACTGCAACATATCAACAAAATGAAATTCTAAGTTGTTTTGGTTTGTTAGTTTCATATCATAATAGTGTTTGTATGGTTTGTTTAATGTTTACGTATACATTGTTAAATTATGAAGGCATTTCCAACACAAATCCCAAATAACAGTTTTTTCATAAGTTGATATATATATATATACGTTAACTTATTCAACAAGGTACATAATAATTTTTTCATAGGATTTTTTTTTAAAAGGTTGGTGCTTCTAGATAAAGAAACTGCACATAACAGAAATCCATAAGACGTCTCCAACGTAAAATCCAAATAAAAACAAGGATTGAAGTAGAAATACTTCTGGAACGTTTCAGATGTAGTACACAAGATTTGAAATAAGAATATATGAACTGTATACGTATATGACTTCACCAAACTACATCTATCGACTACTGCTTGCTTACTACCATACTCTTTTTCGTTCATTTACGGTCAAATTCATCTATGCACACGCCCATCAGGCGTGCATATGTACTAGTGTATATATATATGTGTGTGTGTGTATGAAAGGCAATGTATTGCTTTGAAACATATGTGCCTATTCATATTATTGTCATTTAGAGTGTCATGCGAACGTTACAGACTGGGTTTGCAGACCCAAATGGATAGAAAAATATGTTGAATCCGAATAGAGACGCGTCGAACTCAAATGACTTTATTTCAAAAAAAATGTGCAAGTCTTTTCGCAGTTTCATCGCGAGCGAGCACCAAAACTAAAAAAAAGAATATATTACGGTAATCAGTGAGACGAGATGGACACAATGGCATACAGTTTGCAGTGTTACGATGCTTTGTTCAAAAACACGTTATGGACCTCTTTAAACGAAAAATTCGCAAGGGAAAATAATCAAATGGAGGTCAAGATGTCTGATTTTTGTGAAACGAATTGCAGATTAAAGAATAGAACGAGAACGAGAAACTTTTTCATGCTGGGACATTTTGGTTTTGGAAAGATTTTTGTTGGCGCAATTTTTGCATCCGAAAATATTTTTATGAAGCTCGAAACTTTCGATTTTTACAAAACGGGTTGCTTCATTGGACTCGTGACAACGAATAGAATAATTTTCATGTTTGTCCGGAGTGATTTCTGAAAGATTTTACAGTCGCTAGAATTTGAACTGTTATGCGCAACTTTGGATTGAAAATTGCGCAACTGACAAACGTTTAAATTTTCCAACCAAATTTGCACAGCTTCTATGTCTCACACTAAACGTATTACAAATTCCAAATTTCTGTTACGAAAAACCATAGAATAATTTTAAAATAAAAATTCAATTTAAATTGAAATTTAAATTGCTAAAAGTAGCGGATTGTTACACTATCTTTATTATCTATTCACTTATATGGAGAAGTAATCAAATCAAAGGGCAACTGGAAATACCAAACGATTTAATTAACAGAGTTGAAGAACATGAAGATTTAATTGAATTGGTAGATTTTTTTTCTACTTTCTGCTTGTACACGGGGTGTAAGAACTAAGGTTAGTGATTCTCAAACAAGTCAAACAAACAATGTCCAAGACAGTGCTCATAGGCCTGGCCAAGGGACAGTCGAGCGAGACTCCCTCTGTAACAGCTCGCATTTTACGTATCAGAAGATCGTAAAATATTTTTATTTTATTCCCTGAGGATTGGATCATTCTCATCTTTTGATATGTTGCGTATAGGGATGTGAGAAATGTCCATAATTCTTACCAATTTTATTTGTGACCATTTTGCCCCTATCAGTCTTGTACATGGCATAATTTTTGACTTAGGTCAAATGAATCAATGGGTGAGATCTGTGTTATTTGAAATGAATTGATGATTGCCTTTCCGTAGAGTGGTTACATTAAATATTTGGCTCAGCGGTTTAGGAGAAATCGCTGTTTTATGGTTTTTCGGTTGGCTGTCCAGGTTTGATAAGCCAAAATGGGCTAAATTGGGAAGGCCCATTAGGGGGTTAGTGGAAACTATAAATAGGGGGTAAGGGATATGAGAAAGGGTTTGAATTTTCTGTTCTCTCATTGGGAGGTCTTGATCTCCTCCTTCCTCTTACACCTTTCCACCATTAAAAATCAAAATCCAAGGAGGGAAATCATATACCTACACCATTGGAGGTTAGATCTACATCAACTGAGGCAGGAGTTCATCAGATCAAGAGGTTCGGTGCAAGGTGCTTGCTGTCCAGATTCAAATTTCTATCATTTGAGCTTGTTTTGGAGAATCGATGAGTGATTTACATCTCTCACATGAATGTAATGAAGTATATGAGTGTTTGTGCACGTTTCTAATCAAGTTCAAGTGTTTTCTCAAAAATCGACACCATCATATGCCTATTTTCATAAGAATCACCCTATGATCTTACTTAGCAAGTTTGTACCATAATTCCATGCTATTTCTTACATTTATGTAAGTTAGATCTCTCATTTTGATCATATGTTCATCCTAATGGTTTTGGTGAAATTTACATCATTTTAGTGATAATCATCATATTCATGTTTTTAACGATGTTATGACATGTTTATGATTGTATTTGGTGAGTTGGATGAGTTGGTTTCGTCGAATGTATCGTTTGGCGAAGTTTTGATCGAAATTAGAGTTGAAATGGAGATGTGTAGGTTTCTGGACGGCCTCAAGCTGGTCGGGTAGGTCAAGTTGTGGCTTGGGGAGCAAGTCAGGGTTTGGGTCGGTCTCAAATTTCTGGTTGTGTCGGTCTTGTTTGAAGCAACGGAGGAGCGAGTCAGTCTGAAATCCTTGTCGGTCGGGCCGGTCGGGTCGATCAGATGGTAGCAAGGCTGGTCGGTCGGGTCGGTCAGATGGGAGCAAGCTTGGTCAGTCGGGTCGATTGGTTGCTGGTCGGGTCAGTCGTAAAGTTGAAGTGGTGAAGCTTCTGGTCGGTCGGGTTTGGTCTAGTCGGTCGGCCATATACCCTGGTCGGTCATGTTTTTAACATCGCTTTTAAACGCTGTGGTTGATAGTGATAATGCTATGGTTTGTTTTCAATGGTGTCATTTTCTGAAAAAGTAGGTTGTGGCGTAACTTGGCTCGTTGATGTTGATAACCTCGAGGAGAATTCAAGTGGGAATATTCAAAGTGTTGAATGTGTTTGTTGATCGGTGTTGAACAATGAATGAGTTGACAAGTCAAAAGTTGTTAGTTGGTTGATAATGGTTGCTCGAGAAGGTTGCTTGAGCTATGAAAAGTCATCGGGTTGGATGACTAGAGATGCAAAGGCCAAGAGATTGTCATTGTCGTAAGTTATAGCAGGCTAAAAGCAGGGGTACGATAGAGACGTTTGAAAGACCGGTTGTAGGTCGAGTACCCTGGGTCTTGGGGAAAGGCCTAGTTGTCAAGCTTGGACATTGTCAAGGTTGGATATATGGAGTTTGTGCTAAAACTGGGCTTACCATTAGCCCTTGACATATGGCAAGGTTGTCTGTCATACGATTAATGATGGTTTCAAAGTAGGATTGGCGGTGATAGCCAGAGTCAGTCATGAATGATTGGTTGTTCTGTTTGTACCGTCTCATGTAGGTTGTCCAAAGTCGAAGGAGATGTTCCTTGGGTGTCTATTTGATATTAGTTTAGACCTCTGGGGCTTGTGCTTGAGAGATGTCGAAGTCGATTAGGACGGTTTACATGAGATAAATATAATCTGGATGTTATGAGTGCTTACCATGATTGAATGGGTGTTCTGTTCCATGGATGAATTGTTGACTTGTTTATTGTAAAGGTTGTCATTGTCCGATGTGGAGACGATAAGGTTTAGTTCTTCTCTGGTATTGTGGGTAGATTAGTATATTTATCTATCTATGCTCATATACTTTATTGTATATGTTTGTTAGCTATTTTATCGCTCACTTAGACTGTTGTCTAACTCAAGGTTTTATGTTTCCCTCTTATTACCTTGGGCTGTTCATCCGGACGTGGAAGGGCAGACTAGGTAGTAGGTTACAGGTGATTAGTGAGGATGATGCTGTTGTGCGGAGGCCGGCGTACCAGTTTTGTTACTATCTAGTATTTCTATTTCCGCTGTTGAGTGCTCTATGAGTGTTGTAGTGAGGACTTATGTACAAACTTTAGTATCAGTTGGATAACCTCTCAAGATGTTGAGAAAGTTTTAAAAAGTTTGCTATATGATGCTTCACTACTATTACCTGTTGTGTATGTTCTATTAAATTTTATCCTTGTGCTGTGAGTTCTACGATAGGTTCTGCTTATGTATCGTGCTTTAATGAACGCCCATAGCTTCCTGGCACACCTTTTAGTGCATTATTCTTCTTGTACAGTGCGGGGGTTGTGGGCGGTCGTCACATTTGGTATCAGAGCTCTGGTTAATAATTTTAGCCAAAGTTCTAGGACTTAATCACATATGAGAGACGTAATTGTAGATTTCAGTTGGTTGTTTACTATATATATTAGCATATATGGCAGTAGCATTTGTACTTCTTTAACAGTTATTCTTGTAAAGTGACTAATCATTTTAATATGCAGATTTAGAATGAGTCGACGTTATATGAGACATACAGTTAGGGAAGAAGCTGTACTTGGAGGGGGTAATGGCGGGGCACCTGATTACCCGGCCATGTTTGAAGCTATGATGGAAGCATGCCTTCGAAGGAACCCTCCAGTGGCAGCTACGGCTGAGGTTGGAGTTTTAGTGCCTAGGGCTATAGAATTTTCTTAGTTGTGCAAAGACTTTACATCATTGGGAGGGAAACAGTTCAACGGCACTGAACTAGTTGAAGAGGTTCAAATGTGGTTGGATACTTGTGTGAGGATCTTCAAGCACTTGGGCATTGATGATGCAACAAAGAGGGAACTTGCATCCAGGCAATTAGAGGGCAGAGCAATGGACTGGTGGGACTCTGGCACACTTGAGATATTTCATGGGAATAATTCCAAGCTAATTTTGAAGCAATGTTTATCTCCATCATGCAAAAGTCTGTTCTATTTAAGAGATTCATGGAGCTTAAGCAGAATGGTCGCCCAGTTCTTGACTATATTTCTGACTTCGAGGCTTTGTCAAAGTATGCTCGTTCATATGTGGATATTCCTTATTAAAAGAACGAGAAGTTTGTCTTGGGATTGGATGAATATCTTGGGAATCAGCTTGTGGATCACCTCGATGACAGCTTTGAGAAGACCATCGAGAAGGCTTTGAGGCATGAAAGTCTGTTTCCTAAGAAGATGTCTGTTGTTGCAGCTAAAGAGGAGCAGAAACCACAACTAGGTGGTAATAACAAGAAGAGGAAACAACAACAACAGAAAGGAAAGGATGGCCAAAAGAAGCGGAAGGGAGAAGTGACTTACTTCAATTATTGGAAGAAGGGCCATTTTGATAGTGAATGCAAGAATCCTAAAGCTGAACAGAAGTGCTTCAAGTGTGGGAAGCCGTGACATGAGAAGAAAGATTGCCCAGAATCAGCTCATGGGAAGCAAGTGGTTAAGGCTTATGCTTTAGGGGAAGTACCGTCTTCTTCAAAAGTTCTAGTGCAGAGGAGAAGGGAAAGGGAGTCGTGGTGAAAGTTACTCTTTCTGTTCATGGTGTTTTGGTTCGAGTTTCGTTTGATACTAAAGCATCACATTCCTTCATTTGCAATGAGCTTGTGCGTCGCTTGGGTTTGGAACCCGAGATATATGATAGACCATTGATCGTGACTAATCCAATTTGGGGTTCGTCCAGTTTGTGCATGTTGTGTCGTGGTCTAGTGTTGTTGAGTCATGGTTGCTCTTTTGTGTGTGATTGCTTTGTTCCCAACTTCGCTGGGTTTGGTATCATTTTGGGAATAGATTGGCTCAAGAGGTATGCGACAAGGGTGAATTGCGAGAAGCTAGAGGTGAGAGTCGGGGATGTGGAAGGACAAAAAGTGTTGATAAAGTATAAGCGCAAAGAGGGTGTCTTCGTTAGCTATCTATATTCGCTTGTGATTCCACAAGAAGACTTGTCATCTATGCTGATCACTATGGAGTATGAGGATGTCTTTGGCGAGGTCAAAGGGTTACCGCCGCATCATGAGATCGAGTTTAGGATCGATTTAGTCGAGGGTGCTAGACCAATCGTTATGCCTCTTAGGAGGATGACACCTAAGGAACAGCGAGAGTTGGAGGTGCAAGTTCGAGACCTTCTTAGGAAGGGATTCATTCGGAGAAGTGTTTCTGAATGGGGTGCACCAGTCATGTTTGCAACCAAGGCAGATGGCTCATTAAGATTGTGCGTGACTATCGTGAGCTGAACAAGGTGACTAAAAAGAATAAATATCCGTTGCCAAGGATTGATGACTTGTTCGATCAGCTTCACGAAGCCAAAGTGTTTTATCAAATGAATTTGGCAATGGGATTTCACTAGTTGAGGGTGGCTAAGGATAGTGTGCCAAAGACTAATTTTAGGACACCATCTAGTTTCTTTGAGTGGTTGGTGATGCCATTTGGGTTGACTAATGCGCCAGCATATTTCGTGGGTCTTATAAATAGAGTGTTCAAAGATCAGTTGAATAAGTTTGTTCTTGCGTTCGTGGATGATATTTTGGTTTACTCCAGGAATGAGGAAGAACACAAGACGCACTTGAGAGTTGTGCTAGAGATCTTGCGAAAGCATCAGCTAAAAGCTAAGTTCTCGAACTGTCACTTCTAGAAGGATGAAGTGGGATTCCTAGTCCATGTAGTTTCTGTAAAGGGGATAGCGGTTGACCCTGCTAAAGTGCCAGCAATCCAAGACTGGGATAGACCTAAGAATGCGACGAATGTACGAAGTTTCCTTGGGTTGGCTGGTTATTACCAACGGTTTATCAATGACTTCTCCAAGATAGTTGCACCATTAATGGGATTAACGAAGAAGAACCAAGTGTTCACATGGGATGCGAGGTGTGAACAAGCTTTCAGAACCTGAAAGAGAGACTAACGAGTGCACCTATGTTGATCATTCCAAGCGGGAATGAAGAGATGATGGTGTATACCGATGCATGTGGTACTGGACTTAGAGCAGTTCTAATGAAGAAGGATAAGGTTATAGCTTACGCGAGTCGACAGCTAAAGCTTCATGAGAAAAAATATCCAACTCATGATTTGGAGTTGGCGACGATTGTGTTTGCTCTGAAGATGTGGAGATGTTACCTATTGGGGGTTCCGTTCGAGTTATTTACGGACCACAAGTCGTTGAAGTATCTTTTCTCCTAAGAGGATTTGAAACTTCGACAGCAACAATGGTTGGAGTTTCTGGCATCATATGATTTTTGTATAGCCTATTCTCCTAAAATGGCAACGCAGTTGCAGATGCACTAAGTTGAAGACGCGTGAGTTTGGGAGCGATTTTTTCAGAATGGAAGAGCTTCGAGTATTTGGCAAGGTTTGAATTCAGGCCAAGGTGTGAATTGGAACCTGAAACGTGGGCAAGATTATCTGTAAGACCTACTCTTATCGAAAGGATTGGCGAGAGCCAAAAGTGAGATGCTAAGCTTGTCGAGTTTATCAAAGGATTGGAACCAAGAGATAGAGAGTTCGAAGTCGATGAGAAGGTTGGCTTTGAAAGCAAGGATGATTAGTTGTTTTTGGTATTGATGGATTGGGAGATGAGGTTCTGACAGAATTTCATCACTCAAGGTTGACCATTCATCTCAGTGGTAACAAGATGTATCAGGACATGAAGCGAGTTTAATACTGGGAAGGGATGAAGCGAGATATTGGAAAGTTCATTTCCAACTGCATGAACTGTCAGTTGGTGAAAGCTGAACAAAAGAAGCCGAGTGGTTTGCTTTAGCCATTGGAAGTTCCTACATGGAAATGGGAGCAGATATCAATGGATTTTATCGATGGACTACCTAGGACCAGAGCAAGGAATGAAGGGATTCGGGTCATTGTGGATCACTTGACTAAAAGTGCGAGATTCATTCCTGTCAAATTGACTAGGACGGCGTCTAAATTGGCCAAGCTTTAGGAGAAATGGATAGTTCGATTCCATGGTGTCCCAAAGAGTATAATAGGTGATCGAGACCCATTATTTACGAGTGGTTTTTGGAGAAGTTTGCAAGAAGATTTTGGAATCGAGTTGTGCTTGAGTACGACTTATCATCCCCAAATGGATGGTCAAACCGAGAGGGTTAACTGAGTTTTCGAAGATCTCCTGAGGGCTTGTGTATTAGACTTCGGAGGATCATGCGAGGATCATCTGCGTCTAGTTGCATATAATAATAACTACCAGTCTAGCATTGGGATGGCACCAGACGAGGCACTGTATGGGAGACCGTACAATTCTCCGACATGTTGGTTAGAAGCTGGTGATAAGTTAGTACTTGGGCCGGAGATGATTAGAGAGACCACAGATTGTATCGAGATCGTTCGGCAATGAATGAAGGCAGCCCAAGACCATTAGAAAAGTTATACTGATAAGCGTTGAAAAGACTTGGAACTCGACGTTGGTGATATGGTTTTCGTGAAGATTTTGCCATTGAAGCATATGGTCCGATTCAGAAGTAAAGGAAAGTTAGCTCCAAGGTTCGTTGAACCATTTCCGATAGTCGAGCGAATTGGGAAGCTCACATATAGATAGGAGTTACCCAAGAAGATGTCGAGTGTGCATAATGTGTTCCATGTGTCATTTCTACGGAAGTTTTTGCATGATTCGAATATGGTGGTACCTCTAAAGCAGCAGGAAGACCTTGAAGTAGAGACTGGAGTTACGAGACCTCGTAAGCCACTTCGTGTTGCGGGGAATGACATGAAACAGCTTAAGAGGAAGATGATTAAGCTAGTCAAGGTACAACGGAGTGAAGATGGCGATCACTGTGCATGGGAGACGGAAGAGAGCATGAGAGCGACTTATCTAGAACTATTCGTCGGTAGGACCCTTTGATTGTATCATCGTTATATCGTTGTATCTTGTTGTTGTTTGATAGAATTCCGCGTGCTAGGATAAGGCTGTGGATGCATGACTTGATGGTTGCTAGTTTGGATGATAGAATTGGCTTCTCTTGGATGATAGGCATGCGAAATTGTTGTGGCTGCTTATGTTTACTTGGAATTTCGGGGGCGAAATTCTTATGGAAGGTGAATGTAACAACCCGCATTTTACGTATCGGAAGATCGTAAAGAATTTTTATTTTATCCCCTGAGGGTTGGATCATTCTCATCTTTTGATATGTTGCTTATGGGGATATGAGACATGTCCATAATTTTTACAAATTTTGTTCGTGACCATTTTGCCCCTATCAGTTTTGTACAGGGTATAACTTTTGACTCAGGTCGAATCAGAGGGTGAGACCTATGCTATTGGAAAGGAATTGATGATTGCCTTTCTGTAGAGTGGTTACATTAAATATTTGGTTCAGCGGTTCGGGAGAAATCGATGTTTTAAGGTTTTTCAGTTGGTTGTCCAGGTTTGGTAAGCCAAAGTGGGCTTAAATGGGAAGGCCCATTAGCGGATTGGTGGAAACTATAAATAAGGGGTAAGGGATATGAGAAAGGGCTTGAATTTTCTGTTCTCTCATTGGGAGGTCTTGATCTCCTCCTTCCTCTTACACCTTTCCACCATTAAAAATCAAAATCCAAGGAGGGAAATCATAGATCTACACCATTGGAGGTTAGATCTACATCAATTGAGGCAAGAGTTCATCAGATCAAGAGGTTCAGTGCGAGGTGCTTGCTGCCTAGATTCATATTTCTATCATTTGAGCTTGTTTTGGAGAATTAGTGAGTGATTTACATCTCTTACATGAATGCAATGAAGTATATGAGTGTTTGTGCATGTTTCTCATCAAGTTCAAGTGTTCTCTCAAAAATCAACACCATCATTTGCCCATTTTCATATGAATCACCCTATGATCTTACTTAGCAAGTTTGTACCATAATTCCATGCTATTTCTTACATTTATGTAATTTAGATCTCTCATTTTGATCAAATGTTCGTCCTAATGGTTTTGGTGAAATTTACATCATTTTAGTGATAATCATCATATTCATGTTGTTAGTGATGTTATGACATGTTTATGATTGTATTTGGTGAGTTGGATGAGTTGGTGCAACGACCCGGGAATTTTGATGCTCGAATTCCAACAATAATACATCAGACCGTATTACTTGTCAGAACCCAAGTATCGAAAACACCATATTGTTATTGAAAGAAATTAGAGGGTGAGATAAGAAAGAAAGAAATAATAGAATAGAAGAAGAAGAACACACATCATCAGAGTCTCACGTCGCAGCGGAGCAAAGTATAATAGAGAAATATAATTTTATTGAGAGCGTTGAAATAGATACTTTCAATCAGAGTACATCAATACATTTGGACAGTTATAGATATCTGTCCTCATATACAACACATAGTGGAATAAATGCTAATACGTCTGAACTCCTCCAACACGTTTTTTGGAATTCACGTCATTCAAATCAAAACCTGCACAACCCGGGCCACACCGGGTCAGTTTGGTGAACCAGAGTGAGAAAACTCGCTAAGTTTATAAAATCATCCAACTTGATTTTAAAGTCAAAAATCCTTTTGAAAGAAAGGATAATAGTAAGACTAGCCCACACATAAACACGGACGGTTTTTACCTTACTATAACTCAAAATACTTTTGAAATCATATATTTCTTTGATATTATAATAGTGTCTAAATACAAATAAATATCAATCTAATGGAACGCTTGCATCTCACGCTCCACATATATAGTATACAATCAAAACCACATGCTCTTATTGGAGATTGGATTTCCAACTATGACAAGGTATGAGACCACCTGCCAATAGGGTATCTCTATAGGCGAATACACTGGGTTCAACAAGAACGTCTTGCAACCCGGCCCACACATGACCGACAACTCATTTAGCTTGAGTGTATCAAATGTATATCACCAACGGTTGGGATCAGCAACCGTTTCCCGAAAAGGGACAGCATCGAAAATAGATTAAAGAATGAAATGGAATTTCTCTAGATAGGTGATTATACACCCTAATGGGAGCGACCCACATAGCCATGCTGCCTGCCCGATATTTTTCATTTTCCGGTTATGAGGCTTGAGGTTTAACATTTTCTTTTGAACAACATAATATCTTTGAATGCCACATCGTCAGACCCGCCAAATCACTAATTGACGCCCACAAAAATACTTTGTGTGTTTATGCTAAGAGAAGTTGTGTTCTCTTCCACCTACAGAGATACGTTTGTAAAAATCAACGTACGTGATTATTAAGAAATACTCTGTCAGACATTCGTCCATACAAGTCATCCAGGAACAGGATGAACCGAAGGCACCCTCCTACCACATCCTAGGAATCACCCTATAGATCAGTAGCGAGTAGTCCTTGCAAATCCGTAGATTTCATCCACGACAGAACCACAGTACGTCTCTGGTTATAAAATATAGCTTAAGTTTATATATAGTAGATTTTGAAACATATAGGGGTTAACTAGAGATTCTAAGTAGTCCTTTCGCTTTATGAAGATCTATGGTCTTTAATGGCTCCGTCTTGATCAGCATCTAATATCTTCTTGAATTCGTATTTGATGGTCGGAATGGTTTTCGAGTATAATATTAGATCCCTGTCTTTTCACACCAACAATTGTATAGGTCAGATTTGATAATCGGTTATTTAACTATCAAATGAACAACCATTCAACCCTAAAAGTAAAATATACTGGTTTAGTACTCAGCATCACTTGGCCCTTTTTAATTTAAAAACTAACTTAAAACTTCTTAATCTTTCAATATTAAAACATGGTATTTACTTACTATCCTATTATAAAAATATTCACGAAACCCTTTTTAAACACTTTAGAATTAATTCATATCTATATATCCCAAACATTTAGTTTAATCAAATTCCACGTAAAAATATCGTTATGAAATCTCTTTGATTTTTCATCGCTTGAAAACACACTAGCACTTACTCTCTTTGAATAAACATATTCAAACTTGTTTCTTAATTTCTTTACTTCATAAACATCATTATATTTTTACAAAATATTATTTTATATTTCCATATCCTTTTCATTTCCATTTCTCATTCATTCGACCACACTTTGAAAATATCATTTCAAACACATTTACTCCACTTAATTTTTATTATTAAGTGTCGCCAACTCAAAATCAATGTTTTAACTTCCCGCCTCCTTCATAAACCTTATTTAAAGCTAGGTTTAATATAAACCCCTTTCTTTCTCAATTGCCTTTACTTAATTCAAATATAAAAGAAAACATTTATTTAATCTATTGCATTAGAATGAAATCTCTTTTATAACTTCGTTAAGACTTGGGTTCAGTACAAACTAGTTCATAGCCTCCTTACAAGACTCGATTATAATTCATTCCAAATTGTCTACTAACTTAAACGGATTCCATTTAAAAAGTAATTAGTTTAAAATAATAGTTTACTTCATCATCAACCACCTTTAAAGTAGCTAACTTCTTTATTACTAAACTAGATACTAAATTTCTCTATTTAAAATCTTATTAAAATTAACAATTATTCGTTAAACAGTTTCTTAGAAATAATTATAACAACCCTTAACCATTTCACTGGGTTCTGCTCATTTACATATAAATCTTCTTATCATAAGAAATCACTTTATAAAATCATTTAATAATAACTTATAAACATTCATTTCTATTTAAATAACTTTAATCCCACTAAATAGATTTAAAACCTATTCTCAGTTATAAAATGAAATTTATAACTTCATTATCGTCAATTCACTTGACGGTAAATCAATATTCGAAAACGATTGATTTATAGGCCATATGCTGCCAATTACCCAACCAATATTTCCACTGATTAATAACAAAACAATCGTTGAATTTAAATTCAACGAACAATGATCAAATCAATTATCTAATTAGGTTGGTCAAACAGTTCATATAATGTGATTTGAAAATAATTAACTAGTTTGTTTATATTTAAAAGCTGGCAAGTTATATACTCACGTCCAAAGCTACTGACTACTTCTCTACTCGGTTCCAACATGCAAGTATGCCACTATGTTTTCCTTCTGTATGTTACGCCATATCCTCCTCCCCATTACACTCTAAATTTTCTGAAACAAACTAACCCAATTTTCTTTATATTTAACGCATGCCTTATGTTCAAACCTCATCATGTCTTCTCTGTATCCACTCAAATGCTCCAGTACGTGTTCATCCCAACAGGCCAGCTCCACCGTGCTCACATGCTTCTTCACACCATCGTATACCACTCGCTACCCTATCACCGCGTTTTGCACCACTATGTTCGATCCTTCACTGTTTAAATTACGTTGCTTTACCACTATATGATAAGCCGATAATTTCCTTGCACTGTTCACGTAAAAGCCCACGTTAACAGACCAATTCCCATCACGTTTGAACCCATTTCCTCACTTCACGTCTATTTCTAAATAACGAGCCCAATCCCATTGCATTTACTTTCATCACATCAAAACTCCAATTGTGTCCAACTTCCAACAGTGTTTCCCCCTTTGTTTTTAACTGTGCCTGATCCTTATTTTATAAACTTTGTTTGCAGTCCCATTTTCACATTTACAGACCATACGGCCCACTCATCTCCCCCAACCGTTCCCCTCGTCTTCATACTTCAACGCATAATATCACTGTTCTCCTTTTTCATTCCTAGTACAAATAGCACCTACTTTCCCATGCACTAAACCTCCCCTCATCTTACGCTGATCACGCAGCCTCCCCTGCATCCCTTCTTTTCTCTCTCGTTAAACCCATCTGCGCCAAGCTTTCAACAGCCCGGTTTCTTGCGGCTTATTCAAAACCAAAAGGTCCATCACAACTCCACATATAAAAAGAACAACTCGAGTTCCGGACATGGATCTGAATCCGCAAAATCCAATCCCAGAAACCCACTCAACCCCCATGGCTTCGAATAGGTCTCTTTTCCCACTTCGTATAAACTCCCTTTCGTCGCCGTACTTCGTTTTAATAGATGCACTAGTTATAACATTCTCTAGCGCCCTTAAACTGTAACTAGAAATATAATATTTATTTTAAAAAGGAAAAAAAAGAAAACAAACTTGCGTTTTAATATTCTTGCGTCTTCATGGAGACATGGTGTAAAGCTTTCAACGTATATAAAAACAAACTAAAGGGGTATGTATTTATAGGAGGAAAAGGTAAGGAGATAGGAAGCATGTTGTTTTCGATAGTTGTGTTGTTAAGTAGAGTAGCTGTTATACTCGATAATAGAGCAGCTGCTTGAGTTTCTTTTCAAGCAGAATAGCTTGAGTTTTCATCCCATTAAGTCTGTTGAAGTGTACATTTCTGGGAAGGATCACTATTTCAGTGACAAGATGAGGAAGGCAATACTCGGTGAAGTTGCTTATTGCTGAAGAAAACAAGGTAGAATTCAGCGTGAAGTTATGGTAGGCAACTGTGTGAGGTGAGGTCAGTTTCAGATATCAGTGTGTTTTCTCTTCAAAATGAAAGAGATAGCTAGTGATGTTTGATTTTTCGGAGGCTTGTTTGTTTAGCTATACCACGGTGCAAGCTTGAATATGAGAGAATAGAGTAGGATAGGTTAGCTGAAATTTCCTTGACAACGCAAAACAGTTAGACTGTAGGATTTTGAAATCACAAGACAGAAGGCTCCACGAATTTGAAAGCACAATAGGAATAGATTAGTCTGTACCCCAATTTCTTGAACATGAATTAGTATGCATATATTTTGTTCTGCGTATGCCTTCATATCAGAGGGATACTTTGATTTGAATACATAGGTTGGCTCATAGCTGTATTAAATTAAGAATTTGTTCACGACAGCTTGTGGTAGGTTCTTTTCCACACAGAAAATGCATGTGCGTGGATCATGAAATTTTGGGATGCATTTTCAAAGACTGACGTGCCAAGACAGAAACAAATAGAAAATGAGGCATGTGAAAGTAGATGGAGAGAGCAGGGTACTTGTTAATTTATATTAGGTAGTGTAGCTGAAATGAAATTTTCATTTCACATGGCAGGGCGCAGATAAATTTTCTTTTTAATGACAGTGTAGCTAGAGAGTAGGTATGCGGTGTACCGCTTGCTTAAGACCGAAGTATACATATTTTGTTTATTTATATGGTTGTTTTATTCATACCGACATACATGAATTCCGAATCGTAAATCACGAAATATCACGACGTTTTCGAGTTTGAACTATAATTATATAAATTAAACGTTCAAACTCATTATATAAACAAATTATATATATAATCCATTTAAAATATCAAATCGATATTTAAAATAATAAATTAAATTAAATATCGGACTAGCAAAAATACGGGACGTTACAGTTGGTTTCATTGAATGTATCATTTGGCGAAGTTTTGCTCGAAATCGGGGTTGAAACGGAGATATGCAGGTTTTTGGTTTGCCTCAAGCTGGTTGGGTCGGTCAAGTTGTGTCTTGGGGAGCAAATCAGGGTTTGGGTCGGTCCAATCTTGGTCGGGTCGGTCTCAAATTTCTGGTCGGTCGGTCTTGTTTGAAGCAATGGAGGAGCGGGTCGGTCTGGAATCCTGGTCGGTCGGGTCAGTCAGATGGTAGCAAGGCTGGTCGGTCGGGTCGGTTAGGTGGGGCTAAGCCTGGTCGGTCGGGTCGGTTGGTTGCTTGTCGGGTCGGTCGTAAAGTTCAAGTGGTGAAGCTTCTGGTCAGTCGGGTCTGGTCTGGTCGGTCGGCCTTACACCCTAATAGATCATGTTTTTAACAACACTTTTAAACGCTGTGGTTGATAGTGATAATGCTATGGTTTGTTTTCAATGGGGTCATTTTCTGAAAAAGTACGTTTTTTGGGTACAACCTGGATTTGAAGAAAAGAGCTTGAAAAAAATATTTTTTAGGGGAAACCCCCCGAACCCTACTCAAGCCACAGCGAAGTGGTGTAACTTGGCACGGTGATGGTGATAACTATGAGGATAATTAAAGTGGGAATATTTGAAGTGCCGAATGTGTTCGTTGATCGGTGTAGAACAACGAATGAGGTGACAACTCAAAGTTTGTGAGTCGGTTGGTAATGGCTGCTCGAGAAGGTTGCTTGAGCTATGAAAAGTCATCGGGTTGGATGATTAAAGATGCGAAGGCTGAGAGTTATCATTGTAACACCCCATATTTTCGGTGAACATTAAAGTAACAAATTAAAGTATAATTAATTTTTAAAAGAAGAACTAAGGGAAATGGGTTAGAGTCCAAGTTTGCGTAAAACGGACTTCGTATGAAGAAGTTATGACCTTCAGAAGTTCTTGGGGTTTAAAATAAAAACCAGCCCGAATTCAAATTTAAAGTTTCGAAATTCAAATCACACACCCGGGCTGGATGGGAAATTTCCCGCCCAGGACCCAGGTCGACCAGGGCTCGACCTCCCCCCCCATTTCCAGATCCGTGGACAGATTCGTTTTTCTGCCTTTAGACGCCCGTTCTGACCAGATTCGTTGCTCCTAAGCTATTTAAACACCCCCAAACCTCACTTTCTCTCCACACAAATTCATTTTGCCTATACTCTACCCTAATTCATATCAAAATAAATCAAACACGGGGTTATGCTGCTCAAGCTTTTCGTAGAAATCGAGTTTAGATTTCAAGTAGAGATTCAAAGGCCAATTTAACGACTTCAACAACTATTTCTAAGAATCAAATCAAATCTAAATTAGAAGAACAAATAGTCTACTTCAAGGGAGAGCTATTCAATTTCAGAATACAGATCCCATAATTCAAGAACGTTCTGTAATTTGTAAGTTCACATTACTTTTAGAAATAAAAGTTAATTGTGATTCTGACATTGTAATAAATCTAGATCTGAGATTATGCTTGTCTTTTAATATCCTTTGGATCTATCTCATTGATAATACTATGTCCATTCTTTGTCTCTTCTTTCCTTCTTCCCTTTTTGTTTTATAGCCAGGATACTGCGAGCCTGAGCCAGATCTCATAAGATGAACAAACGTTGGAAATAAAATTGGGCATAATTGAGTTGTAACTGATTTGAGGACATAACACATGTTGTATTCAAAACATAAAGTGTCGAACGTATGACTTGGGATTTGAGGCATAAAGTGTTGGACATATGACTTGAGATTTGAGGCATAAAGTATTAGACATATGACTTGAGATTTGAGACATAAAGTATTGGACATATGACTTGGGATTTGGTGCGTAAATTGAACTGTAAATAAAAGGCATAGTACATGTTGTGGTCTAAGTTCAAAAATTGGGATATACACACACACAGACACACACACACACACACACACACACATATATATATATATATATATATATATATATATATATATATGTGATAGTTTATGATTTCGAAAAAGAAGAATAGGGTGTATAGTGATGTATGGCTTAGGCATGAAAACAAGATTTGCCTTTGTTTTGTAAGTCAGTTACCTTTTTTAGATTTGAATACCTAAATCTAATTGTGACATGTAATGAGAATATGCCTGATGTAAGCTATCCTTTCATTGAAATCTGCGCTTGAGTATATATATCTTTGGGAATCATTTTTGACTATGAAACTGGTCCAATCATATCTATCCTTGTTGCATATCGAAATTGTAATCCTTTTTAAGTTCATGATATAATTCTTATCATATCTATATGCCTGCGATGTATCCTTGCAAAACTTGTCTTTTTAGTACATCAAGTTTATTGGACCAATAGTTCTTATCATCATATGACTATGCATATTCTTACGATGTTCCATCTTGCTTCTCCCCTTATATTATGAATCTTGAGTTGAATCTCGAAATACATACGTTATGAATGCGGGGGAAATTGGGTATAACATGAAATTGACATTATTTGGCATAATTTGGAACATGTAATATGGCATAACTATTAAGATGCAATTTGGGGTAATTTGACATGAATTATGGAATATGTAATTTGGCATATTGAACCTAGAATTTGCATGAACGACAAAGTATGAAGTTGGCATATAAATCAAGTTTTGGGCAAAATTGTTATTGTTGCGAATTTGGGGTAACTTGAGCATTAAGTCTAGATTTGGCGTAAAATGTAACATGACTAGTTTTGGTGAATTTGGTAACTAGTATGTAAAATCTAGATTTGGGTATATAGGGTAAATGTGTAGATTAAAGATGAACATGCCTAACCCGAGGTTAGATTGAGTTGTGGTGTAAAACTACCCGGAACCGCCCGGCACATCCAATAACAACAACACCTATCTAATGTGAGAGATTAGTGCATCATGCCTAAGAAAAACCCGAGGTTAGATTGAGTTGTGGTGTAAAACTGCCCGGAACCGCCCGACACATCTAGTAACCGCAACAACACATATCTAATGTGAGAGGTTGGTGCATTAATAAAACAATTAATGCTAATGAACAAGATGAATGAGTAGGGTTAAGTTCATAGGAACACTTAACTAATATAACATGGATGAGTATGGTTAAGTTCATAGGAACACTTAACCAATATAACATGGATAAGCAGGGTTAAGTTCGTAAGAGCACTTAACCAATATAGCATGGATGACTAGGGTTAAGTTAATAGGAAACACTTAATCGATATAGCATGATAAATGAAAAGGGTTAATTTAACACTTAACCAATATAACCTGATTTGTGTAGGGTTATGTCAACACAAGAAGGCAACAATTAACCAGAGAAACATGACAAGTAGGTGGGTTAAGTTAACTTGAATTGACTGATGACACTTAACCAATACAACAAGACGAACATGTTGGGTTAAGTAACAAGAAACACTTGACCAATATAACTTGATGAACGAACGGGGTTAAGTTAATAGGAAATACTTAACCAATCTAACATGATAAGTGAGAAGGGTTAAGTTAATAAGAAACACTTAACCAACATGATACGATGAATGGGTGGGTTAAGTTAACATGAATGGATAACACTTAACCAATGTGACATAATGTCGGGAGGGTTAAGTACATCTCGTGTAGGTGGGTAATATTGGTACATATAGGCCCACACAACTTAACCGTTAAATAAACATGCTAGAATCGGTGGGAGGGTTAATTACATCTCGTGTAGGTGGGTAATATTTGTATATATACGCCCACAAACATAACCAGCAGGAAACCCTAGTAACGGGGACCCATTTCAGTGGTAACCCACATAGATTTATCATGGTACCCTGAACTAGGCAGGGTGGGGCACGATTACTGGGCTGATTATAAGTGGTCAAAATAACGGCAGGAGGTACGTCAGTGTAGGTTCCGATAGTTTACAGGCATGCACGTACTCCGAAGTGGGAAAAAGCAGGCACTGGGTACCAGTAGTTATACACTGTGCATCTTGAATCGTGTCGGGTCGCTATCATAAGGATTGATACACCTTATGGTGGTACCAGCACGGGTATCTACACGCAAGAGAGGGTCGATTGACACAGACACAAGAGAAATGAATACCAGTAGGGAGCCGATTGATAGGTAGTAAGGGTGCATCTAACATGTTCATGACAATTAGGCAGATTGAGGTGGAATCCTCACGATAGATGTACACCTGAAGGCTACCACAATTTATGGGGATTGGGATCACGTTATCATTTTATATAGATTACTAATTGGGAGCCTAGTTAGGTGGTGCATAGATATATATAAAAATCAGAATAGCAAGGTAGTAGCGAAGCAGAGAAAGAGTAGAAGCGCATTAAGTTTATCTTTCCTTATCATATCTATTCTAATCATATGTTATCTTTTTATCTCTATTATCACGGTATTGTCTTATATTCAGTTTATTCATGTCATGATGTTTTTGCCTGTTTATATGCTGAAAGTCACTGAACTTACTAGACTTATGTCTGACCTAGTTTTGTTTCGCCTCTTTTCTTCCGTTTCCCCTCCCCCCTCCCCCAGGTTCACAGGGAGGAAATGTTACCACTTAGCTCAGTTTTCTTTCCAAGCTCGAAGATAGTCGATGTATTGCTTTGGACTCTCTCTTCCACTGCTATGCCTGGTTCATGCTTTATTGGAGAATATCATTGTTGTTTTTATGCTTCTTTTATGTTTGGAAATTTTTAGATCAAGACAGAAGTTCTATGCATTACTTTTAAGTATGATTGAGACAAGTGTTGTAAAAGCTTGAATGAACCATATTGTTTATAAAATGACTTTATTTTCCACTCCTTTATTTGTTTGTCTTGTAATTTATCTGCATCTTTTATGTAAAATGCTCCACCAAAGTTAAGGCATTCCCTTTATGAGTGACCTTAACGGATGTAATAACCCGGAAATGCGAGCCAATTTAAAATTTTTATTTTGGGCAATTTTAATGAATTTTGCATATTTAAAATGAATTATTTTAAATAATATCGACAAAAATTTATTTTGAATATATTTAGAACGTATATTTATATACGCGTCGTCGTTAGAATATAATAATTATATATAATTATAAAAGGAATTCAAAATGGCACGGTAGTTCGATAATTCGATTTCAAACTTCAATTGTATGTACCGAGTGCAAAACAATCCGGATTTTAAGGAAACCAAAAATAATAGGATCTATTTGATAATATATTTCCAACGAATCCGTAAAATCAAAATTTCATAGCGGGGATCAAAAGATATGCCCAGTTGAAAATTCTGAATAGTCGCTATGGAATTCAGGCCCTTAAAAATGGGAATTTTGCAAACGACCTCGGATTTCGACGAAACCACTTTTGTTGGGTCCGTGATGTCAAGTTATTGCTAGATTCCAATTTTCATAATTTTTCGAATCAATATGTGAGCGTGGCAAAGGAAAACGCGTTTGACCAGTTTCAGTTGATTTTAATCGACTGGAAAATGGCCATTTTTTCCAACGGTCTCAGAATTTGACGAAACTAGTTTTGTTAGGACCGTATCGTCAATACGAAGCTAGAAAATATTTTTCGGGAATTTCTAGGGTTAGTATGTGACCCCGGTAAATTGAAATGCGCGTTCAAATTCAATATATATAGTATATGTTGATTTTGACGAAAACCGATCGAAATGATTGAATCAGTCTACGATACATATCCCATTGTGTTCGGAATGAGGGTAATTAGCTATGGACGACAGGCGGTGGGCCTCGTTTAGAGGTCGAAAATAAAAGTTGTTTTTGGGAGATAATTAAATAAAATAATTAAAATAATCTCCCCTTCCTCCTTTATACTATCAGCCCCCCTCCTTTCATTGGCAGATCGATTTAATAAAAAAATAGGGGAAATCGATCCCCAAAACCGCTATCCCTAAATCGCCCCCCCCTTTGACCTCGTCGCCACCGCCTACCACCGCACCCCTCCGGCCACCTCGCCCTCGCCATGGCACCGCTCCCACCCTCTCCTCTGGAAACCGACGAGCCCCATGAAACCCCACGCCCTCGCGATAACCCGATAGCCCCAAACTCCTCAGCCCAGGAGCGAGTTCCACTGCACCGCCACCCAATGGCAGCCACCACCGCGAGGGAGCGCACCTCTTCCCCTTCCAGACAACGGCGACAGAAACCCCCCCTCAGAACGACGATGATTAATCAACGCTGTGAGTTTCCTTCTTGACTGATTTTATATATTAATAAAATAGCTAAAGATCTAATTTTTATATATTAATGACATTGTTAAGGGACTGATTTTATATATGACATTATTTTATAAAAAAGGTTGAATTTTAATTTAAGTAGATTTGTTTTAAAAATGAGATTTTTATAGTTAATGGATTTTAAAACGATTTCTAATAAGAGAAAGATATGATGTATATGAAGGTATGATTTTCATGCATATAAAAATACGATTTTATCGCTATAAAGAAACGATTTTTATCGCTACGAAAATTTGATTTTTATCATAGGAAGGATTTGATTTTTGAAATAAAAGGTTGGATTTTTATATATATAACATCGCAATAAAAATTCGATTTTTACAATATGAAGTTGGCAATAAAAATTCGATTTTTATATATTGAATAGCGAAGTAAAAATACGATTTTTATATATTGAATAGCGAAGTAAAAATACGATTATTTTTTATATATTGAATAGCGAAGTAAAAATTCGATTTTTATACATTGAATAGTAAAGTAGAAATGTGATTTTTATATATGTAGTGGCTACGGGCAACGAAAGTGACCAAAGGCGAGAACGACGAAGATTTCTATAAATGAAGTGCCATGGAGTTAGGATAGCTATTGGTGAGAACTCCTCACTCTAAATTTCTTTTTCTAGTTATATATATATATACTAGGATGCAGACGGTGTTTAGTAGCACCCGACACCTGTCGTCCACAGACCATGGACGACTTGTTTGTTTGATTGATGTTTTGTGAAAATTGATTGTGTTGTGGAATGGTTGAATAATAAAATATTCTTGTGTTGAAAGGAAATAAAATATTTATATAGTTAAAAATATTTTATCGTTAAAAAATATAATTTTTAACGTGAATGTGAATAAATAAATATTCATTTACAAACCGGACGGTTTGTTTATGTACACCTATTTGAAGGACATTGATTGGGACGATAAATTTTACACATCGCCCAACTGCACAAATAAAATCTGTGTTTGATTGTTTGAAACCCCACACGGGTATTGGGATAAAATACGGCATACACTAATCCCAATAATTAGTTGTATGTCGATCGGTTGATTGACAGGCTGTTATGAGCGTTAGATATCTATATTTGATGCTTATATAGTGTAGTGCACTTTGGATGATGGTTGATTATGTATCGTTGCTATTATATACATGTGTTGAATGGAATCCATATAATTAACTTTATATGGTAATTGATTGGGCCTCATTCCAATTTAGAAAATAAAGAATATTATAAAATAAAGGTTCATGTGTTGACAGTACTCATCCGTTGAGATTAGTCATGTGTTGAACGAAATATTTTAATAATAAAATTTACATCTTTATCATTATAAAATAAATGTTCATGTATTGACAGTACTCATCCATTGAGATTAGTCATGTGTTGAACGAAATATTTTAATAATAAAATTTACATCTTTATCATTATAAAATAAAGGTTCATGTGTTGACAGTACTCATCCGTTGAGATTAATCATGTGTTGAACGAAATATTTTAACAATAAAATTTACATCTTTATCATATATAAAATTAGAAATTAACTGGAAGATAGATGAGATGAGTGGTCACCTGGATATTGATCTGATGTTGGTTTCGGCCTTCGGGGTTAATATTTAGGGAATCATTCTCTTACTAGTTTACGGTTGGAGTCTGATTTTAAATCAAACGATGGATACCATAATTTTTATAAAATATATTAAATAACAAAAATAGTCACACGTGGACAGTACTAATTCGTTGAGATTAGTCATGTGTTGACAAAAATATAGATTCATGTATTGAATAGAATAAATATTCATTTGTTGAATAGAATAACGGAATTATTGAAATATATAAAGCCGTGTTGATTAGAGATGCGCTATTTTGACGCGAACGATATTTATATCGATTATATTCGTTTTTAAAATTGAATTGAATAGATAATGAATTCGAACTGAATTGAATAGATAACGAATTCGAACTGAATTGAATAGAAAACCAAATTCGAATTGAACTGAATATATAACGAATTCGAATTGATTTGAATATAAAACGGAATTGATTTGAATATAAAACGAATTCGAACTGAACTGAATAGAAAACGAATTTGAAATAAAATTGAAATCGATTTGAATTTGAAATGAATGTTGAAACTGTTTTTGAAACAAATTTGAAACAAATTTGAAACAATTTATAAAATTCCTTTAAAAAGGGAAATCGACGAAATATATATATAATATATATATATATATTATATATATAATGGCCTGAATAAAACGCGCCACGCCGCGACAGTTCGTAAATTTCGACCATTGACTTCGAATGGACATTACAGGAGATCCGACCGTCTGACTCTCCTAAAACCGGAACCATTGGGTTTGTATCGAAAAGAGCTTTCTAACGAATATTAGAAATTTGAAATCTAACGGTTGGATTTGGAAATACGTCCAAATCAAATTTAGAAAAGGTCGTTGTAAGTGCAGTTCGATGGCCATTGATGGAAATCGACTGTACGGGCCTTGATAAAGTTATTAAAAACAGTAATAATTTGTGTAAAATCATAAGAAATGATTTGGGAAAAATTGGGATGAAAAACTCCATATTTGAAAAGATAAAAATAGATTTTTATCGAAATGAACTAGTTTTGAACTAAAATTAAACCCGTTTATTTTTAAATAAATAAATTGGATTTGAAACGGGTTTTAAATAGAATTGATTTGTGGGTTTATCGTGAACGGTGTTTTAAATAACACTAGTTCTTTAACCCGATAATAAATAGAATGTGATTTGGGTTTATCGTGAACTGTGTTTTAAATGACATTAGTTCTTTAACCCGGTAAAAGAGTTTTAATGAATCTGCAATTAGATTGAAATGTGAATTGATAATCTAAATTATCAAATTTAGTAATTGGGCGAGAATGGAGTATCACCAGTTTTGCTCCAAAGCGATAGTTAAATCTTTAATTAGATTTGAACGTGAAATGGTAATTAATTTTACCGATAACACCGTGGTGTTAGATATGGAGTATTACCAGTTTTGCTTCGTGGGATGAATAGGTTGGGATTGGGAAATAAAATAAATAATTACTTCGATGTGGTTCGCTAATCCCGACTAGTTTGGAAAACCATAATTTGGTTTGAAATGACATCCAAAGGAAGATTAAAGAATAAATTTAAAAGAATTTATCTTGGATAAAATTAATGGGAACCTTTCCCAAAGAATTGAAATTTAGAAACTAGCTGTAGATTAGTTAAGAAGAATGGTTTCCTGGGTATTGATCTGATGTTGGTTTCGGCCTTCGGGGTTAATATTTGGGAAATTGTTCTCTTGTTGATTTACGGTTAGTGACTAATGAATTGGAATGAGGCGTATGTTGTTTTTGTAACATTTGTTTTTAATATACGCGGGTTGTTCGGAAAGGCCGGGTTTATACCCGTTCTGAATAACCGATTCGACGATAAGTCGAAGATGAAGACGGTGATCGAAGACCGGAAGTCTTCACATCGTTTGGATAATTACTGATGATCCTGATTGGGCTGTACACCCAAGAGGACGGAAATAGTTGGTGGACGTCCAGACGTACTTCGAGATCGATGGATATGCAAGGAAAGTGCCTCCGGTTTCGTTCAGACCCAGAACGAATTTGTAAATGGATTGTGTGTCTGACATTGGATTTTATTCTGTGTTGATTGATTTCTGTTAAATATATATCTGTTTGGCGGCGGAGAATTTATTCTCTTGCTTAACGCCCTTCTCTGAGACATACGAGCTTAGAGGTTATATATCGATAGATATCAATCGCATGGCATGAATTGCCTGTGTGGCATGCTGAGTTGCATGGATCAAGGCTTTTGTTGAAAAGCAAAGTCTTGTGGTTGATGATCAAAGCACGACCTACGTGGCAGCTTTGTGTATAACGTGAATTCGCGAGCCTCACACCTCGGTATGAGTTAAAAACGGGATAAGGACTGCAGGGAGAGCACGACGTTTCTTTCTAGCTTTGGTTGTGTTAGTGACTTACCAGCCCTGACATTTATATACTTTTCACCTATGTGGTTGTTGGATGAGGCGCCTCGATTTTAGGTCTGTAAGGACCGGGAAACGTGTGTTCAAGAATAATTAATCCTCAAACGTAAGAGAGGACCGGCCCTGAAGCTTCCAGGGGTTACCCAGAGTGTGTAGTCCTGAGGCATTTGCTAGAGTGTCTCGAAGCGGAGAGGAGCTTGCCCCTTGCCTCGACTCATGAAGGAAATCCAATTTCCAATACGTGTATTTCGTTTTTATTTGTAGAGCCTAGTATGGCGACATGATAGATGGTACCCATGCCGCCTAGGATTGATATTTATGATTGAAATTGTTTTGACACTATACACTTATATAGTATCAAATGATTTGTTTTAAACGTATCAATCATGTTTGGCTATTATAAGGGAAAACCCTATCCTCCGGCTTGCGTTGCATTGTCTGATGGGACCTGGGTCTTATAATAGCTTCATTTTTCGAAAAAGCATTGCGCTATTTATTCTATGCACTGGTATTCTTGGGAGGAAACCCGTTCTGTGTTATACGGCGTGGTCCCTTGAATTACTCTCTTTTAAAGTAGAGTTTTAAATAACTGTTTTAGTTCTCACACCAGTCACATGACTGACCTGGAATTTATTGTTTTAGCCTAAACTCTGGGTGCCCTTATTTTCTACACGGGCAGCTAGTAGTTTTGGTTTTGCAGATTTATATTCACAGGATCCTGATTTACAGCTGGAACGATGCTCGGAAAGCTCTGTATCCGTGCATTACTTTCAGTTGTGTTTTATATTGTTTTTCCGCTACTATGTAATTTATTGTAATCTAAGATATTTATCAAATGTAATTTATTCATTCATACTCTGTATACTCTTGTATTCTGATGGAATTGTTGTAATAACAATGAAATGTTCTTCTGTTTGTGTTCTGTTTTGTCCTGTTCTCAAAACGATCAGGGGTTTCGAACGGTCTTTTTCGGTTTAGCGACTGATTCGGATCGAGCGAAATTCCTTGCCATTACATTTGGCATCAGAGCTTTGGTTTACAGAGCTCGAGAACAAGACACATTAGAACCATACGAAAGAATTCATCAGATATTGGATTAGTAATATCCAATTAGAATGACTCGTTAGAGATAGGATCAGTAGTATCCTAGAACGAGTGTGAAGAGTATATTTTTCAATTGAAAACAATTTTGTTTTGAAATTTAAATCGTTTTATACGTATTTGAACATTTATTTATTTTGATTTGGACAATCTAGTATATAAATGTTTTGCATATAAGCGTCATGAACGTATATTCGAAATTTTAATATACTAGATAGATATAGAATCACACTCTAGTCGCCCGAAGATGATGCTACTGATGACTATATAGCATCAGTAGTGTGTGTTCGAGTTTCGAAGTTGTGATTTTCTATATATTTCCATTAGACTGGTGTGAGAACCAAAACTATATAAATTTATTGTGTGATTTGGCATCAAAAACAAGATTTTCAATATATATATCAAAATTATGAATTTGAAACTTTCATCCACTAATTGATTGATGATTGGGTTGTTTGTTTATTTGTTTGATAATTTTTGAACCACTATGCCTAATAGAATCAAGTATTGAATTGTATTGAAAATTGGTCGCATTTGCTTGCATATACATGTACTTACATTGAACAGGTCATAGCAAGGAGGCTGGAGCAGAGAATAAAATTTGTTTGCCCGACAAATAGGTACATGTTTACCATAATTTACCGTTTTGTTTGGGTGATGATGATTTTATGAGCCGATTGGCTTTTTCTTTTTCTTTTTGAGATCAGAAGGCCTATATGGCGATTTCGGGATTTTCCCGTGCTCCCGGTGCAGGAGAGATTATGGCGAAATTTTTCGAAAATTTGGGGTGTTAGCCAAATTTTTGAAAAATTTGAAAAGTTCTTAGATACCGAAAAGTTAAAGAACTTGAGCCGTAATCAAAATAGAGAAAGTTGAGTTGAATTGTTAAACAACTTTCGGCTTCGTTCCTTTTCGGGGACGAAAAGTTTTAAGTGGGGGAGATTGTAATAACCTGGAAATGCGAGCCAGTTTAAAATTTTCATTTTGGGCAATTTTAATGAATTTTGCATATTTAAAATGAATTATTTTAAATAATATCGACGAAAATTTATTTTGAATATATTTAGAATGTATATTTATATACGCGTCGTCGTTAGAATATAATAATTATATATAATTATAAAAGGAATTGAAAATGGCGCGGTAGTTCGATAATTCGATTTCAAACTTCAATTGAATGTACCGAGTGCAAAACAATCCGGATTTTAACGAAACCAAAAATAATAGGATCTATTTGATAATATCTTTCCAATGAATCCGAAAAATAAAAATTTCATAGCGGGGATCAAAATATATGCCCAGTTGAAAATTCTGAATAGTCGCTATGGAATTCAGGCCCTTAAAAATGGGAATTTTGCAAACGACCTCGGATTTCGACGAAACCACTTTTGTTGGGTCCGTGATGTCAAGTTATTGCTAGATTCCAATTTTCATAATTTTTCGAATCAATATGTGAGCGTGGCAATGGAAAACGCATTTGACCAGTTTTAGTTGATTTTAATCGACTGGAAAATGGCCATTTTTTTCCAACGGTCTCAGAATTCGACGAAACTAGTTTTGTTAGGACCGTATCGTCAATACGAAGCTAGAAAATATTTTTTGGGAATTTCTAGGGTTAGTATGTGACCCCGGTAAATTGAAATGCGCGTTCAAATTCAATATATATAGTATATGTTGATTTTGACGAAAACTGATTGAAATGATCGAATCTGTAAAGGCCCGCAAATCCATGCTATCTGAGTTGACTAATAACACCACACGTCCAACCCAAATTGCACAGAAATACGAATCATTATTAGAAAGAAGTTAGAGGATGAGAAATAGAAAGAAAGAAATATTAGAATAGAAGAAAAACGAAGATCACAAACTCACATCGGAACGAATAAAATATATTATATAACATAACTTTTGAAATACAAATCAGTAACTTCATATACATACCACCATCAGAGCACAACAGTCATTTCTGGAACAGTTATAAACACCTGTTTCCAGATACAAACAACGTCCACAGCGGAATATATGATAGCCTATAGCTAACCGGTGAAGCCACCTGCTCCCAGCTCCTTCAAATGAATCTGTGAAATCCCGACTACTTGACTGCCCGTACAAATTTGGGCACCCAAGAGTTTAGGGGAAACAAAACAAAATAAACTCTGGGTCAGTCATGGGACTGGTGTGAGTAAACTCAAATCATTGGTTTAACTTTTAAAATCCTTTTCGAAAGAAAAGATAATAGTAAGACCAGCCCACACATAAACATGGACGGCTTTTACCTTACTATAACCCAAAACACTTTGATACGAAAATCCAGTGATATTATAATAATGTCTACCTCAAGTAAATAACCAAATAGCAGAACGCTTGCATCTCACGCTCCACATATATTATAAAATCAAAAACCGCATGGCGCTTATTGGAGATTGGATTTCCAACATGACAAGGTATGGAACCACCTTCCGACTGTGTATCTCTAGAGAGGAATACACTGGGTTCAACAAGAACATCTTGTAACCCGACCCACACATGACCGACCACTCATTTTGCTTGAGTGTATCGAATGTATACCACCAACGGTTGGGATCAGCAACCGCCTCCGACTGGGACAGCATCGAATAGAATAAGAAATTAAATGAACCTCTAGATAGGTGATTATACATCCTAATGGGTGCGACCCACATAGCCATGCTGCCTGCCCGATTTTTGTCCTTTCCCGGTTGTTGAGGCCTGAGGCTACGAATACTTACCATTCATTGATAGCACAATTACTTTGAATGCCACATTGTCAGATCCGTTAATCACTAGTTAAGTTTGCACAAATATTCTGGATGTTATGCTAAGGGAATAAATCCGTTGCAACCATATATGTTTATACAGACCAACCCATTTGATCATTGGAAATACTCTGTCAGACATTCGTCCATTTACGTTCGTTCTGGGATTGAACGAAACCGAAGGCACTATTTCTATAAATAGAAAAGCCCTTGCACTTTACTCCGTCTTCAATATATTCAGCATACTTGGTTCGCAACGCTTATGCCGATACGGAGTGGTTCTTCGGATAATGATCCAACCGGTCTCTCCATATTGACAACGATGGTCAAAAACTTCGATAGTCTGTGATTTAACTATCGAATAAAAACAAGTGTTCATCCAAACATATCAAACAAATCACTGGGCTCTTTAATTAATATTTCATTAATTAAATCTCTTCTCCATTTCCTCTATCAATATTTGTTACCCAAATATTTTCAATAACCATATTGGCTTCTTACGCTATTCGGAAAACATTTCCATATATCAACTTCTTTTATTTTCTATATATTAGAAAATATCTCTATTTGCAATTGAAACAACTCCAATCACTTATCTCGAATAAACACACTATACAATTCAATTGTTCATTTTTAAAACATGTATAAAGTTCGCTTTCTATTTCTAATTTATAGATTTCCCTTTTTGTTTACGATATTCGATTTTTATATTCACTTACCTATCGAATTCTATACGTCGATACAATGATTTCTAACTATCAAAATATCTTAAAAATATTCTAACTCCTTAAATTTCCGGAAAATTTCGCCATAACCTCCCCTGTATCGGGAGCATCGGGAAATTTCAAATAGCATTCCCGGTCCTTCTCATCTCAAAAAGAAAAAGAAAAAGCCAAGCGGCTTGCCGATACGGCGCATAAAATCTCATATATGAATTAAACATGTACCTTTTTGTCGAGCACATAAATTAAAATCTTCATATACTCCATCTCATACCTGTCTCCTGTATGTCTATACCTGTCCAATTGATTTCAACTATTCCCAATTGCTTTAACTCAATTCGTTAATTAACTTGTTAATTAACTCTTTGGTCTATTTCACTTTTATATTTGGACATGACATGTTCCAATATATTTTTTTTTACTTTCTTATCAACTAATTGAATTCAAATTTCAATTAAAGTTCTATATTCGATTTCGAATATATATTCACGAACGCCCAATTCACCTTTCAAGGTTCGACTTCGGCTCAAACTCGATTAACTAATTTCTACTTTGACTTAGTTAATCCTAAATAATCAAAATAGGGTTATTGTTTCAAAAATCTCTTTACTTACTTCACTTGAGCTCGCCTTTATTTTCTAACTCAAGTTTAGACTTTTAAATGGAAATTTGGATTTTTATTTGCTTAAAAATCCTTATATTTATATATAAAATCCATTATGGTTTATAATGGTTTCTGGCGCTGCACCTTTAAATATTTGATTTTGACATATCTCAGAATCTATTCGACGAAATCCAGATTTTTCTCTTCTATTAGAAAACTATTATCTAACTGGTCCTGACGGTTCTTGTTTCAAAGAATTCCGACTTAATTTTACTCCGATATACTCAAATGAAGTTCGAGTCGCCAATTTCCGAACTGCAGCGCTGCGGCGAGTTCGTTTTAATTATAATTATATATATATATATACTTTTAAACTTCGTTTAAAATAAATTCAACTCCATTCTAATATATATATTCCAAATTCCATTTGAATCTTTTACATTTCAAATTCCATAGTTTAAATCCTGTATTCAAATTCCATTTGAAATCCTTTATTCGAATTCCATTTCAAATTCTTTATTTAACTTCCACTTTAATTCAACTCCTTTTTGAATTTCTATATTCAAATCTATTTCCAACTCCATTTGAATTAAAATATTCCAATTTTCTTTCAAACACCATTTGAATTCTAAATTCAAATTCATTTACAAATACCATTTGAATTCTAAATTCAAATTCATTAGTAAAACTCCATATTTAATTTTCTTGAATTCCAATACCCTATTTTATTCCTTTGAATTAAATTCCACTTTAAATTGTATAATCAAATTCCTTTTTGAATGGTTATATTTGAAAATCATATTTGAGTTTAAATATTTAAACTCCATTTAAAATTCTATTTGAAATCTTATATTTAAATCCCATTTGAATTTCTTTATTCAAACCCATTTGAATTCCTTTGAATTCAAATTCCATTTAAATTTCTATTTGGATTTCTATATTCAATTTCTAATTGAATTTCCAATTCCATTTTGAAATTCTATTTTTAAATTCATATTTGAATTTAAATATTCAAATTATCCCTTGATAATTTGTTCCATATATTTAAACACACCATTTCTATTTCTTGTTATATATATATATATATATATATATATATATATATATATAGTTAAACAAGCCTTAATTTCAAATCTATTTGAAATTAAATTTCCACTTTGGACAAATATAAATTTTCCCTTTGTAAATTCCTATACTGATTTTCCTCGGAGTTATCCAATGATAATTTTTTCCACTTTATTTATAAACTCCGTTTATAAATGAACTCCTTGTCTTTATTCTTTAAACAAGTAAATATTTTTATTCCATTTCCAAAATTTCAAATTTCTATTTAAAATAGAATTTTCCTTTTTAAATCTCCAATATCCTTTTTACGATATTTTTATAAATTAACACTTCGGCCCAGTGATAATTTAAACAACCAAATCAACCAATTTCCAATCATTTGATTTTAACACATCATATATGAATATATATGAAATCAAACAGAACAAACAAACAAATAGATAATATATTTTTGAGGAATCCAGTTGGATTCCTCCAACCTGTTTTCCTGCATCCACAGATGTTAGCACATAAACAATACCCATTCTGCTTCGTGGCAGAATATCGTGGTATAGAAGGTCATCCACTAATCATAGCGTGGGGCGTATAGGGTAATCATCCGCTATGAAACTGCGGGCATCCGCTAATGAGACTGCGGGAATCCAACCAATCAATCAACCCAATATATATATAATAGCCTAAATAACTAATATATATAAAACAAGCAGAAAAATCCAAACAAGCAACAACAATTATTTTTAATGAAATAAAAATAATTCTAAAGGTGAGTGAGATTTACTCACCGTGATTTTTGTTTGCGCTGAATATCCAATCTAATTCCATATTGTCTCGGCTATACATCCATTTAAATCATCAATCTTGAACCTATAATTATTTATTTTATTATCAATTTAACATTTATTCATTTAGATAAATTAATTACTAACATAGACGAATTAATTATTCTATGAATATTCAAATTTCTTAAAACACATACCTTACGGCTATTTCCACCCTCGACTAATCCGTGAAACAAGTTCCGAATAGCTTCAATCACCGTTTATCAACCCTAATTAAATCAGCCCCAAACTGCACTTTCCCTTTTAAACATTTCATCGAACCTGTTGTCAACACTACCATTTCTCTTCCTTTTCCACCTACACTCGCCAAACCTGTCTCCTTTATGTCATTCACAACCACTGCCTTGCCATTGTTCACCATTCGAACTCCACTCTGTCGCATCCAACACAGCTCCGTCCTTCCAGAAATTGAAATCCCCTACCGCACTCAAGAACTACCGTCGGCCTCCCAAAACCACGGTGTCCCAAAATTCACCAAACATGAACAACGTCACCCTCGTACACCACATCGCGACCCCCTTCATCTTGCTGCCGAGCGTCAGGAAGGTCCCGCGTTTATCGCGATATGTTTTCAAGCTCTGGTGGACTACTGGCATCAATCGTGATTTGCGGTTTCCTCTTCTTTACCTTTTTTTTTTCCAACTTCGAGCAACTAATTTGGATGGAAGGACTTTGATTTATAAGAGAGAATGAGCTGACTAAATTCTGAGGCTTTTGTTCTCGGTTCCGTTTCCCTTTTCTGATTTTAATTTGTGAATAATTGAAGACAAAGGACGGCCATTTTTATTTCTTATTGAAGCTTTGATTTTCTACTGAAGAACTGAAATAGGAGGATGTCGCGATTTATAGATGAGGAGTTACTTGGCCCTGAATGGAGACATCTCGTACAACGCCATTAAATTCTCTTATTACTTAAGAACTAAGGAGAAACAAATTTGTCAGCTCGATGCAAAGTAAATCTGCGATGTTGAGCGTGGGAGACAATATTGTCTGCGAAATGAAAGAAGAGGTTGAAGCTAGAAGGTAGGCTTGCGGGAAAACAATATAGGTCGGCTCTAAAAATTTTAAATTAATTCGATGTGATTTTGAAGTGATCTAATTTTAACAACCAAATATCTCGGAGTCCTTAGACCCGAAATTCTAAACCGCTACTCTAACCTAACGACCGATGTTCTCGGATTATAACGTTATTTTGAACTCCACGGGATTGATTCTGGAATTTTAATTTAACTGTATAAAGCAGAAAACCATTTAAATTAACGATTTAAATAAATTTTGATTTAACAATTAAAACGATTTCAGAAAATAGAATTCAATGAAAATAAATTATTATTATCCTTCTAATCCAAACAGAATTTATATAAATCAACTGAACTGTTTTGATTCAATTCTAACTTCGAATTCAATATATCCCGTATTACGGTAATTTGATCTATAACTCAATATGAAAATCGATTTATATTATCGGCTCTATATTTAAAATAATATTAAATATTCAAAATAAACCGACCAGAAAAATCTGGGTCGTTACAGAATCAGTCTACGATACATATCCCATTGTATTCAGAATGGGGGTAATTAGCTATGGACGACAGGCGGTGGGCCTCGTTTAGAGGTCGAAAATAAAAGTTGCTTTTTGGGAGATAATTAAATAAAATAATTAAAATAATCTCCCGTTCCTCCTTTATACTATCAGCCCCCCCTCCTTTCATTGGCAGATCGATTTTAAAAAAAAAGGGGAAATCGATCCCCAAAACCGCTATCCCAAAATCGGCCCCCCCTTTGACCTCGTCGCCACCGCCTACCACCGCACCCCTCCAGCCACCTCGCCCTCGCCATAGCACCGCTCCCACCCTCTCCTCTGGAAACCGACGAGCCCCATGAAACCCCATGCCCTCGCGATAACCCGATAGCCCCAAACTCCTCAGCACAGGCGCGAGTTCCACTGCACCGCCACCCAATGGAGGCCACCACCGCGAGGGAGCGCACCTCTTCCCCTTCCAGACAACGGCGATAGAAACCCCCCCTCAGAACGACGCTGATTAATCAACACTGTGAGTTTCCTTCTTGACTGATTTTATATATTAATAAAATAGCTAAAGATCTAATTTTTATATATTAGTGACATTGTTAAGGGACTGATTTTATATATGACATTATTTTATAAAAAAGGTTGAATTTTAATTTAAGTAGATTTGTTTTAAAAATGAAATTTTTATAATTAATGGATATTAAAACGATTTCTAATAAGAGAAAGATATGATGTATATGAAGGTATGATTTTCATGCATATAAAATACGATTTTATCGCTATAAAGAAACGATTTTTATCGCTACGAAAATTTGATTTTTATCATAGGAAGGATTTGATTTTTGAAATAAAAGGTTGGATTTTTATATATATAACATCGCAATAAAAATTCGATTTTTACAATATGAAGTTGGCGATAAAAATTCGATTTTTATATATTGAATAGCGAAGTAAAAATACGATTTTTATATATTGAATAGCGAATTAAAAATACGATTTTTTTTATATATTGAATAGCGAAGTAAAAAATTTGATTTTTATACATTGAATAGTAAAGTAAAAATGTGATTTTTATATATGTAGTGGCTACGGGCAACGAAAGTGACCAAAGGCGAGAACGACGAAGATTTCTATAAATGAAGTGTCGTGGAGTTAGGATAGCTATTGGTGAGAACTCCTCACTCTAAATTTCTTTTTCTAGTTATATATATATACTAGGATGCAGACGGTGTTTAGTAGCACCCGACACCCATCGTCCACAGACCATGACGGCTTGTTTGTTTGATTGATGTGTTGTGAAAATTGATTGTGTTGTGGAATGGTTGAATAATAAAATATTCTTGTGTTGAAAGGAAATAAAATATTTATATAGTTAAAAATATTTTATCGTTAAAAAATATAATTTTTAACGTGAATGTGAATAAATACATATTCATTTACAAACCGGACGGTTTGTTTATGTACACCTATTTGAAGGACATTGATTGAGACGATAAATTTTACACATCGCCCAACTGCACAAATAAAATATGTGTTTGATTGTTTGAAACCCCACACGGGTATTGGGATAAAATACGACATACACTAATCCCAATAATTAGTTGTATGTCGATCGGTTGATTGACAGGCTGTTATGAGCGTTAGATATCTATATTTGATGCTTATACAGTGTAGTGCACTTTGGATGATGGTTGATTATGTATCGTTGCTATTATATACATGTGTTGAATGGAATCCATATAATTAACTTTATATGGTAATTGATTGGACCTCATTCCAATTTAGAAAATAACGAATATTATAAAATAAAGGTTCATGTGTTGACAGTACTCATCCGTTGAGATTAGTCATGTGTTGAACGAAATATTTTAATAATAAAATTTACATCTTTATCATTATAAAATAAAGGTTCATGTGTTGATAGTACTCATCCGTTGAGATTAGTCATGTGTTGAACGAAATATTTTAATAATAAAATTTTCATCTTTATCATTATAAAATAAAGGTTCATGTGTTTACAGTACTCATCCGTTGAGATTAGTCATGTGTTGAATGAAATATTTTAACAATAAAATTTACATCTTTATCATATATAAAATTAGAAATTAACTGGAAGATAGATGAGATGAGTGGTCTCCTGGATATTGATCTGATGTTGGTTTCGGCCTTTGGGGTTAATATTTAGGGAATCATTCTCTTACTAGTTTACGGTTGGAGTCTGATTTTAAATCAAACGATAGATACCATAATTTTTATAAAATATATTAAATAACAAAAATAGTCACACGTGGACAGTACTCATTCGTTGAGATTAGTCATGTGTTGACAAAAATATAGATTCACGTATTGAATAGAATAAATATTTATTTGTTGAATAGAATAACGGAATTATTGAAATATATAAAGCCGTGTTGATTAGAGATGCGCTATTTTGACGCGAAAGATATTTATATCGATTATATTCGTTTTTAAAATTGAATTGAATAGATAACAAATTCGAACTGAATTTAATAGATAACGAATTCGAACTGAATTGAATAGAAAACCAAATTCGAATTGAATTGAATATATAACGAATTCGAATTGATTTGAATATAAAACGAAATTGATTTGAATATAAAACGAATTCGAAATGAATTGAATAGAAAACGAATTCGAACTAAATTGAATAGAAAACGAATTTGAAATAGAATTGAAATCGATTTGAATTTGAAATGAATGTTGAAACTGTTTTTGAAACAAATTTGAAACGATTTATAAAATTCCTTTAAAAAGGGAAATCGACGAAATATATATAATATACATATATATTATATATATAATGGCCTGAATAGAACGCGCCGCGCCAGTTCATAAATTTCGACCATTGACTTCGAATGGACATTACGGGAGATCCGACCGTCGGACTCTCCTGAAACCGGAACCGTTGGGTTCGTATCGAAAAGGGCTTTCTAATGAATATTAGAAATTTGAAATCTAACGGTTGGATTTGGAGATACGTCCAAATCAAATTTGGAAAAGGTCGTTGTAAGTGCAGTTCGATGGCCATTGATGGAAATCGACTGTACGGACCTTGATAAAATTATTAAAAATAGTAATAATTTGTGTAAAATCATAAGAAATGATTTGGGAAAAATTGGGATGAAAAACTCCATATTTGAAAAGATAAAAATAGATTTTTATCGAAATGAACTAGTTTTGAACTAAAATTAAACCCGTTTATTTTTAGATAAATAAATTGGATTTGAAACGGGTTTTAAATAGAATTGATTTGTGAGTTTATCGTGAACGGTGTTTTAAATAACACTAGTTCTTTAACCCGATAATAAATAGAATGTGAATTGGGTTTATCGTGAACTGTGTTTTAAATGACATTAGTTCTTTAACCCAGTAAAAGGAGTTTTAATGAATCTGCAATTAAATTGAAATGTGAATTGATAATCTAAATTATCAAATTTAGTAATTGGGCGAGAATGGAGTATCAACAGTTTTGCTCCAAAGCGATAGTTAAATATTTAATTAGATTTGAACGTGAAATGGTAATTAATTTTACCGATAACACTGTGGTGTTAGATATGGAGTATTACCAGTTTTGCTTCATGGGATGAATAGGTTGGGATTGGGAAATAAAATAAATAATTACTTCGATGTGGTTCGCTAATCCCGACTAGTTTGGAAAACCATAATTTGGTTTGAAATGGCATCCAAAGGAAGATTAAAGAATAAATTTAAAAGAATTTATCTTGGATAAAATTAATGGGAACCTTTCCCTAAGAATTGAAATTTAGAAACTAGCTGTAGATTAGTTAAGAAGAATGGTTTCCTGGGTATTGATCTGATGTTGGTTTCGGCCTTCGGGGTTAATATTTGGGAAATTGTTCTCTTGTTGATTTACGTTAGTGACTAATGAATTGGAATGAGGCGTATGTTGTGTTTGTGTAACATTTGTTTTTAATATACGCGGGTTGTTCGGAAAGGCCGGGTTTATACCCATTTTGAATAACCGATCCGACGATAAGTCGAAGATGAAGACGGTGGTCGAAGACCGGAAGTCTTCACATCGTTTGGATAATTACTGATGATCCTAATTGGGCTATACACCCAAGAGGACGGAAATGGTTTGTGGTCGTCCAGACGTACTTGGAGATCGATGGATGTGCGAGGAAAGTGCCTCCGGTTTCGTTCAGACCAGAACGAACTTGTAAATGGATTGTGTGTCTGACATTGGATTTTATTCTGTGTTGATTGATTTCTGTTAAATATATATCTGTTTGGCGGCAGAGAATTTATTCTCTTGCTTAACGCCCTTCTCTGAGACGTACGAGCTTAAAGGTTATATATCGATAGATATCAATCGCATGGCATGAATTGCCTGTGTGGCATGCTGAGTTGCATGGATCAAGGCTTCTGTTGAAAAGCAAAGTCTTGTGGTTGATGATCAAAGCACGGCCTACGTGGCAGCTTTGTGTATAACGTGAATTCGCGAGCCTCACACCTCGGTATGAGTTAAAAACGGGATAAGGACTACAGGGAGAGCACGACTTTTCTTTCTAGCTTTGGTGGTGCCAGTGACTTACCAGCCCTGACATTTATATACTTTTCACCTATGTGGTTGTTGGATGAGGCGCCTCGATTTTAGGTCTGTAAGGACCGGGAAACGCGTGTTCAAGAATAATTAATCCTCAAACGTAAGAGAGGACCGGCCTGAAGCATCCTGGGGTTACCCAGAGTGTGTAGTCCCGAGGCATTTGCTAGAGTGTCTCGAAGCGGAGAGGAGCTTGCCCCTTGCCTCGACTCATGACGGAAATCCAATTTCCAATACGTGTATTTCGGTTTTATTTGTAGAGCCTGGTATGGCGACATGATAGATGGTACCCATGCCGCCTAGGATTGATATTTATGATTGAAATTGTTTTGACACTATACACTTATTATAGTATCAAATGTTTTGTTTTAAACGTATCAAGCATTTTTGGCTATTATAAGGGAAAACCCTATCCTCCGGCTTGCGTTGCATTGTGTGATGGGACCTGGGTCTTATAATAGCTTCATTTTTCGAAAAAGCATTGCGCTGTTTATTTTATGCACTGGTATTCTTGGGAGGAAACCCGTTCCGTGTTATACGGCTTGGTCCCTTGAATTACTTTATTTCAAAGTAGAGTTTTAAATAACTGTTTTAGTTCTCACACCAGCCACATGACTAACCTGGAGTTTATTGTTTTAACCTAAACTCTGGGTGCCCTTATTTTCTACACGGGCAGCTAGTAGTTTTGGTTTTGCAGATTTATATTCACAGGATCCTGATTTACAGCTCGAACGATGCTCGGAAAGCTCTGTATCCGTGCATTACTTTCTGTTGTGTTTTATATTGTTTTTCCGCTGCTGTGTAATTTATTGTAATCTCTGATATTTATCGAATGTAATTTATTCATTCATACTCTGTATACTCTTGTATTCTGATGGAATTGTTGTAATAACAATGAAATGTTCTTCTGTTTGTGTTCTGTTTTGTCCTGTTCTCAAAGCGATCAGGGGTTTCGTACGGTCTTTGTCGGTTTAGCGACTGATTCGGATCGAGCGAAATTCCTTGTCGTTACAACGGAGGTGGGGTGTTTCACTTGGTATCAGAGCTGAAGGTTACCGGATCAAATAAAAGATTTGAAAAATTATTTTCAAAACGGTTTTAAAAGAAGCTTTTTCTAAAGAAAAGTTTTGTTTTAAAGGCATATTTCCCAAAGCCATATGCACAACCTTTTGACCCTCTGTTTGAATCCTTGTTTCCTTCTTCCCTGAGTCTCCAGGGCTCCTAGCTTTCTAGGAGGTAACCTCATCGCATCATGGTTCCATAGGCTTGATGAGACTACAACACCTTTCAAAGGGAAAATAAGCGCCCAACTTCCATTTATAGCCGCAGTAGTTTCACCTACGGCTGATTTTCTTTCAGGCTTTGTAAGGTTTTCCATGCGATGGAGGCAGCTTTCAAGAGACTTGTCAACAACTTACACGAGGATGGCAAAGATGAGAATGAGGGAGTTTTGCTAAGGAGCACAACCCAAGGATGAAGAACTCATGGATATAGACTTAGTTCATAAAGGAGGGGAGGAAAGAATAGTAAAACCTTAAACAAGAGGAAGTATCTTTATTATGGTATAGCGGGTCGTATAATTAAGGGCAAGGGCAAGAACAAATGACAAGATTTTCAGGAGGGAAAATGTACGCTCTCACCTCCAGCGTACCTGAGAGAGAGGTAATAAGGTTTCTGTCAAAAAAGATTAGTTTTTCTTCTTGATCATCCTGTTAGTACTCTTTTTGACTTTAGCGCTTCACATTCGTTTATGTCCGCTTTCATAGCTGAGTTCTCTGCACCTTAGTACTTGTATAGTAGAAGATCCCATTATTGTCTCATATCCAATTTGTGGTTCGGCTCATTTATCTTTGGTTTGTAAGGATTTGAGATACTTATGTTTTTGGTTCCATGGGCTATGGGTTGATTCTAGGCATGGGATGGTTAGCTAGTAATTGCGAAAGGAGGGTAGTTAGACCTTTTACTTGCCACGGGAAAACCCTCGAGATTTCGTGCTATCCTAAGGGATCAGTTAGGCTTAGCTACCTAGAATAACTTGATGCATCTATCGACAATTTGTGATTAGTTAGAATAGTCCATGAGTACGAGGATGTTTTGATTAGGTTAGCGGTTTCCCCCCAAAACTCGAGATAGACTTCCACATATATCTAGTTGACAATGCGAAGCTAGTTATGCGATCAACGATAGTTTTGGTACAAGATTGGCGAGGATAGCCAGAGTCGGTTAAGTGCTCAATTGTTTGGTTGTTTTGCTAGTATCATCTCACGTAAATCATCCAAATTCGGAGGAGGTATTCCTTGGGTGCTTGTCTGATATTGGTTTAGGCCTTTGGGGCTTGTACTTAAGGGATGTCAAGTTTGGCTAGGATGGTTTGCGTGAGAGATATCGACCCTCAGATTTGTGACATGATGGATAAGCTAAGTAGAAGAGAGACCTCTAATCATCTTAGTACATACACTTGGTATCATGGTTAACATCTGTTTACCTTGGAAAGAGAGTTCGACTACATTGGATACACTCTAGCATAGTAAGTGATCGAGGTCCTACCTTTACTAGTGGGTTTTGGAAATGGAGGTCAAGAAGCTTCGCAACCGTGAAGTTAAATTAGTTAAAGTACAGTGGAGGGAAGCTCAAGAAGACGCGACGTGGGAGACTGAAGATAAGACACACGCATCATACCCATTTTCTTGAGGGTATATCCTTGATCTCTTTTTCTAGGAATTCTATACATGTTTGTTTCTATCGTTTTAAATATATCCTCTAGGTCATATCTTCGATCCTTAGGTAGAAACCAATGGATGTAAACATGTATTTGATACATGTTATGATTGATGGTTGCAAGTGGTTGCAAGTGGCTGCTAGTGGATGCTCGTGGATGCATACACACACATATTAGGCACTAGATCGGCTCAGTCACTTTCATATTGCATATGCATATGAATGTATTTGTATATGTATTGAAACTTGATGTGTTATCATATGGATGTTGCATATGGATGAGTTAATATGCACACATATAATATTTACATGATTAGGGATATTTGCATACATATTGGAAGCATGACACTCTCATGATTCGCATTAAGGAGGTCAACTGGATCAGTAGACCGCCTGATTTTGCATTAGATAAGAGACATATACACACACTCTGCATATGTTCATACGACATTAGAAACCTTTTAAGGATAATGGATGCTTGTGATTAAACGGTTGAGTAAGTGGATGTTGGATGTTAGGATATATGTTCTTCCTAACTTGAAGATTTCGGGGATGAAGTCCTTTAAGGAGGGGAGAATGTAACACCCCGTATTTTCTATAAACATTAAAGTAACAAATTAAAGTATACTTAATTTTTAAAAGAAAAATTAAGGAAAACGGGTTATGCCATTGCGTTCGTCCTGAAATTCTGCTTGAGATAGAGTCCGAGTTTGCGTAAATCAGATTCCGTATGAAGAAATTATGACCTTCAGATGTTTCGGGCGTTTAAAATAAAAACTAGCCCGAATTCAAATTTAAAGTTTCGAAATTCAAATCACACACCCGGGCTGGGCGGGAAATTTCCCGCCGAGCACCCAGGTCGACCAGGGGGTCGACCTGGGTAGAACAGGTCGACCATGGGGTCGACTTCCCCTCCTTTTCCAGATCCGTGGACATATTCGTTTTTCTGCATTAAGACGCCCGTTCTGACCAGATTCGTTGCTCCTAAGCTATTTAAACACCCCCAAACCTCACTTTCTCTCCACATAGCTTCATTTTGCCTATACTCTACCCTAATTCATATCAAAATAAATCAAAGACAGGGTTATGTTGCTCAAGCTCTTCGTAGAAATCAAGTTTAGAATTCAAGTAGAGATTCAAAGGCCAATTCAACGACTTCAACAACTATTTCTAAGAATCAAATAAAATCTAAATTAGAAGAACAAATAGTCTACTTCAAGGGAGAGCTATTCAGCTTCAGAATACAGATCCCATAATTCAAGACTGTTATATAATTTGTAAATTCACGTTACTTTCAGAAATAAAAGTTAATTGTGATTATGACATTGCAATAAATCTAGATCTGAGATTATGCAGGTCTTTCTATATCCTTTGGATCTATCTCACTGATAATATTATGTCCATTCTTTGTCTCTTCTTTCCTTCTTCCCTTTTTATTTTATAGCCAGGCTACTGCGAGCTTGAGCCAGATCTCATAAGAGATGAACGAACGTTGGAAATAAAATTGGGCATAATTGAGTTGTAACTGATTTGAGGACATAACACATGTTGTATTCAAAACATAAAGTGTATCGAATGTATGACTTGGGATTTGAGGCATAAAGTATTGGACATATGACTTGAGATTTGAGGCATAAGGTATTAGACATATGACTTGAGATTTAAGACATAAAGTATTGGGCATATGACTTGGGATTTGGGGCGTAAATTGAACTATAAATATAAGGCATAGTACATGTTGTGGTCTAAGATCTAAAATTGGGACACATACACACACACACACACACACACACACACACATATATATATATATATATATATATATGATAGTTTATGATTTGGAAGAAGAAGATTAGGGTGTATAGTGATGTATGGCTTAGGCATGAAAACAAGATTTGCCTTTATTTTGTAAGTCATTTACCTTTTTTAGATTTGAACACCTAAATCTAATTGTGACATGTAATGAGAGTATGCCTGATTTCATTGAAATCTGCGCTTGAGTATATATATCTTTGGGAATCATTTTTGACTATGAAACTGGTCTAATCATATATATCCTTGTTGTATATCGGAATTGTAATCCTTTTTAAGTTCATGATATAAGTCTTATCATATCTATATGCATGCGATGTATTCCTTGCAAAACTTGTCTTTTTAGTACATCAAGTTTATTAGACCAGTAGTTCTTATCATCATATGACTATGCCTATTCTTACGATGTTCCATCTTGCTTCTCCCCTTATATTATGAATCTTGAGTTAAATCTCGAAATACGTACGTTATGAATGCGAGGGAAATTGGGTATAACATGAAATTGACATTATTTGGCATAATTTGGAACATGTAATATGGCATAACTGTTAAGATGCAATTTGGGGTAATTTGACATGAATTATGGAATATGTAATTTGACATATTGAACCTAGAATTTGCATGAACGACAAAGTATGAAGTTGGCATATAAATCAAGTTTTGGGCAACATTGTTATTGTTGTGAATTTGGGGTAACTTGAGCATTAAATCTAGATTTGGCGTAAAATGTAACATGACTAGTTTTGGTGAATTTGGTTATTAGTATGTAAAATCTTGATTTAGGTATATAGGGTAAATGTGTAGATTAAAGATGAACATGCCTTATGTGATGTTATATTGAGTTGTGGTGTAAAACTGCCCGGAACCGCCCGGCACATCTAGTAACCACAACAACACCTATCTAATATGAGAGGTTAGTGCATCATTGTAACAACCCGGAAATGCGAGCCAGTTTAAAAATTTTATTTTGGCAATTTTAGCGAATTTTGAAAATTTAAAGTAGATTATTTTAAATAATATCGACGAGAAATTTATTTTGAATAGATTAGAACATATATAGTTATATAGATCGTCGATAGAATATAAATAATTATATATAATTATAAAAGGAATTGAAAATGGCGCGGTAGTTCGATAATTCGATTTCAAACTTCAATTGAACATACCGGGTGCAAAACAAACCAGATTTTAGCGAAACCAAAAATAATAGGATCTATTTGAGAATATCTTTCCAACGAATCCGAAAAATCAAAATTTCATAGCGGGAAACAAAAGATATGTCCAGTTGAAAATTCTGAATAGTCGCTATGGAATTCAGACCCTTAAAAATAGAAATTTTGCAAATGACCTCGGATTTCGATGAAACTACTTTCGTTGGATCCGTGACGTCAAATTATTTCTAGATTCCAAATTTCATAATTTTCCGAATCAATATGTGAGCGTGGCAAAGGAAAATGCATTTGACCAGTTTCAGTAGATTTTAATCGACTAGAAAATGGCCATGTTTCCAACGGTCTCAGAATTCGACGAAACTAGTTTTGTTAGGACCATATCATCAATACGAAGGTAGAAAATATTTTTCGGGAATTTTTCGAGTCAGTATGTGACCCCGGTAAATTGAAATGCGCGTTCAAATTCAATATATAGAGTTATATGTTGACTTTGACGAAAACTGATCGAAACGATCGAATCAGCTTACGATACATATCCCATTGTGTTCAGAATAGGGGTAATACACTAGGGACGATAGGCGGTGAGTCTCGTTTCGAGTTCGAATGAAAAAGTTGCTTTTTAAAATTAAAATAATAATTAAATATATTCCCCTTTCATCTCCTTTTCCTCTTAAGTCCCCCCCTCCCCCCCGTTGACCAATTCAATTCATTACAGAATAAAATAAATCCATCGTGCTAGGGCGCGACAGCCACCGTTCGCCGCCCCCTGCCATCGACTGCGCCCCCATTCTTCCCCGATCCTTCGTCCACCTCCCGTTCCTTCACCCCCTTGTACCCCGACGCTCTCGAAGACCGCACCCAAATCGAGCCCGACGTCCACGAGCCCACCACAAGACCACCGCGCGAGCACCTGACCCCCCACCACGAGCGACTGCGGCTTATTTCCTTCCCCCCTCTTGACCACAGTAAGTTTTTAATTTATTTTATATAATTACTTTATTCTTTATTTTATTTTTATATACATAAAAATCCGATTTTTAGTTGATAAAAAACCTGTTTTTTTCATATAAGAAAAATATAATTTTAATTAGGTAAATTTTTTTTTTTAAAAGAATAAAAGTAGATCTTTATACATGTAAAGCAAGGATAAAGTTTAGATCTTTTAATATAGAAAAGAATTGGTTTTTGAATTAGCGAAAGTTTATATTTTTAAAGTCAGAAAAGTAGGATTTTTAGTTATAACAAAGATTTGATTTTTATTTAAATAACAGGGAAAAAAATATAACCTTTGTTTATATAAAAATATGATTTTTATATAATAGACATATAGTTTTTATATAGCAGTGATTATAGATATGATTTTTAAAGTATAAAAGTAATAAAATATATTTTTTATAATATATAGATAATAAAATTTTGATCTTTATTATGTAGGAGGTATAAAAATATAATTTTTATTATGTAGAAGAAGTAAAAATATAATTTTTTATATAAAAGGAAGCATTGTAAAAATATAGGAAGTAGAAATAAAATATAATTTTTATTTGTTGAAAGGAAGTAATAAAAATATGATTTTTACTTGAACAACGTGAAAAGAAATGAGATGGAACTGCATTGAAATTTCAAAAAGGAATCTAGGCGATTCAGCAGTTCAAAAACAAAGCACGGCAGAGTGGATCCCTCTGTGAGAACTTCTCACTTTAACTTTTCTTTTCTAGTTATATAAATATATACTAGGATGCAGACGGTGTTTTGTAGCACCCGACACCATCATCCACAGAACATGGACTTGTTTGTTTGGTTGTGTAGTTGGTTAGATTATTTGATTGTTTGGTGAAATGGAATGGATTTGATTGATATGTGTATGGCGTAGGCCATTATTAGACCGGGGATAAGGCTAGGCCTTGTCCCGTTTCTAGTATCGTGCCGTTATGCCGTCGATATTTTCTAAAATAAGTAAGAAAAATAAAGATATCATTTTATTTAATAAATGAACCGAATAGAATATTCATAGGTGAAATAAAATAATTTGGTCGTTAAAAATATAATTTTTAACGTGAATGTGAATAAATAAATATTCATTTACAAACCGGACGGTTTGTTTATGTACACCTATTTGAAGGACATTGATTGGGACGATAAATTTTACACATCGCCCAACTGCACAAATAAAATCTGTGTTTGATTGTTTGAAACCCCACACGGGTATTGGGATGATATTTGACATACACTAATCCCAATAATTGGTTGTTTGTCGATCGATGGATTGACAGGCTGTTATAAGCGTTAGATATCTATATTTGATGCTTATACAGTGTAGTGCACTTTGGATGATGGTTGATTATTTATCGTTGCTATTATATACATGTGTTGTATGGAATCCATATAATTAACGTTATATGGTAATTGATTGGGCCTTATTCCAATTTGAAAAATAAAGAATATTATAAAATAAAGGTTCATGTGTTGACAGTACTCATCCGTTGAGATTAGTCATGTGTTGAACGAAATATTTTAACAATAAAATTTACATCTTTATCATATATAAAATTAGAAACTAACTTCTTTATAAAATAAAGGTTCATGTGTTGACAATACTCATCCGTTGAGATTAGTCATGTGTTGAACGAAATATTTTAACAATAAAATTTACATCTTTATCATATATAAAATTAGAAACTAACTTCTTTATAAAATAAAGGTTCATGTATTGACAGTACTCATCCGTTGAGATTAGTCATGTGTTGAACGAAATATTTTAACAATAAAATTACATCTTTTTCATATATAAAATTAGAAACTAACTAGAAAATAGATAAGATGAGTGGTTTCCTGGATATTGATCTGATGTTGGTTTCGGCCTTCGGGGTTAATATTCAGGGAATCGTTCTCTTACTAATTTACGGTTGGAGTCTGATTTGAAATCAAACGATAGATACCATAATTGTTATAAAATATATTAAATAACAAAAATAGTCACACGTGGACAGTACTCATTCGTTGAGATTAGTCATGTGTTGACAAAAATATAGAGTCATGTATTGAAAGAAATATAGATTCATTTGTTGAATAGAATAACGAAGTTATTGAAAAATATAAAGCCATGTTGATTAGAGATGCGCTATTTTGACGCGAACAGTATTTATATCGATTATATTCGTTTTTATAATGAATATTGAAAAGAGATAAAAATCGAATATTTATAAATAGAAAACGAATTTGATTTGAATTAAATAGGAAACGAATTTGATTTGAATTGAATAGGAAACGAATTTGATTTGAATAGAAAACGAAATTGATTTGAATTGAATAGAAAACGAATTTGATTTGAATTGAATAGAAAATGAATTCAATTTGAAATGAATTTGAAATGAATTTGAAATTTGAATTCGAATTGAAATGAATTTGAAATTTGAATTGAATTGAAATGAATTTAAAACAAATTTATTAAGGAAAATTCAATTTTGATATGAAATTGAAATGAAGGTTGAAATTGTTTTAGAAACAAATTTGAAACTATTTATAAAATTCGTTTTAAATAGAAATCGATGGAATATATATAATATATATATTATATATAATGGCCTGAATAGAACGCGCCGCGCCGCGGCAGTTCGTAAATTTCGACCATTGACTTCGATCGGACATTACGGGAGATCCGACCGTCGGATTCTCCAAAAACTAGAACCGTTGGGTTCGTATCGAAAAGAGCTTCCTAACGAATATTAGAAATTTGAAATCTAACGGTTGGATTTAGAGATACGTCCAAATCAAATTTGGAAAAGGTCGCTGTAAATGCAGTTCGATGGCCGTTGATGGAAATCGACTGTACGGGCCTTGATAAAATTAGTAAAAATAGTAATAATTTGTGTAAAATCATAAGAAATGATTTGGGAAAAATTGAGATGAAAAACTCCATATTTGAAAAGAAAAAAATAGATTTTTATCGAAATGAACTAGTTTTGAACTAAAATTAAAACCCGTTTATTTTTAAATAGAATTGATTTGTGGGTTTATCGTGAAGGGTGTTTTAAATAACGCTTGTTCTTTAACCCGATACTAAATAGAATGTGATTTGGGTTTATCGTGAACTGTGTTTAAAATGACATTAGTTATTTAACCCAGTAAAAGGGAGTTTTAATGAATCTGTAATTAGATTGAAATGTGAATTGATAAAGAAAATTATCAAATTTGGAAAGTGAGCGAGGATGGAGTATCACCAGTTTTGCTCCAAAGCGATAGTTAAATCTTTAATTAGATTTGAACGTGAAATGGTAATTAATTTTACCAATAACACCGTGGTGTTAGATATGGAGTATTACCAGTTTTGCTTCATGGGATAATAGGTTGGGATGGGGAAATAAAATAAAATAAGTACTTCGGTGTGGTTCGCTAATCCCGACTAGTTTGGAAAACCATAATTCGGTTTGAAATGACATCCAATGGAAGATTAAAGAATAAATTTTAAAGAATTTATTTCTGATAAAATTAATGGGGACCTTTCCCTAAGAATTGAAATTTAGAAACTAGCTGTAGGTTAGTTAAGAAGAATGGTTTCCTGGGTATTGATCTGATGTTGGTTTCGGCCTTCGGGGTTAATATTTGGGGAATTGCTCTCTTACTGATTTACGGTTAGTGAATAATGAATTGGAATGAGGCGTATGTTGTGTTTGTGTAACATTTGTTTTTAATATACGCAGGTTGTTCGGAAAGGCCGGGTTTATACCCATTTCGAATAACCGATTCGACGATAAGTCGAAGATGATGACGGTGGTCGAAGACCGGAAGTCTTCACATCATTTGGATAATTACTGATGATCCTGATTGGCTATACACCCAAGAAGAGGGAAATAGTTGGTGGTCGTCCAGACGTACTTGGAGATCGATGGATATGCGAGGAAAGTGCCTCCGGTTTCGTTCAGACCCAGAACGAACTTGTAAATGGACTGTGTGTCTGACATTGGATTTTATTCTATGTTGATTGATCTCCATTAAATATACATCTGTTTGGCGGCGGAGAATTTATTCTCTTGCTTAACGCCCTTTTGTGAGACGTACGAGCTCAGAGGTTGTATATCGATGGACATCAGTCGCATGGCATGAATTGCCTGTGTGGCACGCCTAAGTGGCAATTGATCAAGGCTTCTGTTGAAAAGCAAAGTTTTGTGGTTGATGATCAAAGCACGGCCTTTGTGCCATAGCTTTGTGTATAACGTGAATTCGCGAGCCTCACACCTCGGTATGAGTTAAAAACGGGATAAGGACTGCAGGGAGAGCACAATGTTTCTTTCTAGCTTTGGTGGTGTCAGTGACTTACCAGCCCTGACATTTATATACTTTTCACCTATGTGGTTGTTTGATGAGACGCCTCGATTTTAGGTCTGTAAGTACCGGGAAACGTGTGTTTAGGAATACTAATCCACTAACGTAAGTGTGGACCGGCCCTGAAGCATCCAGGGGTTACCCAGAGTGTGTAGTCCCGAGGCATTTGCTAGAATGTCTCGAAGCGGAGAGCAACTTGCTCCTTGCCTCGACTCATGACGAAAATCCAATTTCCAATACATGATATTGCAGTTTTAATTGTAGAACTAGTATGGCGACATGATATATGGTACCCATGCCGTCTATGATTGATATTTATGATTGAAATTGTTTTGACACTATACACCAATAATAGTATCAAATGATTTGTTTTTAAACGTACCAAGCATGTTTGGCTATTATAAGGGAAAAACCTATCCTCCGGCTTGCGTTGCATTGTGTGATGAGACCTGGGTCTTATAAAAGCTTCATTTTTCGAAAAAGCATTGCGTTGTTTATTGATATGCACTGGTATTCTTGGGAGGAAACCCGTTCCGTGTTATACGGCGTGGTCCCTTGAATTACTCTCTTTTAAAATAAAGTTTTAATAACTGTTTTAGTTCTCACACCAGTCACATGACTGACCTGGAGTTTATTGTTTTAACCTAAACTCTGGGTGCCCCTATTTTCGACACGGGCAGCTAGTAGTTTTGGTTTTGCAGATTTATATTCACAGGATCCTGATTTACAGTTGGAACGATGCTCGGAAAGCTCTGTATCCGTGTATTACTTTCAGTTGTGTTTTGTATTATTTTCCGCTGCTATGTAATTTATTGTAATCTCTGATATATGTCAAATGTGTAATATTTATTCATACTCTGTATATTCTTGTATCTGATGGAATTGTTGTAATAACAATGAAATGTTCTTCCATCTGCGTTCTTTTATGTGTTGTTCTCAAAGTATCCGCTCTTTCCTTACCGGGGAAGTAACGGGTCCTCATAGTTGGTATCAGAACTTTAGTTTATAGAGCTCGAGAACAAGACACATTAGAACCATACAAAAGAATTCATCAGATATTGGATTAGTAATATCCAATTAGAACGACTCGTTTGAGATAGGATCAGTAGTATCCTAGAACGAGTGTGAAGAGTATATTTTTCAAATGGAAACAATTTTGTTTTGAAAATTTAAATCGTTTTATACGTATTTGAATATTTATTTATATTGAATTTGGACAATCCAATATATAAAGATTTTGCATATACGCGTCATGAACGTATGTTCGAAGTTTTAATATACTGTATAGATATAGAATCACATTCTAGCCGCCCGGAGATGGTACTGATAATTGTCATGACATCATCAGTATTTATGTTCGTGTTTCGAAGGTGTGATATCTATATATTTCCATAGACTGGTGTGAGAACCAAAACTTACATAGGATTATTTGTTGTGATTTGGCATCAAAAATGTGATTTTTTGTATATGTATCAAAATTATGAATTTGAAACGTTAATTCACTAATTGATTGATGGTTGTGTTGTTTGTTTATTTGTTTAATAATTTTGAAACATTTAGCCTAATAGAATCAAATATTGAATTGTATTGAAAATTAGTCGCATTTGCTTGCATATACATGTACTTACATTGAACAGGTTATAACAAGGAGGCTAGAGCAGAAGAATAAAATTTGTTTGCCCGACAAATAGGTACATGTTTACCATAATTTACTGTTTTGTTTGGGTGATGATGATTTTATGAGCCGATTGTCTAGCCGCTTGGCTTTTTCTTTTTCTTTTTGAGATCAGAAGGCCTGTATAGCAATTTCGGGATTTTCCCGGTGCTCCCGGTGCAGGGGAGGTTATGGCGAAATTTTTCGAAAATTTAGGGTGTTAGCCAAATTTTTGAAAATTTTGATAAGTTCTTAGAAACTGAAAAGTTGAAGAACTTAAGCCGTAAAGAAAATACTGGAGATTGAGTTGATTAGTTAAACAACTTTCGGCTTCGTTCCTTTTCGGGGACGAAAAGTTTTAAGTGGGGGAGATTGTAACAACCTGGAAATGCGAGCCAGTTTAAAATTTTTATTTTGGCAATTTTAGCGAATTTTGAATATTTAAAGTGGATTATTTTAAATAATATCGACGAGAAATTTATTTTGAATAGATTAGAATGTATATAGTTATATAGATCGTCGATAGAATATAAATAATCATATATAATTATAAAAGGAATTGAAAATGGCGCGGTAGTTCGATAATTCGATTTCAAACTTCAATTGAACATACCGGGTGCAAAACAAACCGGATTTTAGCGAAACCAAAAATAATAGGATCTATTTGAGAATATCTTTCCAACAAATCCGAAAAATCAAAATTTCATAGCGGGAAACAAAAGATATGTCCAGTTGAAAATTCTGAATAGTTGCTATGGAATTCAGGCCCTTAAAAATGGAAAATTTTCAAACGGCCTCGGATTTCGATGAAACCACTTTCGTTGGATCCGTGACATCAAATTTTTGCTAGATTCCAAATTTCATAATTTTTCGAATCAATATGTGAGCGTGGCAAAGGAAAATGCGTTTGACCAGTTTCAGTTGATTTTAATCGACTGGAAAATGGCCATTTTTCCAATGGTCTCAGAATTCGACGAAACTAGTTTTGTTAGGACCATATCGTCAATACGAAGTTAGAAAATATTTTTCGGGAATTTTTCGAGTCAGTATGTGACCCCGGTAAATTGAAATGCGCGTTCAAATTCAATATATAGAGTTATATGTTGACTTTGACAAAAACTGATCGAAACGATCGAATCAGCTTACGATACATATCCCATTGTGTTCAGAATGGGGGTAATACGCTAGGGACGATAGGCGGTGGGTCTCGTTTCGAGTTCGAATGAAAAAGTTGCTTTTTAAAATTAAAATAATAATTAAATATATTCCCCTTTCATCTCCTTTTCCTCTTAAGTCTCCCCCCCTCCGTTGACCAATTCAATTCATTACAGAATAAATAAAAAAATCCATCGTGCTAGGGCACGACAGCCACCGTTCGCCGCCCCCTGCCATCGACTGCGCCCCCCTTCTTCCCCGATCCTTCGTCCACCTCCCCTTCCTTCACCCCCTTGTACCCCGACGCTCTCGAAGACCACACCCAAATCGAGCCCGACGTCCACGAGCCCACCACAAGACCACCGCGCGAGCACCTGAACCCCCACCACGAGCGACTGCGGCATATTTCCTTCCCCCCTCTTGACCACAGTAAGTTTTTAATTTATTTTATATAATTACTTTATTCTTTATTTTATTTTTATATACAAAAAAATCCGATTTTTAGTTGATAAAAAAACCTGTTTTTTTCATATAAGAAAAATATAATTTTAGTTAGGTAAAAATAATTTTTTTTAAAAGAATAAAAGTAGATCTTTATACATGTAAAGCAAGGATAAAGTTTAGATCTTTTAATATAGAAAAGAATTGGTTTTTGAATTAGCGAAAGTTTATATTTTTAAAGTCAGAAAGTAGGATTTTTAGTTATAACAAAGATTTGATTTTTATTTAAATAACAGGGAAAAAAATATAACCTTCGTTTATATAAAAATATGATTTTTATATAATAGACGTATAGTTTTTATATAGCAGAGATTAAAGATATGATTTTTATAGTATAGAAGTAATAAAAATATAATTTTTATAATATCTAGATAATAAAAATTCGATCTTTATTATGTAGGAGGTATAAAAATATAATTTTTATTATGTAGAAGAAGTAAAAATATAATTTTTATATAAAAGGAAGCATTGTAAAAATATAGGAAGTAGAAATAAAATATAATTTTTATTTATTGAAAGGAAGTAATAAAAATATGATTTTTACTTGAACAGCGTGAAAAGAAATGAGATGGAACTGCATTGAAATTTCAAAAAGGAATCCAGGCGATTCAGCAGTTCAAAAGAAAAGCACGGCGGAGTGGTTCCCTCTGTGAGAACTTCTTACTTTAACTTTTCTTTTCTAGTTATATAAATATATACTAGGATGCAGACGGTGTTTAGTAGCAACTGACACCATCGTCCACAGACCATGGACTTGTTTGTTTGGTTGTGTAGTTGGTTAGATTATTTGATTGTTTGGTGAAATGGAATGGATTTGATTGATATGTGTATGGCGTGGGCCATTATTAGACCGGGGATAAGGCTAGGCTTGTCCCGTTTCTAGTATCGTGTCGTTATGCCATTAAAATTTTCTAAAATAAGTTAGAAAAATAAAGATATCATTTTATTTAATAAATGAACCGAATAGAATATTCATAGGTGGAATAAAATAATTTGGTCGTTAAAAATATAATTTTTAACGTGAATGTGAATAAATAAATATTCATTTACAAACCGGACGGTTTGTTTATGTACACCTATTTGAAGGACATTGATTGCGACGATAAATTTTACACATCGCCCAACTGCACAAATAAAATATGTGTTTGATTGTTTGAAACCCTACACGGGTATTGGGATGATATTTGACATACACTAATCCCAATAATTGGTTGTTTGTCGATCGATGGATTGATAGGCTGTTATAAGCGTTAGATATCTATATTTGATGCTTATACAGTGTAGTGCACTTTGGATGATGGTTGATTATTTATTGTTGCTATTATATACATGTGTTGTATGGAATCCATATAATTAACGTTATATGGTAATTGATTGGGCCTCATTCCAATTTGAAAAATAAAGAATATTATAAAATAAAGGTTCATGTGTTGACAGTACTCATCCGTTGAGATTAGTCATGTGTTGAACGAAATATTTTAACAATAAAATTTACATCTTTATCATATATAAAATTAGAAACTAACTTCTTTATAAAATAAAGGTTCATGTGTTGATAGTACTCATCCGTTGAGATTAGTCATGTGTTGAACGAAATATTTTAACAATAAAATTTACATCTTTATCATATATAAAATTAGAAACTAACTTCTTTATAAAATAAAGGTTCATGTGTTGATAGTACTCATCCATTGAGATTAGTCATGTGTTGAACTAAATATTTTAACAATAAAATTACATCTTTATCACATATAAAATTAGAAACTAACTAGAAAATAGATAAGATGAGTGGTTTCCTGGATATTGATCTGATGTTGGTTTCGGCCTTCGGGGTTAATATTCAGGGAATCGTTCTCTTACTAATTTACGGCTGGGGTCTGATTTGAAATCAAACGATAGATATCATAATTGTTATAAAATATATTAAATAACAAAAATAGTCACACGTGGACAATACTCATTCGTTGAGATTAGTCATGTGTTGACAAAAATATAGAGTCATGTATTGAAAGAAATATAGATTCATTTGTTGAATAGAATAACGAAGTTATTGAAAAATATAAAGCCGTGTTGATTAGAGATGCGCTATTTTGACGCGAACGATATTTATATCGATTATATTCATTTTTATAATGAATATTGAAAAGAGATAAAAATCGAATATTTATAAATAGAAAACGAATTTGATTTGAATTAAATAGGAAACGAATTTGATTTGAATTGAATAGGAAACGAATTTGATTTGAATTGAATAGAAAACGAAATTAATTTGAAACCCCACACGGGTGTTGGGATGATATTTGGCGTACAATAATCTCAATTATTTAATTGTATGTCGATCGATTGGTCGACAGACTGTGTAAGCGTTGATTATTTATATTTGATGCTTATGCAGTTGTGTGGTGCACTTTGGATGATGGTTGATTGTTTATCGTTGCTATTATATACATTTGTTGTATGGAACCCATATAATTAACGTTATATGGTAATTGATTGGGCCTCATTCTAATCGGGAAAATAATGAATATTATAAAAGAAAATTCATGTGTTGAATATAAAAATAGTCATGTACTAACGATGTTCATGTGTTGAAGCTATTCATGTGTCGAGTAAAATATTTTAACGATAAAATTTACATCTTTATCATATTTAAAATTAGAACTACTTTACGGTTGGAGTCTAATTGAAAATCAAACGATAAATACCAAAATTTTAAAAATACTTTACATAACAAAAATAGTTGTGTGTTGACAGTACTCATATATTGAGATTGGTCGTGTGTTGAAAGAAATATAGATTCATGTGTTGAATAGAATAAATATTCATTTGTTGAATAGAATAACGAATTTATTGAAATATATATATAAAGCCGTGTTGATTAGAGTTGCGCCATTTTGACGTGAACGATAGTTATACCGATTATATTCATTTTTATAATGAATATAGAAAAGAAGTGATTTCAAAATATAACGTTTTGAAAATATTACATTTATATAGTAATGATATGAAACATTCAATTTTGATTTGAAATTGAATATAGAGTTGAAATGGTTTTGAAACCGAATTTAAAACGATTTATAAAATACGTTTTGAAAGGGTAATCGACGAAATATATATAATATATATATATATTATATATATATATATATATAATGGCCTGAATAGAATGCGCCGCGCCACGACAGTTCGTGAATTTCGACCATTGACTTCGAATTGACATTACGGGAGATCCAACCGTCGGTTTCTCCTAAAACCGGAACCGTTGGGTTCGTATCGAAAATAGCTTTCGAAAGAATATTAGAAATTTGAAATCTAACGGTTGGATTTGGAATTATGTCCAAATCAAATTTGGAAAAGGTCGTTGTAAGTGTAGTTTGATGGCCGTTGATGGAAATCGACTGTACGGGCCTGGATAAAAATATTAAAAAATATTAATAATTTGTGTAAAATCATGATATATGAATTGGAAAGAACTGGGATGAAAAACTCCATATTTGAAAAGATAAAAATAGATTTTTGTCGAAATGAACTAGTTTTGAACTAGAATTAAAATCAATTTATTTTTGAAATAAATAAATTGAATTTGAAAGTGATTTTAAAAATAATCAATATTCCCAACACGTGAATTGGACTGGAGTTGAATCGAAATTATCTTCGGAATATTTCGATGTTGGATTTAGTGACTATACAGATATTGTTATGGGAATTTAAAAGATATATTTTATATCGTTATTTCCAATACGATATTTGTTGGTTTCAAGATTTGATATTGAATATAAGCTGGTATATTTTCTGTTCAGAGCCTTGTATTTAATATCAAATGTGATTTGGGTTTGTCATGAATGGTGTCTTCATTAACACTGTTCGTAAGCCCAATAGAGAAAAAGATTAAATCTTTCTATTTAGATTTAATGAAGTGTATAAATTAAATAATATTTAATTGGAATTGAATTTGAATTGCTTTTGGGGTTTATCGTGAGTGTTGTTTTGCACAACACCTGTTCTTTAACCCGATTAACAATAGAGTGTGATTTTGGGTTTATCATGAATCGTGTTTTACATGACATTGGTTCTTTAACCCAGTTAAAGACAAGATATTGATATTTGAAAAGATTAAAACTAAGTGGAGTTTTAATGAATCTGTAATTAGATTGAAATGTGAATTGATAATTTAAATTATCAAATCAGAAAGGTGATCGAGAATGGAGTACCACCAGTTTTGCTCCAAAGCGATAGTTAAATCTTTAATTAGATTTGAACATGAAATGGTAATTAATTTTACCGATAATACTGTGGTGTTAGATATGGAGTATTACAAGTTTTGCTCCATGGGATGAATAGGTTGGGATTGGGAAAATAAAATAAATAATTACTTCGGTGTGGTTCACTAATCCCGACTAGTTTGGAAAACCATAATATGGTTTGAAATGACATCCAAAGGAAGATTAAAGAATAAATTTAGAAGAATTTATCTTGGATAAAATTTATGGGAACCTTTCCCCTAAGAATGTGATTTTGTGAATAAAAGAAAATCCTGAATTGGAATGAGGCGTTTGTTGTGTTTGTGTAACATTTGTTTATCATATACGTGGGTTATTCAGAAAGGCAGGGTTTATACCCATTCTGAATAACCGATTCGACGAGATGTCGAAGATGAAGGTGAAGGTTAAAGACCGGAAGTCTTCACATTGTTTGGGTGATTACTGATGATCTCGATTGGGCTGTACACCCAAGTTGAGGGAAACTGTTGGTGATCGTCTAGACGTACTTGGAGATGGATGGATATGCGAGGAAAGTGCCTCCGGTTTCGTTCAGACCCAGAACGAACTTGTAAACGGATTGTGTGTCTGACATTGGATTTTATTCTGTGTTGATTGATCTCTATTGAATATACATCTGTTTGGCGGCAGAGAATTTATTCTCTTGCTTAACGCCCTTCTCTGAGACGTACGAGCTCAGAGGTTGTATATCGATGGACATCTGTCGCATGGAGTGAAGTGCCAGTGTAGCACGCGTAAGTGGCAATTGATCAAGGCTTCTGTTGAAAAGCAAAGTCTTGTGGTTGATGATCAAAGCACGGCCTGTGTGGCGTAGCTTTGTGTATAGCGTGAATTCGCGAGCCTCACACCTCGGTATGAGTCAAAAAGGGGATAGTGACTGCAGGGAGAGCACGACGTTTCTTTCTAGCTAAGGTGGTGTCAGTGACCTACCAGCCCTGACATTTATATACTTTTCACCTGTGTGGTTGTTGGATACGAGGCGCCTCGGATATAGGTCTGTAAGGACCGGGAAACGTGTGTTCAGGAATTGCCAATCCTTAAAAGTAAGAGAGGACCGGCCCTGAAGATCCAAGGATCATAGTGGGGTCCTGAGACATTTGCTAGAGTGTCTCGAATCGGAGAGGAGCTTGCCCCTTGCCTTGGCTCATGACGGAAATCCAATTTCCAATATGTGATGTTGCGGTTTTAATTGTAGAACTAGTATGGCGACATGATAGATGGTACCCATGCCTCCTATGATTGATATTTATGATTTGAAATTGTTTTGACACTATACACTTATAATAGTATCAAATGATTTGTTTTAAACGTACCAAGCATGTTTGGCTATTATAAGGGAAAACCCTATCCTCCGGCTTGCGTTGCATTGTGTAATGGGACCTGGGTCTTATAATAGCTTCATTTTTCCAAAGAGCATTGCGCTGTTTTGTTATATGCACTAGTATTCTTGGGAGGAAACCCGTTCCGTGTTATACGGCGTGGTCCCTTGAATTACTCTCTTTTAAAGTAAAGTTTTAAATAACCGTTTTAGTTCTCACACCAGTCACATGACTGACCTGGAGTTTATTGTTTTAACCTAAACTCTGGGTGCCTCTATTTTCCACACGGGCAGCTAGTAGTTTTGGTTTTGCAGATTTATATTCACAGGGTCCTGATTTACAGCTGGAACGATGCTCGGAAAGCTCTGTATCCGTGTATAACTTTCAGTTGTGTTTTGTATTATTTTCCGCTGCTATGTAATTTATTGTAATCTGATATTTGTCAAATGTGTAATTTATTTATTCATACTCTGTATATTCTTGCGTTCTGATGGAATTGTTGTAATAAACAATGAAAGGTTCTTTCGTCTGCATTCTATTTTGTGTTGTCCTCAATTCTATCCGTGCTTTCCCTCAAAGGGAAGTTCGGGTCGTCTCAGTTTGGTATCAGAGCTTTGGTTTACAGAGCTCGAGAACAAGACTTATTAGAACCATACGAAAGAATTCATCAGATATTGGATTTGTAATATCCAATTAGAATAACTCGTTAGAGATAGGATCAGTAGTATCCTAGAACGAGTGTGAAGAGTATATTTTTCAAAGAAAAACAATTTTGTTTTGAAAATTTAAACCATTTTAAACGTATTTGAATATTTATTTATTTTGAATTTGGACAATCCAATATATAAAGATTTCACGTATACGCGTTATGAACGTATATTCGAAGTTTTAATATACTGGATAGATATAGAATCACACTCTAGTCGCCCGGAGATAATTCTGGTTATGCGGCCGCATTATCAATATTTATGTTCGTGTTTCGAAGGTGTGATATCTATATATTTCCATTAGACTAGTGTGAGAACCAAAACTTATATAGGATTATTTGTTGTGAATTGGCATCAAAAACATGATTTTCTGTATATATATCCAGTTATGAATTTGAAACGCTAATTCACTAATTGATTGATGTTTGTGTTGTTTGTTTATTTGTTTAATAATTTTGAACCATTTAGCCTAATTGAATCAAATATTGAATTGTATTGAAAATTGGTCGCGTTTTCTTGCATATACATGTACTTACATTGAACAGGTCATAGCAAGGAGGCTAGAGCAGAGAAATAAAATTGTTTGCCTGACAAATAGGTACATGTTTACCATAATGTACTGTTTTGTTTGGGTGATGATGATTTTATGAGCCGATTGGCTTTTTCTTTTTCTTTTTGAGATCAGAGGGCCTGTATGGCAATTTCGGGATTTTCCCGTTGCTCCTGGTGCAGGGGAGGTTATGGCAAAAAAATTCGGAAATTTAGGGTGTTAGCCAAATTTTTGAAAAATTTGAAAAGTTCTTAGAAACTGAAAAGTTGAAGAACTTAAGCCATAGTCAAAATAATGGAAGTTGAGTTGATTTGTTAAACAACTTTCAGCTTCGTTCCTTTCCAGCTTCCATTGTTATGTTCCTTTTCAGCCTTTGATTTAGAGAAGATTAGAATATCATCAATAAAAACCAGAACAAATTTATTCAATTAAATCACACATTGAACTGATTAGAAAATAGTTAGAAATATATACTTGTGCATTATATATGTTTGAACAGGAAATTGGATAGCTGTTGAGTAAAGATTTTATTTGCGTGCCCGCCAAATAGGTAAAACTTAATGAGTTGGATGCGAAATATTATTATATCAACTCCTGTGAATGCCATTGGATGCAGAGTGTTGGTTATTCTGTGTGAAATAATAAACATCGCCATAGGATAGCAGCAATTAATTTTGAACTACATTACATGGCATACTTCTGGAAGGTAGGCATACTTCATCATATACCACATAAGCATTTGGAGCTTGTGTGACGAGGTGGAATATTTACCATACGAACGAGAGGCTTGTATGGCGATGACTATATTTTACAGGCTGAACGGATGACTTATATGGACTATTTAAATTGTAACGATAAAATTGCCAGATTAATAAAAACCCCACACGGGTCTAGATTTGACAATAATCACGTCTCACTAGTTATTAGATACGGCACATGGACTATTTATTTCCCACACGGGACGAGGCGACGAGGATTTATCCTCTGGAGCATTTAAAATACACACTCCCTCAGGCTTTGACAGGGTGACGAGAATTTATTCTCTGGAGTTATTATCATTACACGCTCCCCTGTAAACACCAGAATATATCACTATAAATATGTGTATGCTTATTAGGATTTATTGGGTACCTAACATAGCCCAATAAATTTCCAAACCTCTCCCCGTACAAAGGAGGTTATGGCGAAATTTCTCGAAAATTCCGGGTGTTAGCCAAATTTTTGAAGAATTTGAAAATTCTCAGAAACTGAAAAGTTGGAGAATGGAAGCCAGATCGAATGTAGAGTTGATTAATCAAACCACTTTCGACTTTGTTCCTTTTCGGGGATGAAAAGTTTTAAGTGGGGGAGATTGTAACAACCCGAAAATCTGGGCCAGTTTAAAAATTTTATTTTGGCAATTTTAGCGAATTTTGAATATTTAAAATGAATTATTTTAAATAATATCAACGAGAAATTTATTTTGAATAGAATCGAACGTATATATTTATATACGTCGTCGTTAGAATATAATAATTATTTATAATTATAAATAGAATTGAAAATGGCGCGGTAGTTCGATAATTCGATTTCAAATTTCAATTGAAGGTACCGGGTGCAAAACAAACCGGATTTTAGCGAAACAAAAAATAATAGGATCTATTTGGGAATATCTTTCCAACGAATCCGAAAAATCGAAATTTCATAGCGGGGATAAAAAGATAGGTCCAGTTGAAAATTCTGAATAGTCGCTATGGAATTTTAGCCCTTAAAAATGAAAATTTTGCAAACGACCTCAGTTTTCGACGAAACCACTTTTGTTGGATCCGTGATGTCAAATTATTGCTAGATTCCAAATTTCATAATTTTTCGAATCAATATGTGAGCGTGGAAAAGGAAAACGTGTTTGACCAGTTTTAGTTGATTTTAATCGACTGGAAAATGGCCATTTTTCTAACGGTCTCAGAATTCGACGAAACTAGTTTTGTTAGGACCGTATCGTCAATACGAAGCTAAAAAATATTTTTCTGGAATTTTTAGAGTTCGTATGTGACCCTGGTAAATTGAAATGCACGTTCAAATTCAATATATAGAGTTATATGTTGATTTTAATGGAAACTGATCGAAACGGTCGAATCAGCTTACGATACATATCCCATTGTGTTCGGAATAGGGGTGAAACGCTATGGACGACAGGCGGTGGGCCTCGTTTATAGGTCAAATGAAAAAGTCAACTTTTTGAAATTAAATTAATTAAATAAATTTAAATAAAAGCCTCTCCTATCTCTCACTCCTTATCTCCTCAGCCCCCCCACCCCGCGTTAAAATCGAAATCGAAAAATAAAAGAGAAGACGACAGAGGGGCGGAGCGGCCTCCTCCATCGTCGCTGCCACCGCCCAAGGCGGCGCCCTCCACCCCGCCTTCAATCGCCGCCGCCTCCCTCTCCTCTTCTTCCTCCTCTCCCTCTTCTTCTCCCCTTCGATTTCAACCCCCCCACCACCTGAAACAGTCGCCGCCCCTGCTGCTGCTACCACCAGTGAACACCCCCGCCGCCTGTATCTCCCCCGACCCTCCAACCACCTGTGTCGCGCCCCTCAAGCCTTCCTCCCCTTCTCCGATTGAAGATCCCGTCCCTTAATTTATCCAAATCAGTGACATCCACCATCCAAGGGTGCCACCGCGACCTCCTACCGCCACCTGAAGCCCAGCGCAAACCCTACGACTCCGGCTCCCCTCTGCCCCATTTCTAACAGTAAGTTTTACTGTTGTATATATATATATATATTGTTTATTTGTTCATGTCTATAAAAACTTAGTTTTTTTTTATAAATTTCATAGCGTATGAAGGCTAGATTTTCTGATCTATGTATAGCGAATAAAAAGATGTGATTTTTATTTTGAATAACGCCTTAGAAATGATTTTTAGTTATGTTAAAATATTATTTTTAGCACATAAGAATGTGATTTTTATGTAGGCAATAGGGCGATAAAAATAGGATTTTTATCTAGTTAAAGTAGCGATGAAGACATGATTTTTACTTTATGAAAAGATGAGATTTTTATCATCTAGAAGAAGAAATAAAAATTCGGTTTTTATAATGAAGTAAAGATTATATTTTTAATCATAGAAAGATGAGATTTTTATCATCTAGAAGAGGAAATAAAAATTCGATCTTTATTATGTAGGAGATATAAAAATATGGTTTTTATTAAAGTAGAAATATAAAAATATAATCTTTATATAGTTATGATAATAAAGGCGAAATCTTTATATTTGAAAAGGCGAAATCTTTATATAATAGCGGTGTAAAAATAGAATTTTTATCTATATAATAGCGGTGTAAAAATAGAATTTTTATCTATATAGTGGCGGTGGTAAAATAGAATTTTTATCTATATAATAGCGGTGTAAAAATAGAATTTTTATCTATATAGTAGCGATATAAAAATAGACTTTTTATCTATGTAGTAGTAGTATAAAAATATGATTTTTATATACATAGCAGCAGTATAAAAATATGATTTTTATATATGTAGTGGCTACGGCCAACGAAAGTGACAAAAGGCGAGAACGACAAGATTTTCTACATATGAAGAGTCGTGGTATTGGATTAGCTATCGGTGAGAACTTCTCACTTTAAATTTCTTTTTCTAGTTATAAAAAAATATACAAGGATGCAGACGGTGCTTAGCAGCACCCGACACCCGTCGTCCACAGACCATGGACGGCTTGTTTGTTTGATTGATGTGTTGTGAAAATTGATTGTGTTGTGGAATGATTGAATAATAAAATATTCTTGTGTTGAAAGGAAATAAAATATTTATATAGTTAAAAATATTTTATCGTTAAAAATATAATTTTTAACGTGAAAGAGAATAAATAAATATTTATAAACAAATCGACCGATTTGTTTATATACACTGATTTGACTAATATTGATTGGGTCGATAAATTTTACACATCACCCAACTGCACAAATAAAAATCTGTGTTTGTTGATTTGAAACCCCACACGGGTGTTGGGATGCTATTTAGCGTACACTAATCCCAATTATTTAATTGTATGTCGATCGATTGGTCGACAGACTGTGTAAGCGTTGATTATTTATATTTGATGCTTATGCAGTTGTGTGGTGCACTTTGGATGATTGTTTATTGTTTATCGTTGCTATTATATACATGTGTTGTATGGAACCCATATAATTAACGTTATATGGTAATTGATTGGGCCTCATTCCAATCGGGAAAATAATGAATATTGTAACACCCCGTGTATTCTATAACTGTGAAATTCATAAATTAAAGTATAACTAATTTTAAATCAAAGAATTAAGGGAAACGGGATACGCCATTGCGTTCGTCTCGGAATTCTGCTTGAGATAGAGTCTGAGTTTGCGTAAAACGGATATCGTATGATGAAGATATGGACGAACGAAGTTGGGCGAAAAACCAGAAAACGGGTCAGAATGCACTGGCGCACTTGGGAAGTGCGCCAGAACAAAAATGAACTGGCGCACTTGGGAAGTGCGCCAGTACATTTTTGACCTAGCGCACCTGCCAAGTGCGCCCAGGTCAAAATGACCTGCTGGTCAGGTCTGGTCAAGTCCTGGCTGGCAAGGTCTGTGTTTGGTCGATTTTCTGAGCCTTGCCTTATCACTAGGGCTAGGTGTCAGCTCCTGGTTGGTCTCTCCTTCAAACGAACGGCTATTATTGAACCAAGCTTCATCGACGGTCTAAATCAACTCACAAACTCTATAAAAAGGACCTAAGACTAACCTTAATTCACACAAACTAAAATGGAGATGAGACCGTCATGTTGCTGAGGAGAGACTAATGATAGCCGTCAGAAATAGAGAGAAAACTAGGAGATAATTCAAAGCTTAAAGTAACGCCAAACAAATCAAAACAACGCCTACAACAAAGGATAGCATCTCCAAATTCAGAACTCAGATTCCTGAATTGAAGATTCATCATACGTTGTAAGTAGAGTGCTATTCCGATGTGAATTAAATAATTGTGTTGATTTGTGTAAAGTAAGAAATGGAATTGTGGCGATAATAATCTATATTTGTATGTTGCTTTGATGCTAAACGATTTGGGAATATTATGGTATACGATTGGATATTTGCAAGTACGTGATTTGCGTTGGAAGTTAACAACGAAATGGAATTGTGGCGATGATAATCTATATTTGTATGTTATTTTGATTCTAAACGATTTGGCAATGCTATGGTGTACGATTGGATTCATACAAGTATATGATTTATGTTGACAACCACATGTTGTGGAATTTTAATTGGGATCCATGCAAGCATATGATTCATATTGAAAACTACATGTTTGTGGTAGTTATTTACAACACCCATTTGATAATTGCAAGTATATGATTCATGTTGAAAGTAACAACTATATGTTGTAATAGTTTATTTGAGACTCATGCAAGTATATGATTTACTGTTATGCCAAAATGAGGTATAATTCTATGGTCATCTTTAGTGTAATTTGATCCATTTGAGTATTATGATTCATATGAAGTTATGTTGGAATTGTCATCATAGTTCAAGTATAAAAATCATGTTTTTATGATAGTGACAAAAGCAAGCATCTTTGAGAACTTGTATTAATTTTATGAACATGACTAAACTATGTTTGTTATTATGTCTAGTTGAAACATGTTTTTAGGTTTATGTTGTTATCATAATCATATGATAATATATGTGACACATAAGTTATATTAGAATTACACTAGAATTACATTCCACTTGCAAGTTTACATAGATAGAATAAAAACCATGATTTAAGTTTAGGTATGTTTATGCTATAATTCTATGAATAGAATAAAAACCATGATTTAAGTTTAGGTATGTTTATGCTATAATTCTATAAATGGATTAAAAACCATGATTCATATAAGAATTAGGTTGGGATAATTCTAGTTGAACCATACTTTTGTATTAGTGACAAAAGTAAGTACCTTTTTGTTAACATGTAGTGATTTTATGAACATGATTAGTTTATGCCTAAATAAAAAATATAGACTTATATTTCTAGTCAAGACCATGTGCCAATAATAATGATATCTAATTTAGTTAGATTCTTAATTTCAAGTTTACATGGTTAGTTGAACCTATGATTCATGTTTAAGTATTGTCTATGCATTAACCATATGAATAGAATGATTCATGTTTAAGTATTTTCTATGCCATAATTATATGAATAGAATGATTCATGTTCAAGTATGTTTATGCCATGATTATATGTTGTTACAATTGCAAGTTCACATTTGCCTACTTTATGTTAATTGAATCGTTCGTTGCAAGTTCATGCGTTCACACTCCCCTTTTTCATGTTATCTTATAAACACCATGTTATAAGCCTCCCCTTTTCATTTGGCTAAATTGGGTTTAAGTATTAAACCCAACACACCTTACATTGGAGCGAACGTGTAAAACGGGGGTAATGACGTTTGGGCTAAAATATAGAACATATGTGTTGGCATGTTTGACGCATGCCAACAACCTTGAAAAACAATTAAATGGCATAAATGAAATTTAACCAATAAAGATGAATTTGAATAATGGGCCGCAAATATTTACATATAAAAAGAAAAGAGACAAAATATGTAAATGTAGAAAATACGATGTGTTTAACCCGAGGTTGGATTGAGTTGTGATGTAAACCTGCCCGGAACCGCCCTGCTGTCCAGTAGTCACAACAATACCTATCCAATGTGGGTGGTTAAACACGGAGCCCAATAAGGACCCGAGGTTAGACTGAGTTGTGGCGTAAGACTGCCCGGACCCAACCGGCAACAGGCAGCCACAACAATACCTGTCTAATGTGAGAGGTCAAGGCTTTAATAAGACAATTATGGCTGAGTCTGGATTGATAGGATTAAGTAAACTAAATTAATACTTAATCAGAATGGAACATGCTAAACTAAACAGACTGATTGGGGGTTAGGTTTATAAAACACTTAACCAACTTAGCATGTTGGCTAGAAATAGAAAACCTAGTAGCGGGGGACCCTTTTCAGCAGTAACCCTATAAGGTATCATGATACCCTGAAACTAGGCAGGGTGGGGCACGATTACTGGGCTGACTGTAAGAGGTCAAATCGACGGCGGTGGTGCAGCAGGGTAGGTTCTAACGGGGTGCGGGCGTGCACACACTCCGGCGTAGAAAAATAAGGCACTGGGCACCAGTAGCATACCTGTGCATTCTAGGATTGTGTCGGGCCGCCACCATGGGACTTGATACACCCCATGGTGGGACCAGCATAGGTAACTACAACATCGGGGGCCGTAAGACACATGTAACTATGCGAGTAGGAGCTGATCATCATAAAATGGATCACTTCACCCTGATTATGGGGTGCCTGTTGGGAACTAGTTTATATGGGTACAGAGATTAATATGGGGTACGATAGTATATTCAACCCTAGACAACTTAACTTAGTTTATGGTGCTTTCCCATTTCTAGTTTATACTCATCAAACCCAGTTCTTTATTCATAGACTGGATAGTCCTAGACTTACTCAGGCTTTATGTCTGACTCTACTTTTCTTTCGCCTTCTTTTCTTTCGTTCCCCCCCCCCCCAGGTCCACAGGGAGGGAATACCGCAGCTTGACCAGATTTTACATCCAGCTTGAAGAGAAAGAATGTATTGCTTGGATCTTTTCCATTTTGGACTATGGCTTTGGACAGCAATTATGGGACTTATGTAGTTTATTTATGTTTTCTTTATGCTTCTTTAAATAATGTAATCAAGACAGTTATGAAGATGTTATGTTGTAAAACAAATTATGACATGGTTTGTGTAACACGTATTTTAATGAAATAAAAGTTGTTGTTTCCCGCTGTTCAAAAATATGTGTTCTTATATTTGTCTTGTATATCTGTGACTTATACTTATAAACCTCCACCAAAATTAGGGCATTCCCTTTGAGAGTGACCCTAACGGAGGTGGGGTGTTTCACTTGGTATCAGAGCATAGGTTTACCAGATAAGATAAAAAGTTTTGAAAATTTATTTTCAAAGAATTTTTTAAAGAAGCATTATTAAAAGATAAAATATTATTTTATTTTAAAAAGGCAAAGTCCCCCAAAGCCATAGGTACTGTCTTCTATCCTTCGTTTTGAATCTATCCTTTCTGTTTCAGCATGGAGACCTTACTCCCCAGCTGCTGACGCTTTCACTCCTCCTCCTCCACGTGAACCAGCAAGCGGAAGAGTCCCAGAGTAGGAAGACGAATAATAGTCAAACAAGAAAGGATCGTAACAGTAATAACAAGAAGCGAGAAAAAAGGAAATGCAATTTTTGTGGTATGGAAGGGCACATAGCCAAGGATTGTAGAAAGAGGAAAAGAAAGCAAGGAGAATGTTTTCATTGTGGGGAGACTGGACACATCAGCAAAGACTGCCCTGAGAAGACAGACTCTAAGAAGGGCGGGAAAGACAGCAAGTCCCAAGAGAAGAGGAAGTGTAAATTCTGTGGCAAAGTGGGGCACTTAGTAAAAGATTGCCGGAAAAAGAAGGCCAAGATGAATGGTGGGTGCTTTTCTTGCGGTGAGACGGGCCACATGGCTAAGGACTGCCCAAAGAAACGAGGACTGGGGCAGAGGGCTGGATCCACTACAGGGGCACAGGTTCATGTTCTAGAGGCGCCACCTCTGCAACATCGAGGTATAAATACTTCTGTAGAAAGTGTAGTTTATCTTTATGATCACCCCGTTCGCACTTTATTTGATTCCGGCGCATCACACTCCTTTATCTCGTCTGCTTTAGTTGAATCTCTACACCTAAAAACTAGTATGGTAGAGGACCCCTTAATTGTTTCAAACCCAATTGAGGGCCCGGCTCATTTGTCTATGATCTGTGTGGGATTGAAAGTTTCTATTCCAAGCGTAGAGTTTAAATGTAGTACCTTTGTTTTGGGCCATCTGTTGATTCTAGCGATGGAGTGGTTATCCAGTAAGGGTGACCATCTCGGTTTCGAAAAGAGGGTAGTTAGACTCTTGACTTGCCTCGGTAATACCCTCGAAGTCGCAGGTAACCTTTAGGGTTCTATCAGATTTGTTTCCTAGAATCTCTTGACACATTTATTGGTAATTTGTAATCCGATCGAGTAGTGTTCGCCACTAAGGAAGAAGGTTCATTTCGCTTATGCATGAGTTGTGGAGAATCACCTTAGTAAGTACGTTTGGCAACATGGTTGGCATTTATTTCCAAGAGATAGTTCTTCTACGTGGAATACCTGATAGTAAGTGGACGAGATCTAAGATTCACTAGTGAATTTTGGAGAGCTTGCATGAAACCATGAGTACGCCGTTATGGTTGAGCCGAGTATACTAGAAGTAGAGTAAGTGAAAGAAGAACGAGAGGCAACAGTGGAATAGGTTCCAACTCATATTTTGGAAACAAGAATTAAGAAGCTACGAAATTGTGAAGTTAAAGACGGACAAAGCATAATGGAGTTAAGCTCAAGGAAATGCGACTTAGAAGATTGAAGACTAGATTCGTGCATTATATCTCTTCTTAAGAGTATATCCTTGATCCCTCTCTTCCTGTAGAGCTTACTTGCATGCTATCTTTTGTGTATATCCTCTCGGTCCCATTCTCAATCCAATTTCTGTAACAAACCCCATAGGGAGTATGACTCATCTGTTGGTAACACATGTTGGGGCTTGAGGGTGTTCGTTGGTTTGACTAAGCTTTTTGGGTTTTATAGGATACGGGTTGGGCTTAGGAAGGGACTCCCTTGTGACCTAAAAGGAGTCCATCATGCTTAGTTTCCTAGAATCATATATAGTGGTTGGGTTGAGTAATTCTTTGGGTGTCAGTCTGATGTCGATTTCGGTCTTCGGGGCTGATGCTTTGAGAGTTCTTCTCCTAATCAATATATATGTGGCATAGATTTCCAGTTTTGACATTGCCTAATGGGCACAAAGTTTTTACTTGCTTCTATCATTCGACTATACCTTTAGATAGGAACAATTGGGTGTAAACATGTGTTTGAGACATGTTATGATTGATGGTTGCAAGTCGTTGCAAGTGATTGCTAGTGGTTGCTCGTGGTTGCATATACACACACAATCTAGGTTTTAGATCGGCTCAGTCACTTCATACTGCATATGCATATATGTATTTATATTCGTATATGGTTGAAGTTTAATGTGTTGTCATATGGATGTTGCATTTATATGAATGATTGTGCACTCATGTAGAATCATGAATAGGAGAATTTGCATACATAATGGATTCATGGCACTTACATAATTTGCATTAAGGAGGTCAACTGAATCAGTATACCGCCTGATTTTGCATTAGATAAGTACATGTACACACACACTTCGCATATGATCATAAAGCATTAGAAGTCTTTTAAGGACAATGGATGCTCGTGTTTGATGGATGAATAGATGGATGTTTGGATGTTAGGATGTACATTCTTCCTGAACTTGAAGATTTCGGGGACGAAATCCTTTTAAGTGGGGGAGAATGTAACACCCCGTGTATTCTATAACTGTGAAATTCATAAATTAAAGTATAACTAATTTTAAATCAAAGAATTAAGGGAAACGGGATACGCCATTGCGTTCGTCTCGGAATTCTGCTTGAGATAGAGTCTGAGTTTGCGTAAAACGGATATCGTATGAAGAAGATATGGACGAACGAAGTTGGGCGAAAAACCAGAAAACGGGTCAGAATGCACTGGCGCACTTGGGAAGTGCGCCAGAACAAAAATGAACTGGCGCACTTGGGAAGTGCGCCAGTACATTTTTGACCTGGCGCACCTGCCAAGTGCGCCCAGGTCAAAATGACCTGCTGGTCAGGTCTGGTCAAGTCCTGGCTGGCCAGGTCTATGTTTGGTCGATTTTCTGAGCCTTGCCTTGTCACTAGGGCTAGGTGTCAGCTCCTGGTTGGTCTCTCCTTCAAACGAACGACTATTATTGAACCAAGCTTCATCGACGGTCTAAATCAACTCACAAACTCTATAAAAAGGACCTAAGACTAACCCTAATGCACACAAACTAAAATGGAGATGAGGCCGTCATGTTGCTGAGGAGAGACTAATGATAGCCGTCAGAAATAGAGAGAAAACTAGGAGATAATTCAAAGCTTAAAGTAACTCCAAACAAATCAAAACAACGCCTACAACAAAGGATAGCATCTCCAAATTCAGAACTCAGATTCCTGAATTGAAGATTCATCATACGTTGTAAGTAGAGTGCTATTCCGATGTGAATTAAATAATTGTGTTGATTTGTGTAAAGTAAGAAATGGAATTGTGGCGATAATAATCTATATTTGTATGTTGCTTTGATGCTAAACGATTTGGGAATATTATGGTATACGATTGGATATTTGCAAGTACGTGATTTGCGTTGGAAGTTAACAATGAAATGGAATTGTGGCGATAATAATCTATATTTGTATGTTATTTTGATTCTAAACGATTTGGCAATGCTATGGTGTACGATTGGATTCATACAAATATATGATTTATGTTGACAACCACATATTGTGGAATTTTAATTGGGATCCATGCAAGCATATGATTCATATTGAAAACTACATGTTTGTGGTAGTTATTTACAACACCCATTTGATAATTTCAAGTATATAATTCATGTTGAAAGTAACAACTATATGTTGTAATAGTTTATTTGAGACTCATGCAAGTATATGATTTACTGTTATGCCAAAATGAGGTATAATTCTATGGTCATCTTTAGTGTAATTTGATCCATTTGAGTATTATGATTCATATGAAGTTATGTTGGAATTGGCATCATAGTTCAAGTATAAAAATCATGTTTTTATGATAGTGACAAAAGCAAGCATCTTTGAGAACTTGTATTAATTTTATGAACATGACTAAACTATGTTTGTTATTATGTCTAGTTGAAACATGTTTTTAGGTTTATGTTGTTATCATAATCATATGATAATATATGTGACACATAAGTTATATTAGAATTACACTAGAATTACATTCCACTTGCAAGTTTACATAGATAGAATAAAAACCATGATTTAAGTTTAGGTATGTTTATGCTATAATTCTATGAATAGAATAAAAACCATGATTTAAGTTTAGGTATGTTTATGCTATAATTCTATAAATGGATTAAAAACCATGATTCATATAAGAATTAGGTTGGGATAATTCTAGTTGAACCATACTTTTGTATTAGTGACAAAAGTAAGTACCTTTTTGTTAACATGTAGTGATTTTATGAACATGATTAGTTTATGCCTAAATAAAAAATATAGACTTATATTTCTAGTCAAGACCATGTGCCAATAATAATGATATCTAATTTAGTTAGATTCTTAATTTCAAGTTTACATGGTTAGTTGAACCTATGATTCATGTTTAAGTATTGTCTATGCATTAACCATATGAATAGAATGATTCATGTTTAAGTATTTTCTATGCCATAATTATATGAATAGAATGATTCATGTTCAAGTATGTTTATGCCATGATTATATGTTGTTACCATTGCAAGTTCACATTTGCCTACTTTATGTTAATTGAATCGTTCGTTGCAAGTTCATGCGTTCACACTCCCCTTTTTCATGTTATCTTATAAACACCATGTTATAAGCCTCCCCTTTTCATTTGGCTAAATTGGGTTTAAGTATTAAACCCAACACACCTTACATTGGAGCGAACGTGTAAAACGGGGGTAATGACGTTTGGGCTAAAATATAGAACATATGTGTTGGCATGTTTGACGCATGCCAACAACCTTGAAAAACAATTAAATGGCATAAATGAAATTTAACCAATAAAGATGAATTTGAATAATGGGCCGCAAATATTTACATATAAAAAGAAAAGAGACAAAATATGTAAATGTAGAAAATACGATGTGTTTAACCCGAGGTTGGATTGAGTTGTGATGTAAACCTGCCCGGAACCGCCCGGCTGTCCAGTAGTCACAACAATACCTATCCAATGTGGGTGGTTAAACACGGAGCCCAATAAGGACCCGAGGTTAGACTGAGTTGTGGCGTAAGACTGCCCGGACCCAACCGGCAACAGGCAGCCACAACAATACCTGTCTAATGTGAGAGGTCAAGGCTTTAATAAGACAATTAAGGCTGAGTCTGGATTGATAGGATTAAGTAAACTAAATTAATACTTAATCAGAATGGAACATGCTAAACTAAACAGACTGATTGGGGGTTAGGTTTATAAAACACTTAACCAACTTAGCATGTTGGCTAGAAATAGAAAACCTAGTAGCGGGGGACCCTTTTCAGCAGTAACCCTATAAGGTATCATGATACCCTGAAACTAGGCAGGGTGGGGCACGATTACTGGGCTGACTGTAAGAGGTCAAATCGACGGCGGTGGTGCAGCAGTGTAGGTTCTAACGGGGTGCGGGCGTGCACACACTCCGGCGCAGAAAAATAAGGCACTGGGCACCAGTAGCATACCTGTGCATTCTAGGATTGTGTCGGGCCGCCACCATGGGACTTGATACACCCCATGGTGGGACCAGCATAGGTAACTACAACATCAGGGGCCATAAGACACATGTAACTATGCGAGTAGGAGCCGATCATCATAAAATGGATCACTTCACCCTGATTATGGGGTGCCTGTTGGGAACTAGTTTATATGGGTACAGAGATTAATATGGGGTACGATAGTATATTCAACCCTAGACAACTTAACTTAGTTTATGGTGCTTTCCCATTTCTAGTTTATACTCATCAAACCCAGTTCTTTATTCATAGACTGAATAGTCCTAGACTTACTCAGGCTTTATGTCTGACTCTACTTTTCTTTCGCCTTCTTTTCTTTCGTTTCCCCCCCCAGGTCCACAGGGAGGGAATACCGCAGCTTGACCAGATTTCACATCCAGCTTGAAGAGAAAGAATGTATTGCTTGGATCTTTCCGTTTTGGACTATGGCTTTGGACATCAATTATGGGACTTATGCAGTTTATTTATGTTTTCTTTATGCTTCTTTAAATAATGTAATCAAGACAGTTATGAATATGTTATGTTGTAAAACAAATTATGACATGGTTTGTGTAACACGTATTTTAATGAAATAAAAGTTGTTGTTTTCCGCTGTTCAAAAATATGTGTTCTTATATCTGTCTTGTATATCTGTGACTTATACTTATAAACCTCCACCAAAATTAGGGCATTCCCTTTGACAGTGACCCTAACGGAGGTGGGGTGTTTCAAATATTATAAAAGAAAATTCATGTGTTGAATATAAAAATAGTCATGTGTTGACGATGTTCATGTGTTGAAGTTATTCATGTGTCGAGTAAAATATTTTAACGATAAAATTTACATCTTTATCATATTTAAAATTAGAACTACTTTACGGTTGGAGTCTAATTGAAAATCAAACGATAGATACCAAAATTTTATAAAATATTTTACATAACAAAAATAGTTGTGTGTTGACAGTACTCATATGTTGAGATTGGTCGTGTGTTGAAAGAAATATAGATTCAGGTGTTGAATAGAATAAATATTCATTTGTTGAATAGAATAACGAATTTATTGAAATATATATATATATATATATAAAGCCGTGTTGATTAGAGTTGCGCCATTTTGACGTGAACGATAGTTATACCGATTATATTCATTTTTATAACGAATATAGAAAAGAAGTGATTTCAAAATATAATGTTTTGAAAATATTATCATTTATATAGTAATGATATGAAACATTCAATTTTGATTTGAAATTGAATATAGAGTTGAAATGGTTTTGAAACCGAATTTAAAACGATTTATAAAATACGTTTTAAAAGGGTAATCGACGAAATATATATAATATAAATATTATATATATATAATGGCCTAATAGAACGCGCCGCGCCGCGGCAGTTCGTGAATTTCGACCATTGACTTCGAATTGACATTACGGGAGATCCGACCGTCGGTTTCTCCTAAAACTGGAACCGTTGGGTTCGTATCGAAAATAGCTTTCCAACAAATATTAGAAATTTGAAATCTAACAGTTGGATTTGGAATTATGTCCAAATCAAATTTGGAAAAGGTCGTTGTAAGTGCAGTTCGATGGTCGTTGATGGAAATCGACTGTACGGGCCTGGATAAAACTATTAAAAATATTAATAATTTGTGTAAAATCATATTATATGAATTGAAAAGAGCTGGGATGAAAAACTCCATATTTGAAAAGATAAAAAAAGATTTTTGTCGAAATGAACTAGTTTTGAACTAGAATTAAAATCAATTTATTTTTGAAATAAATAAATTGAATTTGAAAGTGATTTTAAAAATAATCAATATTCCTAATACGTGAATTGGACTGGAGTTGAATCGAAATTATCTTCGGAATATTTCGATGTTGGATTTCGTGACTATACAGATATTGTTATGGGAATTTGAAAGATATATTTTATATCGTTATTTCCAATACGATATTTGTTGGTTTCAAGATTTGATATTGAATATAAGCCGGTATATTTTCTATTCAGAGCCTTGTATTTAATATCAAATGTGATTTGGGTTTGTCGTGAATGGTGTCTTCATTAACACTGTTCTTAAGCCCAATAGAGAAAAAGATTAAATCTTTCTATTTAGATTTAATGAAGTGTATCAATTAAATAATATTTAATTGGAATTGAATTTGAATTGCTTTTGGGGTTTATCGTGAGTGGTGTTTTGAACAACACCTGTTCTTTAACCCGATTAACAATAGAGTGTGATTTTGGGTTTATCATGAATCGTGTTTTAGATGACATTGGTTCTTTAACCCAGTTAAAGACAACATATTGATATTTGAAAAGATTAAAACTAAGTGGAGTTTTAATGAATCTTTAATTAGATTGAAATGTGAATTGATAATTTAAATTATCAAATCAGAAAGGTGATCGAGAATGGAGTACCACCAGTTTTGCTCCAAAGCGATAGTTAAATCTTTAATTAGATTTGAACGTGAAATGGTAATTAATTTTACCGATAATACTGTGGTGTTAGATATGGAGTATACCAGTTTTGCTCCATGTGATAAATAGGTTGGGATTGGGAAAATAAAATAAATAATTACTTCGGTGTGGTTCGCTAATCCCGACTAGTTTGGAAAACCATAATATGGTTTGAAATGACATCCAAAGGAAGATTAAAGAATAAATTTAGAAGAATTTATCTTGGATAAAATTAATGGGAACCTTTCCCCTAAGAATGTGATTTTGTGAATAAAAGAAAATCCTGAATTGGAATGAGGCGTTTGTTGTGTTTGTGTAACATTTGTTTATCATATACGTGGGTTATTCAGAAAGGCCGGGTTTATACCCATTCTGAATAACCGATTCGACGAGATGTCGAAGATGAAGGTGATGGTTGAAGACCGGAAATCTTCACATCGTTTGGGTGATTACTGATGATCTCGATTGGGCTGTACACCCAAGATGAGGGAAACAGTTGGTGATCGTCTAGACGTACTTGGAGATGGATGGATATGCGAGGAAAGTGCCTCCGGTTTCGTTCAGACCCAGAACGAACTTGTAAATGGATTGTGTGTCTGACATTGGATTTTATTCTGTGTTGATTGATCTCTACTAAATATACATCTGTTTGGCGGCAGAGAATTTATTCTCTTGCTTAACGCCCTTCTCTGAGACGTACGAGCTCAGAGGTTGTATATCGATGGACATCAGTCGCATGGAGTGAATTGCTAGTGTGGCACGCGTAAGTGGCAATTGATCAAGGCTTCTGTTGAAAAGCAAAGTCTTGTGGTTGATGATCAAAGCACGGCCTGTGTGGCGTAGCTTTGTGTATAGCGTGAATTCGCGAGCCTCACACCTCGGTATGAGTCAAAAAGGGGATAGTGACTGCAGGGAGAGCACGACGTTTCTTTCTAGCTAAGGTGGTGTCAGTGACCTACTAGCCCTGACATTTATATACTTTTCACCTGTGTGGTTGTTGGATACGAGGCGCCTCGGATATAGGTCTGTAAGGACCGGGAAACGTGTGTTCAGGAATTGCCAATCCTTAAAAGTAAGAGAGGACCGGCCCTGAAGATCCAAGGATCATAGTGGGGTCCTGAGACATTTGCTAGAGTGTCTCGAATCGGAGAGGAGCTTGCCCCTTGCCTTGGCTCATGACGGAAATCCAATTTTCGATACGTGATGTTGCGGTTTTAATTGTAGAACTAGTCTGATGACATGATAGGTGGTACCCATGCCGCCTATGATTGATATTTATGATTTGAAATTGTTTTGACACTATACACTTATAATAGTATCAAATGATTTGTTTTAAACGTACCAAGCATGTTTGGCTATTATAAGGGAAAACCCTATCCTCCGGCTTGCGTTGCATTGTGTGATGGGACCTGGGTCTTATAATAGCTTCATTTTTCCAAAGAGCATTGCGCTGTTTTGTTATATGCACTAGTATTCTTGGGAGGAACCCCGTTCCGTGTTATACGGCGTGGTCCCTTGAATTACTCTCTTTTAAAGTAAAGTTTTAAATAACTGTTTTAGTTCTCACACCAGTCACATGACTGACCTGGAGTTTATTGTTTTAACCTAAACTCTGGGTGCCTCTATTTTCCACACGGGCGGCTAGTAGTTTTGGTTTTGCAGATTTATATTCACAGGGTCCTGATTTACAGCTGGAACGATGCTCGGAAAGCTCTGTATCCGTGTATTACTTTCAGTTGTGTTTTGTATTATTTTCCGCTGCTATGTAATTTATTGTAATCTGATATTTGTCAAATGTGTAATTTATTTATTCATATTCTGTATATTCTTGTGTTCTGATGGAATTGTTGTAATAAACAATGAAATGTTCTTCTGTCTGCATTCTATTTTGTCTTGTCCTCAATTCTATCCGTGCTTTCCCTCACGGGGAAGTTCGGGTCGTCTCAGTTTGGTATCAGATCTTTGGTTTACAGAGCTTGAGAACAAGACATATTAGAACCATACGAAAGAATTCATCAGATATTGGATTTGTAATATCCAATTAGAATGACTCGTTAGAGATAGGATCAGTAGTATCCTAGAACGAGTGTGAAGAGTATATTTTTCAAAGGAAAACAATTTTGTTTTGAAAATTTAAACCATTTTAAACGTATTTGAATATTTATTTATTTTGAATTTGGACAATCTAATATATAAAGATTTCGCGTATACGCGTCATGAACGTATATTCGAAGTTTTAATATACTGGATTGATATAGAATCACACTCTAGTCGCCCGGAGATAATTCTGGTAATGCGGCCGCATTATCAATATTTATGTTCGTGTTTCGAAGGTGTGATATCTATATATTTCCATTAGACTGGTGTGAGAACCAAAACTTATATAGGATTATTTGTTGTGAATTGGCATCAAAAACATGATTTTATGTATATATATATCCAGTTATGAATTTGAAACGCTAATTCACTAATTGATTGATGTTTGTGTTGTTTGTTTATTTGTTTAATAATTTTGAACCATTTAGCCTATTTGAATCAAATATTGAATTGTATTGAAAATTGGTCGCGTTTGCTTGCATATACATGTACTTACATTGAACAGGTCATAGCAAGGAGGCTAGAGCAGAGAAATAAAATTGTTTGCCCGACAAATAGGTACATGTTTACCATAATGTACTTTTTTGTTTGGGTGATGATGATTTTATGAGCCGATTGGCTTTTTCTTTTTCTTTTTGAGATCAGAGGGCCTGTATGGCAATTTCGGGATTTTCCCATTGCTCCTGGTGCAGGGGAGGTTATGGCGAAATTTTTCGGAAATTTAGGGTGTTAGCCAAATTTTTGAAAATTTTGAAAAGTTCTTAGAAACTGAAAAGTTGAAGAACTTAAGCCGTAGTCAAAATAATGTAAGTTGAGTTGATTTGTTAAACAACTTTCGGCTTCGCTCCTTTCCAGCTTCCATTGTTATGTTCCTTCTCGGCCTTTGATTTAGAGAAGATTAGAATATCATCAATAAAAACCAGAAAAAATTTATTCAATTAAATCACACATTGAACTGATTAGAAAATAGTTAGGAGTATATACTTGTGCATTATATATGTTTGAACAGGAAATTGGATAGCTGTTGAGTAAAGATTTTATTTGCGTGCCCGCCAAATAGGTAAACCTTAATGAGTTGGATGCGAAATATTATTATATCAACTCCTGTGAATGCCATTGGATGCAGAGTGTTGGTTATTCTGTGTGAAATAATAAACATCGCCATAGGATAGCAACAATTAATTTTGAACTACATTACATGGCATACTTCTGGAAGATAGGCATACTTCATCATATACCACATAAGCATTTGGAGCTTGTGTGACGAGGTGGAAGATTTACCATACGAGCGAGAGGCTTGTATGGCGATGACTATATTTTACAGGCTGAACGGATGACTGGTATGGACTATTTAAATTGTAATGATAAAATTGCCAGATTAATAAAAACCCCACACGGGTCTAGAGTTAACAATAATCACGTCTCTCTAGTTATTAGATACGGCACATGGACTATTTATTTCCCACACAGGACGAGGTGACGAGGATTTATCCTCTGGAGCATTTAAAATACACACTCCCTCAGGCTTTGACAGGGTGACGAGAACTTATTCTCTGGAGTTATTATCAATACACGCTCCCCTGTAAACACAAGAATATATCACTATAAATATGTGTATGCTTATTAGGATTTATTGGGTACCTAATACGGCCCAATAAATTTCCGAACCTCTCCCCGTACAAAAGAGGTTATGGCGAAATTTCTCGAAAATTCCGGGTGTTAGCCAAATTTTTGAAGAATTTGAAAATTCTCAGAAACTGAAAAGTTGGAGAATGGAAGCCAGATCGAACGTAGAGTTGATTAATCAAACCACTTTCGACTTTGTTCCTTTTCGGGGACGAAAAGTTTTAAGTAGGGGATATTGTAACAACCCGAAAATCTGGGTCAGTTTAAAATTTTTATTTTGGCAATTTTAGCGAATTTTGAATATTTAAAATGAATTATTTTAAATAATATCAACGAGAAATTTATTTTGAATAGAATCGAATGTATATATTTATATACGTCGCCGTTAGAATATAATTATTATTTATAATTATAAATAGAATTGAAAATGGCGCGGTAGTTCGATAATTCGATTTCAAATTTCAATTGAAGGTACCAGGTGCAAAACAAACCGGATTTTAGCGAAACCAAAAATAATAGGATCTATTTGGGAACATCTTTCCAACGAATCCAAAAAATCGAAATTTCATAGCGGGGATAAAAAGATATGTCCAGTTGAAAATTCTGAATAGTCGCTATGGAATTTTGGCCCTTAAAAATGAAAATTTTGCAAACGACCTCGGTTTTCGACGAAACCACTTTTGTTGGATCCGTGATGTCAAATTATTGCTAGATTCCAAATTTTATAATTTTTCGAATCAATATGTGAGCGTGGCAAAGGAAAACGTGTTTGACCAGTTTTAGTTGATTTTAATCAACTGGAAAATGGCCATTTTTCTAACGGTCTTAGAATTCGACGAAACTAGTTTTGTTAGGACCGTATCGTCAATACGAAGCTAGAAAATATTTTTCTGGTATTTTTAGAGTTCGCATGTGACCCCGGTAAATTAAAATGCGCGTTCAAATTCAATATATAGAGTTATATGTTGATTTTAACGGAAACTGATCGAAACGGTCGAATCAGCTTACGGTACATATCCCATTGTGTTCGGAATAGGGGTGAAACGCTATGGACGACAGGCAGTGGGCCTCATTTAGAGGTCAAATGAAAAAGTCAACTTTTTGAAATTAAATTAATTAAAGAAATTAAAATAAAAGCATCTCCTATCTCTCTCTCCTTATCTCCTCAGGCCCCCCTCCCCCGTTAAAAATCAAAATCGAAAAAAAAGAGAAGACGACGGAGAGGCGGAGCGGCCTCCTCCATCGCCGCTACCACCGCCCAAGGCGGAGCCCTCCACCCCGCCTTCAATCGCCGCCGCCTCCCTCTCCTCTTCTTCGTCCTCTCCTTCTTCTTCTCCCCTTCGATTTCAACCCCCCGCCCCCACCTGAAACAGTCGCAGCCCCTGCTGCTGTTACCACCAGCGAACACCCCCGCCGCCTGTATCTCCCCCGACCCTCCAACCACCTGTGTCGCGCCCCTCAGGCCTTCCTCCCCTTCTCCAATTGAATATCCCCTCCCCAAATTTATCCAAATCAGTGACATCCACGATCCAAGGGCGCCACCGCGACCTCCTACCGCCACCCGAAGCCCAGCGCAAACCCTACGACTCTGGCTCCCCTCTGCCCCATTTCCAACTGTAAGTTTTACTGTTGTATATATATATATATATTGTTTATTTGTTCATGTCTATAAAAACTTAGTTTTTTTTTATAAATTTCATAGCGTATGAAGGTTAGATTTTCAGATCTATGTATAGCGAATAAAAAGATGTGATTTTTATTTTGAATAACGCCTTAGAAATGATTTTTAGTTATGTTAAAATATTATTTTTAGCACATAAAAATGTGATTTTTATGTAGGCAATAGGGCGATAAAAATAGGATTTTTATCTAGTTAAAGTAGCGATGAAGACATGATTTCTACTTTATGAAAAGATGAGATTTTTATCATCTAGAAGAAGAAATAAAAATTCGGTTTTTATAATGAAGTAAAGATTATATTTTTAATCATAGAAAGATGAGATTTTTATCATCTAGAAGAGGAAATAAAAATTCGATCTTTATTATGTAAGAGATATAAAAATATGGTTTTTATTAAAGTATATAAAAATATAATCTTTATATAGTTATGATAATAAAGGAGAAATCTTTATATTTGAAAAGGCAAAATCTTTATATAATAGCGGTGTAAAAATAGAATTTTTATCTATATAATAGCGGTGTAAAAATAGAATTTTTATCTATATAGTAGTGGTGTAAAAATAGAATTTTTATCTATATAATAGCGGAGTAAAAATAGAAATTTTATCTATATAGTAGCGATATAAAAATAGAATTTTTATCTATGTAGTAGTAGTATAAAAATATGATTTTTATATACATAGCAGCAATATAAAAATATGATTTTTATATATGTAGTGGCTACGGGCAACGAAACTGACAAAAGGCGAGAACGACAAGATTTTCTACATATGAAGAGTCATGGTATTGGATTAGCTATCGGTGAGAAGTTCTCACTTTAAATTTCTTTTTCTAGTTATAAAAATATATACTAGGATGCAGACGGTGCTTAGCAGCACCCGACACCCGTCGTCCATAGACCATGGACGGCTTGTTTGTTTGATTGATGTGTTGTGAAAATTGATTGTGTTGTGGAATGATTGAATAATAAAATATTCTTGTGCTGAAAGGAAATTAAATATTTATATAGTTAAAAATATTTTATCGTTAAAAATATAATTTTTAACGTGAAAGAGAATAAATAAATATTTATAAACAAATCGGCCGATTTGTTTATATACACTGATTTGACTGATATTGATTGGGTCGATAAATTTTACACATCGCCCAACTGCACAAATAAAAATTTGTGTTTGTTGATTTGAAACCCCACACGGGTGTTGGGATGATATTTGGCGTACACTAATCCCGATTATTTAATTGTATGTCGATCGATTGGTCGACAGACTGTGTAAGCGTCGATTATTTATATTTGATGCTTATGCAGTTGTGTGGTGCACTTTGGATGATGGTTGATTGTTTATCGTTTCTATTATATACATGTGTTGTATGGAACCCATGTTCATGTGTTGAAGCTATTCATGGGTCGAGTAAAATATTTTAACGATAAAATTTACATCTTTATCATATTTAAAATTAGAACTACTTTACGGTTGGAGTCTAATTGAAAATCAAACGATAGATACCAAAATTTTATAAAATATTTTACATAACAAAAATAGTTGTGTGTTGACAGTACTCATATGTTGAGATTGGTCGTTGTTGAAAGAAATATAGATTCATGTGTTGAATAGAATAAATATTCACTTGTTGAATGGAATAACAATTTATTGAAATATATATATAAAGCCGTGTTGATTAGAGTTGCGTCATTTTGACGTGAACGATAGTTATACCGATTATATTCATTTTTATAATGAATATAGAAAAGAAGTGATTTCAAAATATAACGTTTTGAAAATATTATCATTTATATAGTAATGATATGAAACATTCAATTTTGATTTGAAATTGAATATAGAGTTGAAATGGTTATGAAACCGAATTTAAAACGATTTATAAAATACGTTTTAAAAGGGTAATCGACGAAATATATATAATATATATTATATATATATAATGGCCTGAATAGAACGCGCCGTGCCGCGGCAGTTCGTGAATTTCGACCATTGACTTCGAATTGACATTACGGGAGATCCGACCGTCGGATTCTCCTTAAACCGGAACCATTGGGTTCGTATCGAAAATAGCTTTCCAACGAATATTAGAAATTTGAAATCTAACGGTTGGATTTGGAATTATGTCCAAATCAAATTAGGAAAAGGTCGTTGTAAGTGCAGTTCGATGGCCGTTGATGGAAATCGACTGTACGGGCCTGGATAAAACTATTAAAAATATTAATAATTTGTGTAAAATCATAATATATGAATTGGAAAGAACTTAGATGAAAAACTCCATATTTGAAAAGATAAAAATAGATTTTTGTCGAAATGAACTAGTTTTGAACTAGAATTAAAATTAATTTATTTTTGAAATAAATAAATTGAATTTGAAAGTGATTTTAAAAATAATCAATATTCCCAATACGTGAATTGGACTGTAGTTGAATCGAAATTATCTTCGAAATATTTCGATGTTGGATTTCGTGACTATACAGATATTGTTATGGGAATTTGAAAGATATATTTTATATCGTTATTTCCAATACGATATTTGTTGGTTTCAAGATTTGATATTGAATATAAGCTGGTATATTTTCTATTCAGAGCCTAGTATTTAATATCAAATGTGATTTGGGTTTGTCGTGAATGGTGTCTTCATTAACACTGTTCTTAAGCCCAATAGAGAAAAAGATTAAATCTTTCTATTTAGATTTAATGAAGTGTATCAATTAAATAATATTTAATTGGAATTGAATTTGAATTGCTTTTGGGGTTTATCGTGAGCGATGTTTTGAACAACACCTGTTCTTTAATCTGATTAACAATAGAGTGTGATTTTGGGTTTATCATGAATCGTGTTTTAGATGACATTGGTTCTTTAACCCAGTTAAAGACAAGATATTGATATTTGAAAAGATTAAAACTAAGTGGAGTTTTAATGAATCTTTAATTAGATTGAAATGTGAATTGATAATTTAAATTATCAAATCAGAAAGGTGATCGAGAATGGAGTACCACCAGTTTTGCTCCAAAGCGATAGTTAAATCTTTAATTAGATTTGAACGTGAAATGGTAATTAATTTTACCGATAATACTGTGGTGTTAGATATGGAGTATTACCAGTTTTGCTCCATGGGATAAATATGTTGGGATTGGGAAAATAAAATAAATAATTACTTCGGTGTGGTTCGCTAATCCCGACTAGTTTGGAAAACCATAATATGGTTTGAAATGACATCCAAAGGAAGATTAAAGAATAAATTTAGAAGAATTTATCTTGGATAAAATTAATGGGAACCTTTCCCCTAAGAATGTGATTTTGTGAATAAAAGAAAATGCTGAATTGGAATGAGGCGTTTGTTGTGTTTGTGTAACATTTGTTTATCATATACATGGGTTATTCAGAAAGGTCGGGTTTATACCCATTCTAAATAACCAATTCGACGAGATGTCGAAGATGAAGGCGGTGGTTGAAGACCGGAAGTCTTCACATCGTTTGGGTGATTACTGATGATCTCGATTGGGTTGTACACCCAAGATGAGGGAAACAGTTGGTGATCGTCTAGACGTACTTGGAGATGGATGGATATGCGAGGAAAGTGCCTCCGGTTTCGTTCTGACCCAGAACGAACTTGTAAATGGATTGTGTGTCTGACATTGGATTTTAATCTGCGTTGATTGATCTCTATTAAATATACATCTGTTTGGCGGCAGAGAATTTATTCTCTTGCTTAACGCCCTTCTCTGAGACGTACGAGCTCAAAGGTTGTATATCGATGGACATCAGTCGCATGGAGTGAATTGCCAGTGTGGCACGCGTATGTGGCAATTGATCAAGGCTTCTGTTGAAAAGCAAAGTCTTGTGGTTGATGATCAAAGCACGGCCTGTGTGGCGTAGCTTTGTGTATAGCGTGAATTCGCGAGCCTCACACCTCGGTATGAGTCAAAAACGGGATAGTGACTGCAGGGGGAGCACGACGTTTCTTTCTAGCTAAGGTGGTGTCAGTGACCTACCAGCCCTGACATTTATATATTTTTCACCTGTGTGGTTGTTGGATACGAGGCGCCTCGGATATAGGTCTGTAAGGACCGGGAAACGTGTGTTCAGAAAATGCCAATCCTCAAAAGTAAGAGAGGACCGGCCCTGAAGATCCAAGGATCATAGTGGGGTCCTGAGACATTTGCTAGGGTGTCTCGAATCGGAGAGGAGCTTACCCCTTGCCTTGGCTCATGACGGAAATCCAATTTCCAACTCGTGATTTTGCGGTTTTAATTGTAGAACTAGTATGGCGACATGATAGATGGTACCCATGCCTCCTATGATTGATAGTTATGATTTGAAATTGTTTTGACACTATACACTTATAATAGTATCAAATGATTTGTTTTAAACGTACCAAGCATGTTTGGCTATTATAAGGGAAAACCCTATCCTCCGGCTTGTGTTGCATTGTGTGATGGGACCTGGGTCTTATAATAGCTTCATTTTTCCAAAGTGCGTTGCGCTGTTTTGTTATATGCACTAGTATTCTTGGGAGGAAACCTGTTCTGTGTTATACGACGTGGTCCCTTGAATTACTCTCTTTTAAAGTAAAGTTTTAAATAACTGTTTTAGTTCTCACACCAGTCACATGACTGACCTGGAGTTTATTGGGTTAAAACTCTGGGTGCCCCTATTTTCCACACGGGCAGCTAGTAGTTTTGGTTTTGCAGATTTATATTCACAGGGTCCTGATTTGCAGCTGGAACGATGCTCGGAAAGCTCTGTATCTGTGTATTACTTTCAGTTGTGTTTTGTATTATTTTCCGCTGCTATGTAATTTATTGTAATCTGATATTTGTCAAATGTGTAATTTATTTATTCATACTCTGTATATTCTTGTGTTCTGATGGAATTGTTGTAATAAACAATGAAATGTTCTTCCGTCTGCGTTCTATTTTGTCTTGTCCTCAATTCTATCCGTGCTTTCCCTCACGGGGAAGTTCGGGTCGTCTCAGTTTGGGTAAAATGAAGTGCCGATGTTTACTGTGCGTACGAGGAGCACGGTGGAGAACGCAAGTCGCAGGAGGGGTTTTAGGTTGATGCAGTGGTAGTCATAGGACAGAGCAGGCGAGGGGGAGTCCATCGCAAATTTTTCCATTGGTTTTCATTGAGAAATAATGGAGCGGTAGGCGTTGGAAGTTGACAAAAAAGTAATAGCCTGGAGCGAGTACATCGGAGAAGAAGAAGGATTAAGGGTATAAGCACGATTAAGGTTATTACTTAATATTATTAATCGTTAATGACCATTAAATTCATATAAACTTGTAATGCTTATAATTCGTTCATATGTAAACCAATTTCAATGAAACAGGATCCGTTAGGATCGTCTGAACAAAGGCTACGCATACAACCTGGTTTGGAGTCATTTGGAGCTCATGGGAATTTCTGATAAGATAAAACACCCAATTCAATAAATCGAAATTTATCGTTATTTAACAATAAATTACCAAGGTGAGTAAACTCGCTAACTATGACTCGTTTATATTTATATATAAATGAGTTTTAAATTTATTTATAGAATTTTTATACTGTATGATGATGGTTTGAATGCATGGTTGATAAATTTGGTTGAAATAGTTGATATAGTTATATCGTTGATCAATAATTACTTCTGTTTATATTCATATTGATGAGAAATTAATGTTATTGATGTTGATTAACATCTTTGGATGCAGAGAAACAGGTTGGAGGGATCCAACTGGATTCCTCAACATTTATATTATTGTGTTTGCATTGATTATGACATATGCTGTGATATATTAATTGTGATTGATCTTGTTATGTTGAAATATCACTGGCCCTAGAATTATGGTATTTAAATACCGTAAGATATCTTCGAATAGAAAATAGAATTTGAGATTTTAAAAGGAAATATATTTTTCCAAAAATGGAAGTGTAATTTCGAATGGAGTTAAAAAGCATAAGCTTGTTTTATTAAAACAAGAAATTGATTTTAAAGAAGTTTATAAATAAAATGAATTATTTATCATTGGATAAATTGAAATATAAATTCAAATATGAATTTATATGGAAAACTGGAAATCAGATGTGAAACCAATATTTGAGATGAGATTTTAACTTAGCAAATTATAAAGGAAATTATAAACGAGATTATAAATGTTTGAAATTAATAATGAGATTTTCTACAAACAATTGTAGATAGAAGTTATAAATGGAATTTGGATTTGATATGGTGAAATCAAATGGGTTAGGTTATGTAAAAGGAAATATTATTCACAATTAAAGTGAATAATCGTTTAATGCAGATATTTTGCAAATGGAAGCATCTATAAAAGAAATCTGAGTTGGAAATGTAAATTCAAATAGAATTTTGAATGACAAGGGAAATGGAAATCGCTTTCAAAAGTAAAAATTGGATTTTGTTCCAAAGTTTTGAATATAAAACAAATGGAAATAAATCCAATAAATTTATAGTTATACTTTGATTAGGTTGAATTCTATTATAATGGTTTAGTTTAGGAAGTATATTTGAATTCTATTTAGTATAAAACTATAATTTAAAAGAAATATATTAAGAAGTAAATTGTCTATATTTATAGCTATGAGAATACAATTCAATGTTTTGAAATAGTTTAAGATTTATTTTAAATTAGAATTATCTAACAAGTCTAGATTCCTATTAAGGAAAGATACTGATATTTGAAAATGAATAACGATTGAAAGCAAATGTTTGCGAATGGGAATACCATAGGGGAAATTGAGTTAACCTGTAATGATAAGATTTATTCTAAAGTTCGGAATATTAATCGAATATAGAGTATTCGAATGAGAGTTATTTATTGGAATTCGATTATATCGAATTTAGGGAAGTACTTATTTTTTACTTTCTATTTGAATCAAATTTAGTTATTTATTTATTTGTTTACTTATTAACTTATTTAATTGAAATTAATAAGTACAAGTTATATTTTTATATACCAAATATTTGAAAACAACGATTATAACGCTATTGTTATGTTTTGTAAGTCTAAACAGCGATTTTAACGCTACTGTTACAATAAATGTTCTATAAAGTTAAATAGCGATTGTAACGCTACTGTTAAAATAAATCAAATATTTGTAAACAACGTTTATAACGCTACTGGTATAATCAATGTTTTTCCGTAAAGGAAGTGGATTCTTAGATTGAATCTGAGAGTCGTGTAAGCGATGTTTTTGTTTGAAGTTGTGAGCTTTGACTATTTCAAAGTTGAGAATGCCATTCAATTAAGGTTTGAGAGGTAATTATACCCCGACATGGTTGACTTCATGGAGGAATGGTCAAGGTTCGATAATGAAGATTGGTTAGCAATATAGTGAGTTAATAAATGATAAATGGTTTGAGTTATAATAACGATGTTTTTATAACATCGGGTTAATTTAAAGGATTTTGAAATGTTTCCCAAATAAAATGAGAGGTATTTTCTATGCGTAGAAAATGCAATAAATTGGTAAATGAGGAATTAAGAAATAGAAATATTTTCCGATATTAATAACGTATATTTTTTGAATATAGAAAATAAGGATTCGTGAATATAGAAATGTTTTCTAACTGGAATAAGAGATATTTTCTCGAATAAAGAAATTATAGAAATAATTTTTTTCCAAGAATCGAGAGAGTAAATTGAGTTTTGAAAGATACGAAAGATGGGAAATGGGAATTGGAAGTGATAATATAATAAGAAATTAATATAAAAGTAGCCAGTGTTGTTTGATGTTTGATTGGTAGAATTTCCAATTGGAAATATGACCGTTGATTGTATCAATGTTTCTTTGATAGTTAAATCAACAACTATCAAAGTTTTGATTTAATTTATACCTCCGTTGTCGATATGGAGAGACCAGGATCAGATTTATTATCTAAAAACCACTCCGTATTGGCATAAGCATTACGAATCAACTTATGCTGAAGATAATTGAAGACGGAGTAAAGTGCAAGGGCTGTTTTGTTAATCCTAGGTAGAAATTGCCCAAGATGGATTGATGGAATGGTGCTTTTGGTTTGTCCAGTCCCAAGACAACGTATATGGACGAGGGTCTGACGAGGTGGAATTTAAAGTAAACGGTGGCAAGATGTTCTAAAAGTTAATCGTAACCTCAAGCCTCATCAACCAGGAAATGACAGAAATCGGGCAGGCAGCATGGCCATATGCGTCATTCCCATTAGGGGTATTATCACCTAATTTAGATAAATTTTAATTGCTTCTTATTCTGTTCGCCGCTGTATGCTTTTGGTAACAGTTGCTGATCACAACCATTTGTGATAATATGCTCGGTACACTTAAGCTAAATGAGTAGCCAGCCATGTGTGGGCCGGGTTGCAAGACGTTCTTGTTGAACCCAGTGTATTCCCTTCTATAGATACACTATCGGAAGGTGGTTCCATATCTTGTCATAGTTAGAATCCAATCTCCAATAAGCGCCCTATGGTTTTTGATTTTGTATTATATATGGAGCGTGAGATGCAAGCATTCCACTAAATTGTTATTTATTTGATTTAGACACTATCATAAGATCACCAGATTTTGATATCAAAAATATTTTTGGTTATCGTAAGGTAAAAACCATCCATGTTTATGTGTGGATCGGTCTTACGATTATCATTTCTTTCGAAAGGATTTTTGAAAGTTAAACAAATGGTTGGAATTTACGCACACCATTCCCATGACTGATCCAGAGTTTATTTTGTTTGTTTTCCCTAAACTCTTAGGTGCCCAAATTTGTACGGGCAGTCAAGTAGTCAGGATTTTACAGATTCACTTGGAGGAGTTTGAAGCAGGAGGCTTCACCAGTTAGCTAAAGACTATCATATTTTTTCCGTTGTGTATTATGTTCTTGTAACGACCCGTATTTTTATGGATAATAATTAATTAAATTAATTAATTAAATAATGGTTCAGAGAATTAAATGGTTATTTAATTAAATAATATTGAATATTTAATTAATATAATAATTAAATAATACATTTAATTTCTGAAATAATCAGAAATAGTGAATAGACAATATAATGTGAACTAGGCAATTCAAAGTATTTAATTCAGCTTAGAATTGAATTAGAATAACAAATATATTATTTGAACGACAGTTTGAACGTATAATTATATTATAATTAAAATCGAGCTCGAAATGGCACGGCAGTTCGCAATTTGGCGATTCGAACTTTAAACGAATATACAGAAGCCGTTTTAAATTGGATTTCCGTGAAACAAGAAACGTTCGAAGCTGGTGAAGCATATTTTTCTAGTGGAAGAGAAAAATCGGGACTTCATTGTGTAGACTTTTACTTATGTCCAAATCAAATTTTAGAAAAGTCGCTATGGAATTCCTTTATAATTTATAACGATATATATAAGGAATTTCAATATAAATTTGAATATCGATTCAACAGGGATTTGAATATCGAGTTGTAAATCCCAGTGGAGCTGTGTGATATTCTATGTGAATATATACGATAATATTTATTTATAAATATTTAATTTAATTACTTTTAAATATATTTATATATTTAAATATATTTATATATTTAAATGGGTTATTTAGAGCTTTAAAAATAACCAGTTTTGCAAATGACCTCAGAATTCGACGTAACGAATTTTGTTGGATCCGCAATGTTAAATTATTGCTAGATGTCAAGTTTCGTGATTTTTAGAATCAGTATGTGGCCATACGGGATTTTATTGTGAAATACAATCAGTATTTTAACGGTTAAAAATACGCTGTATGGGCAAACAAAGTTGGAATTCGACGAAACCAGTTTCGTTGGGACCGTAATATCAAACTCTAGCTACATGTCGATTTTCATGAGTTTTGGGTATTATTTGTGATCACAGAGATTTTTAAACACGAATGGAAACATCGATAACTTAAATATTTATATATAAAAATCAAGTATATATATATATATATATCCTAACCCACTCATACCACGATCAGGAACTGTCCACCACGTCCTCAAGAGAACAAAAACGTGGAAACCATCTTCCCCACAAATCCTCTAAAATCAAAGAATACCCTATAAATGATCCTTAACACTCTCTAACCTAGACCATTTTCTTCTCCTGCTCATCAATACTTCTGCCGCCATCGTACTCCCTCCTCTCAGAAATCTCATGAGAAGACTAAACTTTGAAATTTCATATTAAATTCAAATGACAATGGAATCGAGAGATGTTTGGTTCATTTGAATCATGTTCAGGAGAGCTTCAATTTAATGTTCAATTTGTTAAGTGTGACATCAATTCCTATCGTTCAAAAAGTAGACAGCGTTGTTAGGGTTTGCAAATTTGTGGGATATAAGCAATGATTTTTGGTTTGAATGTTGGTTTTAGACTTGTGGAGTGTTTCTGAGTGTGTGGGAAAAAACACGAGGGATTCTGGGAGGAAAACTATTGTACTTTTCCTGGGTAGTTTAGAGGAGCCGCCGCAACAAAATGGGGGTACAGGCGTGCGAGGGAAAGTTAGATGAGGTTGAAGAGGGATCAAAGTGAAAGAGGATAGTGTGTTTAGCTTGAAGAATAATGAAGTATGGATGGAGAACGAACTATGGGAAGATCGGTAAGATGATGGGTTTACTAGAGCAGGAGCACGGCATTTTCAGTTTGGGGAAGACATATACGACGGGGCTGGGTCATTTACAATGGGGTATGGGCCATTTTGTTTACTAAAGCCAACTAACTTGTTTTATTTAATTTAATTTAAATTTAAATGAGTACATCAACTTGAAAATTATATAACTTGTACATACGTTATTAGTTTTGCGAACGGTCAGATCCGTTGGGATCGTATGGACGAGGGCTACACCATGAAACTGACTGAAAGCGAATTGAAGCTCGTTACAATTTATAGCGAAATAAATTGTCGGTCTGAATCAACCGATGGTTTTCGTTATTAACGATGATCGTCCAATGTGAGTAAAACTCACCAACTCTGAACAGTTATATTTTTTTAACGTATTCTTAGAACTGTTAATTATCTGTTGATTGTTGTGTGTTAACTGTTTGGTTGAATTGCTTATGTATCGGTTGAAATTATAGATAACGATATATATATATATATATAAATCGTTAATCTAATATTGATTCTGTTTAGCAGAATATTTCATAGTGAAATGAAATCGATGATAATTATATGGTTTAACATCTGTGGATGTAGGGAAACAGGTCGGAGGAATCCAACTAGATTCCTCAACATTTATTTTACTGTTTTCATATATGGTGATATATGATGTGATATATAATCTGTTGTTGATTATGTGTGTTTGAATGATATCGATTACTGTTGTTTGGTATTTTAAATACCTTAAGAAAACCCTAGAATGAAAAGGAAAATTACAATAACTATATTGAAATAAAATATTTTATAAAATCAAAAGATTTTATATAGAAGGAAGTTTCAAACTGTATATTGAAATAGAATATTTATAAAATCAAAGGATTTTATATAAAGGAATATTTATAAAATCAAGGGATAATATAAAGGAAATTATTTGTAAAACAAATATAAAGGAAAATATTGGTAAAACAAATAGAAGGGAAATATTTTTAAAACAAATAGAAAGGAAATATTTGTAAAAATTTTACAAATTGAAATGAAAAGGATATATTTGTAAACCATTTACAAATAGATTTGGAAAGGGAATATTTGTAAAACATTTACAAATAGAATTGAAAAGAAAATATTTATTTGTTAAATAAATATGATTGGAAAAGAATATTTATTTGTTAAATAAATAGAGTTATAAAAAGAAATATTTATGTAGAAAATAAATAGAGTTAAAAAAGGAATTTATTGGAAAATGAGAAGAATGTTATATAAGGACATTTTTGGCAAATGAATAGAATTTTACATCAGGAAAGTCTTGACCCGTGCTTCGCACACGGGTATAACATGATCTGGATTTAAAGCAAAGATTTTAAATAGAATTTGTTGTAACCAATAGAATGAAAAGATTAATTTATAAATAATATTTTATAAATTAAATAAAATATTTATCATTGGATAAATAGAATATATAAGTCAGGGCTTATATAGAGAAGTAAGATATTTGAAACTGAATATATGGACGTAGAGTTAATCAAAGGAGTTAATCAAAATGAGTTAGAGGAGTTAATCGATTAGAGTTAGAGTTTATCGATTAGAGTTAGAGTTAATCGATTAGAGTTAGAGTTAACCAGTTAGAGTTAACCAGTTAGAGTTAATCAGTTAGAGTTAACCAGTTAGAGTAAATCAGTTAGAGTTAATCTGTTAGAGTTAATCAGTTAGAGTTAACCAGTTGAAGAATCAGTTAGAGTTAATCAGTTAGAGCTAACCAGTTAGAGTTAATCAGTTAGAGTTAATCTATAGAGTTAATTAAATAGGGTTAATCGAATTTGAGTTAATCGAATATTAGTGATTCGAATAGAGTAAAAAGGAGTAATCGAATATTAGTTATTCGAGTAGAGTTAAAAGGAGTCAATCTAATATTACTTATTCGAAAGTGAATTTATCGAATATTACTTATTCGAAAGGAGTTAATCGAATATAGTTATTCAAAGAAAGGAGTAATCAAATATAGTTTATTCGAATAGAATTATCGAATATAAGTTATTCGAAGTGCGGTAATCGAATATTAGTTATTCGAAAGGAGTTAATCGAATATTACATATTCGAAAGTGAATTTATCGAATATTACTTATTCAAAAGGAGTTATAGAATATTAGTTATTCGAAAGGAGTTATCGAATATTAGTTATTCGAAAGGAGTTATCAAATATTAGTTATTCGAAAGGTGTGATCGAATATTAGTTATTCGAAAGGAGTTAATCGAATATAGTTTATTCGAAAAGAGTTAATTGATATGAGTAAATTAGTTAGATTTAATTGAATAGAGTTAATCCAGTAGGGTTAATCAAATAGAGTTAATCCAATAGAGTTAATCAAATAGAGTTTACAGAATTGAGTTAATCAAATAGAGCTAACTGATAAGAGTAAATCGATTAGAGTTAATCGAATAGTGTTAATTGAATAGAGTTATTAGAATATAGGTTATTCGAAGAAGAGAGATTATCGAATATAGTTTATTCGAGGGAAAGAGTTATCAAATAGAGATTTATTCGAAAGAGTGTTACGTAAGGAAGTTTGTTAAAGATTTAAAAGATAAACTTTGACTATTTCAAAGTTAAAACGTTGTTCAGTTAATTATACCCCAACTTGATTGACTTCTAGGGCTGTATATCGGACAGGACAGTCCGTTGTCCGGCTCGGTCCGAAGCTATAACGTGTCCGGTCCGTGTCCGTCCGATTCTCTTATAGGACAGATCTTGGACACACTAGTTTTCTGTCCGATGATGTTTTTCTATTATATCGGACAGGACAATCCGTTGTCCGGCTCAGTCCGAGGCTATATGATGTCCGGTCCGTGTCCGTCTGAATTCTTATAGGACAGAGCTTGGACACACCTCTGTCCGGTCCGGTCCGACCCGTTTACACCCCTATTGACTTCTTTTTTAACTAAGGAATGGTAAGGTTTGATAGTGAATGATGGTTAAGTGAATTTAGTTAATGAGTGTAATGGTTTGAGTTGGCATGGCGATGTTTGATTTAAACATCAGTTTAAATCCAGTGAAGTAGTTTTGGAAATGTTTTCCAAATAAGAAGCAGAAATGTTTTCTGATAATAGAAAATAAGAATTTAGAATATATGGAAACAGGAGATAAGTAAATTAATGAACTAAAGAGATAAATGTTAAATGATGATTGATCGATAAAATTTCCATCTGGAAATAATATCGTTGTTTGCACACGTGTTTTTCTTTGATAGTTAAATCACAGACTATCAAAGTTTTGACCATTTTTCCGTCGTCAATACGGAGAGACCGGTTTGATTCTTATCCAAAGAACCACTCCGTATGGGCGTTAGTGTTTCGAATCAAATAGATCGAAGACAAATTGAAGACAGAGTAAAGTGCAAGGGCTGTTGTATAAGTCCTAGGTAGAGATTGCCTTGGATGGATGTACAGAATAGTGCCTTCGGTTTGTCCAGTCCCAGGACAACTTAAATGGATGAATGTCTGACAGAGTATATCTGGTAGATCACGTAAGTTGATCGTTTCAAACGTATTTACGTTGGTGGCGGAGGAATTCGTTTCTCTTAGCTTATACCCGTGGTATTTTGGGGGAAATCAATTTGTGATTTGACGGGTATGACGATGTGGCATTCGAAGTAAATGGAGGAGTGATTTGCTAAAAGATACGTTTTGACCTCCAGCCTCATCAACTGGGAAATGACAGAAATTGGACAGGCAGCATGGTTAAGTGGTTCGCAACCAAGTAGGGTATATTGTCACCATCTAGAGAATATTCATATTTGTTACTTCTTTCAATTCTGTATCTCCCGGGAATGGTTATGTAATGACCCGCATTTGCAGAGGTATTATAATCAATTAATTTAATTATATAAATGGTGATTAAAAGGATTTAATGGTCGTGGAATTAAATAATGGTGAATATTTAATTAAAATAATAAATTAAATAATATATTTAATTCTGAAATCATCAGGATTGGCTGAAATGGCGATATGGTGTGAACTGGATCATCTGTGATATTTAATTCAGCTTGGAATTGAATTTGAATAACGAATATATTATATAAACGACAGTTTGAACGTATAATTATATTATAATTAAAATCGAGCTCGAAATGGCGTTGTAGTTCGTAATTTGGCGATTTGAACTTCAACTGAATGTAAAGGATTCGTTTTAAGCCGGATTTCAGTGAAACAAGAAACATATAGAGCTGGTGGAGTATATCTTTCTAGTGGAAGGGAAAAAATCGGGATTTCGTCGTGTAGATTTTGATTTACGTCCAAATCAAATTTCAGAAAAGTCGCTGTGGAATTCCTTTATAGTTTATAAAGGAATTATTTATATTTTTTAAAAAGGAATTTCATTTTTAAATCGAATATCGATTTAATCGGGATTTGAAATATCAAGTTATAAATCCCAGTAGAGCTGTATGGTATTCCACTGTGGATATATACAATAATATTTATTTTTAAATATTAAATATAATTATATTTATATATTTAAATGGGTCATCCAGAGCTTTAAAAATAGCCACTTTTGCAAACGGAGTCGGAATTCGACGAAACTAATTTTGTTGGATCCGCAATGTTAAATTATTGTTAGATTTCAATTTCCGTGATTTTTGAAGTCAGTATGTGTCGTACGGATTTTTAATGTGAAAAACAGTCGATAAATTGACCTTTAAAAATACGCCGTGTGAGCAAACGGAGTCGGAATTCGACGAAACCAGTTTCGTTGGGTCCGTGATGTCGAACTGAAGCTGTATGTCCAGTTTCGGGATTTTTAGGCATCGTACGTGATCGTACGGATTTTTAGAAGAAGGATACGAATATAAAATGATAAAATAAAATATCTAACACAAAAATATCTACCCCCTTTCCCTTATAAATACCCCCCTAACAATCCTTAAAACCTAATTCCTCAAACAGAAAGTTCCGCCGTCGTTTTTTCAAACGTGAGCAAACAAATCCGTTCTAAAATCAAAAACAATTCTCACAAAAATCCTCAAAATCATGAAGCTATTTTATTTGAGTTCCCTGTGTAGTTATCTTCGATTCCATATCAGTTCGAAAGGTGCGATACTGGTTCTTTGGGGATCGAACTTTCAACAGCGCGCTAGGGTTATCGGTTGCGGATTTTTGAAAGCAATCGAGTGTAGTTCGATGTTGTGTTTGGATTGGGTTTGATGAATGGAGTCTGCTCGTGAATTTTGGGTGAAGTCGATACCTTTTGGTGTCGATACTTGTCCCGAGCAGCAGTAAATGGCTGGAGGACGCGATGATGAGGAGGACATCGGGTTGGAGCTATGTGGTGTGGTAGGGTGCGGAACTGGAAGAGGAGTTGAGATGGAACGATGGGGAGTTTGAGATGCCGGAGATGGCCATTTGCGTGAATCATTCTGGAGTGATGGGCTTTGTTTGCTGGGAGGAATCGGTATTGAAGAAGGTGAAAAGGGTGGCGGTTTCATGAGATTGGGAAGGAGAATGGAGAGAGAGTTCTGTTCGAAGTTTTCTGGAATCCTGATATGTGCGTTGGGGGATTAACGTTGTAAACAAGGATGATGAAGAAGTCGTTGTTTTGTTGGGTGTTTGGAACAATGGTTGAGTTTGGTATAGGAAATGTCGGTGTATAAATCAGTGAAGGAGTTTAGTTTGAGTGGGCCGGGTATTGAAGGGCGTAGGGCTGAGATGCTCAAATGGAAATGGGCCAGTCAATTTTCGGTAAAGCCCATTGCTTTTATAAATTAAGTTAGTACTTAATAAAATAAAGGAGGAACAACACTTGTTGAAGATCGACCATGACATAGGTGTAACATTGGAGTGGGAAGATCAGAAAGGAGCGGGTTTGTTTGGGTTAGTGGGCCGATGAAAATTTATTGGGTGAGGCCCAATTATTTAATTAAATTGAAGTTAGTTTTAATTTAAATTTGTATTCACTTGTTAATATCATAATTTGATCATACGAAAACGAAATCGAACAAAATAGGATCCGTTGAGATCGTATGGACGGACACTACCCAATGAAACTGACTGGGAGTGGAGTGGAACTCGTTTGAATTTATGGCGAAATAAACTATTTGATTCAAATCAAATAATAGTTTATCGTTCTTTAACGATGAATGCCAATGTGAGTAAATCTCACTAACTCTGAACAGTTTAAAATTTCATGTTGTATTTTTAGAACTGTTAAATATTGGCTGATTGACTGTGTGTTGACTGTTTGATTGAACTACTAGTCGGTTAGTTGAATTTCTATATTGATTCTGTTTAACAGAATATATCATATGGAACTGAAAGTGATGTTGATTTTATTGTATAACATCTGTGGATGCAGGGAAACAGGTTGGAGGAATCCAACTGGACTCCTCAACATTTATTTTACTATTTTTTTTCCATATATTGTGATATATGATGCGATATATAATCTGTTGTCGATTATATGTGTTTGAACGATATTGGTCATCGTGATTTGATGTGTTAAATACCATAACATACCGGAATGGTGAAAAAGGGAATTTTCAAAATGAATATTGAAAATAGATTATTTATAAAATCAAAGGATTTTATAAAAGAGATAATATTTATAACAATCAAAGGAGATTTTATAAAAAGGAAATATATAAAAAGGAAATTTGTTTATAACCGAATAGGATGTTATAAAAAGGAAAACGTTATAAAAAGGAAAATGTTACTAAAAGGGAAATCATTTGTAAAGTGAAGAACCGTTAGTAAAAAGTAAATCTTTATAGATGAATAGTTTATTCGAGAAGGAGTTAATCGAATATTAGTGATTCGAATAAAGTAAAAGGAGTTATCGAATATTAGTTATTCGAATAAGAGTTAAATAGAGTTATCGAATATTAGTTATTCGAATAGAGTTAAAGGAAAGGAATTATCGATTATTAGTTAATCGAAAGGAGATATCGATTATTAGTTAATCGAAGGAGTTATCGATTATAGTTTAATCGAAAAGAGTTATCGATTTGTTTAATCGAAGTGAGTTATAGATTATTGGTTATTCGAAGGAGTTATCAAATTTAGTTATTCGATGGAGTTGATCGATTAGAGTTAAAATAAAGGAGTTAATCGAATATAGTTTATTCGAATATAATCAATTGAGTTAATCGAATATTAGTGATTCGAATAAAGTAAAAGGAGTTATCGAATAAGAGTTAAATAGTGTTATCTAATATTAGTTATTCGAATAGAGTTAAATGGAGTTAAAGGAATAAATCGAATATAGTTTATTCGAATGGAATTAAAGGAGTTAATCGAATTTGGTTTATTCGAATAGAGTTAAATGGGTTATCAACTAGAGTTAAATCAAATAGAGTTAATCCAATAGCGTTAGTCCAATAGAGTTAATTGTTAAGGGTTAATCGAATAGAGTAAATTGAATAGAGTTATCGAATATACCTTATTCGAAGGAAAGAATTATCGAATAGTGATGATTCGAAAGATAGTTACGTAAGGAAGTTTGTTAAAGAATTAAAAGGTGAACTTTGTCTATTTCAAGGTTAGAAATGTTGTTCAGTTAAGGTCTGAGAGGTAGTATTACCCCAACTTGATTGACTTCATTTTTAACTAAGAAATGGTTAAGGTTCGATAGTGAAGGTGGGTTAAAGGAATTTAGTTAATAAGCGTAATGGTTTGAGTTGGCATCGCGATGGTTTGTTTAAAACATCTGTCTAAGTCCAATGAAGGAGTTTTGGAAATGTTTTCCAACTAAGAACCAGAAATGTTTTCTGATATAGAAAACAAGAAATGGAAATGTTTTCCAATGGTAATAACATATGTTTTCTAAATTTAGAAAATAAGAAATGCTGAATATAGGGAAACAGGAGATAAGTAAATTAATGAAATAAGGAAAATATGAATATATATATATGATTGATGATTGATTGATAGAATTTCCATCTGGAAATAATATCGTTGTTTGTACACGTGTTTTTCTTCGATAGTTAAATCACAGACTATCGAAGTTTTGACCATTTGAACGTTGTTAATATGGAGAGACCGGTTGGATTATTATCCAAGGAACCACTCTGTATTGGCATAAGCGTTGCGAATCATATATGCCAAAGATAATTGAAGATGGAGTAAAGTGCCAGGGCTGTTGTATAAATCTTAGATAACAGTGTCTAAGATGGATATCTGAATAGTACCTTCGGTTCATCCTGTTCCTGGATGTCTTGTATGGATGGATGTCTGACAGAGTATTTCCAGACGATCACGTGCATTGATTTCTCCAACCGTACCAAGAGTGGAAGCGGAGAAGGAAACTTCTTTTAGCTAACACATAACGTATTGTTGAGGACGTCAATCGGTGATCTGATGGATTTGACGATGTGGCATTCAAAGTGAATCTGATGTGATGATGAAGCGTAACCTCAAGCCTCATCAACCGGTAAATGACCGAAATCGGGCAGGCAGCATGGCTAAGTTGGTCGCTCCGAAGTAGGGTGTATAATCACCTGATCTAGAGTTTCATTTATTTCTAAAAATCTATTGTTGATGCTGAGACATCCCCAAACCCCGTACTCACGGCGGCAAGGGTAATCCGTGGAATATAACACAGAGACAGATAATAGCAGGACAGAATTAAATAAATACACCAGATAATGAACAATAGAATATACTGGATAAAAGTAATCATCAGAGTTACACAGTATATAGGATCTTACTTAGTAAAAATACAGTTCAGCTATACATAAATGTCTACAGTGGAAAACAAACATAATATGTACAATAGGAGCTGAACAACATAAAAAGAGATAAATGATAGAATCCATCTTCATCTCCAGCTATCCAGAAAGAACCAGCTAAACCTGAATACAAGGCTGCCTGTGTAGAAAAGAGGCACCCGAGTTTGAAAGTGAAACAAACTACGAGTCAGTCATGGGACTGGTATGAGAAATCTACTCAACACATATATAATTTGGCTAATCACAGGACCATGCCACTTTCGTGGAACGGGTTTACTCCATTGGATTGCCAGTGCTTTAAAACAAATCTTTCTTTTAAACAACGCAATGCATTTAATAAAAATGAAGCCATTATAAGACTCAGTTCCCATCACACAATGCAACGCAAACCGGAGGATAGAGTTTTACCTTATAACGGCCAAGATATGCTTGATACGAATAAAACAAAGGCATTTGATATTATTGCTAGTGTTTATATGTTTTGAAAACAATTTCAAATCATAACTATCAATCATAGACGGCATTAATGCCCCATACCACTATGTCGCCATATATAGGTATACAAACAAAATCGCACAGTCACGTATTTGGAAATTGGATTTCCGTCATGAACCAAGGCAAAAGATAGTCCTTACCGAATTCGAGACGCTCTAGCCCGTGTCTCAGGAACAGCCGCAACTGCCCCTTGGAGCGACAGGGCCGGTCCACCGATGTGGATTATTATGCCTGAAATCTACGTTTCCCCGCCCTTTGGGGCGTCAACGAGCCAACGAATGACTCCATCGGACCCGGATCGTCCGATCAAACTGAGGCGCCTTGCAACAGCAACAACCACATAGGTGAAAAGTATATAAATGTCAGGGCTGGTAGGTCACTGACACCACCCTAGCTAGAAATAAACGCATGCCCTCCCTGAGGTCCTTTACCCGTTTTTGGTTCATACCGGGGTGCGAGGCTCGCGAATTCACATTATACACAAAGCTACGCCACACAGGCGGTGCTTTGATCATCACCACAAGACTTTGCTTTTCAACAGAAGCCTCGATCATTTGTCACTTAGGCATGCCACACTAGCAATTCATGTCGTGCGACTGATGTCCATCGATATACAACCTCTGAGCTCGTGCGTTTCAGAGAAGGGCATTAAGCAAAAGAATAAATTCTCCGCCGCCAAACAGATGTATATTTAACAGAGATCAATCAACACAAAATAAAATCCAATGTCAGATACACAGTCCATTTACAAGTCCGTTCTGGGTCTGAACGAAACCGGAGGCACTAAATACCTCGCAAACCCATCGATCACCACGTACGTTTGGACGATCACCACTCATTATCCATATTTCGGGATGCCTCCCAATCAGGACCTCGGTTACCATCCAAACGAGGTGAAGATCTCCGGTCTTCGACCACCGTCTTCATCTTCGACTTTCAATCATCGGTCAATTATTTGAAATAACAATTAACTCGGCCTTTTCAAATAATTCACGTATATTTAGAATTTCAAATCAATTTATTTCAATGGTTAAATCATTCGACAACACCAATTTTGTTCTTTAATGTAATTTTCACACCAAACACATTCAATCATCAAATACCACATAAATCGAGCAAATTCAGTTTATTTCCATTCCATATCGTTTATGATATTTTCTAACAATTTATCGCTATTTTTATTTATTTTAAAATAGCCAATTTATTCAAAACGACGCTTCGGGCCATAACGCAGTCGTGGCGCTGTTTTTCTTCAGATTTGAATTAAACATCTCTGAAAATCTAACCGTTGGATCTTTACAAAACTTACATCATTAGACAGATCTTTTCAAAACGAATCCAACGGTTCCAGTTTCGGGAAAATCTGACGGTCGGATCTCCCGGTACAATCGTTTGAATTTTCGATTTCAAAATACGAACTGCAGCGTCGTTATTCGATTAAATATAATTATATTTATATATATATAAAAATATAATCGTTTCTAGCGCTGTTTTTCTTCAGATTTGAATTAAACATTCAAGACAATCCAACCATTGGATTTTTACAAAGTTGGTGCCGTTGGAAAAATGTTTCCAAGGCGAACCCAACGGTTGTGATTTCAGGAAAATCCGATGGTCGGATCTCCCGGTGTAATCGTTTGAAATCACGGTTTCAAAATACGAACTGCAGCGTCGTTATTCGATATATTTTAATTCTATTTATATATATATATATCAATTCTTTGATTTCAAAGCTACATTCTTTTCATACATTTGATAAAAATGATATTTTTATCTAACTGTCTTCTATTTCAACACTTCACTATATTTTACAATTCATGCATATAATAAAAATGTGATTTTTATTGTAAAACAATTCATTTCAAAACACTATTATTTTATATAGTTTATATAGGTAATAAAAATAAGATTTTTATTATAAAACAATTTCTTTCGAAACAAAATTATTTTATACATTTCATATTGATGTTAAAAATGGGATTTTTATTATAAAACAATTTCTTTCAAAATATGAATACCATTCAACACATGAATTTCTAATCAACGAATGAATATCGATTCATCACATGAAGGTTTTCTATAGTTTATATAAATAGATAAAAAGGTGATTTTTATATTTAAAACACGAATACCATTCAACACATGAATTTCTAATCAACGAATGAATATCAATTCAACACATGAAGGTTTTCTATTCAACGAATAAATATAGTTTCGACAAATGAAAATAATTCAAACACATGAATATTATTCAAAATTTCGGCAGCATAACGGCAGGGTAGTTAAAACCGGGACCGTCCCTAGTATGGCTCCTCGCTCTACCTTAAAACCTCACGGTTTTTGACAATGGGGATCATGCATCTAGTTCGCACGCAGGCAGCATGTATATATTTATTTCATTTCCACAAACTAATCCTATGTGGTTTCAACCAAATATTTCTCAACCACAAATGGGTATTTTTCAACCACAATCAACCAATATCAACCACAAACAATTTCAATCAACCATTCGCTATCAATCAATTTTCACACCAATCACAACTAATAAATATCGTCCATGGTTTGTGGACAAGGGGCGTATATATATATATATATATATATATATATATATATATATATATAGCAATAGACTTCTATTTCAACACATATATAATTTTTACAATGCATATATAACTTATACATCGAACATACAACTTATACAACGCTTATACAAGAGGTGTACAACGCTTATATAACTCATACATCGATCATATAATTTATACATCGTCGTTTTCCATATTGTTTATAAATTAGAAATTTCACATTGGGTTCCACTCCACCAAAAATAGCAGAAGGCTCAGAAAAATATCGGTCTCTTATAGAATGTAGAAGATGTCCACACGGTCACGATGTTTCCTGTTTCATTGAATTTCGTTAACATAGCAAAAAGATATGATTTTTCAAAGTTTGCAATGGTTTTGAAGAGTTGAAATCGGTTTTAAATTAAATAGCCGATTACCTTTCAAAATCTTCAAAACTAGGGTTGGGAACTTCACGAAATCCGTGAAGCTAGAGGACGATCAGCCTTCGCAGCGTCAAAGGGCTAGGAGAGAGCTTCGCGCGCGTGGGGGAGTGGGCCAGCTCGGTGGCCCCTGGCGTTCGTGGCGGCGGCCTGAAACGCGCGACTTCGAGCCACTGGTTCTCGCTGACGGCTGCACGAGGAGGAGCGAGACCAAGTCGGATTTGAAGAGGAGGGAGAGCTTGACAAAAACCCTAACTGGCGGAGGGGCTGAAAGTGGATGAGGCGGTCGGAAATTGAAGGGGAACGACGAGAAAGGGTTTCGCCGTCGATCGGCTGTTACGGGGAGAGAGAAAATGGTTTTTCTTTTTTTTTAAAAAAAAAATCTGATTGGCCGGAAGATTTTATAAGGGGTTTTCTGACACGACCACCAATCTAAACCCAACGACTGTCATCCCTAGCGTTTTACCCCATTCCGAACACAATGGGATATGTTTCGAAGGCCCATTCGAATGTTTCAGTCAATTTTCCTTCAGATCAAAGTATAAAACATTCAATATTTAATTTGAACGTACATTTCAATTTGCCAAGGCCACAAACTGATTCGAAAAATTCCAGAAAAATAAATCTAGCTATGTTTTGACGATACGGTCCCAACAAAACTAGTTTCGTCGAATTCCGAGACCGTTTGCAAAAAGGCCCTTTTTTGGACGATCCAATTTAACTGTACTTGACCGAAACACATTTTCCTTTGCCACGCTCACATACTAGCTTCAAAAATTATGAAATTTGAAACCTAGCAATAACTTCACATCTCGGATCCAACAAAAGTGGTTTCGTCGAATTCCGAGGTCGTATGCAAAATGGCCAAATTCACAGGCTATATAAATTCCATAGCGACCTTTCTGAAAATTCATTCGGCCATAACTTTTGCTTTCCGCTATGAAAATTCGATTTTTTAGATTCGTTAGAAAGGTATTCCCTAACAGATTTAAATATTTTTGGTTTCGCTAAAATCCGTTTTGTTTTGCACCCGGTACAGTCCGACAAAGTTTGAATTCAATTTTTGAAACTGCAGTGCCATTTTAGGCCTTGTTTATAAATATAATTAATTATATTCGTTTTCAATTGTCGATTCAAACTCACTTTTCATCTCTATTATTTAAAATATTTATTTTAAATATTTAAAATCCATTATTTTAGCCAATTAAAAAATTTTAAATTGGTTCAGATTTTCTGGGTCATTACAATCTCCCCCACTTAAAACTTTTCGTCCCCGAAAAGGAACAAAGTCGAAAGTGGTTTGATTAATCAACTCTACGTTCAATCCGGCTTCAATTCTCAAAATTTTCAGTTTCTGAGAAAATTCAAATTCTTCAAAAATTTGGCTAACACCCGGAATTTTCGAAAAATTTCGCCATAACCTCCTTTGTACGAGGAGGGGTTTGGAAATTTATTGGGCCGTATTAGGTACCCAATAAATCCTAATAAGCATATACAAATTTATAGTGATACATTCTGGTGTTTACAGGGGAGCATGTACTGATAATAACTCCAGAGAATAAATTCTCGTCACCCTGCCCCGTGTGGGAAATAAATAGTCCATGTGCCGTATCTAATAACTAGAGAGACGTGATTATTGTCAACTCCAGACCCGTGTGGGGTTTTTATTAATCTGGCAATTTAATCGTTACAGTTTAAATAGTCCATATCGGTCATCAGTTCAACCTGTAAAGTATAGTCATCACCATACAAGCCTCTCGCTCGTATGGTAAATCTTCCACCTCGTCACACAAGCTCCAAATGCTTATGTGGTATATGATGAAGTATGCCTATCTTCTGAAGTATGCCATGTAATGTAGTTCAAAATTAATTGTTACTATCCTATGGCGATGTTTATTATTTCACACAGAAAAACCAGCACTCCGCATCCAATGGCATTCACAGGAGTCGATATAATAATATTTCGCATCCAACTCATTAAGGTTTACCTATTTGTCGGGCACGCAAATAAAATCTTTACTCAACAGCTAATCCATTTACCTGTTCAAACATATATAATACACATGTATATATATTTCTATTTATTTTCTAATCAGTTCAATGTGTGATATAATCGAATAAATTCTAACATTATTCTATTGTTGATTAAATTAACTATCGTTTCAATAATTTTAATTAATCTAATCTACAATCACACAACACAACCAACAAGCAATTTGTTTTTAACTTTTCAAAACCATTTAAATTAATTCCTATTCTCCTTTTAAAATCATTCAGACTATAGAGTTAAAAGTTCACATCCATGAAAAGAAAATAACAACAGGGTAGAGAATTAAATGGTAATGCAAAGTATGGTAAATATACCTTACACCGGAGTCAATCAAAGATATCCACTCGGCATCTGGGATAGGCTTTTTGAATGCTCTCCTCAGTTTCCCAAGTACAATCTCGCGGATCTCCACTCCATTGCACTTTGACTAAGTGAACCTTCTTGTTCCTCAGCTCTTTGGTTTCTTTGCCGATAATCTTTAGCGACTCTCTTCTCACAGCTAATTCTGGAGTAATTTCAATATCCTGTTGAGCTGCTTCTTCCACGATCAGGTCTGGATCATGAACGTGCTTTCGAAGTTGAGATATGTGAAATACATCATGAACTCCAGGTAACCCATCAGGCAGTTTGACCCTATAAGCGAGAGTTCCGATCCGTTCCAGAATAGGAAACGGACCAATGAATTTGGGCCCCAACTTTCTAGTTTTACCGAACTGGATAACTCCTCTCATCGGCGATACTTTCAGATATACATAGTCGCCAACAACCAAGGATATATCTCTTCTCCTCCTATCGGCGTAGCTCTTTTGTCGGCTTTGAGCGGCGAGTAATCGCTTCTTAATAAAATCGACTTTGTCGGCAGCTTCTCGAATCATGTCTGGCCCTAACACAAGTCTATTACCGGGTTCGACCCAACAAGCAGGAGATCGGCACGGTCTACCATACAATGCTTCAAATGGCGACATTGTCAGACTCGCCTGGTAGCTGTTGTTATAAGAGAATTCAGCCAAATGCAGATGGTCTTCCCATGATCCACCGAAATCTATAACACAAGCCCGCAATAGATCTTCTAAAATACGATTCACCCTCTCAGTCTGACCGTCTGTCTGAGGGTGATAAGCGGTGCTTAAGTTCAACTTCGTTCCCAGCTCGACTTGAAACACCTCCCAGAATTTGCTAGTGAATATTGTATCTCTATCACTGACTATACTGAGCGGCACTCCATGTAGTCTAACTATTTCCCTGAAGTATATCCGCACCGGACTCTGAGCAGTTCTGCTTGATCTGACAGGTATAAAATGGGCGGTCTTCGTGAAGCGATCTACAATCACCCAAATACTGTCATTTCCTTTTCTGGTTCTGGGCAAACCATCAATGAAGTCCATGGAAATATGTTCCCACTTCCAGCCTGGAACGTCCAGCGGTTGCAATAACCCAGCCAGTTTCTGTTGGTCGCTCTTGACTAGCTGGCAAGTAGGGCATCGGCTAACATATATTGAAACATCTCTTTTCATAGCCTTCCACCAGAATGTTCGTTTGAGATCGTTATACATTTTGGCCACACCAGGATGGATACTCAGCTTGGACTTATGACACTCGTCTAACACTTCCCTTTTTAACTCTGGTATATCAGGAACACAAATCCTTCCTTTCAACCTCAAGGTCTTGTCGTTATCTATTTGAAAACACGAGGGTTCGCCTTTCTGAATCCTTTTAATCATATCCTTAATAAAGTTATCCTCCTTCTGAAGAATGGATATTTTGTCAATCAAGGAAGTCGTGATAATTAAGCTGGCGATCATTACATTCTTTCAGCTCAGCGCATCGGCCACGACATTGGCTTTCCCGGGAGTATATATAATTTCAAAGTCATATGCTGCAAGGAACTCCAGCCAACATTGCTGCCTCAGATTCAGGTCTTTCTGAGTGTACAGATACTTTAACGACTGGTGATCTGTAAACAGTTCAAATCTCTCACCCAGAAGATAGTGTCTCCAGATTTTCAAAGCGAATACTATAGCCAATAACTCAAGATCATGAGTTACGTAGTTCTTTTCATGTGGCTTCAACTGACGGCTAGTGTAAGCAATCACTTGACCCCTTTGCATTAACACTGCGCCAAGGCCTTCTCTAGAAGCATCAGTCCAGACTTTCAAATCCTGATTGCCATCGATGATGGTTAACACTGGAGTTGTCGTTAATCTTAACTTTAGCTCCTCGAAAGCCTCCTCACTTTTTGGAGTCCATTTGAATTTAGAGTGCTTCTTCGTAAGCTTCTTTAAGTGACCAGATATCTTCGAAAAGTTTTTAACGAACTTCCGGTAATAACTAGCCAACCCAAGAAAACTGCGGACTTCTGTGGGGGTACTAGGCTGTTTCCAGTTTTGAATAGCCGTGATTTTACTTGGATCCACAGCGATTCCTTCTTTCGATACGACATGGCCCACAAATTTCACTTCATCTTGCCAGAATATACATTTGGAAAACTTTGCTTTCAATACATTCCGTCTCAGAATTTCTAGGACCTGTTCCAAATGCTTTTCATGTTCGGCCTTTGATTTAGAGAAGATTAGAATATCGTCAATAAAAACCAGAACAAATTTATTCAAAACGCCTCTGAACACTCTATTCATCAGATCGACGAAGTAAGCAGGAGCGTTACATAAGCCGAACGACATTACTAACCACTCGTAGAATAAGTCGGGACCTCTGAATGCTGTCATTGGAACACACTCTTCGGCAATTCGAAGTTGATGGAAACCTGTAGCTAGGTCCATTCGTGAAAATACTTGTGCGCCATTTAATCGATCCAACAAATCATCAATCCACGGCAATGGATATTTGTTCTTTATGGTCTGCTTGTTCAAATCACGATAGTCCACACATAGACGTAGAGTACCGTCAGATTTTGGGACAAACACCACTGCTGCACCCCAATCAGAGAAACTAAGCCTGATAAGACCCTTCCGCACTAGCTGTCATGTTTGATGGTCAAGCTCTTCTTTCTAGGAAAATCACTTTGAATCTATCCCAGGTGATATCACCTTCTGGATTATCCTCTATAACTGAATCCCACCAGAACAAAGCTTCGTCTTTGAGTGCCCAGGAGGCCAGTAATCTTTTCTGGTCATCCCTCAGCTTTAAACCGTCAAAGATCTTTTCAGCCGAACGAATCCAAGCCTGTGTCTTCATAATAGATTCTTCACCAGAGAACAATATTCCACCCATATTTCGATATTTGATTAATAGGGCCTCAATATCTGGTTCTGTATTCCTTCTGTTTCTGACACTCATTTTCTAGTACTTCTGCAAACAGCAAATCAAGTGTCAGGCCACAGAAAAGATAATTTAAAATATAGAAACATATACTTCAATGTAAATGTGTCTATCGAGGTGTTATTTCATTCTGCTTTACTCATACTAGGATATTACTGATCCTATCTATATAGAGTTACCCGTCCTAGAACACTAATGGTTCTATTTCTGACGAGTTCGTTCAAATGTTATATTCCAGCACTAAGCGTAACCAAAGCTCTGATACCAAATGAGACGACCCCAAACCCCGTACTGACGGCGGCAAGGGTAATCCTTGGAATATAACACAGAGACAGATAATAGCAGGACAGAATTAAATAAATACACTAGATAATGAACAATAGAATATACTGGATAAAAGTAATCATCAGAGTTACACAGTATATAGGATCTTACTTAGTAAAAATACAGTTCAGCTATACATAAATGTCTACAGCGGAAAACAAACATAATATGTACAATAGGAGCTGAACAACATAAAAAGAGATAAATGATAGAATCCATCTTCATCTCCCGCTATCCAGAAAGAACCAGCTAAACCTGAATACAAGGCTGCCTGTGTAGAAAAGAGGCACCCGAGTTTGAAATTGAAACAAACTACGAGTCGGTCATGGGACTGGTATGAGAAATCTACTCAACACATATATAATTTGGCTAATCACAGGACCACGCCACTTTCGTGGAACGGGTTTACTCCATTGGATTGCCAGTGCTTTAAAATAAATCTTTCTTTTAAACAACGCAATGCATTTAATAAAAATGAAGCCATTATAAGACTCAGTTCCCATCACACAATGCAACGCAAACCGGAGGATAGAGTTTTACCTTATAACGACCAAGATATGCTTGATACGAATAAAACAAAGGCATTTGATATTATTGCTAGTGTTTATAAGTTTTGAAAACAATTTCAAATCATAACTATCAATCATAGACGACATTAATGCCCCATACCACTATGTCGCCATATATAGGTATACAAACAAAATCGCACAGTCACGTATTTGGAAATTGGATTTCCGTCATGAACCAAGGCAAAAGATAGTCCTTACCGAATTCGAGACGCTCTAGCCCGTGTCTCATGAACAGCCGCAACTGCCCCTTGGAGCGACAGGGTCGGTCCACCGATGTGGATTATTATGCCTGAACTCTACGTTTCCCCGCCCTTTGGGGCGTCAACGAGTCAACGAATGACTCCATCGGACCCGGATCGTCCGATCAAACCGAGGCGCCTCGCAACAGCAACAACCACATAGGTGAAAAGTATATAAATGTCAGGGCTGGTAGGTCACTGACACCACCCTAGCTAGAAAGAAATGCATGCCCTCCCTGAGGTCCTTCTCCCGTTTCTGGTTCACACCGGGGTGCGAGGCTCGCGAATTCACATTATACACAAAGCTACGCCACACAGGCGGTGCTTTGATCATCACCACAAGACTTTGCTTTTCAACAGAAGCCTTGATCATTTGCCACTTAGGCATGCCACACTAGCAATTCATGCCGTGCGACTGATGTCCATCGATATACAACCTCTGAGCTCGTGCGTTTCAGAGAAGGGCGTTAAGCAAAAGAATAAATTCTCCGCCGCCAAACAGATGTATATTTAACAGAGATCAATCAACACAGAATAAAATCCAATGTCAGACACACAGTCCATTTACAAGTCCGTTCTGGGTCTGAACGAAACCGGAGGCACTAAATACCTCGCAAACCCATCGATCACCACGTACGTCTGGACGATCACCACTCATTATCCATATTTCGGGATGCCTCCCAATCAGGACCTCGGTTACCATCCAAACGAGGTGAAGATCTCCGGTCTTTGACCACCGTCTTCATCTTCGACTTTCAATCGTCGGTCAATTATTTGAAATGAGAATTAACTCGGCCTTTTCAAATAATTCACGTATATTTAGAATTTCAAATCAATTTATTTCAATGGTTAAATCATTTGACAACACCAATTTTGTTCTTTAATGTAATTTTCACACCAAACACATTCAATCATCAAATACCACATAAATCGAGCAAATTCAGTTTATTTCCATTCCATATCGTTTATGATATTTTCTAACGATTTATCGCTATTTTTATTTATTTTAAAATAGCCAATTTATTCAAAACGACGCTTCGGGCCATAACGCGGCCGTGGCGCTGTTTTTCTTCAGATTTGAATTAAACATCTCTGAAAATCTAACTGTTGGATCTTTACAAAACTTACATCATTAGACAGATCTTTTCAAAACGAATCCAACGGTTCCAGTTTCGGGAAAATCCGACGGTCGGATCTCCCGGTACAATCGTTTGAATTTTCGATTTCAAAATACGAACTGCAGCGTCGTTATTCGATTAAGTATAATTATATATATATATAAATATAATTGTTTTTGGCGCTGTTTTTCTTCAGATTTGAATTAAACATTTCAGACAATCCAACCATTGGATTTTTACAAAGTTGGTGCCGTTGGAAAGATGTTTCCAAGGCGAACCCAACGGTTGCGATTTCAGGAAAATCCGATGGTCGGATCTCCCGGTATAATCATTTGAAATCACGGTTTCAAAATACGAACTGCAGCGTCGTTATTCGATATATTTTAATTCTATTTATATATATATATATCGATTCTTTGATTTCAAAGCTACATTCTTTTCATACATTTGATAAAAATGATATTTTTATCTAACTGTCTTCTATTTCAACACTTCACTATATTTTACAATTCATGCATATAATAAAAATGTGATTTTTATTGTAAAACAATTCATTTCAAAACACTATTATTTTATATAGTTTATATAGGTAATAAAAATAAGATTTTTATTATAAAACAATTTCTTTCGAAACAAGATTATTTTATACATTTCATATTGATGTTAAAAATGGGATTTTATTATAAAACAATTTCTTTCAAAATATGAATACCATTCAACACATGAATTTCTAATCAACGAATGAATATCGATTCATCACATGAAGGTTTTCTATAGTTTATATAAATAGATAAAAAGGTGATTTTTATATTTAAAACACGAATACCATTCAACACATGAATTTCTAATCAGCGAATGAATATCAATTCAACACATGAAGGTTTTCTATTCAACGAATAAATATAGTTTCAACAAATGAAAATAATTCAAACACATGAATATTATTCAAAATTTCGGCAGCATAACGGCAGGGTAGTTAAAACCGGGACCGTCCCTAGTACGGCTCCTCGCTCTACCTTAAAACCTCGCAGTTTTTGACAATGGGGATCATGCATCTAGTTCGCACGCAGGCGGCATGTATATATTTATTTCATTTCCACAAACTAATCCTATGTGGTTTCAACCAAATATTTCTCAACCACAAATGGATACTTTTCAACCACAATCAACCAATATCAACCACAAACAATTTCAATCAACCATTCGCTATCAATCAATTTTCACACCAATCACAACCAATAAATATCGTCCATGGTTTGTGGGCGAGGGGCATATATATATATTTATATATAGCAATACACTTCTATTTCAACACATATATAATTTTTACAATGCATATATAACTTATACATCGAACATACAACTTATACAACGCTTATACAAGAGGTGTACGACGCTTATATAACTCATACATCGATCATATAATTTATACATCGTCGTTTTCCATATTGTTTATAAATTAGAAATCTCACATTGGGTTCCACTCCACCAAAAATAGCAGAAGGCTCAGAAAAATATATGGTCTCTTCTAGAATGTACAAGACGTCCACACGGTCACGATGTTTCCTGTTTCATCGAATTTCGTTAACATAGCAAAATGATATGATTTTTCAAAATTTGCAACGGTTTTAAAGAGTTGAAATCAGTTTTAAATTAAACAGCCGATTACCTTTCAAAATCTTCAAAACTAGGGTTGGGAATTTCACGAAATCCGTGAAGCTAGAGGACGATCAGCCTTCGCAGCGTCGAAGGGCTAGGAGAGAGCTTCGCGCGCGTAGGGGAGTGGGCCAGCTCGGTGGCCCCTGGCGTTCGTGGCGGCGGCCTGAAAGACGCGACTTCGAGCCTCTGGTTCTCGTTGACGGCTGCACGAGGAGGAGCGAGACCAGGTCGGATTTGAAGAGGAGGGAGAGCTTGACAAAATCCCTAACTGGCGGAGGGGCTGAAAGTGGATGAGGCGGTCGGAAATTGAAGGGGAACGACGAGAAAGGGTTTCGCCGTCGATCGGCTGTTACGGGGAGAGAGAAAATGGATTTTTCTTTTTTTTTTAAAAAAATCTGATTGGCCGAAAGATTTTATAAGGGGTTTTCTGACACGACCACCAATATAAACCCAACGACTGTCGTCCCTAGCGTTTTACCCCCATTCCGAACACAATGGGATATGTTTCGAAGGCCCATTCGAATGTTTCAGTCAGTTTTCCTTCAGATCAAAGTATAAAACATTCAATATTTAATTTGAACGTACATTTCAATTTGCCAGGGCCACAAACTGATTCGAAAAATTCCAGAAAAATAAATCTAGCTATGTTTTGACGATACGGTCCCAACAAAACTAGTTTCGTCGAATTCCGAGACCGTTTGCAAAAAGGCCCATTTTTGGTCGATCCAATTTAACTGTACTTGACCAAAACACATTTTCCTTTACCACGCTCACATACTAGCTTCAAAAATTATGAAATTTGAAACCTAGCAATAACTTCACATCCCGGATCCAACAAAAGTGGTTTTGTCGAATTCCGAGGTCGTATGCAAAATGGCCAATTTCACAGGCTATATAAATTCCATAGCGACCTTTCTGAAAATTCATTCGGCCATAACTTTTGCTTTCCGCTATGAAAATTCGATTTTTTAGATTCGTTAGAAAGGTATTCCCTAACAGATTTAAATATTTTTGGTTTCGCAAAAATCCGTTTTGTTTTGCACCCGGTACAGTCCGACAAAGTTTGAATTCAATTTTTGAAACTGCAGCGCCATTTCAGGCCTTGTTTATAAATATAATTAATTATATTCATTTTCAATTGTCGATTCAAACTCACTTTTCATCTCTATTATTTAAAATATTTATTTTAAGTATTTAAAATATATTATTTTAGCCAATTTAAAATTTTTAAATTGGTTCAGATTTTCTGGGTCGTTACAAATGCTGTCCCATTCGGGAAACGGTTGCTGATCCCAACCGTTGGTGATATACATTCGATACACTCAAGCGAAATGAGTGGTCGGTCATGTGTGGCCGGGTTGCAAGATGTTCTTGTTGAACCCAGTGTATTCCTTTCTAGAGGTACACTAGCGAAAGGTGGTTCCATACCTTGTCATAGTTGGAAATCCATTACCCAATACATGCTTGCGGTTTTGATTGTATACTATATATGTAGAACGTGAGATGAAAGCGTTTCTGCTAGATGATTATTATATTGTGGTTGATAGACATTATTATAATATCAAAAGGTTTTTGATATAAAGATATTTTGGATTCTCATAAGGGAAAACCCCGTTCCGTTATACGGCGTGGTCTTATGTGATATCGTTTTATGTGTTCAAACTGTTTTAAACTATTTTACTCATACCAGTCCCATGACTGACCCGGAGTTTACTTTGTTGTTTTCCCTAAACTCTTGGGTGCCCAATTTTGTACGGGCAGTCAAATAGTCAAGATTTACAGATATACTGGAAGAGCTTGGAGCATGAGGCTTCAGGATTATATAGCTATAGTTATTTTCGCTGTGTTGTAAGTGTTGTACTTTGATAATGATGTATATTCAAGTACAGATGTATATTTCAAGTTATGTTATATATATTATATGTTATTCGTTCCGCTGTGAGATTCGTGTTACTCTGATGTTGTGTTCTTCTTCTTCTTCTATTCTAAGTTTCTATCTTATCTTTCCTTACCCTCTAATTTCTTTCATTAATTACAGGGATTTTTTCGATGTTTGGTTATCGACATCGAGTTTATGTCGATAACCAAAGTCGCTAAAAATCCGGGTCATTACAGGTTATATTGGAATACTAACTGAGGGGTAGCAATATATTCAATACCCTCAAGCGAATGAGTGGTCGGTCATGTGTGGCCGAGTTGCAAGATGTTCTTATTGAACTCCAGTGTATCGCTTCTAGAGTACACTGAGCAGAAGGTGGATCCATACCTTGTCATTGTTGGAATCCATTCCCTAAATAAGAGCCCGCGGTTTTGATTGTATATTATATATGTAGAACGTTAGATGCAAGCGTTTTTGCTAGATTGCTAAGTACTTGTATTTAGACATTATTCTAATATCAGAAGAGACTTGATATAAAGAATAATTTGGTTTATCGTAAGGTAAAAATCGTCCATGTTTATGTGTGGATCGGTCTTACGATAATCATTTCTTTTAAAGAATTTTGAAAGTTAAATCAAATAATTTGAGTTTACTTACACCAATCACATGACTGACCCGGAGTTTGTTTAGTTTTGTTTTCCCTAAACTCTTGGGTGCCCAATTTTGTACGGGCAGTAAAGTAGTCGGGATTTACAGATACTTGAAGAGCTGGAGCAGGAGGCTTCAGAATTATATAGCTATGGTTTTTCCGCTGTGTTGTAAGTGTTGTACTTTGGAAATGATACGTATATTCAAGTACAGATTTATATTTCAAAGTTATGTTATGAAATATATTTATTCATTCTGTTGTGAGATTCGTGTTTACTCTGATGTTGTATGTTCTTCTTCTTCTTCTATTCTAAGTTTCTATCTTATCTATCCTCACCTTCTAACTTCTTCTATTAATGATCAGGTATTTCTGATGTCTGAATAGTCAACATGGTAGTTTTATGTTGATTTTCGGAGTCGAAAATTCCAGTTTGTTACAGTTGGTATCAGAGCTTAAGGTTAAGTAATCACCTCGGCTCTGTGGCGTGATTCAATAGAGATGGGGTTTGTAATACCCTAGATTGAGTTTGAGTGTATATATATGAGCGCATATTTGTTATTGATATAAAAATGATTTATATTGTGGAGATTTATTGGTTGAGTTGTTTATGGGTTCTGATCGATCAGTTTGATCCACTGTATCGGTAGGAGTTTCTAAACACTCGAATACGATGGGTCGACACGATATGTTTTGAAAAGAGGGTAAATGAAAATAATTTTACCAAAGGTATATTTGATATAAAAGTGAATATATATTGAAATTATTATATTTGATATGTTGGTCACTACTATAATCGAGTAAGATTATAAATTAAATGGTTATGTAAATAGCCAATCAGAATTCGTATAAGTAAAATACGTGAAATCAGATGAATTAAATCTGAAATTAAAATCAGAATTGAAATTAATACCCTGGAAATTGGAAATGTATTTGTAAATGGATTTGAATTGAATATATGAGAATTTAAAAATCCTAGGAGATTTTAAATTGTTTTACAGCATTGTAAATGATATTTTGAAATGGATTTCAAAATGGAAGTGTTTAGATATGTTTTTAAAAGTGATATAGTATTAAACTCACTTCGATAGCTGGGAAATAATTCTGATAATGACTGCAGCATCATCAGTGTTTATTTTCGAGTTTCTAAGTGACGGATTACTACCAAAGATTTTGTTTTTTTGAATTTGTTTTGAGAAAAGAAAGTTGTTTTGAAATCCTGAAAGGGAATGTTTGATTTTTGAAAAGTGAAGCTATTTAAAACTCCTAGGAAAAGATTGTTTGAATTAAAACCAAATTAAGTAGAAGTTGGGAAAAGCAATTTGAAATTGAAATTGAACGGGATTAGAATGATATCGAGACAAATTGGATTTGTGAGATTTGAATTTGAAATAGTATTGGATTGATGAGTTAAAAATTTAAAAATCGAGAAGGGAACTCGATATTGAAATGAAATTCGACTTTGGTATAAGTGAATGATTTGGTTTGAGAATGAATTGATTGGAGTTTGGTTAGGATAACATTGGTATATGCTGAATTAACAGCAGATGAAAGTGATAAATTTGATATGCCCAACAAAAAGGTACAAGTTTATATTTGATATAAGCATGAGATTTATGAGCCGATTTGGCAAGCCGCTTGGCTGTTTGCTTTTCTTTTGGGTTGGAGAAGGCCTAGAGAGGCGAGTGGTAGTTGTACTGATAGACTAGTACAAAGGAAGTGCTGGCGAAATTTTTCGAAAAGTTAAGGTGTTAAAAAATTTTCAGGATTTTTGAAAATTTTCGTTAGTAGGAATAAATAAATATTTAATTGAAAATTAATTGATTCAGTTGAAACTGGAGTTAAGAAGTGAACAAATAAGTTCTAACCAGTTAATAGGGTTAGTTTTCTACCTTAGCAATTTCGAGGACGAAATTATTTCAAGGGGGGAAGAATGTAATGACCCGTATTTTTATGAATAATAATTAATTAATTTAATTATTTAAATAATGGTTTAGAGAACTAAATGGTTATTTAATTAAATAATATTGAATATTTAATTAATATAATAATTAAATAATATATTTAATTTCTGAAATAATCAGAAATAGTGAATTGACAATATAATGTGAACTGGACAATTCAAAGTATTTAATTCAGCTTAGAATTGAATTAGAATAACGAATATATTATTTGAACGACAGTTTGAACGTATAATTATATTATAATTAAAATCGAGCTCGAAATGGCATGGCAGTTCGCAATTTGGCGATTCTAACTTTAAACGAATATACAAAAGTCGTTTTAAATCGGATTTCCGTGAAACAAGAAACTTTCGAAGCTGGTGAAGTATATTTTTCTAGTGGAAGAGAAAAATCGGGATTTCATTGTATAGATTTGGATTTATGTCCAAATCAAATTTTAGAAAACTCGTTATGGAATTCCTTTATAATTTATAACGATATATATAAGGAATTTTAATATAAATTTGAATATCGATTCAACCAGAATTTGAATATCGAGTTGTAAATCCCAGTGGAGTTGTGTGATATACGATATTATTTATGTATAAATATTTAATTTAATTACTTTTAAATATATTTATATATTTAAATGGGTTATTTAGAGCTTTAAAAATAACCAGATTTGCAAACGACCTCAGAATTCGATGAAGCTAATTTTGTTGGATCCGCAATGTTAAATTATTGCTAGATGTCAAGTTTCATGATTTTTAGAATCAGTATGTGGCCGTACGGGATTTTAATGTGAAATACAGTCAGTATTTTGATGGTTAAAAATATGCTATATGGGCAAACGAAGTCGGAATTCAACGAAACTAGTTTCGTTGGGACCGTAATATCAAACTCTAGCTACATGTCGATTTCCGTGGTTTTTGGGTATTATTTGTGATCACAGAGATTTTTAAACATGAATGGAAACGGCGATAACATAAATATTTATATATAAAAATCAAATATATATATATATATATATATTAACCCACTCATTCCCCTCCACGATCAAGAACTGTCGACCACGTCCTCAAGAGAACAAAAAAGTGGAAACCATCTTCCCCACAAATCCTCTAAAATCAAAGAATACCATATAAATAATCCTTAACACTCTCTAACCTAGACCATTTTCTTCCCCTGCTCATCAATACTTCTGCCGCTATCGTATTCCTTCCTCTCAGAAATCTCATGAGAAGAAGATAAAATTTTGAAATTTCATATTAAATTCAAATGACAATGGAATCGAGAGATGTTTGGTTCATTTGAATCATGTTTAGGAGAGCTTCAATTTGATGTTCAATTTGTTAAGTGCGACATCAATTCCTGTCGTTCAAAAAGTAGACAGCGATGGTAGGGTTTGCAAATTTGTGGGATATAAAAACTGATTTTTGGTTTGAATGTTGGTTTTAGACTCGTGGAGTGTTTCTGAGTGTGTGGGCAAAAACGCGAGGGATTCTGGGAGGAAAACTGTCGTACTTTTCCTGGGTGGTTTGGAGGAGCCTCGACGACAAAATGGTGGTACAGGCATACGAGTTGAGGGAAAGTTAGATGAGGTTGAAGAGGGATCGAAGTGGAAGAGGATAGTGTGTTTAGCTTGAAGAATAATGAAGTACGAATGGAGAACGAACTATGGGAAGATCGGTTAGATGATGGGTTTACTAGAGCAGGAGCACGACATTTTCAATTTGGGGAAGACATATACGACGGGGCTGGGTGATTTACAATGGGGTATGGGCCATTTTGTTTACTAAAGCCCACTAACTTGTTTTATTTAATTTAAATTTAAATGAGTACATCAACTTGAAAATTATATAACTTGTACATTTGTTATCAGTTTTGCGAACGGTCAGATCCGTTGGGATCGTATGGACGAGGGCTACACCATGGAACTGACTGGAAGTGAATTGAAGCTCATTACAATTTATAGCGAAATAAATTGTCGGTCTGAATCAACCGATGGTTATCGTTATTAACGATGATCATCCAATGTGAGTAAAACTCACCAACTCTAAACAGTTATATTTTTTTAACGTATTCTTAGATCTGATAATTATTTGTTGATTGCTGTGTGTTAACTGTTTGGTTGAATTGCTTATGTATCGGTTGAAATTATAGATAACGATATATATATATATAAATCGTTAATCTAATATTGATTCTGTTTAGCAGAATATTTCATAGTGAAATGAAATCGATGATAATTATATTGTTTAACATCTGTAGATGCAGGGAAACAGGTCGGAGGAATCCAACTGGATTCCTCAACATTTAATTTACTGTTTTCATATATGGTGATATATGATGTGATATATAATCTGTTGTTGATTATGTGTGTTTGAGTGATATCGATCACTGTTGTTTGGTATTTTAAATACCGTAAGAAAACCCTGGGATGAAAAAGGAAAATTTCAATAACTATATTGAAATAAAATATTTTATAAATTCAAAAGATTTTGTATAGAAGGAAGTTTCAAACTGTATATTGAAATAGAATATTTATAAAATCAAAGGATTTTATATAAAGGAATATTTATAAAATCAAGGGATAATATAAAGGAAATTATTTGTAAAACAAATATAAAGGAAAATATTTGTAAAACAAATAGAAGGGAAATATTTGTAAAACAAATAGAAAGGAAATATTTGTAAAACATTTACAAATAGAAATGAAAAGGATATATTTGTAAACCATTTACAAATAGATTTGGAAAGGGAATATTTGTAAAACATTTACAAATAGAATTGGAAAGAAAAAATTTATTTGTTAAACAAATAGGATTGGAAAAGAATATTTATTTGTTAAATAAATAGAGTTATAAAAAGAAATATTTATGTAGAAAATAAATAGTGTTAAAAAAGCAATTTATTGGAAAATGAGTAGAATGTTATATAAGTACATTTTTGGCAAATGAATAGAATTTTACATCAGGAAAGTCTAGACCCGTGCTTCGCACACGGGTATAACATGACATGGATTTAAAGCAAAGATTTTAAATAGAATTTGTTGTAACCAATAGATTGAAAAAGATTCATTTATAAATAATATTTTATAAATAAAATAAAATATTTATCATTGGATAAATAGAATATATAAGTCAGGGCTTATATAGAGAAGTAAGAATCGATTTCAACATCGATATTTGAAACTGAATATATGGACGTAGAGCTAATCAAAGGAGTTAATCAAAATGTGTTAATCAAAATTTGTTAGAGGATTTAATTGATTAGAGTTAGAGTTTATCGATTAGAGTTAGTGTTTATCGATTAGAGTTAGAGTTAATCGATTAGAGTTTGAGTTAACCTGTTAGAGTTAATCAGTTAGAGTTAACCAGTTAGAGTAAATCAGTTAGAGTTAATCAGTTAGAGTTAACCAGTTAGAGAATCAGTTAGAGTCAATCAGTTAGAGTTAACCAGTTAGAGTTAATCAGTTAGAGTTAATCGATAGAGTTAATTAAATAGGGTTAATCGAATTTGAGTTAATCGAATATTAGTGATTCGAATAGAGTAAAAAGGAGTTACCGAATATTAGTTATTCGAGTATATTTAAAAGGAGTTAAACGAATATTACTTATTCGAAAGTGAATTTATCGAATATTACTTATTCGAAAGGAGTTAATCGAATATAGTTATTCGAAGAAAGGAGTAATCGAATATAGTTTATTCGAATAGAATTATCGAATATAAGTTATTCGAAGTGCGATAATCGAATATTAGTTATTCGAAAGGAGTTAATCGAATATTACTTATTCGAAAGTGAATTTATCGAATATTACATATTCGAAAGGAGTTATCGAATATTAGTTATTCGAAAGGAGTTATCGAATATTAGTTATTCGAAAGGAGTTATCGAATATTAGTTATTCGAAAGGCGTGATCGAATATTAGTTGTTCGAAAGGAGTTAATCAAATATAGTTTATTCGAAAGGAGTTAATTGGTAAAAGTAAATTAGTTAGAGTTAATTGAATAGAGTTAATCCAGTAGGGTTGATCAAATAGAGTTAATCCAATAGAGTTAATCAAATAGAGTTAACAGAATTGAGTTAATGAAATAGAGCTAACTGATAAGAGTAAATCGATTAGAGTTAATCGAATAGTGTTAATTGAATAGAGTTATTTGAATATAGGTTATTCGAAGAAGAGAGATTGTCGAATATAGTTTATTCGAAGGAAAGAGTTATTGAATAGAGATTTATTCGAAAGATAGTTACGTAAGGAAGTTTGTTAAATATTTAAAAGATAAACTTTGACTATTTCGAAGTTAAAACGTTGTTCAGTTAAGGTCTGAGAGGTAATTATACCCCAACTTGATTGACTTCCTTCTTAACTAAGGAATGGTAAGGTTTGATAGTGAATGATGGTTAAGTGAATTTAGTTATTGAGTTTAATGGTTTGAGTTGGCATGACAATGTTTGATTTAAACATCAGTTTAAATCCAGTGAAGGAGTTTTGGAAATGTTTTCCAAATAAGAAGCAGAAATGTTTTCTGATAATAGAAAATAAGAATTTAGAATATATGGAAACAGGAGATAAGTAAATTAATGAACTAAAGAGATAAATGTTAAATGATGATTGATCGATAAAATTTCCATCTGGAAATAATATCGTTGTTTGCACACGTGTTTTTCTTTGATAGTTAAATCACAGACTATCAAAGTTCTGACCATTTTTCCGTCATCAATACGGAGAGACCGGTTGGATTCATATCCAAAGAACCACTCCGTATGGGCGTTAGCGTTTCGAATCAAATAAATCGAAGACAAATTGAGGACGGAGTAAAGTGCAAGGGCTGTTGTATAAGTCCTAGGTAGAGATTGCCTAGGATGGATATACGGAATAGTGCCTTCGGTTTGTCTAGTCCCAGGACAACTTGAATGGACGAATGTCTGACATAGTATATCTGGTAGATCACGTAAGTTGATCGTTTCAAATGTATTTACGTTGGTGGTGGAGGAGTTCGTTTCTCTTAGCTTATACCCGTGGTATTTTTGGGAAAATCAATTTGTGATTTGACGGGTATGACGATGTGGCATTCGAAGTAAATGGAGGAGTGATCTGCTAAAAGATACGTTTTGATCTCCAACCTCATCAACTGGGAAATGACAGAAATCGGGCAGGCAGCAAGGCTAAGAGGTTCGCAACCAAGTAGGGTATATTGTCACCATCTAGAGAATATTCATATTTGTTACTTCTTTCAATTCTGTATCTCCCGGGAACGGTTATGTTGGAACACTAACCGAGGGGTGACAATATATTCGATACACTCAAGCGAAATGAGTGGTCGGTCATGTGTGGCCAAGTTGCAAGTCGTTCTTGTTGAACTCTGGTGTATCGCTTCTAGAGTACACTGAGCGGAAGGTGGATCCATACCTTGTCATAATTGGAATCCATTCCCCAAATAAGAGTCCGTGGTTTTGATTGTATATTATATATGTAGAACGTTAGATGCAAGCGTTTCTGCTAGATTGCTAAGTACTTGTATTTAGACATTATTGTAATATCAGAAGAGACTTGATATAAAGAACAATTTGGTTTATCGTAAGGTAAAAATCGTCCATGTTTATGTGTGGATCGGTCTTACGATAATCATTTCTTTTAAAGGATTTTGAAAGTTCAATCAAATAATTTGAGTTTACTTACACCAGTCACGTGACTGACCTGGAGTTTATTTTGTTCTGTTTTCCCTAAACTCTTGGGTGCCCAATTTTGTACGGGCAGTCAAGTAGTCGGGATTTGCAGATACTTGAAGAGCTGGAGCAGGAGGCTTCAGAATTATATAGCTATGGTTTTTCCGTTGTGTTGTAAGTGTTGTACTTTGGAAATGATATGTATATTCAAGTACAAATTTATATTTCAAAGTTATGTTATAAAATATATTTATTCGTTCCGCTGTGAGATTCATGTCTACTCCGATGTTGTATGTTCTTCTTCTTCTTCTATTCTAAGTTTCTATCTTATCTATCCTCACCCTCTAACTTCTTCTATTAATGATCAGGTATTTCCGATGTCTAAATAGTCAACATGGTAGTTTTATGTTGATTTTCGGAGTTGAAAATTCCAATTCATTACAGTTCTTATCTAGAAACAGGTGTTTATAATTGTTCCAGAAATAGCTATTGTGCTCTGATGATGGTATGTATATAAAGTTACTTAATTATATTTCAAAGTTTATGTTATCTAATATATTTTGTTCGTTCCGCTTTGAGTTTGTGTTCTTCATTTTCTTCTATTCTAATATTTCTTTCTTTATATTTCTCATCCTCTAACTTCTTTCTAACAATGATTTGTGTTTCTGTGCAATTTGGGTTGCACGTGTGGTGTTATTTGTCGGCTCAACGAGTACAGAAATTCGGATCATTACACCTGCGTCCACTTTATAGTAATCATTCGTCATAGTTTTGTTGATTACAATGTTTATCAAAGTTCGGATAATTTGAATGTACAAAATTATACAACAGAATAGCAAATATCTTGTTAGTTCTAAACTTTAACCAAAATACCCTTCTTCTTCTTCGTTGAGCCAAAATATGTTTGAGTGAACTACAATGGGCAATGAAAAGCTTTAATGTCCAAGAATATTCAAAAATGTTCGAATATGCTCCAAAAGTCCAAATCAATGCCAAAAATTTGTAGGCAAACTTCTATATGAAGTTTACAAGTCCAAGTGATGTCGAAAAGCCATAGGAATGACCATGGAAGCCATTAATGAGCTCCAAAGAAAGCTCTCCTGTATTCCTAAGGTCCAAAAATACCAAACCAAGCCAACGTTTGAATGCCAGGTAAGGGGTATTTATAGGTAAAGCTTCCATGCATCAGCCAAAATTTCATATCCAGGGGGAATGAGAAATTTGTGTCCTCGATACTTAGCGAAAAGTGGAGTCCGGGTCGAAAATTTTGCATCTTGGAAAAATCTGAGAAAAATGGAGATTGGCACGTGTCAATCACCCAAAAAGCAGTGACCAACACGTATTTCAAGTGATTAGCCATTTTGGGAACCATTTGCCAAATCCCGATTTTTGCATCCCCAAAACTTTGTTCTTGCCAAGTCGCACAAGCAAAAATGAGTGATTCACACATGTTTCTTGTCATTTTCGAAATTTCGCATCACGATGTCGATCCCATGATTTTTCGCACCCTGATGCGCAACCATGATTTTCACATTGTATCCTATGTTGATCTAGCCATTTCAAGGTGCCGATTTCCCATTTTGGATTTTGACTCCCAAATTTGTCAAAATCTGGACCGTGTCAGGCCTGATGCGCGCATGCGATTTTTGGTGATCGTGTTATTTCGTTCAACAGTTTTTGCGTGCCAAATCTGGAAAGTTGCCAAGTGGTTGATCCAAGCCAATTGAGTTTGCGCAAGCGATTTTTCGTGATCGTGCCATGCCAATCAGTAGTTTTGAGTGCCAAATCTGGTAATTTGTCATAGTGGTTGATCTTTGAGTTTTGAGTTCCGCATGTCATTTTTCATAATCATGCCATGCCGATTAGTAATTTTTGAGTGATCGAAACCAAAATTCACTGAAAATCCAAATATTTTTCCTCAATGAATTTTTCCACGTGATCGAACCGAAGCGCTCAAGGATTTTGAGTTGATCGGACCGAGTCGATCACGTATCTTTACCATGCCATATTTTCCATGTTTTTAATGACTTTCCAAATCCGATAATTATGAATTTGGGAATCGACGATATCTCCAACTTTTTTTGAACAATCGCGACCTCGACTAAATCACTTTGTATTTTCCGATGAATTTCTCGAGACTCAAGCGCATCACTAACCATGATCTTGAAGTGTAAATGCTTTGCCAAAAAGTAAGTCAACACTTTGCCCCCTAAAACATATCTTTATTGATCGAAGGAAGATGTGTATTGCAAGTAGTTCAAAAATATGTAAATCTGTGATCCGAGATATGAGAGCGACGATCGCTGATATCGTAATAGAATATAAATCCAATGACCACTAATGTCGTAATATAATGGAAATCCAACGATCATGGAGATCTATTTGGTAGATTGTTGAGTCCAGGATGCATAGGATCATAAAAAGCGAAAACCGTAGGCTTGTTGGGTCCTATCGGAGCAAGTACGTATTGGTTGAAGGGCTTCGTATTTGGTAGACCAAGTTATGAGGTATTGTGAACTTAATGGCTCAGGTTGTTAAGATTCTCGTGCTATAAGTTTAAGATAAGGAACTTCGGTAGTTGATGGACCAAGTCGTGAAGTTCTTATGCTTGGCGAACCCCATTGGAAAATCTTAACACCTAGTAGCCCAAGTTCTGAAAAGTTGTGAACTGAAGTCCAAAGGCTACAAACCGGAGTTTGTGGATCGGAGTCAGTGGACCTGAATCCAAGAGCTTTGCGAACCTAAGTTTGAGGACCTGGGTCCAAAGTTGTGAAACGGAGTTCGAATTTTATACTTGGCTGACCAAGTGCGGGACCGAAGTCCGAATTTTATACTTAACTGATCAATTGTGGGACCGAAGTATGAATCTTGTACTTGACGGATCAAGTATGGGATCAAAGTCCGAATTTTACACCTGATTGATCAAGTGTGGGATCGGAGTTCGAATTTTATACTTGACTAATCAAGTGGGGACTTGTGCCCTAATTTTATACTTGGTGGACCAAGTATGGAACCAGAGTCCTACTTTTTATACTTAGCGGACCAAGTAGGGACCAGAGTCCTAATTTTATATTTAGTGGACCAAGTGGTGACTGGAGTCCTAATTTTATACTTGGTAGACCAAGTTGTGGACCAGAGTTCTACTTTTTGTACTTGGTGGACCAAGTGGGGATCAAAGTCCTAATTTTATACTTGGCGGACCAAGTGGGGACTAGAGTCCTAATTTTATACTTGGCGGACCAAAAGGGGACTAGAGTCCTAATTTTATACTTGGCGGACAAAGTGGGGACTGGGGTCCTAGTTTTATACACGGCGGACCAAGTAAGGGACCGGAGTCCTGGACCCGAATCCAAAGTTGCGAACCTGAGTTTATGGCTTTACCAACCGAAGCGCCATGAGCTTGAGTGACATCAGGGATAGGGTATTTCCCTGGAGTGAAGCGGGAATGGTACCAGTCCAGGGATCGACATCGTCCTGTTGTTGAGATTGAGGGGTTACCCCTAAGTCCCGAGTCGTGACTTGTAGAACACTAATGCTTGTTCCGACGATATCTGCATTGTCAATTGGCCTTCCAAAGCCTTGAAATCTAGTATCCATCCAAGCAAGAGAAGTGTCAATCTCTTCCTCTTGTTGCTCAAGTCGAGTGTTCAAATCCAAAGCAAAATTCTTGAACATACAATCCACATTGTCTCGAGAGACGAAGTTCAAGGGATCACCAGTCGAAGAGAGTTCTTGACTTCATTACAATCAGTACCATGACTCTCAACGACAGCGTCGAGTTTCTTCCATTTGACCATGATAAAAAGTGAGAGAAATTCATTTTCAAAACAAAGCCGAAACCAAAACCAAGTCCAAAGTCGAATTCAAGAACCAAAATCAAAGACGAAATATGAAGGCTAAAACCAAAGCCGAAGACTGAATCCGAAGGCCAAAACAAAAGCTGAAGACCAAATCCAAAGAACAAAACCGAAGGCGAAGATCAAATCCGAAGACCAAAATCGAAGTTGTTGCACCCCTTCTTGGCGCGCCTAAGTGTCGAAGGGGTATTTATAGGTGAAGTTTCCATGCATCGACCAAAATTTTGTATCCGGGGGGAGAGGGGACACTAGATTCGTATCCCCGATACTTTTCGAATTCGGGTCCAAAAATCCACTTCCAAGAAAAATCTAGAAAAATTGGTGATCGACGCGTGTCGATCATCCAAAAATTTGTAATGAACAGGGATTTTCGACGCCGAAAATCAACACAAAAAATCATGTTGAACATTCAAGCATCGAAAACACAGGAACATTATTAGAAAGAACTTAGAGGGTGGGATAAGAAAGAAAGAAATATTATAATAAAAGAAGAAGAACCAACACTACACAGAGTCTTACATCGCAGCGGAACAAATTATAATATAGAAAAAAAATCTTTATAGAGAGATTTAAAAAAACTTACAATCATCAGAGTACATCAACACATCTGGACAGTTATATTAATCTGTCCTCATATACAATCACACGGCGGAATAAATACTAGATATCATACGTCTGAACAACTCCAGCTCGTCTCTGGATTTCGTATCATCCGATAACCTAGACCTGTACAACCTGGTCTAACCCAAGCATTACAAACACCGGATCAGTCTAGTGAACCAGGGTGAGAAAAACACATTAAGTTCAAAAGTATCACATAACTTGATTTTAAAGTCAAAATCTTTTCCAAAGAAAGGATAATCGTAAGACCAAATCCACACATAAACATGGACGGTTATGATAATACAAAACAATCTTTGAAATCAATATCTTTTCTGATATTATAATATTGTCTAAATACAAATAAATAACAATCTAGTAGAATGCTTGTATCCCATGCTCTACCTATATAGCAAACAATCAAAATTGTGGGCGCTTATTGGAGAATGAATTTCCATGGCAAGGTATGGACAATCTCCTTTCCGACAATGTACCTCCGGAGATGAATACATTGGGGGTTCAACAAGTACATCTTGCAACCCAGGCTAAACATGACTGGCCTCTCACTTCGCTTAAGAGTACCAAATATATCATTACCACGGTTGGGGGTCAACCAACCAAACTGATAGCAAAAAATTAAAATAAAGGTACAACAAAGGTATTTGATTTCTCCAGATCAGGTAATGATATACCCTTTTGATGGGTGCGACCTACCCGATTTTATAACATTTCCTGGTAGATGAGGCTTGAGGTCATGCTTACTTTTTAAAATATTTGGCCACCATTCACTTTGAATTCAGCATCGTCAAATCCATCAGAAAATCACTAATTGATGTCCACAAAAATATTCTGCGTATTTAGCTAAGAGAAGGTGTCCAGTCTTCTCCGCCATTAACAGAAATACGTTTGAAGAAATCAACGTATGTGATCCTTTGGAAATACTTTGTCAGACATTCGTCCATACAAGTCATCTAGGAACAGGATGAACTGAATTCACTCTCTTATTACATACCATATAGGTATCACACCAAGGATCAGTAGCGAGTAGTCCTTGCAATCCAAAGATTCCAATCATGATGGAATCACTATCAAAATATCTCCAGGAGATACCCAGAGAAATATATCAAGTAGATCTTCCGCTTATGAAGATCAACAGTCTTCAATGCTCCATCTTCAATCAACATCTTCACATATCTGCTGGTTCGGAATGGTTTACGAATATAAATTTGATCCCGGTCTTTCTGTACTAACAGTTGTATTGGCCAGATTTGATAGTCGGTTATTTAACTATCAAATAAATAATCATGAGAATAAAATGAGTTCACTGATTCAGTACTTGGCATTACTTGTCCCTTTTAATTAACATTTGATAATTATATTCTTAAAATCTTCCAATAATTGAAGTTTATCTTTTGATTCTTATTATAACTAAGAATATTCTTAAAAATCATTTCATTTACTTATAAACTTTTCGAATACAGTTTTCAATATTCTTTGTGGAAATCATAACTTATGTTTCCCCTCAATTTCTCTCGTTTATAAACTAATACCATTCTTGGATAATCGTGAACTCATTCAGGTTGGGGTATTTTATTTACCTCTCAGACCTTAACCAACAACATTCATATCTTTAGAATAAATAGAAGTTTATTAACTACAAATTTTCCTTTGGAAACCTTCTTTAAATCTCAACACGGTTTATTTAATAAATTATTACGTAACTATTATCATAATAATTCTCTATTAATCTTTAATGATCCTTTATAATATTATACCCGAGCTTTGATTCCAGATAAAATAGAATCCTTTATAAAATTCTTCAAAACTTGTTTGTAATACTATATTTGTTTTAAATCATATATAATTGTCTTTAACAAATCTAATATAAATGTCTTTACAAATCTTATATACATATCTTTATAAATCTTATACTTATCCTTTACAATTCTTATATTGACATCTTTTATGAATCCTTATATTCAACTATCATCCATAACAAACGTTACAGATTTCATTTCCCAACTTTTACCCTTTTCAAATCATTTCGACAACTTATGCATTGTCTAAAATCAAATAGCGATTTTTTTAATGATCTTCAGTTTATAAATCAAATAGTTCAATTTATTATTTGTAACAGTTGTTACAGAAATTCATTTTTCAAACTCCTACTTCATTTACAAATCCCGTTTTTATATTATTATTGACAACTAACATTTCGATTACACTTCTAAACTCCTAACAACCATTTACAAAATCGTTTGTAAATCATTTACAACAACTGATATTTGTTGTCATTTCCGAAACCCATACTTAGCTTATACTCTCGTCTTCGATTAACATTTTGAATTTCGGAACTTAACATTCCGAACTTCGGAATAATTTCAACTCTGCTTAACATTCCGAACTTTGGAATACCACATTCCAATCCTCGGAATATATGTCACTTAGCCATTTCATACCTTTTTCCAATTTCTCAATTTCTTTTTTTTTACTTCAAATATTAAGTAGATATTTAATTTAAGCTATCAAATTCGCTTAAAATACCTTTTATAACTTTGTTATAAAAACCCGGTTTTGATATAAAACCCAATTCATAAACTACTTTCACATTTCAATTCGATTTCATTTCACTTCAATCATTTTTTAGTTGTATTTCAATTAAAAAGTAATCTCCTAAATTATTATTAATTTAAATAATAATTTACTTCAATCATTAACTACTGTAGCAGTAGTTAATTTCTTTATTAACTAAAATAAATAGTAAATTCCTTTTTAGAATCTTATTAAAATTAAACAAATCTTCGTTAAACTATTTTGTTAAATTAATTCAAAACAAATTAATTTAATAATCAATCCTTGTTAAAGCGGTTGACTTAGTCAACTCAATACACGATTAATTCATTAAACAATTCCACTTGGTCCTTCCTTTAAATAATTAATATAATTAATTCCATTTAATTGTTACTTAAAAACAATTACCCAATTCTCAACCGTTAGGTTAATTTCTGTTCGTTTGCTTATAAATCTTCTTAACATAAGAATTTACTTTATAAAAACACTTAATAATTAATTATAAACATAATTAATAAATAATATATATTTATTTCCATTTAACAAACTTTTATTCAAAATACAGATTTAAAAATCTGTCTTCAACTATAAAATAAAATTTATAACTTTATTTCTGTTGATTCAATTGACGGTAAATCACCATTTATAAAACGATTAATTTATAGGCCATATGTTGCCAAATACTCAACCAACACTGCCCATTGGTTAAAACAAAACAAATGTTGAATTTTAGTTCAACGATCGACAACCAGATCAATCATCTAATCAGAATAGTTCATATAATGATAATATGAAAATAAATATCATTAAATATATTTGAGGAATCTCGTTGGATCCCTCCAACACGTTCTTCTCTACATCAAAATAGATTATCTCACATATAACCATTCAATTCAAATAAATAATGGTTTTCATAACAGTCAATAACAACAATTAAATATAAAACAATTAATTTCATACAACCATAACAATTCAAACAATTCATTAGATTAAACAAAATAAACGTGACCAATAAGGTAAGTTACCTTAATTGGGAACAATCGTTAAAATAACGATTTAGTATTTCACTGAAATTAATGAAAGTTTAATTTCATCGGTTCAATCAATATATGAATATATATTGATAAACAGTCAACCGTTAGTGACCGTAGCACACAAAAATAAAAAACTGACTTATATAAAATATAAGTGGGATTAACTGAGTGAGTTTAACTCATCTTGATTTGATTCGTAGTTGAAGCGGTTCTATTACAATTAAATTAAATAGTCATTTAAATTTAACTGTAGAATTCCAGGCGTCTCCTGCACTATCCAAGTTAGTTTCATAATGTTCAATTCTTCGATACGATCCCAGTGTAACTTATTTCGTCTGATTCTGATTATGCTATAAGAAGTTATTAAGGTTTAAATTATTCATTATTATTAATTAAATAATTAAACTTAATCACTAATTTATTTAAGACTAATCATATTACTTAGTAAATATCGACCGAGATTGATTCCGCCCAGGTCTTTGTGTCCAAAACCCCCTTACGTGATCATTTCTTTGATTTGGAAAAACAAACACGATTAGTTATTAACCTTATAACTTATCATATTTTAAATTTAATACTTAAACCCTAGTTTGTAGGTTAACCAAATAATTACATGTATTACTGCTAAAAGCATCAGGCCGAAAACTTCGGTTTTCTCCTTCAGGTATTTGTTTCCTCATCGTCCACGAACAGAAGCCCCACAACCTTCAAAATCCGACCACAGCGTCACAATCCCTATGATTGAAGCTCGATCTGAGCCCTCTAAAAGAAGCGCGATATTTGCTCGATCTACACCCCAATTCTCGATTTGTCCGATCATCTCTGCCACCTATAAGTAGACTTCGACTGTGTTCCTTTCAGATGAGATTCCGGTGTCCACGCCCCTTAAAAACCCATCACAATCGGTCAAGATATTGATCTCGCCATGCTGATCGATAAAGTAGAAGATTTTTTTGATTTTGATGAGAAGGTTTTGAGATTTTTTAGGAACAAATCGAGAGCTAACTAGCCGTTCAATTCAGCATGGCGGCTATACATAACGTTGACCATGAATGGAGCAGCTGACCGCAAATAGGGTTTGCGCATATAGAATATATACAGAATGGTTAAAATTTAATATTATTTTATTACATATTAACAATACACTTGAAGTATCATCTTAAAACAAGCTCATACGATCTCCGCTTTCGACAAAATGATGTAATCCTAGCATAAAAACTTATTCCGAACCCGATGGTACAGGTTCCGTCAAATTCCGAGGTCGTTTGTGAAAAGTCCTTTATAAATCATGCATTTAATTTTCCCACGATTACAAATCCAACCAACTTGAAACTTTTAAATTATACTAGACCTTTTCCTTATCAAATGAAATTTGTTTCATTAATATCGGAGTTTGTTTTGCTGGTCGTCTACTCTTTTAAAATTACCCCTGTCAAATATTATAAATGATTAAATAAAAACAGAGACATTTATCGTTACCACGATCAAACGGTAAGTCCGATTGACATGAAAATTGAAATCTTATAATAATTAATTAATACGAATCTAATGGCATAAGTTTCGTCGCATTCCGAGACTGTTTCCCGGTACGATATTTTTATATGCACCACAATGCTATTTAGGACACCAATTACACAGTCTTCAAAAATAACATACAATATACCTATCCTAACTCTAAAAGTCGATACGAACTCAACGGAATTGGTTTCATGGCTTAACTCAATCGTTTGCTCAAGTTATACACAAATACCTCTCTATTAAATTGTATTAATTTAATTACACGCTATAGAAAATGACTGGGCGTTTATTGTTGCCGTGGTCACATACGACATTGGTTTGTCATGAAATTAAATACCATATAATAATTTAACGTTACGGTTTCAATGAAACTAATTTCGTTGAAAACGAACTCTATTTGCAAAATGGCTATTTGTGCCGCTTATAAAATATCAAGTAAAATATTATAAAAATCCAAAATAATCAAATAAAATAATAATAAATTATTATTATTGTAAATACCTAACTAGAAATATCACATAGCTTCAAATATAAATTATACAACTCAGTATCATTAATTTCGATCTAAATGGTATCCTAATATATATAAACCCTTTTTAAATTAATTAATAAACGTTATATTTTAATAATGATTTCCATAGTGACTATTTTAAAATTTTATTTGGACATAACTAACAATCTATAACACGAAATCTGAATTTTTCTCTTCCATACGAAAATTATAATCAACAAGATTCCAACGTTTCTTATTTTACAGAAATCCAACTTATATCGGATCCTGTATATTCAGTTGAAGTTTAAAACTCAATATTACGAACTACCGCGTCATTTTGAGCTCGATTTATATCATATATAAATTTTACGTTCAAACTTCATTTTAATAAACAAATCCAATATTAAAATCCATTAATATTGCAAATATAATATTTAAAATAATAAAATAATTTAAATATTCGACTACCAAAAATACGGTACATTACAAAATCAGTGATCAACATGTATTTCAGGTGATCAACCATTTTCTGAAAGATTTGCCAAATCCCAATTTTTGCATCCCCGAAACCATGATCTGGCTGAGTGGAGCAAGCAAAAATGAGCGATCCGTATGCATTTTCCAATTTGTCGTATCCTTGCCTTGTTATTGCCAAATTCAACATCACCATGTCGATCCCATGATTCTTCGCATCGTATACGTGATTCACAACCATTATTTTTGCATCGTGTCCCAGGTTGATCAAGCCATTTCGAGTGCCAATTTCGCATCCCGGATTTCGACTTTGAATTTTGCCAATATTTGAACTATGCCAGGCGTGATGTATGCATGCAATTTTTGATGATCGTGTCATGCTGATCAACAGTTTTTTAGTGTTAAATTTGGAAAGTTGCCAACTGGCTGATCCAAGCCAATTGAGTTTTGGCATGCGATTTTTGGTGATCATACCATGCAGATCAGCAGGTTTTGAATGCCAAATCTAGCACTTTACCAAAGTGGATGATCTTCGAGTTGTGAGTTGTGCATGTCATTTTTCTTGATCGTACCATGCTGTTCAGCAGATTTTGAGTGATTGAAACCAGAATTTACCACAATCCAAATATTTTGCCTCGACGAGTTTTGCCATGTGATCGAAACGAAGCGCTCAAGAATTTTGAGCTAATCATACCAGTTCGATCATGTATTTTTACCATGCCAAAATTTTCAAGTTTTTAACGACTTCACCAATCTGATAATGGCAATTGTGGGAATTGACAATATTTCCAACCTTTTCCGAACACGTTGCAACTTCGACCAAATCGCTTTGTGTTTTTCAACGAGTTTCTCAAGAATCGAGTGCATCACTAACCATTATCTTGACGTGTGACTGATTTGCCAAAAGCGGGTCAACGATGGCATTGTCTTCGACGATATAGTAAGATTTACATTGAATGTTTACCGTGATAAGCCAAGATATTATTTCATCAGCAATTGACGTGAGAAATTGGTTATTTGCACATGTTAACCCCCAAGTGTAAGTTTAATAGTAAACTTATAATCCGAATATCCAGAGTACGAGAAATATAAAGGGACGCACAACCTTTATAGTAGTTCGTCACTAACACCTAAGTCTACTTTACAGTAATCATTCATTATATATTTTTCGATTGCAATGTTTGTACAAGTTCGGACAGCTTGTGTATACAAAGTTGTATGATAGAACAACAAATAGCTTATTAATTCCAAACTTTGACCAAAATACCTTTCATCTACTTCGTTGAGCCAAAGTGTGTTGGTATGATAAAAAATGTCAAAGAGTATCCATGTATCTCTAAAAGATGTCCAAAAGTCCAAGTGAATGCCAAAAATTGTAGACAAGCATCTACGAATCCAAGAAATGTCCAAAAGTTGTAGTAAAGCATATATGAGTCCAAGAAATGTCCAAAAGTCCAAGTGAATCCCAAAAAGTTGTAGACAAACTTTAATGTAACATATACAAGTCCAAAAAATGTTGCCTTGGAGCTCCAATCCTGTATGCAAAGTGTAGCCAAGGACCAAAAATGTCAACCTTTTTTATTGGTGAGGTTTGAATGCATCAACCCGAATTTCATATCACGAGGGGATGCAAAATTCGCATCCCGAAAACTTAGCAAATATCGTGTCACGATAGAAAAAATTGCATCCTGAACCCGTTGAAATTCGTATCCCAAAATACCTTGCTCCAGTCATGTTGCTCAACCAAATTTAGGTGATCCACGTTGTAAACCGCTTTTCCACTTCCCTTGCCAAATATAAAGTCCGTATCCCAAGCGTGCACTGCGAAATTGCATCCCGATATTCCCTATGCGCATTCATGAAAAATCGTATCCACCCAGTGTTGATCAGGCGATTTCTCCTTGCCAGATATCGACTTAGGATTTCGCATCCCACCTTCTAAACATGCCGAGTTTTGTACAACATATCCCATGGAGGGATACAAAATAGTATCCCCAGAGGGATATGATTTCGTATCCCAAGTGATACAAAATATTGTTTTCATATCCCGGGGGATATGAAAACCGTATATTCGTATCCCTAAGGGATAGGAAAATTGCCAAAGCCAAATTGAGATTGTGGAGGTGTTAGGCCAAATCACCAGAAATTTGCAGTTTTCATGTGCGATTAATCACTACTTTTTGACGTGCTAAATCCAGAAATTTACCAAGTGCCAGATTGAGTCGGACCAAGTTGCGCAAGCCAATTTTAGTGATCGTGTCTTGCCGAACAATAGTTTTTGAGCGTGTGAAACCAGAATTTACCAAAATCCAAATATTTTGCCTTGACGAGTTTTGCCACTTTATCAGACTGAAGCGCTCAAGGATTTTGAGATGATCGGACCGAGTTGATCATGTATTTTCACCATGTCGGAATTTCCAAGTTTGTTAACGACATTTGCAATCCAATAACGACGATTTCAGAGATCGACGATATTTTCAACCTTTTCCGAACACGTCGCAATTTCGACTAAATCACTTTTTGTTTTCCAACGAATTTCTCAAGGCTCGAGCACATCGCTAATCATAATCTTGATGTACGACTGCTTTACCAAAAAGTTGGTCAACACTTTGCCCCCCCCCCCCAAAAAAAATATATCTTTCTTGAATAAAGAAAGATGTGTTTTACGAGTTAACCATAAATCCATAAACAAATCCAGGAGAAGTCCGAAGGGAAATCCAATAACCAGAAAACCGAAGAGCCACGATTGCACAAGATCGTATTAACCATAAAATCAGAAAACCAAAGAAAGCCGATGATCGATGAGGATCGTCTCTTGAGAGATAACCAGAATGACTGGAGTAGCCAAAATAGACGAGAGATCGCGAGGGTCCGAGAACCTGAATAACAATAGCCAGGAAAGCAGGGAAACCCGAAATCCATGAATCCAAAGTTACCAATAACTAGATAGCCAGATAACCAAATGAGTTCAAGGCGATCTTTCCATGGCAAGATGACCAAGAGTAGTTAGAAGAGTTTAGAAAGATCAAACCGAGGCAAGATGACCAAAAAGAGCCAAAAGAGTTCGAGGTGATCTTGCTAAGGCAAGACAATCAAGAATAGCTAAAAGAGTTCAAAGCAATCAAGCCGAGGCAAGATGACCAAAAATAGGCAAAAGAGTTCAAGGCGATCTTGCCAAGGAGGGATGACCAAGAATAGGTAGAAGTGATTAAGGCAATCTTCCTAAGGAAAGACGATCAAGAATAGCCAAAAGCCATGGAGAGAAGTCCTTAGAGTTCGCAATCCAATTTTAGGTTTTCATACTTCGCAACCGTCGTCCCGACAAATGAAGTAATTTTTATTGAAGTTATAAAACTTTGGATTTTTTTAGTAAAATCAAAAAGAAAACTTAATGGTTTATCATCCGTAAAGAGCATGCCTAGGGATGCATGTTCCCATACATGGGTATGCGGACTTAGCCATTTTTGATTTCATGTTAATTCGTGAAGGAGATTGAACGGTTTGTCGTTAGCAAAAAGCATGCGTAGGATCATGTTTTTCCTGCTACATGGGTAAGAAAACTTAGCCACTCAAATTCCTAAACCAGAAAGAGTTCAAGGCGGCCATACCAGGGCAAAATGGCTAAGAATAGGTAGAAAGGTTCAAGGTGGCTTTATAGGAGAAAGACGACCAAGAAAAGCCAGAAAAGTTCAAGGCGGCCTTGCCGAAGCAAGATGACCAAGAAAAGCCAGAATAGTTCCAATTTATTAAAAACCAGAGGGTGATGGCATGTTGTCGAGCAAAGATCATTCTTAGAGATTATAAAAACTCTTATACATGGGTATGTCGAACCAACTATCTACAACCAGAAAACCAAAGGGATACATGTAGAGGGCTGAAGCCAATAGAGCTAAAACCATTGGCCAGAGCCCGAATATCCAAATCCAGAAGAAGCCAGAACAAAACCATAAGTCGATAAGTCCAAGAAATCCAAAAGCTGGAAAACCAAATGTAGAAAATCCATAAGTGGGAGGATCGTAATTAAAAACCAAAAATCCAAAAGTTAAATAACCAAAGTGCCAAAGATACAGAAAGCTGGAAAGCCAAAATCCAAGAAGCTGAAGAAGATCAAAACCAAGAAACCAAAGAACCAGCCAGAGCCAAAACCAAGATACAAAAAATCCAAAACCAGAATTCAAAGAACCAAGCAAAACAAGAGCCAAGCAACCAAAGAATCCATAATGCCAGAAGATTAGAAACCACAAGCCAAAAGATACCTATGCCTGTGTAACACCCCGCCTCCACTAGGATCACTCCTTAGAATGTACTAGCTTTGGAGGGGCGTTATTGTGAGGGTAAACATGCACAGAGATATCGCAAGACAGAATATATAAAAATAAATATAAGTAAAGCAGCGGTAGCAGATAAAGACCCATCATCATCATCTCACAAAACCAACATAGTCAAGTACATAGTATCAAAATGTCATGATCCAAAATACAACATAAGTCTAGATACGTAGAAACAAAATACATGGTAAAACATCAGTACTAATCCCCAGAAATAAAAGATAAGCCACAGCTAGCTCAGATCCATACATGAGCTATCCAACAAGCAAGCCAAAGATCCACTAAGCAGATGTAGCCCCTCCCTGAGAACCTGTGGGGGGGAAACGGAAGAAAAGAAGCGAAAGAAAACAGGTCAGTCAAAAAGACTGGTAAGCCCTACTACGATCAATCTATAAACTAATAAAGTTAACAGCATGATGGAAACTGAGATGAACATACTGGCAATAGATAAAGGTGACATCACATAGATGAGATTAAAATTTGCACCACAGTGTACTAGCAAACCCACAAAACAGATCTTGATCCCTTAGCCCAAACTTTGGCCCAATAACATGAAGTGACCTTAGTATAAGATCCAGCCCAACGGTCTAGTCGATCGGCTCCCTATAAACCTAACACGTCCAGTGTTGGTGTCCATACGGCCCACATGGATGTAGTCAGACTGCGCTGGGTCCACCTTTAGGTGTATCAAGCCCTCGGGTGTCAACCCCAGACACCTAAGCAATAATGCACAGTCTAAACCTACTGGTACCCGTGCCTCGAGTTTGTCCAACATCAGACTACGTGCACGTCCGTAGCCCGCCGGACCCGCACCGCTGTACCACTCAGCCGTCGCTTTGGTCGCTTACATCCGTCCAGTAATCGTGCCCCGCCCTAACCTAGCTGTAGGGTTGTGGTGATACCGACTGGGATTACTGCTGGAACAGACCACGTTGCTAGGGTTTCTAAGAGGGTTAAGTGTGGTTTTAACCCCTCACTAATCATGGATTAAATTAGTTAAGTGTAACCACTTAACCCCATCTAATCCTCGCATCCCCATTATTGGTTAAGTATTAGTGGGCCATGACTTAACCCTAATCATGAGGCATTAATTAATTAACGCACCCAACCTCTCACATTAGACATCCGTGGTTACCTGGGAAGATTTACACCACGTCTAGGTCTAACCTCGGGTCTTATGGTGCAACATGACCAACTACCCACATTAGACCTCACGTTGTGGTTACCTGGGAAGATTTACACCACAACTAGGTCTAACCTCGAGTTGGCCATATCATGTTATCTAATGTCATGTCCACTTTAAAACATATTTACAAGTTAACATATACTTGGGTAGACCTAACTTAATAGGTAAATTCCCAAGGGGTAGACCTAACTTAATAGGTAAATTCCCAATCTTTTAGTTTTCATGTATTTTTAAGTTTACCCAAACCCCCCAACGTCATTATATCGCTTACATATTCGTCATAACGCATAAGGGTATAAAAGGTAACTTGGCATAACATACATGATGAACTTCACATATCATAATAATGATGCATAACATGTTAGACTTGCAAATCATGTCATAATGAACTCGCACAAACATGCATAACCCATAAAACTTGCATAACATGGTAAGGTGAACTTGCATAAACATGCATAACCCATAAAACTTGCATAACATGGTAAGGTGAACTTGCATAAACATGCATAACTTATGAAACATGTAAAACATGGCATAGTGAATTCGCATAAGCATGCATAACTTATGAAACATGTAAAACATGGCATAGTGAATTCGCATAAGCATGCATAACTTATGAAACATGTAAAACATGGCATAGTGAATTCGCATAAGCATACATAATCCATTAAACATGTACAAATCTCAACTTTCACCACATGATAACTTTAGAGTTTGTAAAGTGAAGGTAAGAGGGCTTACAAATATAAACAAGTCACAAATCCACCAAATAAGATGAAGAAGCCCTTTGAAAACCCAAAACAAAGCTTTAAATAAGAAAACCCTTTTGCAAAATCCCAAAAACACAAACTTAGCAAATCAAACTTGCAACTTAATGAAGTATGCAAGTTATTAAGCATTCATACAACATAGAAAAGGTTGTATGATCATCATATCTTCATAGGCTTAAACTTTGAGGAAAGTGGAGGCTAGGGTTTTTAGGTGGAGGCCATTTGAGGATTCAATTTGACATAGTTTAGTTGCTATATTGATTAATGAGGCTTTAGGGTAGGATTAGGGGTATATTTATAGAAGATTTGAGTGTTTTTAGCCCTAGGATTAACCCTAGGTTAGTTTAGGCCCGTCAGATCTCGGAACTCTCTAGAACCAAGCCACAAGACCCAGCCCAAATCAGAAATGGTGCACCAGGCTAAACTGCCCGGGCACCCCCTGTCGACAGGGCTGTCGACAGGGCTGTCGACACCCTGGGGGCCCTGTCGACATGCGGGTCCTGGCGGGAATTTTCCCGCCTGACCCCGATTAGCCCTAATCCCTGTTTTTAATTTGAAATTTAAATCTGTTTTTAGCATAGAAATTTCTGAAAACTTCAGTGGGCCTTAACTGGGTCATACGGACTCCGATTTTCGAAAACTCGGACTCTATTTCGCGTATTTTTCCGAGACGAACGCAATGGCATAGCCCGTTCCCCTTGATTCAGATTTTTGAATTAAATTCTGCCTCGATTTATGTTATAACGGTTTATTGAAAATACGGGTTGTTATATTCTCCCCTCCTTAAAGGATTTCGTCCCCGAAATCTTCAAGTTAGGAAGAACATATCCTACCATCCAACATCCATCTACTCAAACCATCACCCACGAGCAACCATTGTCCTTAAAAGATTCTAAATGCTGTATGAACGTATGCAAAAGTGTGTGTATATGTACTTATCTAATGCAAAGATCAATGCAAAATATGTTAGTGAAATGTATCCATATGTATGCAAATCCCTAACATAATGTATAATATCTACATGCGTGCTCAATCATACATCCATATGCAACATCCATGTGATTGCATACAAATTCCATCCAAGGATAAGCATAAACACTCATGCACATGCAATATGAGGAGTGTGTGAGCCGATCTAGTGCCTAATGTGTATCATGCATCCACGAGTAACCACTTGCAAACACTTGCAACCACTTGCAACCATCAAACATAACATGTCTCAAGCACATGTTTCATCCAAAGGGTTTCTACCGAAGGTTCTCATGACAAGCTTAGCACGATAACTAGATAAACATGGATAGCAAAGAGAAAGATATACTAACAAAGGAAAGAGATTGAGAGTGTACCCTCAAAAAGGAATGGATAAAGCCCACGCATCTTCTCCTCGGTTTCCCAAGTTGCGTCCTCCTCGGCTTCACCCCATTGAACTTTCACCAATCTGACCTCACGATTCCTTAGCTTCTTGGTCTCTGTCCCCAAGATACGAATCGGAGCTCTCCTTAAAGTTGCTTCTTTCTCTACTTCCACGTCTTCAAGAATGCTAGGTTCAACCACCTCAGCGGACTCATGCAGGCACTTTCGGAGATGCGAGACATGAAAGACATTATGCACTCCGGACAACTTTTCGGGCAATTGCACTCTATAAGCCATCTTCCCTATTCTCTCTATGATAGGGAAGGGTCCAACAAATCTCGGTGCTAGTTTTCCAACAGCTCCAAATCGGACCACATTCCGCAAAGAAGAAACCTTTACGAAAACCTTGTCCCCAACCTCAAACTCCAAATCAGACCTCCGCTTATCAGCATAAGATTTCTGTCTGTCTTGGGCTGCCTTCATTCGTCTTCTGATCAACTCGACCTTCTCGGATGTATCTCTAATCATGTCAGGTCCAAGTATAAGCTTGTCTGTAGTCTCCCACCAACATGTAGGTGACTTGCATGGTCTCCCATATAAAGCCTCAAACGGTGCCATACCAATGCTCGCCTGATAACTGTTATTATAAGCAAATTCTACAAGAGGAAGGTGGTCTTCCCAAGTACCACCAAAATCCAAGATGCAAAGTCTCAACAAGTCCTCAAGCACTCGATTCACCCTTTCGGTCTGGCCATCCGTCTGTGGGTGATAAGCTGTACTCAGATTCAACCTTGTGCCCATAGCTTCCTGCAAACTGTTCCAGAACTGACTAGTAAAGATGGGGTCTCGGTCACTGACTATGCTAGAAGGGACTCCATGTAGTCGCACTATCTCACGAAGATATACTGATGCTAGGCCAGATGCGGTCCTTTTGCTCTTCACTGGGATAAAATGAGCACTCTTCGTAAGCCTATCTACAATGACCCATATGCTCGTATTCCCTCTCCTTGACCTTGGAAGCCCATCAATAAAGTCCATAGAAATGCTCTCCCACTTCCATAGCGGGACCTCTAGCGGATGTAATAGCCCACCGGGCTTCTTCGACTCAGCTTTTACTCTCTGACAAATAACACATCTCGAGACAAACTCCGCCACATCCTTCTTCATTCCAGGCCAGAAGAAAACGCGCTTCATGTCCTTATACATCTTATCACCACCTGGATGTATAGTCATCTTGGAGCGATGTGCTTCCTCAAGAACTTTCCTCACCAAGTCTTCTACCATCGGAACACAAAGCCTTCCGTCTCTCCTCAGCCAACCCTTATCGTCTATAGAATACCGAGCAAGGTGACTAGATGTCTCCCCTTGAACCAGCTTGTCCATGATCTCAATTATCTGAGGGTCTTCCTTCTGTGAAGCCCCGACTTGATCCAGAAGGGTAGGCCTGAGCTCTAGAGATGCCAAAGAACCGGTCATCGTCTCAACTGTCAAGGAAAAATCAAAGGTTGCCAAGAACTCTAAATTCTTCATCTCAACAAATAGAGGACTTAGTGTCAACCTTTTCCTACTCAACGCATCTGCTACAACATTCCCCTTGCCAGGGGTATAGGCTATGTCAAAATCATAGGAAGCCAGGAATTCCATCCATCTCTGCTGCCTCAAGTTCAGATCCTTCTGCGAAAAGAGATACTTCAAAGACTTATGATCAGTATACAGCTCAAATCTCTCTCCCAGAAGATAATGACGCCAAGCTTTGAGTGCATATACAATCGCTGCCAGCTCTAGATCATGAGTGGGATAATTCCTCTCATGCACCTTAAGTTGCCTCCCACCAAAACATATAACTCTGCCCTCTTGCATCAGAACGGCGCCCAATCCCGTGCCACAAGCATCAGTGTACACGGTAAATATCTTACCACCATCGGGTAAAGCTAGAACGGGTGCGGAGGTAAGGGCTCTCTTGAGTCTCTGAAAAGCAAGCTCACAATCCATATCCCAAGCAAAAACTAAGTTCTTCTTCGTCAACTTAGTAAGAGGAGCGGATATCTTCGCGAAGTCCTTGATGAACTTCCGGTAAAAACCCGCAAGACCCAGAAAGCTTCTCACCTCGGTTGCATTCCTTGGAGTCTTCCAATCCTGAACTGCAACCACCTTAGCGGGATCCACCGCCAAGCCTTGCTTGGATACGATATGCCCAAGGAATCTGACTTCCCTTCTCCAAAAGTGGCACTTGGAGAACTTGGCCTTTAACTGGTGTGCTCTGAGCGTATCCATCACCTCTACTAGGTGCCTCGCATGCTCTTCTTCATCCTTGGAGAAGACCGGAATATCATCCACAAAGACCACGACAAACTTATTCAAGAACTCCCGAAACACCCTACTCATCAAATCCACAAAATACGCGGGTGCATTCGTCAAACCGAACGGCATAACAAGCCATTCAAAGAATCCGTCTGGAGTTCTGAATGCAGTCTTGTCTATACTATCTTCAGCCACTCTGAGCTGATGAAAACCCGTAGCAAGATCAAGCTGAGAGAAAACAGAAGCACCAACAAGCTGATCAAAGAGATCATCGATCCTCGGTAACGGGTGTCTGTTCTTCTTAGTCAGCTTATTCAATTCTCTATAATCCACACAGAGCCGAAGAGAACCATCTGCCTTAGTTGCAAACACCACAGGCGCTCCCCATTCGGATATACTCCTTCTGATGAAGTTCTTCTCAAGTAATTCTTTCACTTGCTTGCTCAGCTCTCGTCTCTCACGCGGAGCCATATGCCGAACGGGCAAAGAAACAGGCTTAGCATTATCCACCAGATAGATGCGAAAATCAATCTCTCGTTTAGGGGGCAACCCCTTAACCTCTTCAAAAACATCTGGATAATCTCGGACCACCCTTACAGACCAAAGGGCCTCCTCTGATGAGTCGAGAGATTCTAGATAGCATAACATGACGGGATTCTTCGGATTGCATGAAATCTCTAAGGTGTTGCCCAGGCGAGTCACAAGCCTTACAACCCTATGCTCACAATCCAGAATGGCTCCATATCTAGACAGCCAATCCATGCCCAAGATCAATCCGTATCCCCTGAAACCTAGAACATACGCACTACACAAGAACTCTACGCTGAGTATAGAGATCCTCAGATCCTCACATATCATAGATAGATGAGCAGAACCCCCAATGGGATTCGAAACACAAACGGGATCATCCACTAAGCTAGTACTAAGGTGCAAGTTATCAACAAGATCAGATGAAATAAAGCTATGTGAAGCACCAGAATCAAACAAGGTACGCACTGGAAGATCAGAGATATAAACAAGGTTCTCAACAGAAACACTACCTCGTTCGGGAACTGAAGCGGCATTGAGAGCATGAACTTGCCCTCCTGAAGGCCCAGCCTGTCCTTTCTTCTTTGGGCATTCTTTGCTAAAGTGCCCAGTCTCTCCACAAGAAAAGCATCCACCACTAAGCTTCCTTTTCTTCTTCCTGCAATCCTTAGCAAAGTGCCCAGCTATGCCACAGTAGTTGCACTTTCCCTTGCCTTTGTTGTTGCCCTTCTTGTTCTTGTTCTGATTTCCTTGACTGCTTTGACCACCTTGGTTTCCTTTGCCTTGAGAATCAGCCTTCTTTGCTTGAGTATCACCCGACTTGACTTCTTTCTTTCCATCTCCCTGAAGCAGAGCCATATTGACCAAACTCTCAAAAGTAGCTCCATGCGGAATATGTGACATCGCCAAGCCTTGTAGCGGCTCATTCAACCCTCTAGCAAATCGAAGAGCCTTCTTTTCCGGAGTGTTCACCATATCCAAACCAAAACGGGCCAGCTGATTAAACTTGTTCACATACTCCTTGACAGACATATCACCTTGCTTTAATGCAATGAACTTCTCCATCTGTAAATTCGCCTCAGCCGAAGATAGAAACTTGGTCACAAATCTAGCCCTCAAATCGGCCCAAGTCTCAACGGGCCTCGTCCCATTGGTGACCTCCCACCAATAGGCCGCCTCATCCTTCAAAAGCCACACTGTCAATAAGATTTTCCTCTCATCATCAATCCCAAAGATAGCAAACAAGTCCTCCGTGTCTTTCAGCCAATTCCTAGCTTCAACAAAAGATTCCGTGCCTAGGAAATTCTTGCCTCCCATTGCCTTGAAGTCTTTACTAACCTTTGTAAATTCAACCTGAGGATGCTGAGGGGGAGGAGGAGGAGGAAGAGGAGCCTCAGCAACGGGAGGGGGAGGAACATTAGCAACGGGAGGGGGGATATTAACCGCTGGAGGAGGGGGAGCAGGAACCACCGGAGGAGGGATATTAGGGATAGGATTCTCAACTACAGGAGGAGGAGTGGGAGTAGGGTTGGCGGGACCAGCTGCCGCCCTAGCTTCTAGAAGTCTCCTATACCAGAGTGGTACGTTCACTCCATCTGGGATGTCAAGATTCTCAGCCATACTGAAACGAAAGATAAGATAAGATCAGGTCAAGAGAACGAGGGATAACGCTGATGGCTTTTGGGGATTAGCCTTAAAATAATCTAGACTTTATTTTGGAAAATACTTAGTAGGTTTTTGAAAATAGTTTTTCCAAAAAGGGTCTTTTTTTTCAAAAGTTTTGTTCAATCTTGTTAACCTTGTGCTCTGATACCAAATGTAACACCCCGCCTCCACTAGGATCACTCCTTAGAATGTACTAGCTTTGGAGGGGCGTTATTGTGAGGGTAAACATGCACAGAGATATCGCAAGACAGAATATATAAAAATAAATATAAGTAAAGCAGTGGTAGCAGATAAAGACCCATCATCATCATCTCACAAAACCAACATAGTCAAGTACATAGTATCAAAATGTCATGATCCAAAATACAACATAAGTCTAGATACGTAGAAACAAAATACATGGTAAAACATCAGTACTAATCCCCAGAAATAAAAGATAAGCCACAGCTAGCTCAGATCCATACATGAGCTATCCAACAAGCATGCCAAAGATCCACTAAGCAGATGTAGCCCCTCCCTGAGAACCTGTGGGGGGGGAAACGGAAGAAAAGAAGCGAAAGAAAACAGGTCAGTCAAAAAGACTGGTAAGCCCTACTACGATCAATCTATAAACTAATAAAGTTAACAGCATGATGGAAACTGAGATGAACATACTGGCAATAGATAAAGGTGACATCACATAGATGAGATTAAACTTTGCACCACAGTGTACTAGCAAACCCACAAAACAGATCTTGATCCCTTAGCCCAAACTTTGGCCCAATAACATGAAGTGACCTTAGTATAAGGTCCAGCCCAACGGTCTAGTCGATCGGCTCCCTATAAACCTAACACGTCCAGTGTTGGTGTCCATACGGCCCACATGGATGTAGTCAGACTGCGCTGGGTCCACCTTTAGGTGTATCAAGCCCTCGGGTGTCAACCCCAGACACCTAAGCAATAATGCACAGTCTAAACCTACTGGTACCCGTGCCTCGAGTTTGTCCAACATCAGACTACGTGCACGTCCGTAGCCCGCCGGACCCGCACCGCTGTACCACTCAGCCGTCGCTTTGGTCGCTTACATCCGTCCAGTAATCGTGCCCCGCCCTAACCTAGCTGTAGGGTTGTGGTGATACCGACTGGGATTACTGCTGGAACAGACCACGTTGCTAGGGTTTCTAAGAGGGTTAAGTGTGGTTTTAACCCCTCACTAATCATGGATTAAATTAGTTAAGTGTAACCACTTAACCCCATCTAATCCTCGCATCCCCATTATTGGTTAAGTATTAGTGGGCCATGACTTAACCCTAATCATGAGGCATTAATTAATTAACGCACCCAACCTCTCACATTAGACATCCGTGGTTACCTGGGAAGATTTACACCACGTCTAGGTCTAACCTCGGGTCTTATGGTGCAACATGACCAACTACCCACATTAGACCTCACGTTGTGGTTACCTGGGAAGATTTACACCACAACTAGGTCTAACCTCGAGTTGGCCATATCATGTTATCTAATGTCATGTCCACTTTAAAACATATTTACAAGTTAACATATACTTGGGTAGACCTAACTTAATAGGAAATTCCCAAGGGGTAGACCTAACTTAATAGGTAAATTCCCAATCTTTTAGTTTTCATGTATTTTTAAGTTTACCCAAACCCCCCAACGTCATTATATCGCTTACATATTCGTCATAACGCATAAGGGTATAAAAGGTAACTTGGCATAACATACATGATGAACTTCACATATCATAATAATGATGCATAACATGTTAGACTTGCAAATCATGTCATAATGAACTCGCACAAACATGCATAACCCATAAAACTTGCATAACATGGTAAGGTGAACTTGCATAAACATGCATAACCCATAAAACTTGCATAACATGGTAAGGTGAACTTGCATAAACATGCATAACTTATGAAACATGTAAAACATGGCATAGTGAATTCGCATAAGCATGCATAACTTATGAAACATGTAAAACATGGCATAGTGAATTCGCATAAGCATACATAATCCATTAAACATGTACAAATCTCAACTTTCACCACATGATAACTTTAGAGTTTGTAAAGTGAAGGTAAGAGGGCTTACAAATATAAACAAGTCACAAATCCACCAAATAAGATGAAGAAGCCCTTTGAAAACCCAAAACAAAGCTTTAAATAAGAAAACCCTTTTGCAAAATCCCAAAAACACAAACTTAGCAAATCAAACTTGCAACTTAATGAAGTATGCAAGTTATTAAGCATTCATACAACATAGAAAAGGTTGTATGATCATCATATCTTCATAGGATTAAACTTTGAGGAAAGTGGAGGCTAGGGTTTTTAGGTGGAGGCCATTTGAGGATTCAATTTGACATAGTTTAGTTGCTATATTGATTAATGAGGCTTTAGGGTAGGATTAGGGGTATATTTATAGAAGATTTGAGTGTTTTTAGCCCTAGGATTAACCCTAGGTTAGTTTAGGCCCGTCAGATCTCGGAACTCTCTAGAACCAAGCCACAAGACCCAGCCCAAATCAGAAATGGTGCACCAGGCTAAACTGCCCGGGCACCCCCTGTCGACAGGGCTGTCGACAGGGCTGTCGACACCCTGGGGGCCCTGTCGACATGCGGGTCCTGGCGGGAATTTTCCCGCCTGACCCCGATTAGCCCTAATCCCTGTTTTTAATTTGAAATTTAAATCTGTTTTTAGCATAGAAATTTCTGAAAACTTCAGTGGGCCTTAACTGGGTCATACGGACTCCGATTTTCGAAAACTCGGACTCTATTTCGCGTATTTTTCCGAGACGAACGCAATGGCATAGCCCGTTCCCCTTGATTCAGATTTTTGAATTAAATTCTGCCTCGATTTATGTTATAACGGTTTATTGAAAATACGGGTTGTTATATTCTCCCCTCCTTAAAGGATTTCGTCCCCGAAATCTTCAAGTTAGGAAGAACATATCCTACCATCCAACATCCATCTACTCAAACCATCATCCACGAGCAACCATTGTCCTTAAAAGATTCTAAATGCTGTATGAACGTATGCAAAAGTGTGTGTATATGTACTTATCTAATGCAAAGATCAATGCAAAATATGTTAGTGAAATGTATCCATATGTATGCAAATCCCTAACATAATGTATAATATCTACATGCGTGCTCAATCATACATCCATATGCAACATCCATGTGATTGCATACAAATTCCATCCAAGGATAAGCATAAACACTCATGCACATGCAATATGAGGAGTGTGTGAGCCGATCTAGTGCCTAATGTGTATCATGCATCCACGAGTAACCACTTGCAAACACTTGCAACCACTTGCAACCATCAAACATAACATGTCTCAAGCACATGTTTCATCCAAAGGGTTTCTACCGAAGGTTCTCATGACAAGCTTAGCACGATAACTAGATAAACATGGATAGCAAAGAGAAAGATATACTAACAAAGGAAAGAGATTGAGAGTGTACCCTCAAAAAGGAATGGATAAAGCCCACGCATCTTCTCCTCGGTTTCCCAAGTTGCGTCCTCCTCGGCTTCACCCCATTGAACTTTCACCAATCTGACCTCACGATTCCTTAGCTTCTTGGTCTCTGTCCCCAAGATACGAATCGGAGCTCTCCTTAAAGTTGCTTCTTTCTCTACTTCCACGTCTTCAAGAATGCTAGGTTCAACCACCTCAGCGGACTCATGCAGGCACTTTCGGAGATGCGAGACATGAAAGACATTATGCACTCCGGACAACTTTTCGGGCAATTGCACTCTATAAGCCATCTTCCCTATTCTCTCTATGATAGGGAAGGGTCCAACAAATCTCGGTGCTAGTTTTCCAACAGCTCCAAATCGGACCACATTCCGCAAAGGAGAAACCTTTACGAAAACCTTGTCCCCAACCTCAAACTCCAAATCAGACCTCCGCTTATCAGCATAAGATTTCTGTCTGTCTTGGACTGCCTTCATTCGTCTTCTGATCAACTCGACCTTCTCGGATGTATCTCTAATCATGTCAGGACCAAGTATAAGCTTGTCTGTAGTCTCCCACCAACATGTAGGTGACTTGCATGGTCTCCCATATAAAGCCTCAAACGGTGCCATACCAATGCTCGCCTGATAACTGTTATTATAAGCAAATTCTACAAGAGGAAGGTGGTCTTCCCAAGTACCACCAAAATCCAAGATGCAAAGTCTCAACAAGTCCTCAAGCACTCGATTCACCCTTTCGGTCTGGCCATCCGTCTGTGGGTGATAAGCTGTACTCAGATTCAATCTTGTGCCCATAGCTTCCTGCAAACTGTTCCAGAACTGACTAGTAAAGATGGGGTCTCGGTCACTGACTATGCTAGAAGGGACTCCATGTAGTCGCACTATCTCACGAAGATATACTGATGCTAGGCCAGATGCGGTCCTTTTGCTCTTCACTGGGATAAAATGAGCACTCTTCGTAAGCCTATCTACAATGACCCATATGCTCGTATTCCCTCTCCTTGACCTTGGAAGCCCATCAATAAAGTCCATAGAAATGCTCTCCCACTTCCATAGCGGGACCTCTAGCGGATGTAATAGCCTACCGGGCTTCTTCGACTCAGCTTTTACTCTCTGACAAATAACACATCTCGAGACAAACTCCGCCACATCCTTCTTCATTCCAGGCCAGAAGAAAACGCGCTTCATGTCCTTATACATCTTATCACCACCTGGATGTATAGTCATCTTGGAGCGATGTGCTTCCTCAAGAACTTTCCTCACCAAGTCTTCTACCATCGGAACACAAAGCCTTCCGTCTCTCCTCAGCCAACCCTTATCGTCTATAGAATACCGAGCAAGGTGACTAGATGTCTCCCCTTGAACCAGCTTGTCCATGATCTCAATTATCTGAGGGTCTTCCTTCTGTGAAGCCCCGACTTGATCCAGAAGGGTAGGCCTGAGCTCTAGAGATGCCAAAGAACCGGTCATCGTCTCAACTGTCAAGGAAAAATCAAAGGTTGCCAAGAACTCTAAATTCTTCATCTCAACAAATAGAGGACTTAGTGTCAACCTTTTCCTACTCAACGCATCTGCTACAACATTCCCCTTGCCAGGGGTATAGGCTATGTCAAAATCATAGGAAGCCAGGAATTCCATCCATCTCTGCTGCCTCAAGTTCAGATCCTTCTGCGAAAAGAGATACTTCAAAGACTTATGATCAGTATACAGCTCAAATCTCTCTCCCAGAAGATAATGACGCCAAGCTTTGAGTGCATATACAATCGCTGCCAGCTCTAGATCATGAGTGGGATAATTCCTCTCATGCACCTTAAGTTGCCTCCCACCAAAACATATAACTCTGCCCTCTTGCATCAGAACGGCGCCCAATCCCGTGCCACAAGCATCAGTGTACACGGTAAATATCTTACCACCATCGGGTAAAGCTAGAACGGGTGCGGAGGTAAGGGCTCTCTTGAGTCTCTGAAAAGCAAGCTCACAATCCATATCCCAAGCAAAAACTAAGTTCTTCTTCGTCAACTTAGTAAGAGGAGCGGATATCTTCGCGAAGTCCTTGATGAACTTCCGGTAAAAACCCGCAAGACCCAGAAAGCTTCTCACCTCGGTTGCATTCCTTGGAGTCTTCCAATCCTGAACTGCAACCACCTTAGCGGGATCCACCGCCAAGCCTTGCTTGGATACGATATGCCCAAGGAATCTGACTTCCCTTCTCCAAAAGTGGCACTTGGAGAACTTGGCCTTTAACTGGTGTGCTCTGAGCGTATCCATCACCTCTACTAGGTGCCTCGCATGCTCTTCTTCATCCTTGGAGAAGACCAGAATATCATCCACAAAGACCACGACAAACTTATTCAAGAACTCCCGAAACACCCTACTCATCAAATCCACAAAATACGCGGGTGCATTCGTCAAACCGAACGGCATAACAAGCCATTCAAAGAATCCGTCTGGAGTTCTGAATGCAGTCTTGTCTATACTATCTTCAGCCACTCTGAGCTGATGAAAACCCGTAGCAAGATCAAGCTGAGAGAAAACAGAAGCACCAACAAGCTGATCAAAGAGATCATCGATCCTCGGTAACGGGTGTCTGTTCTTCTTAGTCATCTTATTCAATTCTCTATAATCCACACAGAGCCGAAGAGAACCATCTGCCTTAGTTGCAAACACCACAGGCGCTCCCCATTCGGATATACTCCTTCTGATGAAGTTCTTCTCAAGTAATTCTTTCACTTGCTTGCTCAGCTCTCGTCTCTCACGCGGAGCCATATGCCGAACGGGCAAAGAAACAGGCTTAGCATTATCCACCAGATAGATGCGAAAATCAATCTCTCGTTTAGGGGGCAACCCCTTAACCTCTTCAAAAACATCTGGATAATCTCGGACCACCCTTACAGACCGAAGGGCCTCCTCTGATGAGTCGAGAGATTCTAGATAGCATAACATGACGGGATTCTTCGGATTGCATGAAATCTCTAAGGTGTTGCCCAGGCGAGTCACAAGCCTTACAACCCTATGCTCACAATCCAGAATGGCTCCATATCTAGACAGCCAATCCATGCCCAAGATCAATCCGTATCCCCTGAAACCTAGAACATACGCACTACACAAGAACTCTACGCTGAGTATAGAGATCCTCAGATCCTCACATATCATAGATAGATGAGCAGAACCCCCAATGGGATTCGAAACACAAACGGGATCATCCACTAAGCTAGTACTAAGGTGCAAGTTATCAACAAGATCAGATGAAATAAAGCTATGTGAAGCACCAGAATCAAACAAGGTACGCACTGGAAGATCAGAGATATAAACAAGGTTCTCAACAGAAACACTACCTCGTTCGGGAACTGAAGCGGCATTGAGAGCATGAACTTGCCCTCCTGAAGGCCCAGCCTGTCCTTTCTTCTTTGGGCATTCTTTGCTAAAGTGCCCAGTCTCTCCACAAGAAAAGCATCCACCACTAAGCTTCCTTTTCTTCTTCCTGCAATCCTTAGCAAAGTGCCCAGCTATGCCACAGTAGTTGCACTTTCCCTTGCCTTTGTTGTTGCCCTTCTTGTTCTTGTTCTGATTTCCTTGACTGCTTTGACCACCTTGGTTGCCTTTGCCTTGAGAATCAGCCTTCTTTGCTTGAGTATCACCCGACTTGACTTCTTTCTTTCCATCTCCCTGAAGCAGAGCCATATTGACCAAACTCTCAAAAGTAGCTCCATGCGGAATATGTGACATCGCCAAGCCTTGTAGCGGCTCATTCAACCCTCTAGCAAATCGAAGAGCCTTCTTTTCCGGAGTGTTCACCATATCCAAACCAAAACGGGCCAGCTGATTAAACTTGTTCACATACTCCTTGACAGACATATCACCTTGCTTTAATGCAATGAACTTCTCCATCTGTAAATTCGCCTCAGCCGAAGATAGAAACTTGGTCACAAATCTAGCCCTCAAATCGGCCCAAGTCTCAACGGGCCTCGTCCCATTGGTGACCTCCCACCAATAGGCCGCCTCATCCTTCAAAAGCCACACTGTCAATAAGATTTTCCTCTCATCATCAATCCCAAAGATAGCAAACAAGTCCTCCGTGTCTTTCAGCCAATTCCTAGCTTCAACAAAAGATTCCGTGCCTAGGAAATTCTTGCCTCCCATTGCCTTGAAGTCTTTACAAACCTTTGTAAATTCAACCTGAGGATGCTGAGGAGGAGGAGGAGGAAGAGGAGCCTCAGCAACGGGAGGGGGAGGAACATTAGCAACGGGAGGGGGGATATTAACCGTTGGAGGAGGGGGAGCAGGAACCACCGGAGGAGGGATATTAGGGATAGGATTCTCAACTACAGGAGGAGGAGTGGGAGTAGGGTTGGCGGGACCAGCTGCCGCCCTAGCTTCTAGAAGTCTCCTATACCAGAGTGGTACGTTCACTCCATCTGGGATGTCAAGATTCTCAGCCATACTGAAACGAAAGATAAGATAAGATCAGGTCAAGAGAACGAGGGATAACGCTGATGGCTTTTGGGGATTAGCCTTAAAATAATCTAGACTTTATTTTGGAAAATACTTAGTAGGTTTTTGAAAATAGTTTTTCCAAAAAGGGTCTTTTTTTTTCAAAAGTTTTGTTCAATCTTGTTAACCTTGTGCTCTGATACCAAATGTAACACCCCGCCTCCACTAGGATCACTCCTTAGAATGTACTAGCTTTGGAGGGGCGTTATTGTGAGGGTAAACATGCACAGAGATATCGCAAGACAGAATATATAAAAATAAATATAAGTAAAGCAGTGGTAGCAGATAAAGACCCATCATCATCATCTCACAAAACCAACATAGTCAAGTACATAGTATCAAAATGTCATGATCCAAAATACAACATAAGTCTAGATACGTAGAAACAAAATACATGGTAAAACATCAGTACTAATCCCCAGAAATAAAAGATAAGCCACAGCTAGCTCAGATCCATACATGAGCTATCCAACAAGCATGCCAAAGATCCACTAAGCAGATGTAGCCCCTCCCTGAGAACCTGTGGGGGGGGAAACGGAAGAAAAGAAGCGAAAGAAAACAGGTCAGTCAAAAAGACTGGTAAGCCCTACTACGATCAATCTATAAACTAATAAAGTTAACAGCATGATGGAAACTGAGATGAACATACTGGCAATAGATAAAGGTGACATCACATAGATGAGATTAAACTTTGCACCACAGTGTACTAGCAAACCCACAAAACAGATCTTGATCCCTTAGCCCAAACTTTGGCCCAATAACATGAAGTGACCTTAGTATAAGGTCCAGCCCAACGGTCTAGTCGATCGGCTCCCTATAAACCTAACACGTCCAGTGTTGGTGTCCATACGGCCCACATGGATGTAGTCAGACTGCGCTGGGTCCACCTTTAGGTGTATCAAGCCCTCGGGTGTCAACCCCAGACACCTAAGCAATAATGCACAGTCTAAACCTACTGGTACCCGTGCCTCGAGTTTGTCCAACATCAGACTACGTGCACGTCCGTAGCCCGCCGGACCCGCACCGCTGTACCACTCAGCCGTCGCTTTGGTCGCTTACATCCGTCCAGTAATCGTGCCCCGCCCTAACCTAGCTGTAGGGTTGTGGTGATACCGACTGGGATTACTGCTGGAACAGACCACGTTGCTAGGGTTTCTAAGAGGGTTAAGTGTGGTTTTAACCCCTCACTAATCATGGATTAAATTAGTTAAGTGTAACCACTTAACCCCATCTAATCCTCGCATCCCCATTATTGGTTAAGTATTAGTGGGCCATGACTTAACCCTAATCATGAGGCATTAATTAATTAACGCACCCAACCTCTCACATTAGACATCCGTGGTTACCTGGGAAGATTTACACCACGTCTAGGTCTAACCTCGGGTCTTATGGTGCAACATGACCAACTACCCACATTAGACCTCACGTTGTGGTTACCTGGGAAGATTTACACCACAACTAGGTCTAACCTCGAGTTGGCCATATCATGTTATCTAATGTCATGTCCACTTTAAAACATATTTACAAGTTAACATATACTTGGGTAGACCTAACTTAATAGGTAAATTCCCAAGGGGTAGACCTAACTTAATAGGTAAATTCCCAATCTTTTAGTTTTCATGTATTTTTAAGTTTACCCAAACCCCCCAACGTCATTATATCGCTTACATATTCGTCATAACGCATAAGGGTATAAAAGGTAACTTGGCATAACATACATGATGAACTTCACATATCATAATAATGATGCATAACATGTTAGACTTGCAAATCATGTCATAATGAACTCGCACAAACATGCTTAACCCATAAAACTTGCATAACATGGTAAGGTGAACTTGCATAAACATGCATAACCCATAAAACTTGCATAACATGGTAAGGTGAACTTGCATAAACATGCATAACTTATGAAACATGTAAAACATGGCATAGTGAATTCGCATAAGCATGCATAACTTATGAAACATGTAAAACATGGCATAGTGAATTCGCATAAGCATGCATAACTTATGAAACATGTAAAACATGGCATAGTGAATTCGCATAAGCATACATAATCCATTAAACATGTACAAATCTCAACTTTCACCACATGATAACTTTAGAGTTTGTAAAGTGAAGGTAAGAGGGCTTACAAATATAAACAAGTCACAAATCCACCAAATAAGATGAAGAAGCCCTTTGAAAACCCAAAACAAAGCTTTAAATAAGAAAACCCTTTTGCAAAATCCCAAAAACACAAACTTAGCAAATCAAACTTGCAACTTAATGAAGTATGCAAGTTATTAAGCATTCATACAACATAGAAAAGGTTGTATGATCATCATATCTTCATAGGATTAAACTTTGAGGAAAGTGGAGGCTAGGGATTTTAGGTGGAGGCCATTTGAGGATTCAATTTGACATAGTTTAGTTGCTATATTGATTAATGAGGCTTTAGGGTAGGATTAGGGGTATATTTATAGAAGATTTGAGTGTTTTTAGCCCTAGGATTAACCCTAGGTTAGTTTAGGCCCGTCAGATCTCGGAACTCTCTAGAACCAAGCCACAAGACCCAGCCCAAATCAGAAATGGTGCACCAGGCTAAACTGCCCGGGCACCCCCTGTCGACAGGGCTGTCGACAGGGCTATCGACACCCTGGGGGCCCTGTCGACAGGGCTGTCGACATGCGGGTCCTGGCGGGAATTTTCCCGCCTGACCCCGATTAGCCCTAATCCCTGTTTTTAATTTGAAATTTAAATCTGTTTTTAGCATAGAAATTTCTGAAAACTTCAGTGGGCCTTAACTGGGTCATACGGACTCCGATTTTCGAAAACTCGGACTCTATTTCGCGTATTTTTCCGAGACGAACGCAATGGCATAGCCCGTTCCCCTTGATTCAGATTTTTGAATTAAATTCTGCCTCGATTTATGTTATAACGGTTTATTGAAAATACGGGTTGTTATAGCCTGGGAGGCCAGAATCCGAGACATCATAGCCAGAACTAGGATTTATTGATACCTATGCCACTGGTGAGAGACCCCGATGCATTCCTATCCTGAGTCGGAGCCGACAATCATGCCTGCCCCAGTACTGTTGCTCGATTCCGAACAAACCGTGCCAGCTAATCGCATCTAACACGCTCCTCGACCATATCCCGAAAAGGTCGACACTCGTTTGTGTTATGACTGTCAAGATCATGAAATAAGCAATCCCGTCCAGTATACTTTTCTCTTTGAGTTGACTGCCTTGTGGGAGGCTTTCTAAAAGGAGCAATGGGATGAACCTCCAAGTAAATCTCTTCGAGGGTGTGCGTAAGTTCTGAATAAGATGAGAACTTAGGTCGCTTCCAAAGCTATGTTTCGATCATTCCCCGAGGGAGGATTACTTGTACCTTGATCCTTAGATTTACCAGAGTCGGATGGTGTTCTGCCCTTAACCACATTAGCCTCGAGGACATTTTTACCAGTCATCGCATCCTCTTCACAAAGAAACCTTTCAGCTTCAAAGTAGAACTCACCGAGATCCTTTAGCAGGTCCCGTTGAAATTAGATCTTGAAATTGGACTTATCCACAACATCAGAGGATGTTGCCATCAAAACCATGGACGAATCGGGTCTATCGACCAACGCCACTGTCACATTAACCTTTTCAAGAACTTACGCGGAGTCTCGCCGGACTTCTGGTTAGTTATTGTTAGAGTGATAACGCTTTTTGGATGATCAATATGAACTATGAACTGCTCGACGAACCTAATAACCAAGGCATTCCAAGAGTGAATAGAATCCATTTCCAACTACCTAAACTACACGACAGCAATGTCAGTCAAGTAAAACGGAAAAAACTTTGCCATGACACTATCCGAAGCAGAGAGAACTTCCATATGTCGTATGTAGCACATCAAGTGAGAAATCAGATCCTTCTGACCATCATAAGCCTCCAACACTGGCAATTTGAAGTCCAGTGGGTTACTAGAATTCCTGATATCCAAAGAGAATAGATTGCGAATAACACAATCCCAATCCGAAGAAGAGGTGTCGCCTCGAGTAAATCGATGAATAACATCTGTGATTTGAGACCCATTACCAAAAATGGGAAACTGATTCAAGTTATCCAAAGCGACACTGGTGACCCTAATGTTTAAGTCCACGTTAGCGACATGTTGATTTGCAACTAGCACTTCCAGTTGAATCCTAACCATAGGAGATGCATCGGGCACAACCCTTACTCACGAAATAGTGGGAGCCACATTACCAATGTCGGAGCCCACGACTTAACCAACCGAAGTGTCATGAGTCGGAGCGATGTCTGGAACAGGGGTGCCCCCGAGTGTAGCGGGAAAGGCACCGATCCGAGGATCGACATCTCCTTACTAATTAGTTTGCGGGGTTGTCCTCAAGTACCGAGCAGCGGCTTGTGGAACACTAATACTTGTCCAGATGATGTCCGCTTGGTCCGTCGTCCTTCCTGCACTTCCAAGTCCATCCTCAATCCAAGCGAGAAAAATAGTCATCGCTTCCTCTTGTCGCTCGAGTCGAGCGTTCAAATCCATAGCAAAACCTTTGATGATTTCAACCATATCCCCTCGAATAACAAAGTTTGAGGGATTCCCAATTGAAGAAAGTTCTTGACTTCCTTCACCACCAGTGCCTTAAGCTACATCAATACCATCAATCTTCTTGCGCTTAACCATGATGAAAAGCGAGCGAGATAAATTTCCTGAACAAGGTCAAATCCGAAGATGAAATCCGAGGACTAAAGCTGAGAACCGAATCCAAGAACTAAAGGCAAGAAACAAAACCCAAGACGAAGTCGAAGCTACGCGCCCCCTTCCTGGTGCACCAAAGTGTTGACGTGGGGAATTGGTTATTTGTGCACACCAACCCCACAATGTAAATTTAATTGTAAACTTATAATCTGAATATCCAAAGTACGAGAAATGTAAAAGGATGCACAACTTTTTTAGTGGTTCGACACTAACCCGTATGTCCAGTTTATAGTAACTGTTCATCATATATTTGTCAATTATAATGTTTGTACAAGTTCGGACAATTTGCATATACAAAGTTGTATGATCGAACAACAAATAGCTTGTTAATTCCAAACTTTGACCAAAATGCTCTTCTTCTTCTACATTGAGCCAAAGTGTGTTGTTATGACAAACAATATCCAAAAAGTACCTTCATTGTACAAGAATATGCATGTATGTCCAAAAGATGTCCAAAAGTCCAAGTGAATGCCAAAAAGTTGTAGACAAGCGTCTACGAGTCCGAGAAATATCCAAAAATTATAGATAAGCGTCTAAAAGTCCAAGAAATATCCAAAAGTCCAAGTGAATCCCAAAAATTTGTAGACAAATAATTATGTATGGTCTACAAGTCCAAGAGATGTCCACAAGCCATGAAGATGGTGATGGTAGCCATTAATGGTGTCTTAGAGCTCTCGTATGCCAAAATGTAGCCAAGGTCTAAAAATGTCAACCATTTAGAATGCCAAACAAGGGGGTATTTATAGGTTAGGTTTGGAGGCATCAACGAATTTCGTATTCTGAGGGGATGCGAAATTCGCATTCTGAAAATTTAGCCAAAAATCATGTCGTGAGAGAAAAAATCGCATCTCAAAACCATTGAAATTTGCATCCTGAAATTCCTGCCCCGACCATGTTGCTCAACCAAATCTAGGTGATCCACACGTGTAAACCGCTTTGCCACTTCCCTTGCCAAAAACCAAGTCTTGTGTCCTAAGCCTACACTGCAAAATCGCAACCTGATCTCCACGATGCGCATTCATGAAAAATCGTATCGCTCCGTGTTGATGAGGCGGTTTCGCCTTGCTAGATTTTGACTTGGGATTTCAAATCCCACCCTTTTGAATGTGCTGAGTTTTTGTACAACGTATCACCGGAGGGATGCTAAATTGTATTCCTAGGGGGATACGATTTTTTATTCCAAGAGGATACGAAATATGGATTTCGTATCTTGAAGGATACGAAAACCGTATATTCGTATCCCTGTGGGATATGAATATTGCCAAAGCCAAATTTAGTTTATGGAGGTGTCAGGGTCGGTGCGCGCTTATGGTTTTTGATGATTTTCATGTGGCGATCACCTCTTTTTGATGAGCCAAATCCAGAAATTTGCTAAGTGCTAGATTGAGCCAGACCTAGTTACACAAGCAATTTTTAGTGATCGTGCTTTGTCGATCAACGGTTTTTGAGCATGTGAAACCAGAATTTACCAAAGTTCTAATATTTTACCTCGACGAGTTTTGCCATGTGATTAGACCAAAACGATCAAGGATTTTGGAGCTGGTCGGACCGAGTCGATCACATATTTTCACCATGTTGGATTTTCAAAGTTTATTAATGACCTTTCCAATCCAATAACGACGATTTTGGGAATCGACGATGTTTCCAATCTTTTCCGAACATGTCGCGACTTCGACCAAATCTCTTTGTGTTTTCCGACGACAAGACTCGAGCACATCGCTAACTATAATCTTGATGTGTGACTGCTTTGCCAAAAAGAAGGTCAACATCAGCTCATAGTTCTTATGGAAGAAGTGATTAATTTTTTGTAGAAAAATCATACTTGGAACTTTGTTCCTCTTCCCGCTATCAAGAAGGTAATTGGATGTAAATGGGTCTAAAGAGTGAAAGACTTCATCAATGATGAGTTAAAATACAAAACAAGGTTAGTAGCAAAGGGGCATGTTCAAAAGAAATGGCAAATAATCACGATATTTTTTCTCTAATTATTAGGCGTACACTCATTCGTATTCTTTTGGCATTAGTTTCTCATTAAGATATGGGATGTAAGCAACAAGATTGTAATGACCCGCATTTGAAGAGGTAATATAATTAATTTATTTAATTATATAAATAGTGATATAGTGAATTAAATGGTCGTGGAATTAAATAATGGTGAATATTTAATTAAAATAATAAATTAAATAATATATTTAATTCTGAAATAATCAGAATTGGCTGAAATGACGATATGGTGTGAACTGGATCATCTGTGATATTTAATTCAGTTTAGAATTGAATTAGAATAACAAATATATTATTTGAACGACAGTTGGACGTATAATTATATAATAATTAAAATCGAGCTTGAAATGGCATGGCAGTTCGTTATTTGGCGATTTGAACTTCAACTGAATGTACAGGATTCGTTTTAAGCCGGATTTCTGTGAAACAAGAAACGTGTGGAGCTGGTGGAGTATATCTTTCTAGTGGAAGAGAAAAATCCGGATTTCGTCGTGTAGATTTTGATTCACGTCCAAATCAAATTTCAGAAAAATCGCTGTGGAATTCCTTTATAATTTATAAAGGAATTATTTATATTTTAAAAAGGAATTTCAATATAAATCGAATATCGGGTTGACCCAGATTTGAAATATCAAGTTAGAAATTCATAGAGGAATATTTTAGAGCTGTATGGTATTCCACGGTGAATATATACGATAATATAAAATTGTTTATATTTAATTAAATTTTATTTAAATATATTTATATATTTAGATGGGTCATCCAAAGCTTTAAAAATGGCCACTTTTGTAAACGAAGTCGGAATTCAACGAAACTAATTTTGTTGGATCCGCAATGTCAAATAGTTGTTATATTTCCAGTTTCATGATTTTTAGAGTCACTGTGTGGTCGTATAGATTTTTAGAGTGAGAAACGATCAGTATTTTGACGGTTAAAAATACGCTGTGTGACCATACGGAGTCGGAATTCGACGAAACCAGTTTCGTTGGGACTGTAATGTCGAACTGTAGCTACACAACCGTTTTCGCGATTTTTGAATATCGTGTGTGATCACACGGATTTTTAGAGTGCTGAAATAAATATAAATGTAAATAAAAACTAAAATATCTAAGAGTGTGGGCCTAAACTAGGCCACAATGCATCGTTTCAACCACACAAAAGAATAGGATCCTGCTATATAACCAAGTTCAAGCCGTCGTTACCTTTTTACTCTTTTCAGCAAAATGAGGGATTCCAAAATCAAAATAAAATCAAAACAATTTCTGAAAATTCAAATCCTAAACAATCTTGATCCTTGTCACTTTCTAGCCATTTCTGTGTGGGTTTTGTAGCTTGCAATCATATGTACAGAGTTCGACGTGTTACCGTAGTAGAGTTAGGATTCGGTATTGTGAGAGACTGAGGGATTTAGGATTGATTTCGAGTTCGATTTTGGGTTCGGCATGGGTTTTAGCACCTAGGTGAATTGTTTTGTGGGGTTCCGACACAATTTATGTCGGTGGTTTACTGTGATGACGCGGGTTTAGCTGAGCAGCGGAAATTACAGAATGCGATCGAGCTTCTGGTATTTGTGATGAAATCAGAGAGAGTAAAACGAGATGAGGAATGGTGAAGTCGATTTGAAAATCTGTGGATTAACGATGGAGTAATGGGAAGATGGATGGTGTGATAATGGGGATGAGCAACAGTTTCTGTCGGAGGAAGAAAGGGGTATTTTCGGAGGCGGGTATTCATTTTGAAGTGGGCTTAAGCAAGTGGATGGGCCGGATGGAAGAAGGTTAAGGCCCGTTCGTAAATAAATTAAGTTTTCATTTATTTAAATAATCGTATAGCTAGTAAATGTGATATCTCATCCATACGAGGTCAGAAACGAGAATCGTAAGTTGCGTTAGGATCGTATGGACGGTGGCTACATCATGGAACCAACTGGGAGTGAATCCGAGATCATTACAATTTATGGCAAAATAAATTGTCCGATCTAAATCAACGACAATTATCGTTAATTAACGATGATAGTCCAATGTGAGTAAATCTCACTAACTCTGAACGGTTATAATTTCATGTTGTATTTTTAGAACTATTAAATGTTGGCTGATTGACTGTGTGTTGACTATTTGATTGAACTGCTATTCAGTTAGTGAATTTCTATATTGATTCTGTTCAACAGAATATATCATATTGAACTGAAAGTGATGTTGATTATATTGTGTAACATCTGTGGATGCAGGCAAACAGGTTGGAGGGACCCAATTGGGTTCCTCAACATTTATTTTACTATTTTTCATATATTGTGATATATGATGCGATATATAATCTGTTGTCGATTACATGTGTTTGAAAGATACTGATCATCGTGATTTGATATGTTGAATACCATAACATACCGAAATGTTGATAAGGGAATATTTTCAAAGTGATATTTGAAAATAAAATATTTATAAATGGAATATTTATAAATAAGAAATATTTATAAATTGGAATATTTATAGATAGGAGATATTTAGAAAAGGGAAATTATAAAATCAAAGAATAGATTTGAAAAGGAAATATTTGCAAACCATTTGCAAATAGAATAATAGAAAAGGAAATATTTGTAAATCATTTACAAATAGAATTGATAGGAAATATTTAGAAAATAAATAGAGTTATAAAAAGGGAATTTGTTTATAACCGAATAGGATGTTATAAAAAGGAAAACGTTATAAAAAGGAAAACGTTACTAAAAAGGAAATCATTTGTAAAGTGAAATACCGTTACTAAAAGTAAATCTTTATAAATGAATAGTTTATTCGAAAAGGAGTTAATCGAATTTAGTTATTCAAATAGAGTTAAATCGAATAAGTTATTCGTAGGGAGTTAAATCGAATATGGTATCCGAAAGTTAGTAAATCGAATTAGTTATTCGAAAGGGGTTAGTCGAGTCGAGTTAGCTGAATAGAGTTAATCGAATATTTGTTATTCGAATAAGAGTTAACCAGTTAGAGTTAACCAGTTAGAGTTAATCAGTTAGAGTTAACCAGTTAGAGTTAATCAGTTAGAGTTAATCAGTTAGAGTAAATCGATAGAGTTAAATCGAACTAGAGTTATTCAAATAGAGTTTATCGAATATTACTTTATTCGAATAGAGTAAAAGGAAAGGAGTTATCGATTATTAGTTAATCGAAAGGAGTTATCGATTATTAGTTAATCGAAAGGAGTTATCGATTATTAGTTAATCGAAAGAGTTATCGATTTGTTTAATCGAAGTGAGTTATAGAATATTGGTTATTCGAAGGAGTTATCGAATTTAGTTATTCGATGGAGTTAATCGATTAGAGTTAAAATAAAGGAGTTAATCGAATATAGTTTATTCAAAGGAAAGAATTATCGAATAAAGATGATTCGAAAGAAAGGTTAAGTAAGGAAGTTAGTTAAAGAAATATAAAGTGAACTTTGCCTATTTCAAAGTTAGAAATGTTGTTCAGTTAAGGTCTGAGAGGTAGTTCTACCCCAACTTGATTGGCTTTGTATTTAACTAAGGAATGGTTAAGGTTCGATAGTGAAGGTGGGTTAAAGGAATTTAGTTAATAAGCGTAATGGTTTGAGTTGGCATCGCGATGGTTTGTTTAAACATCTGTCTAAGTCCAACGAAGGAGTTTTGGAAATGTTTTCCAACTAAGAACCAGAAATGTTTTCTGATATAGAAAACAAGAATTGGAAATGTTTTCCAATGGTAATAACATATATTTTCTAAATTTATAAAATAAGAAATGTTGAATATAGGGAAACAGGAGATGAAAAATGAAATAAAGAGATAAATGTTGAATGATGATTGATCGATATAATTTCCTCCTGGAAATAATGTCGTTGTTGCACACCTGTTTTTCTTTGATGGTTAAATCACAGACTATCGAAGTTTTGACCATTTTAACGTTGTTAATATGGAGAGACCGGTTGGATTATTATCCAAAGAACCACTCTGTATTGGCATAAGCGTTGCGAATCATATATGCCAAAGATAATTGAAGACAGAGTAAAGTGCAAGGGCTCTTGTATAAGTCTTAGATAACAGTGCCTAAGATGGATGTACTGAATAGTTCCTTCGGTTCATCCTGTTTCTGGATGACTTGTATGGATGAATGTCTGACAGAGTATTTCCAGAAAGGTCACGTACATTGATTTCTTCAACCATACCAAGAGCGGAAGTGGAGAAGGAAACTTCTTTAGCTAACACGTAATGTACTGTTGTGGACGTCAATTAGTGATTTTTGATGGATCTGACAATGTGGCATTCGAAGTGAATCTGATGTGATGATGAAGCGTAACCTCAAGCCTCATCAACAGGTAAATGACAGAAATCGGGCAGGCAGCATAGCTAAGTTGGTCGCTCCGAAGTAGGGTGTATAATCACCTGATCTAGAGTTTCATTTACTTCTAAAAATCTATTGTTGATGTTGTCCCATTCAGGAGACGGTTGCTGATCCCAACCGTTGGTGATATACATTTGATACACTCAAGCGAAATTTGTGGTCGGTCATGTGTGGCCGAGTTACAAGATGTTCTTGTTGAACCCAGTGTATTCCTTTCTAGAGGTACACTAGCGAAAGGTGGTTCCATACCTTGTCATAGTTGGAAATCCATTACCCAATACGTGCCTGCGGTTTTGACTGTATACTATATATGTAGAACGTGAGATGAAAGCGTTTCTGCTATATGATTATTATATTGTGGTTAATAGACATTATTATAATATCAAAAGGTTTTTGATATAAAGATAATTTGGATTATCATAAGGGAAAAACCCGTTCCGTTATACGGCGTGGTCTTATGAGATATCGTTTACCTGTTCAAACTGTTTTAAACTGTTTTACTCATACCAGTCCCATGACTGACCCGGAGTTTATTTTGTTTTGTTTTCCCCTAAACTCTTGGGTGCCCAATTTTGAACGAGTAGTCAAGTAGTCGGGATTTACAGATACTTGAAGAGCTGGAGCAGGAGGCTTCAAGATCATATAGCTATTGTTTATTTCCGTTGTGTTGTAAGTGATGTACTTGATAATGATATGTATATTCAAGTAAAACCTTTATTTCAAGGATATGTTATCTATTATATGTTATTCGTTCCGCTGTGAGGTTCGTGTTACTCTGATGTTGTGTTCTTCTTCTTCTATTCTAAGTTTCTATCTTATCTATCCTCACCCTCTAATTTCTTTCATTAATGACCGGTTTTTTTTCGATGTTTGGTTAGTCGTCATCGTGTTTATGTCGTTAACCAAAGTCGCCAAAAACCCGGGTCATTACAATTGTATCAGAGCTTAAGTTTAGTGAATTACCTTGGCTCTGTGGCGTGAATCGGTAGAGATAGGGTTAGTAACACCCTAGATTGAGTTTGAGTGTATCTATACGAGTGCGTATTTGTAAATTGATATAAAGTGGTTTTATATTGTGGTGATTTATTGGTTGTGTTGTTTATGAGTTCTGGTCGATCAGTTTGATCCACTGTATCGGTAGGAGTTACTAAACACTCGAATACGATAGGTCGACACGATATGTTTTGACAAGAGGGTAAATTAAAATAAATTTACCCAAGGTATATCTTGATATAGAGAAGATATACATATCAAAATTATAATATAGTGGATATATTGGTTGTTATTATAATCGAGTAAAGATTATAAAAGGTGAAGTGGTTATGTAAATAACCAATCAGAATTCGTATAAGTGAAATACGTGAAATCAGATGAGTTAAATCTGGAATTTAAACCAGAAATTGAATTTAAATTCTGGAAAATTGGATAAGTGTTTGTAAATGGATTTGGATTAAAAATAAGGAAAATTTAAGATCTTGGCAGATTTTAAATTATTTTACAAGCAGTGTGAATTATATTTTGAAATGAATTTCAAAGTGGAAATGTTTAGAAATGGTTTTATAGTATTGAACTCACTTCGATCGCTGGAAAATAGATTCTGATGATGACAGCTGCATCATCAGTATTCATTTTCGAGTTGTAAGTGACGAATTACTACCAGAGATACTGTTTTGAGTTTGTTTTGGGAAAGACAAGTTGTGTTGAATTTCAAAATGGGATTTATAATATAGAATTTAAATAGAATTTGATATATAGATTTGAATAATAGAAGTAATATAAAATTTGAATAGAAATTGAATAGAATTAACTAAGTCGAAGAGGAATTAGTTCATCGAGTTTTGAATTTGAAGTTGAACTTTGAAAGGTGAATTGTATTTGTAAATGGATATTCGAAATCGAATGTAGAACTTAAATTTGAAATTTGGATTCAAATTAGTTAATAAGCAAGTTAAAATATATTTGAACATGTCATGTTCAAATATAAAAATGAAATAGACTAAAGAGTTAATTAACAAATTAATTAACGAATTGAGTTAAAACGATCAGCTATAGTTAAAATAGATTGGGCAGGTATAAATATACATGAGATAGGTATGGATAAGGTATGAAGGTATATAAATAGAATGCTCGACGTAAAGGTATGTATTTAATTCATATATGAGATTTTATGCACCGTATCGGCTAGCCGCTTGGCTTTTTCTTTTTCTTTTGGATTGGTGAGGGCCATGGGAGGCTATTTTGAAATATCTCGATGCTCCTGGTACAAAGGAGGTTATGGCGAATTTTTCCGGGAATTTAAGGAGTTAGAATATTTTTAAGATAATTTGATAGTTAGAAATCAACGTATCGATATATATATAGAAATCGATAAGGAAACAAACTTAGAAATAGAATAGTAAAATCAAAAAGGAAGACTAAGAATAAAATCTAGTAAGAATAGAAAGAGGAAGCGTATACGTGTTTAAAAGTGAATAAGTAGTCGTATGGTATTGATTATTCGAGTAAGTAGTCATATCTGTTTTGACGTTATAAATGTTATTCAGTCAAGGTCTGAGAGGTAGTTATACCCCAACTTGATTGATTTCATTATTAACAAATAAATAGTAATATTTCAGGCTCGAAGATCAATGTTGAATAAGAGTTAGTTGAATATAGTATTTGGGTTGTCGTAACGATGTTTTACACAACATCCGTTTTAACCCAAATAAGTGTAAGCTTGGAAATATAATAAAGAATATTTCCTAAGTATAGAAATAAACGAGATTGGAAAAGAGATAAGTAATTGGAATATTTTCCAATTATAAATAGCATATATTTTTTAAAGTTTAGAAAATAAAGGAAGGCGATATTCGGAATTTTTTTCCAAATAACATAAAAGGCCAATATGGTTATTGAAAATATTTGGTTAACAAATATTGATAAAGAAATAGAGAAGTGATTTAACTAATGGAATATTAATTAAGGGCTCAGTGACATGTTCAAAAGAAAATTTTGATTTTTGAAAAGAGTAAACTGTTTAAAAACTCCCAGGGAAAGACTGTGTGAATTAAAAACAAATTTACAAAAATTTGTGAAAGCAAAATTGAATTAAAGTAAAGCCAGTAAAGTGGTAACTGAGGTTGAATTAGAATGATATCAAGACAAATTGGATTGTGGGATTCAAATTTGAAGTGTAATGGGATAATCATGTTAAGAGTTGGGAATCGAGAAGAAACTTGAGTTGAAAAGATATTTGGCTCGGATATAAGCGAATGATTGTGTCCTGGATAAAAGCAGATTGGAATTTGATTGGGATGACCCTTGTATCTACTGAATTGATAACAGGTGGAAAGGATATAATGATATGCCGACAAAAGGTACAAGTTTATATTTCTATTGGATATAAGATTTATGAACCGAATTGGCAAGCCGCTTGGCTGTTTGATTTTCTTTAGGGTTGGAGATGGTCCAGAGAGGCAAGTTGGAGTTTGAGCTATTAACCAGTATAAAGGAGGTGCTGGCGAAAATTTTCAAAAAGTTAAGGTGTTAGAAAATTTTCAGGATTTTTGAAAATTTTCGTTGATAAGAATAAATTAATAATTGAAATTAAATTGGTTCAGTTGAAACTGAAGTTAAGAAGTGAACAAATATGTTCTAACCAGTTGATAGGGTCGTCCTCTACCTTAGTAATTTCGAGGACGAAATTATTTTAAGTGGGGAAGATTGTAATGACCCGCATTTGCAGAGGTAATATAATTAATTTATTTAATTATATAAATAGTGATATAGTGAATTAAATGGTCGTGGAATTAAATAATGGTGAATATTTAATTAAAATAATAAATTAAATAATATATTTAATTCTGAAATAATCAAAATTGGCTGAAATGGCGATATGGTGTGAACTGGATCATCTGTGATATTTAATTCAGTTTAGAATTGAATTAGAATAACGAATATATTATTTGAATGACAGTTGGACGTATAATTATATAATAATTAAAATCGAGCTTTAAATGGCGCGGTAGTTCGTTATTTGGCGATTTGAACTTCAACTGAATGTACAGGATTAGTTTTAAGCCGGATTTCTGTGAAACAAGAAACGTGTGGAGCTAGTGGAGTATATCTTTCTAGTGGAAGAGAAAAATCGGGATTTCGTCGTGTAGATTTTGATTCACGTCCAAATCAAATTTCATAAAAGTCGCTGTGGAATTCCTTTATAATTTATAAAGGAATTATTTATATTTTAAAAAGGAATTTCAATATAAATCGAATATCGAGTTGACCCAGATTTGAAATATCAAGTTAGAAATTCATAGAGGAATATTCTAGAGTTGTATGGTATTCCACGGTGAATATATACGATAATATAAATTTGTTTATATTTAATTTAATTTTATTTAAATATATTTATATATTTAAATGGGTCATCCAGAGCTTTAAAAATAGCCACTTTTGCAAACGAAGTCGGAATTCGACGAAACTAATTTTGTTGGATCTGCAATGTCAAATAGTTGTTAGATTTCCAGTTTCGTATTTTTAGAGTCACTGTCTGGTCGTACGGATTTTTAGAGTGAGAAACAGTCAGTATTTTGACGGTTAAAAATACGCTGTGCGACCATACGGAGTCGGAATTCAACGAAACCAGTTTCGTTGGGACCGTAATGTCGAACTGTAGCTACACAACCATTTTCGCGATTTTTTGAATATCGTGTGTGATCACATGGATTTTTAGAGTGCTGAAATAAATATAAATGTAAATAAAAACTAAAATATCTAAGAGTGTGGGCCTAAACTAGGCCACCAATGCATCGTTTCAACCACACAAAAGAATAGGATCCCGCTATATAACCAAGTTTAAGCCGTCGTTACCTTTTTACTCTTTTCAGCAAAATGAGGGATTCCAAAATCAAAATAAAATCAAAACAATTTCTGAAAATTCAAATCCTATAAAATCTTGATCCTTGTCACTTTCTAGCCATTTCTGTGTGGGTTTTGTAGCTTGCAATCATATGTACAGAGTTCGACGTATTACCACAGTAGAGTTAGGGTTCGGTATTGTGAGCGATTGAGGGATTTAGGATTGATTTCGAGTTCGATTTTGGGTTCGGCATGGGTTTTAGCACCTAGGTGAATTGTTTTGTGGGGTTCCGCCACAATTTGTGTCGGTGTTTTACTGTGATGACGCGGGTTTTGTAATGACCCGCATTCTACGCATCGGAGGATCGTAGAATATTTATTTCTTTCTCATATGAAGTCGTATGGTCATGTAACTTTGGGAGACATCTATTAGAGTCATTTCCCATGCTTATGATTTTTGTCGATTTTTAAATGACCATTTTGCCCCTAGTTGATCTTGTTTTGGCCATAACTTTTGATTGGAAAGGAATTCTGACCTGAAACCACTTCCATTAGATTCGTTTGATGGTTTACCTTTCCGTAGAGTGGTCATAATAGCCAAACGGACTTACCGTTTGTGAGATATGGCTGAATTAAGGTTTGGAATGTGAAAAACTGCTTAACCGGGCCAAATCGGGTGATTAGTGAGTAGGCCCATAACCCATTTCGGGATTAGGGTTATGGGAAGGCTGAAATGAGATAGAGAATCATTCCATTTCAGTTTTCTAGCCTCCACTTATCACCAAGGAACCCTAAAAATGGCCTCCAACCTCTAAATCACCTCCAAATCACCTTTTGGTCAAGGATTTGGCTTAGCAACCTCTAATCAAGGAAGATCTACACCAAATCAACATTAGAGCTGCTGTTTAGCATTGAGATTCACATCAAATCAGAGATTCATTTCAGATCATAGTTTATTTGTGGCTAAGGTGAGTGATTTGCATAGTTTTACACTAATTATGGCTAGTTAAGGGTAATTAGTGTTAATTAGCGAATTTAAGCAAGATAAAATTCTAGAAAAATGTTCATAAATCCCTAAATGATGTTTTAGACCTTTGATATGAATTTGGGTTAATTTGGTTAAGTTTTGCTAACCCTATCATTAGTTTCACCTAAACATGCTTAAGGGGAAATATGGGATTTTGGGTATGTTTGATCCATTTTAATCTATCATATTGATGTTTTGATGTTTGTGGTTGATTATGCATGTAGCTATGACTGTATGATATGCTTTGTGATTGATTTCAATAGTTAGAATGGTCGAAAACATCGTCGAATGCGTAAACACTTGCTGGACCAGTTTCAGAAAACAGTGCAGGGTTTGGATCGGATCGGATATGGGGCTCGGATCAGATATGTTGAACTGGGCAAGGGATTCGATCGGATCGGAACCTGACACTTGGGAAAATTGGCAAAAAGGAAGGCCACGCTAACTGAACTGGGATCGGATCGGATTAAGGAGGACGGATCGGAGCGGAAACATGAAGATGGATCAGATAGGAGCATGGGAAGAATGAGGGGGCGGATCGGAGCGGAAGCACGAACTGGAGGGGAATGGCACCTGACCCAACCCAAGGAGACACACCCGACCCGAACCGCACCAGAAGAAGACCCGACCCGAACCGATGGAAGACACCCGACCCGAACCGATGGCTTGAAGAGGAACCCGACCCGACCCAGTATTGACCAATAACCCGAGATGCAAAGGTAGTCCAATAAGGGAAGTTAGAGCTCAGGATCCAGTTGGGAACCGATGAGTTCACTTCATGGTTGGACTTTGCTGCGGGACGTGTGCTAAGGAGTTGTCGACGTCATAACTTCGATTCACCACTAAAAATGAATGATGGGCTACTTATCAGTGCAGTAGAGTCATTGTGACTCGAGGGGCAAGGTGATGGTAGCAAGACTACGTTATCAGTGCAGTAGAGTCATTATGACTTGAGGGGCAAGGTGATGCGTAGTAAGACTATGAGCCAGCGCAGATGGGGTGAATAACTCCATGGGGCAAGTGGACATAGTAAGGATTGGTAAGACTATGAGCCAGCGCAGATGGGGTGAATAACTCCATGGGGCAAGTGGACATAGTAAGGCTTGGTAAGGCTATGAGCCAGCGCAGATGGGGTGAATAACTCCATGGGGCAAGTGGACATAGAAAAGGATTAGTGGCTACGTTGTCAGTGCAGTGAAGCCATTTATGACTTCATGGGGCAAAGTGATCGTAGCAAGGATGGGTGATCGAAGTGGTGAATATCGTATACTTTATGCACTAAGTGAGAGATGTGAGGATGGATGTTATGTTTGATTGTTTGCCATCACTATGACATGCACACCTCCCCCACCTCCGTATCTTTACACCTTTTGATATGGCACCTTAGAGTGTTGTACAGTATGTAGTGCTAACTCTTTGGTTGCAGGTCCAGGTTCAGGTATGTTTTAGTCTACCTGTTATTGTTCACTTTAGATGCTTATCGCTCATACCAGGCTTTATGTCTGACCTAGAGTTTTATGTCTCCTCTTATTACTCTGGGTGCTCACACGAGCAGACTAGAGACAGGTTAGCTGGTGATGCGCGAGTAGCTGATTCGGAGGCGGGCAGGAGGCTTCCACGTATGATATATATATTCTTCCTGTGTCGTTGGTGGTCGCTACTTGGGCATTAGTAGTGTACCTCCTTTATCTTACTTTTGCTTTGAGACAGTTTGAAAAGTTGTAATAAGCTGTATTTTGGATTTCCGCTGCTATGATGTTTAGTTCTGGTTTTCAGCTTATGCACTGTCTCACCTGTTTTATGTCAAGTATGTTATTATTATATTTTTATTCTATGCGCTGTGAGACATTCTACAGGTTCTTTGTATGTTCATTTCCTTCTTCCCTTTCCTTCTGACGACCCGTTCCGTGCTAACTGGACATGTGTACAGCGCACTTTTGGAGTAAATGTCGGTTGGTGTGGGGCGGGCCGTCACACTTGGTATCAGAGCTCTAGATTGCGTAGTTAACCTAGGGAAAGACACCAGGGAGAGATAGTACGTATATGAAAGCGCGTATTTGTGATTACTTTGGTTTTCAAAAGCTATATATGTATATACTATTAGTAGTATAAGAATGAAGTCGCACTGCACTAGCACCACCATGGGGTCGTTAATCGTTTCCCTTTTTTAGATTGACGATGAGCCGAGACACGATGGGTGCTGGTAGAGGGACCAACCAGGGGAATGCCGCTGACATGAGGGTGATGTTTACTAACCTCATGAGAGATATTCTTAGAGAAGTGCAAGGGGCAATTCCCAATCCCGGAGTTGGTGTTGGCCCAGTAGTGCAGGCGCCTAGGGTCGATTTCGCCAAGTTGTGCAAGGATTACACTAACCTTGGTGGGAAACCGTTCCACGGAACGGAGTCGGCCACAGATGTTCAGGACTGGATGGATAGCTGTGACCGTATCTTCGATGACTTGGGTCTTGAGGATGGGATGAAGAGAAGGTTAGCGTCTCGTCAGCTGCAAGGGCGAGCGATGAATTGGTGGAATGCCATTAGAACAGCTACTCCAGAGGATCAGGTTACTTGGGTTCAGTTCAAGGCTCGCTTTAGCGAGAAGTTTATTCCAACTGCCCAGAAGTCAGTATTGTTCAAGAGGTTCTTGGAACTCAAGCAGAATGGAAGGGCAGTTTCTGACTATATTGCTGAGTTCGACACTTTGTCGAAGTATGGACTGTCTCTTATCAATACTCCTGAGAAGAAGAATGAGAAGTTCATTACTGGTTTGGATGGGTACTTGGGGGAAAGGCTTATTAATCACATCGATGAGACTTTTGAATCGATTGTGGGGAAGGCTTTGAGATCAGAGAGTCTTTACCCTAAGTCAAAGACTGAGGCTGCATCTGCAGAAGGGCCAAAGCCGCAAGCAGGCTGTGGAGGCAAGAATAACTCTCAGAATAAGAGGAAGCAGGACCAATCTAAAGGTGGACAGAAAAAGAGCAAGAAGGATGTTGAGTGCTTCAGCTGTGGTAAGAAGGGCCATTATGCTAAAGATTGTCGGGCCAAGCCAGCAGATAAGAAGTGCTTCAACTGTGGTCAAGTGGGACATTTCAAGGATAAGTGTCCGCAACCTCTTAAGGAGAAGCAGATCGTGAAATCATATGCTATTGATGTTGTTCCTTCTTCGTCGAATGCCCCAACTGCAGCGGAGAAAGGAAAGAATGTTGTTATTCAAGGTATGCTTTCTATTTATGATATACCAGTTCGAGTTTTGTTTGATACTGGGGCTTCCCGTTCCTTCATATCTAGTGACCTGGTAGATAGGTTGGGACTGGAACCCGAGATAGTCGATAGACCATTGGTTGTGACGAACCCGATTGGTGGTTCGACTAGCCTTAGTATGATTTGCATGAATTTGGTCTTATCGAGTCATAAATGTATGTTTGTTTGTGATTGCTTTGTTTTGGGCTTTACTGGGTATGGCATTATATTGGGAGTCGATTGGCTCCAAAGATACGGGGTGGTGGTAGACTGTGAGGGCTTTTTGGTGACAGTGAGGGCGGATGATGGGCGGAGGGTAGTGTTTGGTAGTCTACTTAGTGATGGGGTTATGGCTAGTTTTGTAAATTCCCTCGACATCCCGCAGGATGAGTTGTCAGATGTGCCCGTGGTTGGCCAGTATCCGGACGTCTTCGAGGAGGTGACCGGGCTTCCACCACACCGAGAGATTGAGTTCCGTATTGATTTAGTGAAAGATGCCAGACCTATAGTGATGCCACTTCGTCGTATGGCACCAAGGGAGCAGCGAGAGCTCGGGGTGCAAGTCAGCAATCTTTTGAAGAAGGGATTTATTTGAAGGAGTGTCTCCGAGTGGGGAGCACCAGTTGTGTTTGCCACTAAGGCAGATGGTTCCCTTCGGTTGTGTGTTGATTATCGCGAGTTGAATAAGGTAACGAGGAAGAATAAGTATCCTCTACCACGGATAGATGATTTGTTTGATCAGCTGGAAGGAGCAAGAGTGTTCTCCTAGTTGGACCTCGCGACAGGATTTCATCAGCTTCGAGTAGCAGATGAGAGTGTTCTGAAAACGGCATTTAGGACGCCGTCTGGATTTTATGAGTGGTTGGTCATGCCATTTGGGTTGACCAATGCACCAGCCTATTTTGTGGATCTTATGAATCGAGTATTCAGAGATCAGTTGAATAAGTTTGTTCTTGTGTTCGTGGATGATATCCTTGTTTACTCAAGGACAGAGGAGGAACACAAGAGACACTTGAGGATAGTGATGGAGGTGTTGAGGAAACACCAATTGAAAGCGAAATTCTCTAAGTGTCATTTTTGGAGAAGGGAAGTGAGATTCTTGGGTCATGTTGTTTCAGAGAGTGGTATTGCCGTGGACCCTGCGAAGGTGGCTACAGTACAGGATTAGCCTACGCCCAAGGATGTGACGGATGTAAGAAGTTTCTTGGGATTAGCTGGATATTATCGTAAGTTTATCCAGGACTTCTCCAAAATAGCAGCACCGTTGACTCAATTGACTAAGAAGAATCAGTCCTTCGTCTGGGACGAAGTGTGTGAGGATGCCTTCAAGAGTCTAAAAGAGAGGTTGACGCGTGCGCCAGTGTTAGTCATTCCTAAAGGGAATGAAGAGATGACGGTATACACGGATTCTTGTGGTACCGGACTGGGTGTTGTATTGATGCAAGGAGGTAGGGTTGTAGCTTATGCTAGTCGACAGCTAAAGTCGCATGAGAGGAAGTATCCTACCCATGATTTGGAATTAGCAGCGATCGTGTTTGCGCTGAAGATGTGGAGACACTATCTCTTGGGAGAAATATTTGAGTTGTTTACCGATCATAAATCGTTAAAGTATCTCTTCTCCCAGAAAGATCTGAATCTCCGTCAGCAGAGATGGTTAGAGTTCTTGGCTTCGTATGATTTTGATATCCAATATACACCTGGGAAGGGTAATGCGGTAGCCGATGCCTTGAGTAGGAGACATGCCAGCTTAGGGGCAATGTTTCTTGAGTGGAAGCAACTGGAGTATATCGCGGGGTTTGATTTCAGACCAAAGTGCGAATTGGATCCAGTCATGCTAGCTAGTTTGGCGATCAGACCCACTTTGATAGAGCGGATTGGTTCCAGCCAGAGGGACGATCCTAATCTATTGGAAATCATCTCCAAGTTAGAGATGGGTATCGATGAGGAGATGAATGTGTATGGGCTTGATCGAGATGGATGGCTTCGAAAGAATGGAAGACTAGTTGTACCCGACGTGAATGGTTTGAGAGATGAAGTGCTTAGAGAATGTCATCACTCAAAACTGACTATACATCCCGGTGGTAATAAGATGTATCGAGACATGAAGCAAACCTACTACTGGGAAGGGATGAAAAGAGACGTTGGGAAGTTTATATCCGAATGCATGAATTGCCAGCTAGTTAAAGCCGAGCAAAAGAAGCCTAGTGGGTTGTTGCAACCATTAGAAATTCCCGAATGGAAATGGGAGCAAGTCTCGATGGATTTCATCGATGGTTTACCAAGGACTAGATCGGGATATGATAGCATTTGGGTAATTGTGGATCGATTGACTAAAAGTGCAAGATTTATACCAGTCAAATCGACCTGGACGGCAGCCAAGTTGGCAGAACTATATATGAAGTGGGTAGTGAGATTTCATGGAGTACCCAAAAGCATCGTGAGTGACCGAGACCCGTTGTTCACTAGTGGGTTTTGGAAGAGCTTACAAGAGGCTCTAGGGTCAGGATTACATCTAAGTACCGCATATCATCCTCAGACCGACGGTCAGACGGAGAGGGTGAATCGTATATTGGAAGATCTTTTGAGAGCTTGTATATTGGATTTTGGTGGATCATGGGATGACCATTTGCATCTAGTAGAATTTGCATATAATAATAGCTACCAATCCAGTATTGGTATGGCTCCATATGAAGCTTTGTACGGAAGACCATGCAACTCACCATCATGTTGGATAGAAACTGGCGAGAAGTTTATGCTTGGACCAGATGTGGTGAGGGAAACTTCAGATAAGATTAAGATCATTCAGCAACGAATGAAGGCTGCCCAAGATAGGCAGAAGAGGTATGCTAATAAAAGGAGAAGAGACTTGAAATTCTCCGTTGGTGACTTGGTGTTTGTCAAGATCTCTCCGTTAAAGAGCGTGATTCGATTTGGCAGGAGAGGCAAGTTGGCACCAAGATTTGTTGGCCCATTCCCTGTTCTTGAATTAGTCGGGAATTTGGCATATAGAGTTGGCTTACCAGAGAAGATGGCGGGAGTTCATAATGTATTTCATGTTTCCCAACTAAGGAAGTTCGTTCACGACTCAGATATGACTATTTCACCTGATCAGTTAGAGGACTTCGAAGTAGAACCCGAGGCGGTTGGGAACTGCAAGCCGATTCATATTGTGGGGCACGATACGAAGCAACTTCGAAGGAAGGCGGTGAAGCTAGTCAAGGTTCAGTGGGGCGAGGACGAGAATGATTGTACTTGGGAGACAGAGGAGAGTATTAGGAAGGCATATCCAGAACTCTTTGCCTGGTAAGATTTACTTTGTAATTTAGTTTTCTGCATGCTAGGGTAGACTTGTTTTGCTTGGTTGCATGTTTGATTGTTGTTTTATGATTGATAGGCATGCGGGACCTTTGTGTGTGCTTTGATTAGGGAATTTCGGGGGCGAAATTTCTTAAGGGGGGAGAGTGTAATGACCCGCATTCTACGTATCGGAGGATCGTAGAATATTTATTTCTTTCTCATATGAAGTCGTATGGTCATGTAACTTTGGGAGACATCTATTAGAGTCATTTCCCATGCTTATGATTTTTGTCGATTTTTAAATGACCATTTTGCCCCTAGTTGATCTTGTTTTGGCCATAACTTTTGATTGGAAAGGAATTCTGACCTGAAACCACTTACATTAGATTCATTTGATGGTTTACCTTTCCGTATAGTGGTCATAATAGCCAAATGGACTTACCGTTTGGGAGATATGGCTGAATTAAGGTTTGGAAGGTGAAAAACTGCTTAACCAGGCCAAATCAGGTGATTAGTGAGTAGGTCCATAACCCATTTCAAGATTAGGGTTATGGGATGGCTGAAATGAGATAGAGAATCATTCCATTTCAGTTTCCTAGCCTCCACTTATCACCAAGGAACCCTAAAAATGGCCTCTAACCTCTAAATCACCTCCAAATCACCTTTTGGTCAAGGATTTGGCTTAGCAACCTCTAATCAAGGAAGATCTACACCAAATCAACATTGGAGCTGCTGTTTAGCATTGAGATTCACATCAAATCAGAGATTCATTTCAGATCATAGTTTATTTGTGGTTAAGGTGAGTGATTTGCATAGTTTTACACTAATTATGGCTAGTTAAGGGTAATTAGTGTTAATTAGCGAATTTAAGCATGATAAAATTCTAGAAAAATGTTCATAAATTCCTAAATGATGTTTTAGACATCTGATATGAATTTGGGTTAATTTGGTTAAGTTTTGCTAACCCTATCATTAGTTTCACCTAAACATACTTAAGGGGAAATATGGGATTTTGGGTATGTTTGATCCATTTTAATCTATCATATTGATGTTTTGATGTTTGTGGTTAATTATGCATGTTGCTATGACTGTATGATATGCTTTGTGATTGATTTCAATAGTTAGAATGGTCGAAAACATCGTCGAATGGCGTAAACACTTGCTGGAACAGTTTCAGAAAACAGTGCAGGGTTCGGATCGGATCGGATATGGGGCTCGGATCGGATATGTTGAACTGGGCAAGGGATTCGATCGGATCGGAACCTGACACTTGGGAAAATTGGCAAAAAGGAAGGCCACGCTAACTGAACTGGGATTGGATCGGATTAAGGAGGACGGATCGGAGCGGAAACATGAAGATGGATCGGATAGGAGCATGGGAAGAATGAGGAGGCGGATCGGAGCGGAAGCACGAACTGGAGGGGAATGGCACCCGTCCCGACCCAAGGAGACACACCCGACCCGAACCGCACCAGAAGAAGACCCGACCCGAACCGATGGAGGACACCCGACCCGAACCGATGGCTTGAAGAGGAACCCGACCCGACCCAGTATTGACCAATAACCCGAGATGCAAAGGTAGTCCAATATGGGAAGTTAGAGCTCAGGATCCAGTTGGGAACCGATGAGTTCACTTCATGGTTGGACTTTACCGCGGGACGTGTGCTAAGGAGTTGTCGACGTTCATAACTTCGATTCACCACTAAAAATGAATGATGGGCTACTTATCAGTGCAGTAGAGTCATTGCGACTCGAGGGGCAAGGTGATGGTAGCAAGACTACGTTATTAGTGCAGTAGAGTCATTATGACTTGAGGGGCAAGGTGATGCGTAGTAAGACTATGAGCCAGCGCAGATGGGGTGAATAACTCCATGGGGCAAGTGGACATAGTAAGGATTGGTAAGACTATGAGCCAGCGCAGATGGGGTGAATAACTCCATGGGGCAAGTGGACATAGTAAGGCTTGGTAAGGCTATGAGCCAGCGCAGATGGGGTGAATAACTCCATGGGGCAAGTGGACATAGCAAAGGATTAGTGGCTACGTTGTCAGTGCAGTGAAGCCATTTATGACTTCATGGGGCAAAGTGATCGTAGCAAGGATGGGTGATCGAAGTGGTGAATATCGTATACTTTATGCACTAAGTGAGAGATGTGAGGATGGATGTTATGTTTGATTGTTTGCCATCACTATGACATGCACACCTCCCCCACCTCCGTATCTTTACACCTTTTGATTTGGCACCTTAGAGTGTTGTACAGTATGTAGTGCTAACTCTTTGGTTGCAGGTCCAGGTATGTTTTAGTCTACCTGTTATTGTTCACTTTAGATGCTTATCGCTCATACCAGGCTTTATGTCTGACCCAGAGTTTTATGTCTCCTCTTATTACTCTGGGTGCTCACACGAGAAGACTAGAGACAGGTTAGCTGGTGATGCGCGAGTAGCTGATTCGGAGGCGGGCAGGAGGCTTCCACGTATGATATATATATATATATTCTCCCTGTGTCGTTGGTGGTCGCTACTTGGGCATTAGTAGTGTACCTCCTTTATCTTACTTTTGCTTTGAGACAGTTTGAAAAGTTGTAATAAGCTGTATTTTAGATTTCCACTGCTATGATGTTTAGTTCTAGTTTTCAGCATATGCACTGTCTCACCTGTTTTATGTCAAGTATGTTATTATTATATTTTTATTCTATGCGCTGTGAGACATTCTACAGGTTCTTTGTATGTTCATTTCCTTCTTCCCTTTCCTTCTGACGACCCATTCCGTGCTAACTGGACATGTGTACAGCGCACTTTTGGAGTAAATGTCGGTTTGTGCGGGGCGGGCCGTCACAGGTTTAGCTGAGCAGCGGAAATTATAGAAGGGTGCGTTTTTTACAGGTCCCTGTTAGTTTCAAAATAGAAAAAATACCCGGTCATAAACTTATTGTAAAGTAGGTCCCTATTTTCTGGAAATTCATCAAAAAAATATAAAAAAAATCATGTAAATTCGTATTTAAATAAAACTTGTAAACGCTAAAATTTCAGAACAAAAAATCATCAAACAAGGCCTCAAAAATAAAAAAAACAGAAAAAAAAAAAAACGAAATTTCCAGTTAAATGCATAATAGTATGCACATATATCATTTTCCTGCATACATCCGTGCTTATTTTTCACTACATTCATCTTCGTTGATTTTTCTTCATGCAAATACGTGCATACATGTGTGCAAATATTTCAAATACTTGCACACATTTGTGCAGATTTATTTTCAGATTTTAATCCGAACACAGCTTCCGGAAAAGTTGCATACATATATGCAATTATCAGTAATAATTGCATAAATGTATGCAACTATTTTTTTATTATTTCCGTACAATCCTGACATTATTTCCAGATTTCAGAATTTTTTTTTTGGGTGCGTTTTTTACAGGTCCCTGTTAAGTTTCAAAATAGAAAAAAAACCCGGTGATAAAAACAATATGAAATACATCCTTATTTTTGAAATTCCACTAAAAACATTCCATCTCTACCCTTGCGCAATTAAAAAACGTTACAACTTTAATTTGTCATCATTTAATCATTAAAAACATACCTTTAATATCGCTAAAAACACTATTTCCATGATTCTGCAAAACCATCAATAAAAAAACGCTATTTAACTTTTCAATTTTTTTTTTAAAAACGCGTTGAACACTCAAAAGCTGTTGGTCATAATTTTAATGAAGATCATGCAAATATTCAAAAAATTTGCACACTTATATGCAAAAATTATCAGTAGTGGTTTCCTAATAAGCATATTTATAGTTTAATATTTTGCAGATTCTACTTGTTTCTTACAGTATAGACATGCAAATTTTTTTGTACAAATGAGGCAAATGAACATTCAAAAAAACTGCATACATTTATTCAAATATAACAAATATTTGCATACATTTCAGCTTGAAAAAATGACTGGTAAGTAAAAACAAATTTACAACAAAATACTGAATTGATTGTATTACATCACATAAATGTTTACAACAAATGGTAAAAGTTTACAACAAATGAAACAGAACTAATGTAGCAGCACTAATGATCTTATGAAGAACAAATTCTTTTGTTATGGCCCAGCTTACTCCACAAACCACTTCTAGTACTCCTTGTAAAATCACCTGCAAAATAACTAATTAGATAGATATAAAAATATGCGTAAAATTCAGCAAAATAAGAATAATATCTGCATATTTATATGCGTACAATTAAGCAAAATAACAATAATGTTATAACAATATGTTTTTCTTCGTGTCTGGTAAAAAGTTGCATACAGATATGCATATATTTAGATTATATGCATATTCGTAGGCAAATTTTTAACAAAAATGTTGAAAATAGATCTTTAAAATATATGCATATTTGTATGCGTATATCACGAATATATGCATACTTATACTCAACTTTTCTGATCACATGCAAACACAAATGTTCTGACAATAATCTCATGCGTGAATTGTCGGAAAACATCCAATTTTTAAAAATATATGCATATTTGTATGCATATATCTATTAAATATGCATACTTGTACTCAACTTTTCTTAGCACATGAAAACCCAAATGTTCTACCAATAGTTTCATACTTGAATTTGTCGAGAAACATGTAATTTTTAAAAGGAATGTTCGACCAAGTTATAACACAAAAGTGAACCAAACCTTATATCCCATCAATATAATTGCCAGAAGAACTCAGTTGTGATCATCTAACTCAAATAAATTGATCAAAATCAGAGTGTCATTTTGATCGAATTACAACAGAGTAAGTCAAGTCCCATTTTTATATCAGAGACCCAATAGGACATCAGAAATGAATTTTACACCAGAAATGAATTTAAATTACATGCGTTTCAGATTCTTGCATCAGTCACCGTTAATTCTAGCAAGAATTCATACACGCATGACTTAATACAGAATAAAATCAACAAATCATTTCCGCATGATGCTCAGATATAAATGAATGGTTTCTACTACCTAAATTGGAAACGGATTTTACAAAATTAGAAACCCAAAAACTGGATCCAAACGAAATTAATAAATCAAGTTAGAACATACCGATTTAGGGATTTAGGTTGAGCCGCCGCCCTGCCTTTGGTGCTGGAGCCGCCGCCTATCTTTTGGTGATGGAGCCGCCGCCCTGCTTTTGGTGCTGGAGCCGCCACGGATTTAGGTTGAGCCGCCGCCATGGATTAGGGTTAACAACAAAATTGCGTTTCTGTAAAAAACAGAGAACGATGGAGGCGCCGCCATTTTTTTGAACAATACGATACTGGAAAAAATAAAACCCTAATACCTGTTTCGAAATACATAAATGACGGCGTGAATTATGTGAAAAAGGGCAGTAAGGGCAGTTCTGTAAAAACACGAGCGGTTATTTGAAAACAGGGATGAAATTTAAATGTTTCTAAAGGGGAGGATGTGAGCCTAATTAAGTTTGCTTTTAGGGATGTGTGCCTAATTTTCACTTTTTTTTTATGAACGAAAGCACATTTTTTAAAAATAAAATAAAAAAAGGCGGAAGTAATAAAATAGAGGGCGGGTTTAAAATTTTCAAAACTTTTTTTTTAAATTAGGTCCCTACTTTTAGCCAGTGTGTTATCCTATAAAAATGTTGCACACATGTGTGCATGTTTTCTGAGAAATTTGCACATTCGGATGCAAATAAAAATGAACTGAAGTATTAACTTAAATCTATGTGCTGGAAGAACTGCAATAATTGCACATATGCATGCAATAAAATCAAAAACGTGCATAATATTATGCATTTAACTGCAGTTTTTTCTGTTTTTTTGTTGTTTTCTTCTTTCTAACATTATTTTTGTTGTTTTTTTAACTGAGTTTTTTGTATAATGCATAATATATTTTATTACTAATTTACGAATTTTTTTTATTTTTATTATTATTTTATAAGTTTTGAAAACAGGGACCTAATTTATATTAAGTTTATGACCGGATGTGAGCCTAATTAAGTTTCAAAATAGGGATGTGAGCCTAATATTCACATTACAGAATGCGATCGAGCTTCTGGTATTTGTGATGAAATCGGAGAGAGTAAAACGAGATGAGCAATGGTGAAGTCGATTTGAAAATCTGTGGATTAACGATGGAGCAATGGGAGGATGGATGGTGCGATAATGGGGATGAGCAATAGTTTCTGTCGGAGGAAGAAAGGGGTATTTTCGGAGGCGGGTATTCATTTTGAAGTGGGCTTAAGCAAGTGGATGGGCCGGATGGAAGAAGGTTAAGGCCCGTTCGTAAATAAATTAAGTTTTCATTTATTTAAATAATCGTATTGCTTGTAAATCTGATATCTCATCCATACGAGGTCAGAATCGAGAACCGTAAGTTGCGTTAGGATCGTATGGACGGTGGCTACATCATGGAACCAACTAGGAGTGAATCCGAGCTCGTTACAATTTATGGCAAAATAAATTTTCCGATCTAAATCAACGACAATTATCGTTAATTAACGATGATAGTCCAATGTGAGTAAATCTCACTAACTCAGAACAGTTATAATTTCATGTTGTATTTTTAGAACTGTTAAATATTGGCTGATTGACTGTGTGTTGACTGTTTGATTGTACTGCTAGTCAGTTAGTGAATTTCTATATTGATTCTGTTTAACAGAATATATCATATTGAACTGAAAGTGATGTTGATTATATTGTGTAACATCTGTGGATGCAGGGAAACAGGTTGGAGGGACCCAACTGGGTTCCTCAACATTTATTTTACTGTTTTTCATATATTTTGATATATGATGCGATATATAATCTGTTGTCGATTATATGTGTTTGAACGATACTGATCATCGTGATTTGATATGTTGAATACCATAACATACCGAAATGTTGATAAGGGAATATTTTCAAAGTGATATTTGAAAATAAAATATTTATAAATGGAATATTTATAAATAAGAAATATTTATAAATTGGAATATTTATAGATAGGAGATATTTAGAAAAGGGAAATTATAAAATCAAAGAATAGATTTGAAAAGGAAATATTTGCAAACCATTTGCAAATAGAATAATAGAAAAGGAAATATTTGTAATTCATTTACAAATAGAATAGATAGGAAATATTTAGAAAATAAATAGAGTTATAAAAAGGAAATTTGTTTATAACCGAATAGGATGTTATAAAAAGGAAAACGTTATAAAAAGGAAAACGTTACTAAAAAGGAAATCATTTGTAAAGTGAAGAACCGTTACTAAAAGTAAATCTTTATAAATGAATAGTTTATTCGAAAAGGAGTTAATCGAATTTAGTTATTCGAATAGAGTTAAATCGAATAAGTTATTCGAAGGGAGTTAAATCGAATATGGTATTAGAAAGTTAGTAAATCGAATTAGTTATTCGAAAGGGGTTAGTCGAGTCGAGTTAGCTAAATAGAGTTAATCGAATATTTGTTATTCGAATAAGAGTTAACCAGTTAGAGTTAACCAGTTAGAGTTAATCAGTTAGAGTTAACCAGTTAGAGTTAATCAGTTAGAGTTAATCAGTTAGAGTAAATCGATAGAGTTAAATCGAACTAGAGTTATTCAAATGGAGTTTATCGAATATTAGTTTATTCGAATAGAGTAAAAGGAAATGAGTTATCGATTATTAGTTAATCGAAAGGAGTTATCGATTATTAGTTAATCGAAAGGAGTTATCGATTATTAGTTAATCGAAAGAGTTATCGATTTGTTTAATCGAAGTGAGTTATAGAATATTGGTTATTCAAAGGAGTTATCGAATTTAGTTATTCGATGGAGTTAATCGATTAGAGTTAAAATAAAGGAGTTAATCGAATATAGTTTATTTGAAGGAAAGAATTATCGAATAGAGATGATTCGAAAGAAAGGTTAAGTAAGGAAGTTAGTTAAAGAAATATAAAGTGAACTTTGCCTATTTCAAAGTTAGAAATGTTGTTCAGTTAAGGTCTGAGAGGTAGTTCTACCCCAACTTGATTGGCTTCGTATTTAACTAAGGAATGGTTAAGGTTCGATAGTGAAGGTGGGTTTAAGGAATTTAGTTAATAAGCGTAATGGTTTGAGTTGGCATCGCGATGGTTTGTTTAAACATCTGTCTAAGTCCAATGAAGGAGTTTTGGAAATGTTTTCCAACTAAGAACCAGAAATGTTTTCTGATATAGAAAAAAAGAATTGGAAATGTTTTCCAATGGTAATAACGTATATTTTTTAAATTTAGAAAATAAGAAATGTTGAATATAGGGAAACAGGAGATGAAAAATGAAATAAAGAGATAAATGTTGAATGATGATTGATCGATATAATTTCCTCCTGGAAATAATGTCGTTGTTTGCACACCTGTTTTTCTTTGATGGTTAAATTACAGACTATCGAAGTTTTGACCATTTTAACGTTGTTAATATGGAGAGACCGGTTGGATTATTATCCAAAGAACCACTCTATATTGGCATAAGCGTTGCGAATCATATATGCCAAAGATAATTGAAGACGGAGTAAAGTGCAAGGGCTATTGTATAAGTCTTAGATAACAGTGCCTAAGATGGATGTACTGAATAGGGCCTTCGGTTCATCCTGCTCCTGGATGACTTGTATGGATGAATGTCTGACAGAGTATTTCCAGAAAGGTCACGTACATTGATTTCTTCAACCGTACCAAGTGTGGAAGCGGAGAAGGAAACTTCTTTAGCTAACACGTAATGTACTGTCGTGGACGTCAATTAGTGATTTTCAATGGATCTGACAATGTGGCATTCGAAGTGAATCTGATGTGATGATGAAGAGTAACCTCAAGCCTCATCAACAGGTAAATGACAGAAATCGGGTAGGCAGCATGACTAAGTCGGTTGCTCCGAAGTAGGGTGTATAATCACCTGATCTAGAGTTTCATTTACTTCTAAAAATCTATTGTTGATGTTGTCCCATTCGGGAAACGGTTGCTGATCCCAACCGTTGGTGATATACATTCGATACACTCAAGCGAAATGAGTGGTCGGTCATGTGTGGCCGGGATACAAGATGTTCTTGTTGAACCCAGTGTATTCCTTTCTTGAGGTACACTAGCGAAAGGTGGTTCCATACCTTGTCATAGTTGGAAATCCATTACCCAATACGTGCTTGTGGTTTTGATTGTATACTATATATGTAGGACGTGAGATGAAAGCGTTTCTGCTATATGATTATTATATTGTGGTTAATAGATATTATTATAATATCAAAAGGTTTTTGATATAAAGATAATTTGGATTATCATAAGGGAAAAACCCGTTCCATTATACGGCGTGGTCTTATGAGATATCGTTTACCTGTTCAAACTGTTTTAAACTGTTTTACTCATACCAGTCCCATGACCGACCCGGAGTTTATTTTGTTTTGTTTTCCCCTAAACTCTTGGGTGCCCAATTTTGAACGGGCAGTCAAGTAGTCGGGATTTACAGATACTTGAAGAGTTGGAGCAGGAGGCTTCAAGATCATATAGCTATTGTTTATTTCCGCTGTGTTGTAAGTGATGTACTTGATAATGATATGTATATTCAAGTAAAACCTTTATTTCAAGGATATGTTATCTATTATATGTTATTCGTTCCGCTGTGGGGTTCGTGTTACTCTGATGTTGTGTTCTTCTTCTTCTTCTATTCTAAGTTTCTATCTTATCTATCCTCACCCTCTAATTTCTTTCATTAATGACCGGTTTTTTTTTGATGTTTGGTTAGTCATCATCGTGTTTATGTCGATAACCAAAGTCGCCAAAAACCCGGGTCATTACAAAGATGTCAAAACTACATTCTTGCAGGGTGATTTTGATGAGGAGATTTATTTGCAGTTGCCAATGAGGTTCATTGGTAGCAGCAAACCAAAATATGCTTGTAAAGGTACAAGAGAATTGATACGTTTTTGCTTTTTCTTGACTAGTCTAGAACCTTCAAAGACCAGTGTGTTTAATTAAGTGTGAAGGAGATAAGATATACTTCTTTTCATACGTCGATTGTATACCAGAGCTTGGTCAAGATTATATAGTTACAATCGAAGTCTTCAAAGATTTTGAACTGATAGATTTAGGGAAACACAAAGAATTTTGAGCATAAAGATATCTAAAGGTAGGAAGCGGAGAGAGTTAAGACTTACTTAGGCGTACTATATTGAGAAGGTCCTCATTCAATTTGTTACAAGGAAACCTAAATCAGTTGGCACTCCACTTAGCTCTCATTTCAAGTTATCGAATGAATTATCTCCTTCACCGAATAAAAAACATATATCTGCAAGATATACCTTATCCTAGTAATTTCAGTAGTGACACATATGAGATGGGGTGCATGAGACCGTATTTGGCTCATGCAATGGGTATCTTGAGCTGAAATATTTGCCTAAATTAGGCAAAAAAGCATTGGCAAGTAGTGAATTAATACTCAAATATCTTTGTGGCAATTCAACAATTGGCTTGTTGTAATAATTGCCAAGTAGTGAATCAAGGACATGGGTAACATGAGCCCTCCATCCTTCTTGGTTCCTAAAGTCTAGTCCTTTTTGTTGCATACGCTTTGCTTATGTTTTGTGGGCTTGTGCTGTTGCTTTGGATGTTATTTTTTTGCTATGTAATTTAAGCACCATGTTTGGTGTATGCCAGCGTGTCACTATTTGCCTTTTGGCAACAATTTAGAAATTGTAATATGTAATGTTACTTTATACTATGCACGGTGCATAGGCGAATTTGTTGTTTAGGCAACTTAGAGTAGTTTAGCCACTTTGACTAGCTCCTGGTCTATTAGCTAGTTAGTAATGGTCGGTTCACTTTAAAAACCGTTTGTGGTGGACGGTCCATCTTAAACGCTGATTATAGTAGCTAGGCGATTTGTCTATCTTCTGTAATATTTATTTATTATTTGTTATAATAAAAAGTATTACGGATCACTTTAAAAACCGGTCGGTCTTACCAAAAACAATTGCCTCGTTGTATGATGAAGTAAATGGAAACATATGTCTTAGAAGTTACTATGATTCAGATCCGTTAGGGATAGAGATGGATCAGAATAAGTGTCGACCTATGTTTTTATATTTGACATAGGCTTGATTTCATGGAAATCAAAGTTGTAGTTCATAATACCTTTGTTGTCTACGATGTAGAGTTGATATCAATTGTGGAAGTGATAATAATGGATTATATTTACTTCGGTTATTGGATGATCTTTATATGGTGCAGTGGACAATGGATCTATTTCCAGACATTTAGACTGTGGTCTATCTTCTAGAGAATGAAGCTTATATTTCTCATATGAAACATAGCTTCTTCCTTAAGCTTGAGAAAGAACAAACAAAATTCAAGTTATTGAAGGTGAGTATTATGTATAATCCTTCAGATATGATGACTAAGACACTTCGCAAGGAAAAGTTTGAGTATTTGCCAAACTTGAGCTTAGTGCTAACTACTTAGTAGCATAGGGTGCTAAACCAACAACTCACAATAATGACTGAATTCATTTGAGAGAAAGATGAATATTTCGAATTGAGGTGAAGGGTTGAAAATATGACTCAAACATATTAGCATGTAGAAGAAAAAGTAAACAAATCAATTAATTAATTCAATAAATTGACTAGTAAAAAATACAATAAGAGAGAGAACTAGATACGCACATATTTTCATGGAAGTAGATAGGTATCTAAATTACATAAAGGTAAATCGAAACTTGTAAAAAAACGAAATGTTTTAAAATTTGTACGAAATTCGTCGTCTGCTTTCCTAATTAATTTAAATTCTTTTTAAGATTCAACTTCATTCTACTCCTAGTTAAAGAAATCTCTGATGCTAATGAAAAATATCTCTTTCACAAACAATAGTTTATTTTATTTTTTGGAAATTTGGGCATTTATATACAAAGTTGGATAGTAAACCACACTATTCTAATAAAGGAGTCTTGACAGAATCGAATCTGTGACATCTTGCATCCTACTCCTATACTCCAACCAACTAAGACAAAGATGCTTGTCACACAAACAATAATTCCTCTTAGATATTCCTGAATAAATTTTTAATAGAGGCAAGATTTTCCTGTTTTGTTAAATCTTTATCATTTTATAATCTCTCGTCTCTAAATTAGTAAAGTAATAAAGTTGGCAAGTCTCCGAGGATGCATAATTCAAATCTAAACTACGTTAAATCATATGTGTGTGTTTTCTCCTGTTATTTGGTCCTATAATAGGGCAATTGATATTGAATTTGTGCTGTTATTAGTAGACAAAACAAATCATGTTTAATTGCTTTCACATATTTGTAATTGAATCATTTCCCATATTTTTAACTGCAAGCGTTATAATTAGTATTATTTGAATTTACGTTGCATGTAACGTTGGTTATAATTAGAATTGTCTTTCAATCTTAAAGCAATCTTGTTGTCAGGCCCGGCCCTGAGCCCAGGCGGACTACGCGGCCGCCTAAGACGTCGGGCTGGAGGAGAACCTCAAATTTTCTTTTTTTATATGTATCTTCTGTCAACTTATATGTATTTCTTTTGTCAGTATAATGTTTTAGAAGGATGCAGCGGTCCAGTGGTTAAGCAGCGTCAACTTGAGTGTAAGAGGTCACAAAACTTGGGTAATATTATAAGAACAATTATTGATTTATAGCATGTTTCATGCTATCTAAATTACAGATTTTTATAATAAAAAAAAAGAAAAAAAAAAAAATTGCATTCAAGTTAACTTGGACTAGCGTGAGAACAAAATATAACTTTTCCCACGAATCTACTGTTTTTCGTGACTAGTACTCTTAAAACTTGTTTAAATACATAATTCCTTATAAAAATCTTTTACCAGATAAAACATTCTCTCCATAATTAAATCATGAACATAATTTTCAAAATTTACAAATATCCAACTACATATTAATCAACCAATTAGCTCCATTTTAACATGCATATATATAATATAATTCATACATCCATGCATAATAATCTCACAATCTAGTGGTCTCTTTCATAACTGTCTTCAGAGACAATTAGATGGAACCATATAACCAGAAGCCTTTCCATCAGCATTTTTACAGAAAGACCTTGCTGCCTGATTCTCATACGTCAGCTTTATGTCCTCCATAGTAATCCCACTGCAAGGATTGCTCGCACTACAGTCAAAATTAACAGCATCTTGCGTAGCTGAAGTTCCCCTTATATTCACATACTTCACATTGCTTATTTTCACATGCGAACTCTGCAAAATGAAAAAAGAAAGAAAAAAAAAAAGGTTCATATTTCAAGCATTACAGTAGTATGAATATTTATACAATTTACCTGATTAGGGCAACCCTTTTTATCGGGGCAATAGTTCTGATCAATGATGATCGGGTTCTCCACGTTGTGCATCACTGCATCCTCAAAGGTAACTCCATTAACAAAGCTTTTAGTGCCCGTCCCCCACGTCTTGATTCTTAGTCCATTCATCGTCCCGGAAAACACTGTCGATTTCACTATCACATTCTGTACTCCTTCCTCCGAGTCCTCCTTCCCTAAGCTCCCGATACTGCATTAACAAATATCTTTGTCAGTACATTGATATTGATTTATGTAACTTTTAAATTCTAACTTTCAAAAGGTTTACCTGATCCCGTGTCCAGGACCGCAGAAGACACGTTCAATGGTGAGGCCACTGGTGCCCTGCCCGACCGACACGCAATCGTCTCCAGTTTTGATGTTCGTCTGTGCAATGGTGACATCGCTCGATCTTTCCACGTGTACACCGTCCGTGTTAGGGCTGTTTCCAGGTGCCCCAATGTTGACTCCCACCACCCTCACGTGTTGGCATCCGAGGAAGACGATGTGGTACAGCTGGCTGTTTCTTGATGTCAAGCCTACTATTTGTATGTTCTTCGAATCGCTAAATAAAAGAGACTGCAAACAATGGTTTGTTCAGTTAACAGGTGGGCATCAAGCAAACAGAAGAAGGAAAAAAAAGACATGTGTGCTCGTCATGGTTGATGAACGGCAAGGAGATCGACGTGGTAGAATGAATTAAAATGTTAATCTCTGCTTGTCATTTTCATTACAGAAAGTGTGTACATACTTGATACTCATAGTATCATTCAAATTAAAATACAGAGACCCATGGCTCTATTTATATTCCTTAGGTAAAAATGAAGGGTGTATATGACACAGCTACAAGCTTACAACTATTCAGTTTATTTTCTTTTCTCTAATCGAAACGGAAATAAATATATAATGCAGAGAGTGTATACCGTAGTGCCAAAGGGGCAATGTCCACCGTTCAGTTTGCATGACCACAAGGCTTCTCCTCTTCCATCTATGATTCCGCCTTCGATAGACACACCATCGACGTTATCGAATTCAATCCACCTGCTTCCACTATTTTGATAATTCTGAAGAGCGATGAGTTCGCCATCAATGGAAAATTTAATATTGGAGTTTCTGCAGGGGCCTTTGAAGGTGACTTGGCTAATCAAGAAGCTGCCACGTGGCACTTCTATGGTGGCAGGGGTAGAGGATCTGCAAGCCGCGTTCCAGGCCCGTAAAAAAGGTTGGGCCGAGTCAGTTCGTCTATCCGATTTGGCTCCGTATTGCTGCACATTGTACTGTGCATTTGTAAATGAGAAGTAAGAGACGAGGATTAAAAGTTGTATAAGGAGTAAGTAGATATTTGCCATGGCTTTTACTTAGTTAAAATTGGTTATGATGCATAGCTTAGTTGAATTGATGGGGTATTTATTTAGGAAGATAGTGGAAATTAGTCCTTAAATTTGGTGGGAAATTTGGAAATACACCTACCGTTATTTGGTTAGGTAATTATTCAACTACTGATCAATTCAGATAATATAGCAATTAGCAAGTAGTAATTAGTTGATTAGTTTGTTGAAATATTGACAAATTTATTAGGCCTATTTTATGCAAATGCATATACACACACATATTAGAGCAACAATGGTTAGTTATCATCTATTATTCTATACAAGCTTAAAATACAGTTAACATTAGTACAGAAAACTAATTAATAACTTCCAAAAAAAAAAAAAGTGTGATATCATATCACTGCTAAACTAATCTCATAAATTGCATTCATGGCCCCAAAATAGTAATATAATTTTGGTAGTTTCATCTGTACTCACTGACTTTTGCTACTAGCCCTGATAATAAACTTCTTGTTACATCATTAATTGACTTATAAAGGAATCAATGATATGATCACAAATGAATTTGTTATAAAGCATATCTTAGTACAACTTAACTAAATCATTACCTTTCTATCAAAACATAAAATAAATAATGTAGATAGATAAGAAAAGAGAAACAGTACAAAATGCTATATTCAATTTCAATATATGGCATCTTAATTCTGGAAAGCTAACTCTACTTTTCTACTTGATATACTTTTTACAAAAGAAATTTGGCACAAAACAGTAATAGGCTTACAGATGTTTTACTAAAATACCTTAGTTGATTATTTTGATGTTAACTTCAGGAGTAGGCATATGCGTCAAATTGGCAGTAATAATCTGAGACTTTAATCCCCAAATTATAATAGTTAAAGATACAGAAAATAGGACCCAAAATCACATCATGATTGAATTTGCATGACTTGAAATAGAACAGACGACTGAAATATGAAGGAAAAAGATTATATATGATGCCATAGTTATCGGCGCAATTGAAATGTTAAATGATTTTTTTCTATACAATACCTCAACCCTTTACACATATATTAGGTTCCTTTGTGTCGTGATATGCAAAAAGTAGTGTGTATGCAGCAGTGTTTCCATTACCCTACTCAACCATGGTTCGAACTGTAATAACTTTGATACATACTCATTTTTTTTTTTCTCTATAAATTACAAAATCACCATAACATACAATAAGTAGTTAGGAGCTCAAATTCCATCAAAATCAAAAATCAATGCAGCTACGAATCTGAAACTTTGCTTTAAAAAAAAGGATAAATTTTAATTTGTACATTTTTAACTTATTTTTTTTTTCATAAATTCGTAGAAATTTTGAATTCAACACTTTTGCAATGTTATTTTAAATGCACTTGTGATTCACATGCCATAAAATATAGAATTTTATCTTACAGATTCATTTCGGATATTGACATGCATAAGTAAGAACAGTAACCAAAAAGAACATATAGAAAAATGCTAGTGTGGCTTAGTTTTTAATTCAAAAAATTGTTGGATAAAGTGATAGCATGACAAAATGTTATAAACAATTACAGGTGCACTAGTCTTTTGATTCCTTTCCAAGTTGAAAAAAGGTGATGCTTAGTTGATAAATGAACACTAGGATAACTACCACTTATATTGACATTGTATATATAGTATAGGATTAACAAATTACAACATAAAGGGGAAAACTAAGCATTGACTTATATATGATATAAAAGATGGAAAAGTGAGTGATATCAGGTCACCCAAAAATCAGTGCATTTGGTACGTAACTCTTTGTTTTCTGAGGTACGTGGATTGGGTTTGGGTTGTGTACCTTTCTGGAAAAAATTACCCAAAATTGGTATATGTAATTTTCAATTAGAACTGCTTTTGACATATATTCTTTGTGATATATGTTGTTAGTTTTCTGTGAGTTGGTAGTAAGTTTTGTTAAAAGAAGAAAACAAGTTGAAAAGTTACATACTTGTGTAATAGTAATGCATGCAAATCAGTTCGTATTGAAACCAAGCCCATTTACGTAGCCTGACAAACCCAAGGTTAAGGCCTATAATGTGGTTTTATTGGCAAATCACTGCAAAAATTATTTGATTTGGACATGGGGATTTTACGTAATGGGTCGGTCACCACCTCTAAACAAGTTTCAAGGACGCTACTTATACAAATTAGTCCTCCAAATGTAAATCAGAAAATAATAAATAATGATAATCGGACCATCACTCCATCTTCAGCACGTGACACATGTATATTATATTATGTATATTAGTTGATACATTTTGTTATAGCAAAAGAAATTCATAATGCTACATGTCTAGCAATTACCGATCATATTCTACTTCTTTAAATTATTTAAGGATGTTAGACTTTCCAAATTCAAATTGTCTCTCCTCTTTGATACATGCAAAATAAAACTAACAGTTTATCTTTTGACTCACATTCCCACAAAGTAACTGTAACTTTTGATAGCACTGTTTTGTCTGCATGTGTCAGACTATAACATTTAGCTTTGGTAGCACAGTTATTAAACGATGTGCGACTTTCTAATTATGGACCATTGTTCTTCATTAATACATGTGATACTAAGGGTGGGCGCGGTTCGGTCTGGAGCGGTTTGGAGCCCAAACTGCTTCTACACCGCATCAAACGGTTGATAAAAAATACATACCATTATACTGACCGTTCAAACGGTTTAATTTCGATTCGGTTTTATTGTAATACGGTCTGATTTTGATTCGGTACGGTTTGAACTGTATTTAATATGTAATACGAGAATTAGTTACATTAACAATTAATTTACAATGGTGTGACGTTGTCACTTAAATGTTGAAGCACACAATGTATTCTTAAATTGAAATTAGTTTCTAACCATATGAATACTTTATCTCACGTTTAATGGAAAGTAAATTTGTTTGAATACATCAACTAAACATCAGTGTTGATTAATGCATAAACATTAAGTAAGATAATTCAAATAAGATTATAATTAGCATTATCTAAAAAATGATATAGAAATTATTATACTGAAACTATAAAATTTTCTTTTGTGATAGTGATTATTATTAATATAAGAACAACATACGCTAAAAACAGAACATACATCGTTAAATTAAAAAATTAAATAGAAATTAATTATATTTTTATCATAAGATTATTAGTGCAGATATTTGGTTTAGTTGGATACAGTTGGGTCAATAGTTCAAACCGCAACCGATATGTATCATTGTGGGTCAGTTCGGTTTGGGGAATTTTCTTTAGAGGGGGGATTCGGTTCGGTTTTCCACACCGTTTTTACACTCCGATCTGAGCGGTTTTCATATTGCGGTGTGTTTTATACCCACCCCTATGCGATACAACAACACCTCTCTCGTTCACATTTTTCTCATTTGTTTATCCACTTAACCACCTAAATGCTACATTCACATGCATATTCTAATAGAATCCAATACTTTAGTTTATCAACTCCTATTATAGGTTGATAAAATACTTGTGGTTTGCTAATATTATTTTTTCTATAATCTGGTCATTGAGGGAAAGGAAAAAAATGTTTTTATGTTTACATTTCATTTTATTTTGATGTGTTTCTTATAAATTCTCTTTTAAGTCAAAGGTGGGTGTATGAAGTAATTTTTATGATTCAATTTTATTAAATGATTAAGTGGCGTCGATGACTATTTAATTGGATGTAAATACTGATGCACTATCAAAAATAATCTACCAATCCAAATCGTTCACTTACCCACTTTTAGAAAATTATCAAATCAACTTCAATGTAATGCAAATCTTCTCCCAATTCATTCAAACCAATGTAATGTCCTCTCCTATTTCATGCAAGTGCTCACTAAATGAGGTAATTTTGACGTAAATTCTCTCCAAGTTCGCTATAGTTTTCTCCAAGTTAATGCCAGTTCTTTTCAAATTCACGCACATCCTCTCAAAATTCACGCACGTCGACTCAAATTCGGTTATAAAAAATAAAGCTACTCAATTCACAATAATTTTGGCGTTGAATTAGCTATTTCGACGAATTAAGGTAATAACCCTATTTTCTATTATTATATAACAGTTCATCAGTAAACTTATTAGAATATCTTTTAGTTTAATTATGTTGGTTAAATTTGATTCATATGTTCAAGTTTGTACCCTTAATAAATCTTAATGTTATGGTTATGCCTTTTTTATTTACGATTCATTGTCCTTTATGACAAGCTATACTATGTATGTTTTGTTTCTCAATTCTGCTAAATTAGTTATTGCTTTCAAAAACTATTCTACTTTGACTAAACATTTTAAAATTTTAAAATTATAAAGTAACTTATAGGTGTACAAAGACTTTAAATATAGGACTATAGTATAATCATAAAGGTAAATGTTTTTAATGCTTCTTAAGTGCTAAAACAATATCTTTTGGTTCCATTAAATTTATCTTTTATGGTTTTAAACATTGAAAAGTATTTTTCTTTTTTCGTTCTATTTTTTGCCCTTTAATTATCTTCTTTAATTTTAAATACAAAAACGTAAATTTATTATTGTAGAAATATAAATTAGTTTATAAAATTTCTAAAATAGTGAATAATTTATCCTTTATCTTTTGGTTGAAATATTTAAATTTTATCATCTCTGATACTCACATTCAAGATATAATATTATCGTAGTATCAACATCATCGTCATCATAAACATTAGGGGTGGGCGCGGTTCGGTTTGGTGCAGTTTGGAGCTCAAACCGCTTCCGCACTGCATGAAATGGTTAATCAAAAATACAAATCATTATACTAACCATTCAAACGGTTCGGTTTCGGTTCGGCTTCGATGTAATACGGTCTGGTTTTGGTTCGGTCCGGTTTGAACCTGTATTAAATATGAAAAAGGAGAACTACTTCCATCAGCAATTAACTTATGATTGTATGACATTGTGTCACCTGAAAGTTAAAACACATAGTGTTATCTTGAAATGATATAGTTACAACATACGTTGAAAATAGAATACGTATGGCTAAAATAAAAAGTTAGATAGGAATTTGTTAATTTTTTATCGTAATATTACCGGTGTAGCTATGCGGTTCGGTTCGGTTTGGTTTAATATGGTTTGGTAATAGTTCAAACCGCAACCGAACCGTATCGTTGCGGGTCGGTTCGGTTTGTGTTGTTAGCTTTAAAGAGAGAATCTGGTGCGGTTCTCCGCACCGTTTATGTGGTTCGGTCTGGGCGGTTTCCGCAATGCGGTGCGGTTTATGCCCACCCCTAATAAACATAATGATAATTTCTAAATATGAATAATAAAATGATAAAGTAAATTATCTTTTATCTTTTCTTTTACATTTCACCATTTTTGAAAATGTACAAAATAGGTATAATAAATTTACTTTTTTAAATAATATAAAATGAATTTCTTTATAAGGTAAATGATTTTCTTACTACAAAATGAAAAGTAAATTCAATTTAAGAAAATCAAAATGAACCTTTCTTATTTTTAGAAAGATAAGAACATTTGCACTGTTAACTAGGTTTTATCTAAGCAAAAATTTAGAAAAGATAACGTGTTGAGATGCAACTAGATGATTTGAAATTTGGTTGTAACAGCCCGCATTTTACGTATCGGACAATCGTAAAATATTTTTACTTTATTCTCTGAGGGTTGGATCATTTTCATATTTTAATATGTTGCTTATGAGGATTTGAGACATGTGTATGATTTTTACCAATTTTGTTTGTGACCATTTTGCCCTTGTCAGTCTTGTACAGGGCATAATTTTTGACTCAGGTCGAATCAGGCGGTGAGACCTGTGCCATTGGAAAGGAAATGATGATTGCATTTCCGTAAAGTGGTTACATTAAAGATTTGACTCAGCGGTTTGGGAGGAATCACTGTTTAAAGGTTTAACAATTGGCTGTTCAGGATTTGGGAGCCTAAATGGGCCGATTTGAAGAGGCTCATTAGTGGGCTGGTGGAAGGTTATAAATAGGAGGTGGGAGGTATGGGAAATAGTTTACTTTCCTCATTTTCTCATTTGGTGGCCTATGTCCCTCCTTCCTCTAACTCTTTTCCACCATTAAAATCGAAACCTAAAGGAAAGAAATTGAAGATCTACACCATTTGAGGCTAGATCTACATCATTTGAAGTGAGAGTTCATCAGATCAAGGGGTTTGGTTCGAATTACTTGCTGTCCGAAATCTTAATTCATTGTTTTTGCTTTGGTTTGAAGAATTGGTGAGTGATATGCATTTCTCACACAGATTCAATCAAGTATATGAATGTTTGATCATTTTTTCATCAAATTCAAGTGATTTATCATAGATTTATACCATGGTATGTTTATTTTCATATGAATCACCCTATGATCTAATTTAGCAAGTTTAACACCGGTAATTTTTATGTTATTTAATATGTTTATGCAAGTTAGATCCATAATTTAGTTCATATGTTCATTTATCATGAATTTGGGTGAGTTAGCATAATTATTGATGAAATCGTCATATTCATGTTGTTAATGATTTCAAAACATGTTTATGGTAGAAATTGATGAATTGGATAAATAGATTTCATCGAGATAGTTGATTGGCGAAGTTTTGATCGAAATTGAGCTTGAATTGGGGCTGTACAGGCCACGGGTCGTGCGTGTGAGTGGGTGGTCATGTGTGCGAGTGGGGTGGTCGAGCGAATAGTACAATATGTAGTACAACGTAGTACAATGTGCAATACAATAGGGGGTCAGTCGTGTAGGCTTCAGTCGGTTGCAAGTTGATGGTCGGATTGAGCAAGGATTCGAGCATGGTCATGGAGGAAGGTATTCTTGGTCGAGCAGTATTGGTTCGAGCATGGTCGGGTCGGGAATGGCTTGGGGTCGGTCGAGCATGTCTGGGTCGTGCGTGGTTGAGTGGAACAGGATGGTCGGTCATGTCTTGAAGAAAGTGACCGGGTCGGTCAACTATGGACTCGAGCAGACTTGGATCGAGCGCAGAGTTCAGGCCGAGCATGAAGGGTTGTGCAAGGAGGGTCGGTCGCACCAGGGGTCCGTGGTGGTGTGACTTCGAAGGAAATTCAATTAGGAAGTTCGAAATGTTGAAAGGTGTTCGTTGATCGGTGTAGAACAGCGAATGAGGCGACAACTCAAAGTTTGTGAGTTGGTGGATAATGGTTGCTCGAGAAGGTTGCTTGAGCTATGAAAAGTCGTCGGGTTGGATGACTAAAGATATGAAGGCCAAGAGGCTATCGTTATCATAATTTCTAGCAGGCTCGAAGCAAGGGTATAATGGAGACATCTAAAAGACCGGTTGTAGGTTGAGTACCTAGGTATCGTTGAAAGGCCTAGTTGTCAAGGTTGGAAAAACATATGTATCACTGAAAGGCGTATGGAGTTTATGCTAGAACTGGGATTACCATTAACCCTTGACATATGGCAAGGTTGACCTTCATACGATTAACGATGGTTTTGAAGCAGGATTGATGGTGATAGCCAGAGACTGTCTTGGTTATTAGTTGCCTTGTTTAAACCGGCTCATGTAGATTGTCCAACGTTGAAGGAGATGTTCCTTGGGTGCTTGTCTGATATTGGTTTAGTCCTCTGAGGCTTGTGTTTGAGGGATGTTGAGTTCGATTAGGATGGTTTACATAAGATATATAATTTGGATGTCATGAGTGATTTTCCATGATTGAATGGGTGTTCTGGTTTCCAGGGATGTATGGTTGAAATGTTGTTGTAAAGGCTATCACTGTCTGATGTGGGGAAGATAGGGTTGAGTTCTTCTCTGGTTTTGTGGGTAGAATAGTATGTTTATCTATTCATTCTCATATACTTTATTGTTGATGTTTGTTAGCTGCTTTATCACTCACTAAGATTGTTGTCTAACTCAAGGTTTTATGTTTCCCTCTTATTACCTTGGGTTGTTCATCCGGTTGTGGATGAGCAGACTAGGTGGATAGTGACAGGTGATTAATAAGGACGATGTTGCAGTTCGGAGGCGAACTAGAAGCTTATGTACAAGTTTTATTACTATCTACTATTTCCGTTTCTGCTGCTTGAGTTACTCTATGAGTGTTGTAGTGAGGCTTTATGTACAGACTTTGATATTTCCTATGATGTTTGGATAATCTTTCGAGATGTTGTGAAAGTTTCAAAAAGTTTGTTATATGATGCTTCACTATATTACGTGTTGTACATTCTCTACTATAGTTTATCCTTGCGTTGTGAGATCTAGGACAGGTATCGACTGTGTTTACCTACCTATGATGATAGTCCACATCCGCCTGGCACATCTTTCAGTGCATTATTCCTCTTGTTTAGTGCAGGGGTTGTGGGTGGTCGTCACATTGGTAAAGATGTTAAGAAGGACTAAAGGAGAAGCTCAAGAAATGTTAGGATAAAAAGAATTAAATTATATAACTCAACATCGAGTCATCTCCATGACTAAGTACCAAGTCATGATACTTCATCGTGGGCTCTTTGACTTTTGTACGAGTGATTTCCTAGTATTCACATACATGTCCCAAAAGTTACATAGAATCCTAGATGACCCACTACAAGAAATACAGACATGGCTGAGCAAACTACGAGATAATCCAAGTCATGAAGGAACATACATCAAAACAAGTCGAGCACCTACGAAATCTCATTGAGGACATCTAAACGAAGAAGCTCAGCATAGATGGATATAGTTAATTATTTGCCAATTATTAGACTCGGCCCCGAGTTATAGTCGTGACTCTATACCTAGTCTAATTAATAACTTGGGCTATTTCGTGCTTGCGTTACTACGGGTCGACTACATAAGGCTACTAGTAGCGAGTTTCAGACCCAACTACTCCTCTACTCTTATAAATATAGATCTACCTACAACGGGTATAATTATAGTGCTTTTAGTCAATCGACCGACGATGAGCCAAATTCCATCGTACCTGCTCGAGTTCTTGGTAAACCATCTGTTGGCACTTATTCCCATTTCCACTTGGGAACTTCTAGAGGTTGTAATAAACCACTAGGCTTCTTCTCCTCGGTCTGGACTAACTGACAGTTCATGTGCTTTGAGATAAATGTTCCAATGCCTTTCTTCATCTCCTCTCAATAATTGGTTTGTATCATATCACGGTATATCTTAATACCACTAGAATGTATGGTCAATCTCAAGTGATGGCACTCTTGGAGAACTTCCTCTCTTATTACTTCAACATTAGGAATGAAATCTTCCATTCTTATGGAGTAAACCATCTTGGTCGAGTATGTACATTCTCGTATCCTCGAATCTCGCTTCAACTTCTATCGTAGCAGTCATCTTAGCCAGCTAAGGATCATGTCTCCGACTAAATCCAATCCGCTTAATCAGTGTTGGTCTGATTGTCAAACTTGCCAACAATTCAGGTACCAACTCACATCTAGGAAGAAAATTGTACCAGTAATATACTCAAGTTGCTTTCACTCTAGGAATATAGCTCTTAATCTGGCATGTCGCCTACTCAAGGCACTGGCAATTGTGTTGCCTTTCCCAAGCGTATATGCAATATCACAATCATAAGTAGTTAGAAACTCAAATCGTCGAAGCTAGTGAAGATCCTTCTACGAGAAGAGGTACTTCAATGATTTATGGTTGGTGAAAACATGAACCTCTCTCCTAAAGAAAGTGACTCCACATATTTAATGCAAACCCAATCACCGCTAATTTCACACAATGGGTAGGATATCTCTTCTCATGAGGTTTTAGTTGTCAATTAGCATACGTGACAACTTTACCATACTAATTTAATATCGCACCTAATGCGGTACCACAAGCATACGTGTATACCATCATTTCCTCATTCCCACTTGGAATGGCCAATGTTGATGTATATGTTGACCTCTCTTTTGGACTATAAACCATATTCGCATCTTGCATCCCGAATAAAATCTCGATTCCACTTCGTCAACTAAGCCAATTATGCCACTATCTTGGTAAAATCTTGAATGAATCTACGATAATATTTAGCCAATCCTAGGAAAATCCTCACATCTATAACACTCTTGGGTGTTGTCCAAACTTGAACTGGTGTAGCCTTAGTAGGATATATTGTGATACCATGATTAGACAAAATGTGATCCAAGAACCTCACTTTTCTCCTTAGAAATTGACACTTAGATCAATTTTTCCTTTAATCGGTGTTCTTTCAACACCTCAAGCACAATCCTCAGATGTGTTTTGTGTTCTTCTTCTGTCCGTGAATAAACAAGAATGTCATCAACAAACACTAGCATAAATTTATTTAGCTAGTCCCTGAAAAAATGATTCATAAGATCCACAAAGTATGTCAGTGTGTTGGTAAGGCTAAACAACATGATCAACTACTCTCAAAATCTAGATGGCATCTGAAATTGTGTAATTGACACACTCTACTTAGCCACTCATAACTGATGAATTCCTATCACGAGATCTAATTGATAAAATATCTTGACACCGTGTTGTTGATTAAAATAGTCATCTATACATGAAAGTGAGTACTTATTCTTTTTCATCACTTTATTAATCTCATGGTAATCAGCACACTATCAGAAGGAGCAATCCACTTTCATAGTGAATATAACTAGCGCTCCTCACTCAAATAATCTCCTAGAAATAGAGCCTTTTCAGGAAAGATCATTCACTTACACCTTGTGATCTCATTGCTTCTTATAGCCATCCTCTTAAGAGGCATAATTAGGGTGTTTGACTTCCTTCATAAAGTCGATACGAACCTTAATCTCCCTATGTAGAGAAAATCTGATCACTTCCTTGGCGATATTTAGATACTTCCTTGCAATAGGTTCAATCAAAAAATCATATGGAATATCAGATGAATATAAAAAGATGGCTATCGCCTCATCTCTAGGTAGGCCATCCAACACAACCCCCATCTATCATCCCCTTATGGTCATCGAAAACCTCTTACAAACAACTTCTACTTCATACCTATGAAGCCAATCAACTCCTAGAATAATACCAAACCCGATTTTGCCTAAAACAAAGTACACACAACCAAAGGATCATCCATGACTCATTAAGACTAGCCCACAATAGATCGTACAAAGGCTAATAAATCCATCGATAGAGTTTGTTATAATAAATGGTCAGTTGACAATCTCGGTTCCAATCCTAACTTATATAATAAATCACTAGATATAAACGAATAGGAAGCCTTGGTATCAAATAAAACTCAAACGGAAATATCAAAAATAGAAAGCATACCATGAGTGATGATGCCCTTTTCCTTCTCCTTTACCAACTGGGTTCTTGACAAAGTCACAATAATATTGATAGAATATGCTTTCACCAACTGCTTCTTATTGAATCTCACATTTTGATAAATAACAATTATATGTGTGCAAATCAATGACAAAGACAAGATAACAAATCAAAGACACCAGTTTATAGAGGAGAACAAGATGAGTCAAAATCAAGTACAAAAGAGTTCGATATTAGAGTCACAAAATGTTAAAATCTATCCTTAAGTAGTAGATATGCATGTACATCACTTATATTTGATCATAGAATCAAGGAACATGAATCAGCAGGTTCGATCAACTGGACTTATTTCCTCAGTCGACTGAACCCGTGCACTTGCACCCAAATGTCATTGACTAAAATTCATAGTCAATCGGCTAAATCATGATTCGACTGAATGAATCAATGAACTCAGTCAACTGAATCATCCTAGTTTTGAACTATTACGTGTTTTTTTTAGTTTAACCCATTTTTAGTGATTGAATTACTATTTTAAGTTTTCGTAATTTTCATAACAATCAAAATTTTAAATTATTGAAGTGGCCTCTTTGTTCACCAAAGAGATATCTCTTTTAGCAAATGTTGCAACTCTTTTTTATGGCAACCTATTTTTACTAGAGGTTGCAACCAAACACTGTTTATTGCAGCGAACGCTTCAATGTGTTAGCATAGATATCAACCAAGTGTTGCAGTAGCCGCGTGAATAAAATTATTAATCCACATCAGCACGATCCAACGGTCCACGTTACTGATCAGCGTCATTCTGAATTTCCTTCATCGCCTCACCTCCTTTGCCCCAATTTTTCATTTTTCTGTTGAACATAATTCATGCTATTTTTCACTTGAGAAAAAATATAGCTGATTCCTTTTCAATGGCGATGGAAAATTAGGGTTTTTCCCTCTTCAACAAATTGCGACTATTTCTTTAATTCGAGATGAAAAATCGCGACATCAGCTTAGGATGAAAAAATCACGACTTCGGCTTCTTTATTTCTTTAATTCGAGATGAATCTCCTTCAGTTTTTTTAAAGGTGAGTTTTGAAAGTTCCCAAAGTCTAGAATTGAGATTAGTTATTTTATATTTCGAATTTGTTAATTTGTAGCTCCTTTACCTCGAGATGAATTTTTTTATCAGCTAAACATACGATTACGTACTTGAAATCCAACTAAGAAAAAGAGTAGGACTTGGAATTCGTGCAAAGATGAATATAACAGGAATGCATCCTAAAGGAAAGGTATGGTTCAATGAAATAAATCACAACTATATTCAACTAATGTACAGCGGTTTGCCTTGATTACAAAAAGGTTTTAATCCAAATGGTATTTTGTGGTGCTTTTATAAGTCGATTCACTGAAATGTTCTTTGAGCAGCTATTGGGTTGTTAATCAATTTAATAACACAGAACTTTAGTTCCTAGTGAACTGTGATTGTGAACAATTTGACCATCGACCTTATATGAGCTACATGTTCTAAAAAATTGCTCAGGTTTCCCAGGTTGTTGTTGCTGGGGATGACTGAGACATCATTGGTGTTTTTCACTATAGGTGTTTGATATATTGTAGAGATGAGGTTGAAAACTGTTTGAAGTCATATTGAAAATGCTTACAACCTGGTAATGTCCTTCAACCTTAAGTAATTGTCCTTGTTTTTCATTTATTTTCTTTTCCATTTTAACAAGTGAAAACTACTTACCTTCTTCATTAACATGTGCAACTTTTAATCCATATCCATATCAGTTTAAATATTAGTGTAAACCATCACCATTACCTAATATAAACCATTGTTATATTACTACTATCAATCAGAATGCATGTTTTCAGATATGATGGTTGGGTCAGATGTTAATACAGATCAAATATTGATCTCTTACTCATGATAATTACAGGAATGTATAAATCTACATATGCGTGGTTGTGTCATATATCAATACAGATAAAATACAGAGGTGGTGCTGAAGGAGGATAAGTGCGGACAAGGGGACACAAGGTGTTTGTGGTCGAAGAGGATGTAAGTGTGTTACAGAAGTGGAATTTTTGAAGTTTAATGTTTCTTGTTGTTTTCTAAGGCATTGGGTGATGATGGACTTGGTTTGAAGTGTTTCAAAGAAGGCTTGGTCTTCCGAAATGGAATGAATCGGGCGGTGCGCTCGGACCCGGGACTGTGGGGACTCGGACCCCCACCGACGCTGCGCCCGGACCCGCTAATGGCTCACCTTCGGCTCGGCATATATCTGTCTGTGCTAGTGTCTGTACAAATTGAAACTGCATATGTAATGAGTGAACCGAGTGATGTAGTGAGGAATATCTGTATATGTGAATAATCAGTGTTGTAGTAAACCATCGAGTCGTAAATAGTTAGAGTCGGAAATTTGTACTATTTCATTTGTAGGAATAAAATATTTTATTTAATAAAACTTTGTTTGAACTCAAATTCTGTGCATTATTAGTATTCTATTAAATAAATATTTAATCATGTAAAAGTGTTGCCACTGGATGGTATAAGTGTTGCCATTGGATGGTAAAAGTGTTGCTATAGATAATGTGGGGCCCACTTTTAAGTAAAATTAGTATATGCGTCATCACCATGAAAATGTCGCTATTGGGTTACAAAGGTGTTGCCTTTGACTCTATGGCTATGCAACAAAATGCAACACCAAGAAAGTATTGCCACACATTATTTTTTGCCTATAGCAACATTTTTTGGTACTTCCTGCATCACTTCTCTTGTGTTGGAGTATGCAATCTATGGCGTATTGTTGGTTAGATACTTTATGTTCATGCGAATGTTTGTGTGTTGCGTAGACATACCTTGATATATATAACCTACTAAATCTAGGGTATGGTCTTTAAGTAAATATTATATTTTAGTCACGTGGGACTTTATGTTCTGACTCATCTCCTTAACATATCCGACAGGTCTGTAGGTGGGGTTGATTCAATGGACGAAGCAATGATGGGAACCGAAGATGAAAATGGAGATATTAAGCTATTTTTAGTTTGTAACAACCCGTGTTTTTGGAACCAATTTAAAATTTATTTTTAATTGATTTTCATAGAAATTAAATATTTTAGAGGGATTATTTTGAGAATAAACGATTTAAATCGAAGTTAGAACATATAAATTTAAAATTAAATTAAAACGAACTTGAAATGGCGTGGTAGTATGATAATTTGATTTTAAACTTTGAATGAATGTATAGAATTCAACATAAATCAGAATTTGATAAAACAAGAAACGTTGTGTAACGTCCCGTATTTTTGGCAGCCAAATACTTTATTTATTTTATTTTATTTTATTTGGAATATTAAAGGGTTTTAATATTTAAATCGCTATTTAAACGAAGTTGAACGATATATATTCATATATAAAATAAAACGAGCTCAGAACAGCGCTGCAGTTCGTAAAATAGAGTTTTGAACTTCAACTGGATATACAGAATCCGTTTTAAATCAGATTTATGTGAAACAAGAAACGTACGGAGCAAGTGAAGTATATTTTTCTAGTGAAAGAGAAAAATCGAGATTTTGTCGTGTAGATTGGAAGTTATGCACAAATCAATTTGGCTGAAAAACAGCGGCGTAATCATTTATCGACCGTAACGGATTATTGGATATAACTGCATATCGGTTTCGAATTTAGACTAGGTTATTTTGAGGCGTAGTGATAATTTAATTTTTAGAATTTTATGGTAATTTTTAATTAATTAAATAAGCAACTTTTTATGTGGAGTATTTTGCACCCTGTAATCAACATTTTGGGATTTCACAATATAAGTTAAACTACCGGTATTATTATATTTTTGGGATCGCGACATCTCACTGAACACGACTGTATTTTTATTTCAGTCTGCAACGCTCATACATGAATACATAGTAGTGTAGGTAACTTTATTTGAATGGTTAACTGGTCAAACGAACTCAAAATTCAACGAAACAAGTTTCATACGAAACCTTAGGAAGAGGTCTAGTGAAATGTCAAGGCCTCATATTTTTAGGATTTTTTCTGAAATTTTTAGGAATTAAAGCTCGGTGTTTTTCATCGATATTTTCTAAAGGATTTTCGCAAACGACCTCGGATTTCAACGAAATCTGTCCCATTGGATCCGGAATATGTTTTTATGTTAGGAATAGGTGTCTTTCTCTTGATTAAAGATCATATGTAGTGGTTTTAACGAAATTTCTCCATGACGAAGTTCATACATTATTATATTAATATAATCGATCCCATTTCTTTCCTATGTAGCTTTCCTTTTTCGTGTACGCTCAATAACCAACCAACCAAAGTAACCAACCGTGAGAAAAATTAAATAATTCTTTCCTCTTGCTGAAACCAGCTTGCACGCCAAACCATTAGTAGCTTGCACGCCAAACCATCGGTGTCTTGGAAGCCAAACAACAGATTTCCTTGCGTCCCACGTTTCCTTGAGACCCACGGACCTTCTCCTATTTAAACAAAGCTTTCTTCTCAGATTTTGGGGTTCTCCTCTCGCCACTCAAATTCTTGAAAACTCTCCACTTCAACGTAAATCACACAAGCCCCTCATTTAATATTAAATCAAAAACTACGATGTCTTTTCTCATCAGCAAAATGAAGATGAACCGCATACTCTTGGGAGGGATGAAGTAGCAGACACATGCGGTAGGGGGAAACACTGTGCTGTACATACGTGGAGCGGGGTTTGTGAGATGATGACGTGCACAGCAGGTATAACGTGGGAGTTGCGAGGTAAATGGCGGGGCATGGGGTGGTCCGGCAACATGGCAAGGCGCAGTTCGTGAGGGGGATGGGTGCTAGAAGGAGCCGGCTTTTGTGTTGAACTGGTAAAGCAAAGAGGAGAAAAAAAAAAGTGGGAAGGGAGGAGCGGTTGTCATGCTGAGGACGTGGAGACGGTGAAGTGGACGGATGGGAGAAAAAGAAATATGAAGGGGGTTGGCTAGCGTGGTGAGCCAGTGGCTTTTCGGTCATAGGAAAAAAAAAAGAAATTTATAATAGAAAACGTGAAGTGGGCGAAAGCCAGCAGGAGGGGGAACAATGCAAAGACACGTTGAGCCAGAATTGGATGAGCAAGTGACATCGGAATAGTATCGCCGAACGCTATACGGTAAAGCTGGTTTGGATCAAATTGAAAGCCACTGAAATGAATTGTTTCAACGACGAACGAATCAAGGTGAGTTAAACTCACTCAGTTCTCCCCTCTTATATTTTATATAAGTCGGGGTTTATAATTGTGTGCTATGGTTGTTTTGTTTGTTTGTTCGTTGTTGATTTTATATTCATATCTTGACTGGAACAGTTAAATTAAACGTTCGTTTAATTTAATTAATCGTTATTTATAACGATTGAATCCAAGTGAGGTAACTTACCTCAGTGGTTACGTTTATAACACTATAAACGTTATAATCAAATAGTTGAATGCTTGAACTGTTGTTATTATCCCGGTATTGACTGTTACTGTTATTATTGACCGTTATTATTAAACCGTTCATGTCATCTATTTAGATGGAAACCGAATATTGATTAGCCATTTTGAACTGAATAACGTTATCAATATGGTTATATTGTTTGTTATTGAATATGAAATTAGTTCATATTTCACGGTTTGGTACTACAGTAGTCATTTGCCTCTTTAGTACCGTCAATCAAAAGAAATGATTTGTCGAAATCAATGTTAAATGGGTTTCGAATGGTTTCAAAGATATGAATACATTTTTATATGAATTCAAACTACAATTTTTATGGTAAATTTGCCAATTTTATAATTGTATAATATAGAACAAAGGGAGATGCAAGATATTATTGAATAAATGGTTAAACGATATAATTTATCGTGTTGGTTATTTAAATATTGAAACGGTTTTATAAGGGCCTTACGGTCGTAAAAGAAGTTTGAATGAATTTCAAAACATCGGAATGGAATAATTAAATTATGGATATACGAGAATTTATAAAAGAGTTAAAGAGTAATATTTTTGTAATAAATGATCGTTTTAACAAACGGTGTTTTTAAACTATACAAAATGTGATTAAATAACATTTCGTGAATAAGATTTACAAATCGGCGGATTTGGGAATAAGTAGTGATTTAAACGAGATCTGGATTTATAAATGAGATTTGGGTTTATAAATGAGATTTGAATATATAAAGGGGGATATGAGTTTTTAAATAGAATCGAGGCTGGGAACATAAGCTAAGTTAAAGATCTGAAAAACGACAACGAAAATTAATTGTCGATAAAGAATTGAAAATGAGATTTTCAAAATGAAGTTAAAGAGGTGCAAATGAAAACGATTGATAAGTTGTCGTAATTAATTTACAAAAGATTTTGTAAATGGATATTTAAAGTTGGAAATGAAATCGAGTTAGTAAATGAAGTTAGTGGTCTGTAAATGTAACATTTATTGCAAATAAGATGAACTATTTTTAGATAAAAGTTTTTAAAGGATTATTGTATGTTTTAGGCAACGAATAAATGGTTGAGTATGAGTAAAGAGAACTAGATAAGTAAAAATGGATTTTGAAATGAAATCTGTAGCATTAATGGTCACAGATAATAAGTTGGATTGTTTGATAAATATCAACATGCGAATTTGGAAAGATAACGATATGATAACGGTATGAGACATTAATATAAGATTTATAAAGGGTTTGTTTTAAACAAATGAATTTGAATTGTTGAAATAATTTGTAATATCATAATAAAGAGATATTAAGGAATTTTCATAAGGATTCTATTTCTAATAGAATCGAAGCTTTGCCGAGATTTAAATCGGATTTTTCAAGAAGAAACGTGTGGTTAATAAACTTCTATTTATTCTGAAGATATGAATGTTGTTGGTCAAGGTCTGAGAGGTAAATAAAATACCCCAACTTGAACGACTTCATGATTATCCAAGAATGATATTAGTTTATAAACGAGAATAGTCGAGGAAAACATAAGTTATGATTTCCGTTAATGATATTATAAACTGTTTTCGAAAAGTTTATAAGATTGAATAAACTGAATCTGAAGGATATTCTTATTTTAAAATAAGAAGTAAAAACGATGTTTCAAATATTGGAAAAGTAAAGGATATAAACAACGGACGGTTCGTTAAAGAGGCTAAATGATACTGAGTATTGAATCAGTGAATCGATTTTCTTTTATGGATGAATGGTTGTTTTATTTGATAGTTAAATAACCGACTATCAAAATTGGCCCATGCGATTATTGGTACGGAAAGACCGGGATCGAATTTATATTCGAAAACCATTCCGTCCAGCAAATACGAATACGATGAAGATGCTGATTCGAGATGGAGCTATTGAAGACCGTGGATCTTCATAAGTGGAAGGATTACTTAAAATCTCTGACTTGCAACCAGAGATAAACTATGATTCGGTCGTGGTTGGAATCTACGGATTGCAAGGACTTCTCGCTACTGATTCTCAGGGTGATTCCTAGAATGCAGTAGGAGGGTACCTTCGGTTCATCCTGTTCCTGGGTGACTTGTATGGATGAATGTCTGACAGAGTATTTCCAGAAAAGGTCACGTACATTGATTTCTTCAACCATACCAAGAGTGGAAGCGGAGAAGGAAACTTCTTTAGCCAACACGTAATGTATTGTTGTGGACGTCAATTAGTGATTCTGATGGATCTGACAATGTGGCATTCGAAGTGAATGAGATGTGCTGATAAAGCGTAGCCTCAAGCCTCATCAACCGGGAGATGACAGAAATCGGGCAGGCAGCATGGCTATGTGGGTCGCTCCCATTAGGGTGTATAATCACCTATCTAGAGAAATTCCTTTTGTTCTTATTCTATCGATTCTGCCCATTCGGGAACGGTGGTTTGAGCCCAACCGTTGGTGATATACATTCGATACACTCAAGCGAAATGAGTGGTCGGTCATGTGAGGGTCGGGTTGCAAGACGTTCTTGTTGAACCCAGTGTATTCGCCTCTAGAGATACACTATCGGCAGGTGGTCCCATACCTTGTCAAGGTCGGAATCCAATCTCCAATAAGCGCCTGCGGTTTTGATTGTATACTATATATGTGGAGCGTGAGATGCAAGCGTTCCGCTAGATTTATATTTATTTGTGTTTAGACACTATTATAATATCAGACAAGATATTGGTTTCAAAAATGTTTTGGGTTATCGTAAGGTAAAAACCGTCCGTATTTATGTGTGGATTTGGTCTTACGATTACCTTTTTCTTTTGAAAAGATTTCAACTTTAAAATCAAGTTGTGTGATACCTTAATACTGTGCGAGTTTATCTCACTCTGGTTCACCAGACTGACCCGGTGTTTTGTAAATGCTCGGGTTAGACCGGGTTGTACAGGTTCAGGTTATCGACTGTTGTAAAGAGACAAGCTGGAAGAGTCCAGACATATGATATTAGATAGCTACTATTCCGCTGTGTTATATATGGGACAGATTTTTACAACTGTCCAGATGTTGATGTACTATGATATTGTAAGTATTTTTAAAAGCTCTCAATAAAGATTTATTTCTATATTATATTTTGTTCCGCTGCGATGTGAGACTCTGATTATGTGTTGTGGTATTGGTTCTTCTTCTTCTTCTATTCTTATATTTCTTTCTTCCTTATCTCACCCTCTAAATTCTTTCTAATAACTATCCAGTGGTTTCGGTGTTGGAGGATCGGCATGAGTTACGGTGAAGGTATTTATGTCGATTACCGGAGCTGAAATCTCTGGGTCGTTACACGTTGTAATATTTTGAATTGTAATTTTCTAACAAATGTGAGAAATTGATATTTCACTTCATAAATTGTAAGTTATGTACAAATTAAAATTTAGAATAGTCGCTATGGAAGTTAATATATTTTAAAAAAGGTATATATAGCCCATAGAAAAAAATATCACTTTTTGCATATGGACGAATTTGGACTCGAAACCACTTCCATTGAGTCCGAAATGTCGTTTGCGTGTTCGAAAACTATAAGCTATGATATATTTCGAGCTTGTGAAAATTTGGACTTTGGTTGGGTTTGGGTTTGTAACCTAGCCCACTCCATATAACCAAATCAGACCCTCTTCCTCTCATTCATCCCAAACACTTAAAAGAAAATGGAAATGGGGAAGGGAATGGGAAATAGAAATTCCTAAGCTAGGCTTTTCAATTTGGAGCTCAAATCAAGGGTAAATCAAGCATAGACACTAGTGTAAGCTTCTCCATATTCCTCTTCATATTCTCCAACTTGTTTTCTCTTCCATTTGTGATGTTTCCTATGACCTAATTCTTAGAAAAATCATTTATATGAGCTTAGGTTCAAGATTTGCAAGCTATATTAGAAGAGAGATCGTTCTATCTTATCATTAGATTAATTTCTTGTTTCTAAACAAGCTAAGGTGAGAACTTTTTAACCGGTTAAAGGCTAGTTAATGCTTGATAATAGTTGTGAACTCGATTGAGTTATATATTGTTGTATGGTTAATACTATGGGTTGATGATATGATTTAATGATGTTTGGTATGGGTTAATGACAAGTAGTATGAAAAAGATTTGATTTTAGGTGGAGTTTATGTAGTCACTTAAGTATGTGAGAAACCGAAACCGAAAGGGCTAGTTAGTTAACTATTTGCTAGTTAATTGTTTCAGTTGTGCATATGAATTGGTTAGGTAAGTATACACTTTCCGATTCGTTAGTTTTAGTTCCATCGAGTTGAAAATTGTGATTAGAATTGTCCACACAACCTAATTTATAAGCTACTAGTTGATTTGGCGATATTATGAGGCTCCGTTGCCGCCCCGGTAAAGTTCTAAGTCTTCACAAGTCGCTTGAATCATGTTTGATTGCCTTGGTTAGAAAATTTGTCCCTTTTTGAATTTATAATCAAGATCATTGCAAATCTCTTATATGAATGTTTGTGCATGTGCATTTGGGTGTTGTAAGTTGTTTCGGCAAGTCTTATAAGCCTCATATACATGTATATAACATCATAGGTCTTCGGGCATTTGTCGATATTGTTTTGAACATGTTTCCTAGGCTAATTGTGCTTTGGAACAAGATTCAGACGTCTGAATTGTTTAGTCAGACGTCTGAACTGCTCCAAATAATTATGGAATCAAGCAGAGAAATTTATACGTCTGAATTGTAATTCATACGTCTGGTCAAAAAAATCAGACGTCTGAAATGGCACTAAAATGAACTAAATCCTTGTTGTTTCAGGAAATTGCATATTCCGACCTCTGAATTTTTAATTCAGACGATTGAATTCTATTTTCGGGTTGTTGACACATGGAGACCATGGTCAACAGTTTAGGTCCATCCAAGCTCTTTCCCGGTCGAGTTTCGACCCATTTCGACTTCGTTTGTGACTTGTCAGTTTCACTAATTCGCATATTTCAGCAATCGGTTTTATTCGAAATCGTTTGATAAATCGTTTTCAACTTACCTTAAGCGATTTAAAATATGTGCAAACCAATTTTTCTTGGTTTAAAAAATAAAATGGTTAAATATGATATGGCATGAAAATGTATAAAATGAATTATGGATATGCTATGACTTGAGTATTTAATTCGATGACCAAATTAAACTCTCGCTTAAACCTTTTTACATAAGGTTGTAAATGGTGAAGACCAATGATTTAACCAAGGGAAATAATTTGATTTGAAATTGGATTTTGAGTTCGTTGTGAATGGTATCTTAAATAATACCGTTCTCGAACTCACTTATGAAAGTAAAAGATATTTTGAATGAGATTTAGAGAAGTTTTCTAGTTTATTTAATTAAATTGGAGTTGAACGGAATTCGAGTTAATAATAATCGAGATGAGCTTCGGTGAAGGAAGGCGTTTACTATTTATGGAATTTAAAAGGCCTTTCCGTTATTCCACTTATAGTATTAGTCCGATATGAAAAATTATATCGATTATAAATTATTCAAATTTCCATGAAGCTTCCATATTAAATGGAAGAGTATTTTGGGTTTATTGTGAACGATGTTTTTATATGACATTTGTTCTTTAACCCAAGTAAATACAAGATAAAAATCATTTAGTAATGATTTTAGAGATTGAAATTAATTAGAGTTTTAATAAATCTTTAATTAGATTTGGTATGAATAGATGGCAATCAAATTAACCAAAATACAAGAAGTGGTATAAACCAAATATACTTGGTTGTTGATATTGATCGTGATTGATTAATTGTTTGGATTGCGCTCGACCATTTTATGAGAAAAATATGCTTTTACATTTAGCATTGCGTTGGGTAGAAATTTTTGTATACTAACACCTTGAGAAACACTTCACGATTTGACTATGAGGTGTTTAGCGAGGTTGTTTGTTTCATTTAAAATTTAGTGAATGATTTTTGAAATGTGATTTTCTTAAATGAAAAGAAGTATTCGAGATGGAGTATCACCAGTTTTACTCCGTGTGATAGTTAAATCTTTAGTTGGATTTGAACGTGGAATGGTAATTAAATTTACCGATAACACAGTGGGCATTGGATATGGAGTACTACCAGTTTTGCTCCATGGGATGAATAGGTTGGGATTGGGATTAATAAAATAAATGGTTACTTCGGTAAGGCTCGATAATCCCGACTAGTTCTTAAACCTTAATTTGGTTTAAGTTGTGGAAAGATAAAATAAAATCTTTTGAGAATGATATCCAAAGGAAGAATAAAGAATAAGTTTAAAAGAGTTTCTCTTTGATAAAATTAATGGGAATCTTTCCCTAAAGACGCGAATATTTGAATAAAAGAATATTCTAGATTGGAATGAAATATGTGCTATTTTCATGTATTAATCACTTGATTATAAGATGCGCAAGTTATTCGGAAAGACCAGGTTTAACCCATTCTGAATAATTGTTACGACAATTAAAAGTCGAAGATATTGAAGGCGGTGGTTGAAGACCGACGATCTTCACATCGAATGGATTACTAGTGATGCCCTGAATTTGGGTAGCTCTCATAAAGGGGTTATAGTGGTAGTTTTCTGGACGTACTTGTTGATTGTTTGAATATGCAAGGGCCTCTCTCCTGTATTGGACATATGTGATGAGGAATAAGATGCCTCTGGTTTCGTTCAGACCCAGAACGGACTTGCAAATGGATATTATGTCTGACATTGTATTACTTTATGTTGTATTCGTTGATCTCTGCTAAATATATATATGTTTGGTGGCGGATAATTTATTCTCTTGCTTAACACCCTTCTCTGAGAATATGAGCTTAGAGGTTACATACTGGCAGAAATCAATGGTATGGTATGGATTGACAATGTGACATGCTGAGATGCATGTATCAAGGCTTTTGTTGAAAAGCAGAGCCTTATGGTTGATGATCAAATCACAGCTTTAAGTAGCGCAGCTTTGTGTAGCGTTAATTCGTAAGCCTCACACACCGGTATGATGGTAAACTGATGGTTAGATCAGTATACTTTTGAGACCAGAATAGACGATAATTTTTAGGGTTGTCATGGATTCGGTCGACCGAGATAAGCTAGGTGCGGTCGCTCTACACTAGTAGGGATAAGGCTTATACCTAATTCCTAGATGGATAGAGTAAGCGGTGTTTTCCAAAAGCCCTAGATGTAAGCCGCGGTGATACTTGTTTCCTAGATATAGTGCGGACGTGCATTACGATGTTTTCCAAAAGCCCTGGACGTAAGCCATGGAGTATTGTACTACGGGATCGATCTTTCGAACCAGTAGCCATCATGATGGAAATCCAACTTTCCAATACAAGCTTTTCGATTTTTGTTGTATACCTATATATATATATATATATATATATATATGGTGACATAATAGGATGTGGTATTATGCCATCTAGGATTGATACATTTACTTTCGAAGTTGATTTATACACTATGCACTTGTAGTAATAAAAGATGAATTTCGCGTATCAAGCATATTTGGCTATTATAAGGTAAAAATCTATCCTCCGGCTTGCGTTGCATTGTGTGATGGGACCTGAGTCTTATAATAGCTTCATTGTTCTTTTATTTAGCATTGCTAGTTTTGTTTTGTGGTATTCATGGGAGGAAACCCGTTCCGTGTCATACGACGTGGTCTCGCGATTTGCCTAACATTAAAATGAAGTTAAATAACTATTTTTAGTTCTCACACCAGTCTCATGACTAACCTAGAGTTTATTGTTTTTCGACTAAACTCTGGGTGCCTATAATTTCCACATGGGCAGCTAGTAGTTTAGGTTTTGCAGATATTCTATTTTATAGGATCCTGGATTACGGCTAAAGCTATGATCTGGATTATTTTGCAGTCTTTCACTTATTATATTCATGTATTATATTTTTGCTGTGTATTAATTATTCGTACTCTAATATTTTGTACTCTGATGTAAAATTGTTGTAATAAGCAATGAAATGTTCTGTTGTATTCTGTTCTGTTCTGATGTGTTGTATTTCCATAACAATTCGAGAATTTCTGACTTTTGGGTCGGTCCTGTGTGGTTTATGGTCGATTCGAAGGGTGGCGATTTTTGGGTTGCCACATAGTTATGACTATTGTATTGCTTATGGAAACTTTTAATGATGAGTTTATTGACGTACCTATGGAATAATTATACCTTGACAGTCTGTGTTTGAATTCTGTGGATTTTTAATAAAATGGTACATCATATTTTGGTATTGTACTTTCTCGTTCCGCTATTTGAGATTTCCATAACGCAATGTCTATATATTATTATATGCAAATGTAATTCCTTACAGAAACTAACAACACGTTTAGAGTTGTAACGCCTCGGAATTTCGGACCAGTCAAAATTGCCGAAAATCCTTCCATTCATAACAAACAATAACAGTTACCATTTTATTTGATAAATATACAACATCACTAAATGCTCTAGATAAAATTTTAATAAATACCACATATCTAATTAACTTCTTGTGCTTAAATATGAATTAAACACAACTACCGTAAATCTGCCATTGTGCAACTCTAATGAGGTGGACATCGATATTCATTCCTGCACACTTGATAAACACGTTAGCATAGCTTAAATGAAAGATGCATTATTACAAGATGAAATGGCAAATACTAAATAGAAAATATTTTTATTAAAATAGCAGTTGCATCACTACCCCTTTGTGACTGTCTACGTACCTTTATCTAATTGGGTAAGCAATTAGATACAGGATCAAGCCAACTTAGTTCTTCTTTACTCAAAACGTTTAAAATCAATATTTACTTCCAAAATACTCTTAACATCAAATAGGGGTAAAATATTTTTGTAAATACTCATTTTGAAAGACATATATATCTCTCTTGTAAAACTTCCTTTTGAAAGATAAACATCTTTTATTTTAAATACTACTCATCTTCTTTATGCAAAAACTTCTTCATAAACAAATCTCAAACCACCTTTATATTTCTCCAATATATGTTTGAAAAGATCTTCAAAGATTGAACTCAAATAGTTAAGTTCAACACCATTCATTACCTTGTTAAAACAAAAACACACCCAATTTATACCTTGTTTAAAACACTAATCATACTTCGTTTAATCACATACTATTCATGCCTCGATTGAACAATATTAATACCTCGTTTAAAACATTAATCACACTTCGTTTAATCACATACTATTCATGCCTCGATTAAACAGTATTCATACCTTGTTTACACACTAATCATACCTCGTTTAAACACTAATCATACCTCGTTTGAACACTAATCATACCTCGTTTAAACACTGATCATAAATGTCCTTAATCATCAATTGTATATGTTGATTGTTTGTCAAAGCAAAGATCATAGCTAATAAAGTATGATGAAGTCACGTGCAACACTAAATTAAAACACAAGCATAAGAAATTAGTAATCGTTTAGATAATGAGTATACTCACAGTACTTCGTGCTAACTTCATGCCAAAGCCTCGTAGAACATAAATATAATTCTTACCAATACCTCAGCATGCAAACTTCTTCCTCGAATCATCACAAAGCTTACAACAACTTAATAATTGCTCTCGGGTTTAACATATTTTGACCCTCTTTCACATTGAATTAGCATATCAGTTTGGAAGATATGACCGAACTAAGTAGGAGGATTTTCTTGATACATAAGAAGTTAGCTCCCTCTCTTTGAAAATGAACTCCATATATATAAGTGAAGCGTAGCTTCTTTGAGAAGCCACTAAGAATAGGCTTATGAGAGAAGCCACTAATACTTACGTTTCTAAGAGAAGCCACTAAGGTTGACTAGACTTCTAATAGAAGTCACTAATACTTAGCCTTGTAAAGATGGAATGAATAAGAGAAGAGTAGGTGCCTTTATATAGCTATGTTTAAGGGGCATTTATGTCATTAACTTAGGGACAAATGTCATGTTCCTACCATTACTTAATATGTAAGTATACATGTGATAAAGCTTCCTTAAGAAGCCATAAGCTTAAGGAAGAAAAAACCAAATTTTCCTTCTTACACATATTATCCTCTTTATCTTCTTTGAGAAGTCACCAAGAATTGGCTTGCAAGAGAAGCTACTAAGAATATACAAGGCTTCCAAGAGAAGCAACAAATAATTGGCTTTCAATAGAAGCCACTAAGAATATGACAAGCCATCAACACTTAGGCTTCTAGTAGAAGCCACTAAGATTTATCTTCTAAGAGAAGCCACTAAACTCCCATCTTTCTTCTTTCTTAAGACGCTTGCCCTTCATCTACAATGCATACCTTAGGATGATAACACATACCCTCTTAGTTTTTTTTAAGGTATACTAGAACTTTTGCACCTAAGCCGCATATGTGTCACAATTTCATCATGAAATGTCAAATCAAATGTCACATCAAACCTTTATTATTATGACATGTCAAATCAAATGTCAAGTCAAATGTTTATTAATTTACTTCCTAACACATTGTTACATTAGTTAATCCGTGTGTATACTAAAAACAGTTATTACAGCGTTCCTTTCGTGCTGTGAAAAGTTCTGGGTAGTTTATAAGAATCAAAATAGATATTGTCGCGTTTCTGGAATGCTATGAAAGCTTCTGGGCTCGTTAAAATGCTTTATAAATAATTCAGAGAAAGACAACGTTTCTGAAATGCTATGGAAAGAAGTGAACATTTTCATCCTGTATATAGTATTTTCCAAGGCTAGTTTGGTAATTTAGTTTTGGACATTTGTCCTTCATCATTCATGCAAACCATAAGATGATGACACATGCCTACTTAGGTGTCCTAAGATGTTTCTACTCATGGACACCTAAGAGGGTTATGTGTCCTTATCTTTTTTTTCCTTTTTCTTTTAGCTTACATGATAAGCTTCTTATTTTAGATTTATATTTTTTAGCTTACATGGTAAGCTTATCATTTTAAATTTATATCTCTTAGCTTACATGATAAGCTTCTCATTTTAAATTTATACATATTAGCTTACATGCTAAGCTTCTCATTTTAAAATTATGTCTTTAAGCTTACATGATAAGCTTCTTATTTTAAATTTATTTTCCCTTACATGAATACATATATTAATAACAACCATGCTTTAGGATGTAGACACATGTCTACTTATGTGTCTTTAGAATTTTCTACACATGAACACCTAATATGGTTATGCGTCATTACATTATTTACTTACAAGACATGTGTTCCATTTTTTTTGGTGACACATGTCCCTATCATGTTAATTCATTTTTCATTTTCTAGAACATGTACATATATATCATTTGTATCTTCTATGATATGTATATACACATATGTATTCATCTATTGTTTCTATATGCACACAATATTCCAACAACTTTTAATAAGCAAAACTTTGTTTATCGACAAAACTGTTTTCGGTCACACTATCGATATTTCTTCAAACTACTTATCTTCATAAACAAAAATTCAACATATTTTCTTCTCTTTAATTATTATTTATAAAGGAATTTAATCAAGGTTATAAAACCATTTAATCCAAGTTTTAAATATTTAAATAACCTCGGTGTTTATATATTTACTGCCCGAAGTTTCAGGTTGTTACATTCTTTCCCCCTTAAAAGGAATTTCGTCCCCAAAATTCTATGCACTACTTAATCAAAAGAAAACCAAATATTCCATGAAAGAAACTCTATACATCCAGGAAATTTTCTTGCAATTATACTTTCAAGTTAATTTCATAAATTGAAATCGTACCTGGATATTTTATGATTCGATCCTTTTAACATTATGTCACTCCTGCAAGTTGTTACTGGATCAGGCATGCCATAGCTTCTTTTTATGCCCAAATTCAGGATCATGTTCTTTGCCATCCACATCGATACCCAATCTCCTTCTCTTCTTTTGTAGTACCCATTGAAATGTACCAAAGATTCATCGTACTTTGGCTCATATGACTCATCATCATCAAGTAATGTTGTATTCTCGGTACCCATCGAAATGTACCAGAGAGTAATAAAATAGACATCTCAAATAATATCTTTATATTCATCAAAGTCAACTCATCAATTATGTTGTACTCTTCTTATTGCAGTACCCATCAAAATGTACCAGAGAGTAATATTTCAAATATAGACACTAATCAATATTTTTAATTAAAAGGAATCTTTTGTCAAAAGTAGGATCATATTCATCAAAGTGGATCCACGCCACCCCCTCAATTTAGGCTATTCTATTGCGGCCGGCATCCCCTCACTAAGTAGGGATGTACTCTACTCAGCTCTATACCAACATAGAGTAATAGTTGCACTACCCAAGATCTATTGTCTTATGTCAGCATCCCCTCACTAAATAGGGATGTACTCTACTCAGCTTTATATCAACATAGAGTAATAGTGCACTACCCAAGATCTATTGTTTTATACCGTAAATCGAAGGTATCCATCATTGATGAAATAATCAATAAAATCTTCCACAAGTTTGAACAAAGTATTCTCACTAAACACTTTTATACTTTGTAATTATTACTCCCACACGGATACCTGTTTTCTTTTGGGAAATCCACACTCCCATCTTCGAAAATCATCTCAAGTATAAACCCCCCCCCCCTTTCCTTTCCACATCAATCTTTTCATATTAATCGATGTGTCTCAAAATCTTATATTCACATTGAATGTTGTCAAACCCCCCCCCCCTTTCAAACACATAGTCAGTTTGCAATAATGGTTTGAAATAGCAAACTGTCAAAATTTAATCTAGCTTCCCAATAAGTTAACTTCGACCAAACCTAATCAAAAGTTATGGCCGAATTGCTGATAGATCTTTTAGCAGCTTTAAGCTAACATCATCAATGTTAAACAATTCCAATATCACATTATATAATAATATAAATATTTAAAGATATTTTCTCACCTCGGTTTTGCAAGAAGTATTCAATTTACTCCTCTTGGTCTTCTTCAATTTTATTTGCCCGAGCTCATTTAATTCATTACTCGATAAGTTGCCATACCACATTCCTCTTAAGCCACTCTATTGAATCCATTCGAGCTGCAACATTCCTTCCTTTACAAGCCACTTCATTCATTCCTTTATGCAATTACAAATTCGTTATACCTCTTTATCTGGTGCTTGCAAATGAATCAACACATTATTATTATTAGTATAAACACTAAACAAAAGTTAAACACACAAAATAAATATTACTCATAACCCTAGTCAGAGGAATGGTGCCTTACCCTATCCAGTTATATTTATCAAATCAAGGTAACCTCAATTTAAAATTTCAAAAATGATTTTCTAATCTAATATGAAATTTTATTTCGGCACCTAACCTAAGCTCTGATACCACTTTGTAACGCCCCGGAATTTCGGACCAATCAAAATTGCCGAAAATCCTTTCATTCATAACAAACAATAACAGTTACCATTTTATTTGATAAATATACAACATCACTAAATGCTCTAGATAAAATTTTAATAAATACCACTTATCTAATTAACTGCTTGTGCTTAAATATGAATTAAACACAACCACCGTAAATCTTCCGTTGTGCAACTCTAGTGAGATGGACATCGATATTCATTCCTGCACACTTGATAAACAAGTTAGCATAGCTTAACTGAAAGATGCATTATTACAAGATGAAATGGAAAATACTAAATAGAAAATATTTTTATTAAAATAGCAGATGCATCACTACCCCCTTGTGACTGCCTACGTACCTTTATCTAATTGGGTAAGCAATTAGATACAGGGTCAAGCCAACATAGTTCTTCTTTACTCAAAACGTTTAAAATCAATATTTACTTCCAAAATACTCTTTACATAAAATAGGGGTAAAATATTTTTGTAAATACTCATTTTGAAAGACATCTATATATCTCTTATAAAACTTCCTTTTGAAAGATAAACATCTTTTATTTTAAATACTACTCGTCTTCTTTATGAAAAAACTTCTTCATAAACAAATCTCAAACCACCTTTATATTTCTCTAATATATGTTTGAAAAGATCTTCAAAGATTGAACTCAAATAGTTAAGTTCAACACCATTCATTACCTCGTTAAAACAAAAACACACCCAATTTATACCTTGTTTAAAACATTAATCATACTTCGTTTAATCATGTACTATTCATGCCTCGATTGAACAGTATTAATACCTCGTTTAAAACACTAATCATACTTCGTTTAATCACGTACTATTCATGCCTCGATTAAACAGTATTCATACCTCGTTTACACACTATTTATACCTCATTTAAACACTAATCATACCTCGTTTGAACACTAATCATACCTCGTTTAAACACTAATCATAAATGTCCTTAATCATCAATCATGTATGTTGATTGCTTGTCAAAGCAAAGATCACAACTAATAAAGTATGATGAAGTCACGTGCAACATTAAATTAAAACACAAGCATAAGAAATTAGTAATCGTTTAGATAATGAGTATACTCACAGTACTTCGTGCTAACTTCATGCCAAAGCCTCGTAGAACATAAATATAATTCTTACCAATACCTCAGCATGCAAACTTCTTCCTCGAATCATCACAAAGCTTACAACAACTCAATAATTGCTCTCGGGTTTAACATATTTTGACCCTCTTTCACATTAATTAGCATATCAGTTTGGAAGATATGACCGAACTAAGTAGGAGGATTTTCTTAATACATAAGAAGTTATCTCCCTCTCTTTGCAAATGAACTCCATATATATAAGTGAAGCGAAGCTTCTTTGAGAAGCCACTAAGAGTAGGCTTATGAGAGAAGCCACTAATACTTACGTTTCTAAGAGAAGCCACTAAGGTTGACTAGACTTCTAATAGAAGTCACTAATACTTAGCCTTGTAAAGATGGAATGAATATGAGAAGAGTAGGTGCCTTTATATAGCCATGTTTAAGGGGAATTTATGTCATTAACTTAGGGACAAATGTCATGTTCCTACCATTACTTAATATGTAAGTATACATGTGATAAAGCTTCCTTAAGAAGCCATAAGCTTAAGGAAGAAAAAAACAAATTGTCTTCTTACACATATTATCCTCTTTATCTTCTTTGAGAAGTCACCAAGAATTGGCTTGCAAGAGAAGCTACTAAGAATATACAAGGCTTCCAAGAGAAGCAACAAATAATTGGCTTTCAATAGAAGCCACTAATAATATGACAAGCCATCAACACTTAGGCTTCTAGTAGAAGCCACTAAGATTTATCTTCTAAGAGAAGCCACTAAACTCCCATCTTTCTTCTTTCTTAAGACGCTTGCCCTTCATCTACAATGCATACCTTAGTGTTATCCATCTGATCGATCCAAATGAATATGGGTCGGTTTTAAGCATTTTTGAAGAAGGGGTCGGTTCTGTCATTGATAAAAGGGGGGCGGTCGTAGCACAAGAGTCCTGGTCGTCCCAAAGCTGGTCGCTTTCAGGCCGCTTCGAACACGAAGTTGTTTCGATCGTGCCAAAGAACTAAAAGCTTCTGGTCGTTCCGGAGGCCAATGATTACCGATCGCTCCAAATATTCAAGATAGTTGGTCGCTCTAAACATACCAAAGCTCTTGATCATCCCAAAAGCACAGAAGATTCTCGGTCGCATCAGAATATATAAAGAAAGTTGGTCTCTCTAGCGCTGGTCGCTCCAGAAGCCAAAGGCTCCTGGTCGCTCCAGACTACTAAAGAGATTTGGTCGATCCAAGATACTGAAGAGTTCCTGGTCGCACCAGAGTGCAGAAGATCTCTGGTCGCTCCAAATATACAAGGTATCCGGTCGTTTACTAGCTCTTGATCGCGCCAACAAGCTTCAAGGCTTTCTGGTCCGCTCCACATTCTAGCCTCCTGGTCGGTCCGCTCCACATTCTAGACTCCTGGTCGGTCCGCTCCGCATTCTAGCCTCCTGGTCAGTCCGCTCCGCATTCTGGCTTCCTGGTCAGCCAAAGCACTAGGAACGACCTGTGATGGCGTGACAGCTGGAGACAACTGGTGACAACTGGCAGTGGCATTTCTGTAAATACCGAAAAAACCGACCAAACCCCTGCATACAAGATTTCATCCATTTCTCCGCCTATAAATAGGACCCTACCTCCATCATTCGGAGGGGACTTTTGGGGGGAAGAACGAGGAGGTGCTGTCCAATTGCTTTCGGGATTTCTCCAAGCATTTCTACATCTCTTCTCTATCAAATCTATGGAGCTTTGGAGCATGTGGAGCATAGTTTTCATGGAGGAACGAGCATAAGCATTCTATGCACTTCTTCATCTCTTCTTGATCATCTAAGGAGCTTTCATCGGCTTTCATGGAGGGATTAGCATAAAATACTTCAAGCTTTTATCCGTTCTTTCAATTGGTTGTAAGCGCAAATGCATGTCAAAGAAGCTTGTATGAATGCATAATGGAACAAATATTGTAATCTTGTGGCTACTAATGAAATCCAATCTTCAAAGTGGACGTAGGCTCGAATAAGAGTCGAACCACTATAAAATTCTTGTCTTCTTTCTTTATTTTGGTATTTTGATGCTTTTGAATGTTAGATATGGCCTCACACAACTCTAATGGTTTTCTAACGCCCCGCCTCTGAACAGGTGACGTGCTTTCTAAGCATCTCGCCTCCGATTAGATAACGTGTTTAGAGATCCCATTTTGGTTGTTATACCAATTTTCGGTATCAACAATTAGGCGCCCACCGTGGGGCCAGATCTACTTTCTGGCATCAAGTATACTGCGAAGATCTTGAGATCTTGAAGCTAAGCCTTAAAATAGCTCGCTCCAGTTTGCGATTTGGACCTTCTGACGGATTTTCTGCAAAGTTCAAATTGCTTTCTGAAATAATGCCGCCAAAAGCAAATAAGGAAGCTAGAATTAGAATCTCTAACGGAGAAAATCGGGATGAAACCCCCGTGGCTAACCGATTTGAAGTGGGAGAGACATCTAATGGTGGTGTGAATGTCACAAGAGGCGAGCTTGATCAGGTTGTCGCTGGATTGACGCAACAGCTGGAGATAGCTAACAAAGCCATGTTGACAAAACTTGATTCTCTCTTTGCTCTTCAGGCCGCTACGGCAAAGGTGGCTTCTAAGCCCATTCGTGCAGAGGATGCTGGTTCTTCTTCTTCTAGTCCAAATCGGGAAAAATCTTTTCAAGAAATCTCCGATCCAGATAAGGGAAAGCATGAGGTTTCGAAGCAAGTTGATCGGAACCGCACTGCAGGGATCACTTCTCATCAAGCGGCCAATTCTGCCAAAGGGGCACTTTCCAACCAAGAAAGACCAGGGCCCCTAAATCTCAACCGCGATGGTTTGCTCAGGCAAGCCTCCAGTCAAGACAAAGGTGTCCGCCCCGCAGATAGCCTCCTTGAGAAGGAACGCCTCAAGAAAATGGTCCAACAGCTTATGAAGGAAAGCCAATCTCGAAACGATAGTGAGGCTGAACGGGAATTCGCACCGTCCAAAACCCCCCTCACTGAAAGGATTAAAAAGACAACTTTCCCACGCAAATTCAAACCTCCTTCAATCCAAGCTTATAACGGGACAGGCAACCCCAACGTGTTCTTGTTTCGATATGATCAGCACATGGATGGGGCACAAGCAACTGACGAACTTAAGTGCTTGTACTTCCCGGTGTATTTGGAAGGGGTTGCGTCATTATGGTTCACAAGGTTGCCTCCCCGATCTATTGATGACTTTGCCACATTGGCAAGATGCTTCTGAGACCAGTTCCGCCTCCAAACAACAAAGGTCAGAGATATCATGTCCCTCAACGAACTAGACCAAGCTCCTGGTGAAACGATAAGGTCTTTCTTGAATCGTTTTAATGCTGCTGCTGCAGAAGTAGGGACCCAAGAGCCAAGGCTAATTCTAATGGCCTTAAAGGGGGGCATTGATAAGCTGTCTGAATTCGGAAGGTGGCTAAAAAGAAAGAAACCTTAGACGCTAGAAAATTTTTATGACAAAGCCGAGGAATACATGTGTCTTGAAGACGATCCTATCTATTCCGTTGGCAATGTCAAAGCTAAGGTGGTCCCGGAAAGGAAGGAACCTCCCAAAAAGAATAGTCAAGAAAATTTTGGGGACGGTCAAAAGAGAGGAAGCAGTAATGATGCTAGAAATGATAAGGATTCCAAGAAACGACGTTTCTTCAAGCCAACGGATTTTACTCCGTTGAATGATACAATCGAGCACATATATATGGAAACAAAAGATGCAGAGGGCTATCCGAGCCCGAAGCCAGTAAAGGTGTCCGAAGAAGCTGCAAACTCAGGGAGGTTCTGTCGATTTCACAATCGATCGGGACACGACACTAATGAATGTCGACACCTGAAAAAATTGATTGAAGAATTGATAAGGCAAAATCGTCTCCAGGAGTATGTAAAGCATTCATCAGATACCGAGCCTGCCCAGGGGCAGCAGGTCCATCCAAGTCAAGACAGAAGAACACCTGCGAATATTCCTCGACCTGTTATCAATATAATCAGTGGTGGACCTCACCCTACAGGGGATACTTGGGAGGATATGATCAGGTATACTAATGAACCAAGAAGCATTCTAAAAGGAGACAGTTTTGAGGTTTGCAATAATTCTCTTCGTCGAAAAATGCCTAAAACGTCCTGCGAAGATGTTATCTTCCGGGATCGGGATTCCGACGGAATATTGGTTCCAACTGTTGACCCAATGGTGATCACCATTGGCTTGGGTCCAGCAATAGTAAAGAAGGTGTTGATTGATAACGGAGCATCCGTGAACATCCTGTTTTACAGTACTTTCTCTAAAATGGGTCTATCCATGGACAATGTGCGAGCTAGCAAAGACAAAATACACGGGTTCACTGCCATACCAACTCAGCCAATAGGTGTGATTGATCTCCTTGTAGAACTAGGAGAGGGAGAGAGGCAAGTCTCCATGATACAATCTTTCGTTATAATTGACTCACCTTCAGGGTACAATGCATTCTTGGGAAGGCCAGAACTTGCCGACTTCAGGATAGCTCTTGCTCCTTGGTGCTTGATGATGAAGTTCCCGACCGCAAATGGGGTGGGAGTTATCAAAGGGGATCCTCAGGAATCAAGAGAATGCTATATGGCAGAGCTGATTGAAGCTCGGAAATACGAAATCCGAAAGGATGCGGAGACTCCTCTCTACATCCATGAAGCTCCTTTATAGCAATTAATGACCATCCCCTGCGCTGGAACATATAACGACACGCAGGAAGATATGGACCCACGAAAAATCAGTGCAGGGGATGAAAAGGTAGCACCAGCTGAAGCTACCATTTCCATAGAGATCCATGATAGTGATACAGATAAGCTAATAAAGATAGGCTCCCAATTGGACCCTATGCTGCAAAAGGACTTGATTAGTTTTCTGAAAGCAAATTTGGATGTTTTCGCTTGGAATCACTCAGATATGTGCGGGATACCTCCAGATGTAATAGTGCATAAGCTGAATATTGACCCCAACGTGCGCCCGGTGAAGCAGATAAGACGGATACAGGGCCCGGAAAGGTCTGAAGCTTTGAAAGATGAAGTGGATAGGCTATTGACGAATAATTTCATTCGAGAATCCACCTATCCTAATTGGGTGTCCAATCCGGTCCTTGTGAAAAAATCAAACGGCAAATGGCGAGTGTGTGTTGATTATTCTGACTTAAATAAGGCTTGCCCAAAAGATAGTTTCCCCCTACCTCGAATTGATCAACTTGTTGATGCAACGGCGGGGCATGAACTATTGTCTTTCATGGATGCATATTCTGGATACAATCAGATTATGATGCACGAGCCAGACCAGGATAGTACCAGTTTCATAACTGATCGTGGTTTATATTGTTACAAGGTAATGCCGTTTGGTTTGAAAAATGCAGGTGCCACCTACCAACGCTTGGTGAACGCGATGTTCAAAACTCAAATTGGAAAGACTATGGAGGTTTATGTTGACGACATGCTGGTAAAATCCAAAGAAGCAAAGAATCATATAGAGGATCTTGATGAAATGTTCCAAATCCTAAGGAGATACGGCATGAAGCTCAATCCGCTTAAGTGCTCGTTCGGCGTAGCATCAGGAAAGTTTCTTGGTTTCATGGTAAATGCTCGGGGCATTGAAGCAAACCCAGCACAAGTGATTGCTTTACGGGAAATGCAAGCTCCACGGACTAAGAAAGAACTCCAATGCTTAAACGGCAAGGTAGCAGTATTAAGCCGCTTCATCTCAAGGGCAACGGACAGGTGCATTCCCCTATTTGATGCATTAAAAAAGGAAAAGAAAAGCTTCCAGTGGACTCCTGAATGCCAGCAAGCATTTGAAGATCTCATCAAGCACATGGAATCCCCTCCGATGCTATCGAAGCCTAGGGATGGAGAAAGCTTGCTCTTGTACCTTGCAGTGTCATCCCATGCATTGAGCGCAGCACTCGTTAGGGAGGAAGACAAAGTGCAATGGCCAGTATACTACATCAGCAAAAGGTTTACCGGGGCGGAGATGAATTATCCAAGGATAGAAAAGCTTGCATATGCCTTGCTCATTGCATCACAAAAGTTCAGACCCTATTTCCAATCCCACTCTATTAAAGTCCTTACCGACCAACCCTTAAAACAGATGTTGTTCCGTCCAGAAACTTCAGGGAGACTCCTGAAATGGAATATTGAACTCAACCAATATGATATCACTTATTATCCTAGAAAAGCAATAAATGGGCAAGCTCTGGCCGACTTTATCGCTGAATTCACTGACAGGGGAGAGGAAATGGGGGAAACTAACGAATTGGCCGTTAGGTGGAAACTTTTTGTCGATGGCGCTAAGAATGAATATTGTGCTGGGGCAGGGATAGTATTCAAAACCCCAGAAGGACGATATGTATGTTGTGCTCTGCGATTTGAATTTCCCATCACCAACAACGAGGCCGAATATGAAGCTTTACTTGGAGGATTGCGGGTTGCAAAAGAACTAAGCTTGAAAAGTCTACTAATATTCAGTGATTCACAGCTAATGGTCTCTCAAATCAAAGGTGAATTTCAGACTAAGATGGGAAGGCTTCTGACATATCTGCTTAAAGCCAAAGAACTTCTCGACAACTTGGAATATTATTCTATCTCTCATATTCCCCGTAGAGAAAATTGGAAGGCAGATTCCTTATCAAAGCTGGCTAGCACCGGAGATCCTCAAATCTTCGGTCTAGTTCCTGTGGAAGTATTATCTAGTTCCAGCATTGAGGAATCCGATATAGATTGGGTTATGGAAGCAACCAACGAGCCCGACTCGTGGATGACTCCTATAAAAAACTATATACTTCACGGAACACTTCCTGAGAAACCAAAGGATCGCAGAAAACTGCTCCGAAAGTCTCGCCTATATCTCGTCCAAGACGGTCATTTATACAGGAGAGGATATTCAACGCCATTACTACGGTGTGTGACAAAGGAAGAATCTAAAGCGATTTTGGCGGAGCTACATGAAGGAGATTGCGGAGGTCATATTGGTGGATAGACTCTTGCCAAAAAGGTCCTTCGATATGGTTATTTTTGGCCCGATGTGAACTTCGACTCAATGACATTCACTAAGAAATGCGACCGGTGCCAGAAATTTGCAAAAATTCCAAGAGCTTCGTCAACTGAGTTAACACAGATGTTGAGTCCTTGGCCATTCGCTGTCTGGGGCATAGACTTGATTGGAGCACTACCTACCGCAAAATCAAGCTTCAAATATGCTATAGTGGTCGTGGATTACTTTACCAAATGGGCTGAAGCTGAACCATTGGCAACTATCACATCGAAGAAGGTAATCAGCTTTGTGTTGAAAAATATCATATGCAGGTTTGGGGTCCCGCAGAAAATTATCACCGACAATGGCACACAATTCGAAAGTGATGAATTCAAGGATTTCTGCAACAAATATCATATTCAGAAAAGCTTTGTAGCAGTTGCCCACCCGCAGGCCAACGGGCAAGTTGAGGCAGTCAACAAAATCCTGAAATCCACCATCAAAAAGCGTCTCGAGAAAGCTAAGGGCAACTGGATTGAAGAATTGCCACTCGCCCTATGGGCTTATCGTACGACTCATAAAACTGCAACTGGGCATACTCCGTTCTCCTTGGCATACGGTTCAGAAGCAATGATACCTGTGGAGTTAGAGGTTCCAACTCACCGCAGAATTCATTTTAACCAAGAGGAGAATGAAAAGTTGCAACTTGAGGCTCTTGATTTACTCGAGGAGAAAAGGACCGAATCAGAACTTAGAATGGTCGCCCAGCAGAGAAGAATTGCTCGACACTTCAATCAAAAGGTCAGGCATAGAACATTCGAAATGGGGACCTGGTGTTAAAGAAAATCATGACCGCAACAGGAGTCTTTGGTCCCAATTGGGAAGGTCCATTTGTCATCGACCAAAAACTCCTCGACGGTACCTTTAAGCTCAAAACTATAGATGGAGTAGAACTCCCAAGGGCCTGGAACAGTGATCACCTTCGTCGCTATTTCAAATGATTCTCTAACTCATGTACTTTTGTATTTTTCTATGAATATAGTAAATACTTTGTATGAAATTACATGAATATAAATCCAGCAGCACTTCTGACTCTGTCAAAGCTTCATATTCGCATGCCTTTGATCATATATCCAAAAGATGCACAGCTATGGTTACAGGACACAATACCTCCGTCATCCTGTTTTTCGGCATAAAACTCGCCATAACTTTACTGAAGAAGTATGGTCCAAAAGCAGGCGCAATTTTAACCCAAACCCTCTCCGAGGATTCTCAGTCGAATAATAAACCGAGTCTTCTCCAGGGGTGCTCGGTCAAATAACCCAAAGTCAGACAAAATCTGATCGCGTTATAACCGAGTTTCTTAACCCAAACCCTCTCCGAGGATTCTCAGTCGAATAATAAACTGAGTCTTCTCCAGGGGGGCTCGGTCAAATAACCCAAAGTCAGACAAAATCTGATCGCGTTATAACCGAGTTTCTTAACCCAAACCCTCTCCGAGGATTCTCAGTCGAATAATAAACTGAGTCTTCTCCAGGGGTGCTCGGTCAAATAACCCAAAGTCAGACAAAATCTGATCGCGTTATAACCGAGTTTCTTAACCCAAACCCTCTCCGAGGATTCTCAGTCGAATAATAAACTGAGTCTTCTCCAGGGGTGCTCGGTCAAATAACCCAAAGTCAGACAAAATCTGATCACGTTATAACCGAGTTTCTTAACCCAAACCCTCTCCGAGGATTCTCAGTCGAATAATAAACTGAGTCTTCTCCAGGGGTGCTCGGTCAAATAACCCAAAGTCAGACAAAATCTGATCGCGTTATAACCGAGTTTCTTAACCCAAACCCTCTCCGAGGATTCTCAGTCGAATAATAAACTGAGTCTTCTCCAGGGGTGCTCGGTCAAATAACCCAAAGTCAGACAAAATCTGATCGCGTTATAACCGAGTTTCTTAACCCAAACCCTCTCCGAAATAAACTGAGTCTTCTCCAGGGGTGCTCGGTCAAATAACCCAAAGTCAGACAAAATCTGATCGCGTTATAACCGAGTTTCTTAACCCAAACCCTCTCCGAGGATTTTCAGTCAAGTAATAAACTGAGTCTTCTCCAGGAGTGCTCAGTCAATAAATCAAAGTCAGATAATACTTGACTACGATATTACTGAGTCTTCAACTTAAGACACCTTCAAGAAGCACTTCCTCACCTCTCAGATATCTAATACATTCAGATACAAAGGATAGGAGATTATGGGTAACACATGCGAAGGCCGTATGAAGAATGAAAAAGCTCCAAATGTCACAATGCAATGACATACGCTTTCTAAATTCTGATCACAGCTTAAAAACATCCAAATCTCAAATCCATTTTCAATGTGTTAAAGTTGAAATATCCCATTGGTGCGGAGGCATATAGCAAAAGCAGCTCCTTGATTTCTCGCATACCAAAAGATCATCACAACAATATGTATGAGAAAAATCCATGAACAAGCAAAACGGGTAAAATGTGATGTGCAAGCATGGTGTACAAACCAGAATATGCAGAAAGTATAACGACAAGGTTCAAAATACAAGAGCACAGAGCATTGCCATATCACATTCAAACACAGAAAGTCAACCTACATCACAGTCATAGAGATCGTAGTGTATCAACACAAGATAAACATAGAAGTTAAATGCGAGGACCGGGACTCGCTTAATACAACCGGTCTAGACATAAAATCCACCAAGCCAAAAGTCGTCAAGAGGGAAAAAGCTATGCCTTTGGGTTCTTCCTGGGCCGTCCTACCTTCCTTTTCGCCGGGGCAGACCCAGATGTGGAAGCTTCACCAACCGATCCCCTTTTTGAAGGTCCCACCAATTCAATGTTCCCCATTGGAAGGGCAGCAACAAGAACATCTCGGTTCCTCAAAGCACGGATCAGCTTGACCTTATCAGCCTCCAGAGCAACAATACAATCAAGGCTTTCCCGATGAAGTCTTTGAAGATCTTCAGCCAAACCATGCCAATCATGAATTTTCCTCGCAGTATGGTCTTTGAGCAAATCCATTTGCTTCTCAAACTGGCACAAGGCGTCGTCCATGCGCCCCATCAGCCTGGTTTTTGCCACCATAATATCACAGGATGTCATCTGCCGATCACTATGAGATATCTCATAGTTGGAAGAAACCCCATATAAATCCCAATCAGGGAGCCGTTTAGCCAGCTTGGAATTGCAAGCCCTCAGTGCATAAGAAGGCCTGTTTATAATTGATTGAATTTCTGAATAGGTGGGGCCGACGAGCACAGGAGAAGTCACTGAGGGCTGGCCAGTATTCTCTTCATCCAGATCAAAACGTCTTTTCATCTTGTTAGGTGTTAAATCCATCCTGTGTAAAAAAGAAAACATTGTTCGTATATTTAAAGTTAATAAATGAACATCAAACAAGTACATTTAGGAAACAAAGTGCAGGCAGGGTCGGTCATGGCAGGCTAGAGATTCGATCGGTCCAAGACTGGTCAGGCCCTGATCGCTTAAAACGGATAAAGCATCTGGTCACTCAAAGCTGGTCAGGCCCTGGTCGCTCAAAATTAGCAAAATTCCGATCGTCCAAAGCTAACCCCAATCCTAGTCGGTCTAGTAACGATCAATTCCTGATCGACCAAAGAACCAATTCAGCCCTGGATGATTCTAAGTCATACAAGACTTGGTCGTTGTTAAATTGGTCATAACTTGGGTCGGTAATAAAGCTGATTGGTCCACACAAAATGGTTGGCTAAACCAGAAATTGACCAATAGGGCCATGAAAAATCATCCAAGATTGACACAAAGGCATTATATCGCAAAATGATGGATTAAAAAAGAAATCAAGTATGCGCGAGCCATTCAAGCATTTACATTGTGATTATCATCATAATAAGAAAGAACTGCAAAGATTGGCTTCTACCTTACTGTTAAGCATTTCAATATGCAAAGAGTGTCGAATTCAAGGATTTTACAATCAAGTTGCAATCATACATCAAAACTAATCCAGATACGGTTTAACCCCGAAAAATCCATCCAAATTCAAAGGACGGCGTCGATCATTCTCAAATTAACAAAGAGATGATTATAGAAGGAAAATCAAAACATGCATCATAAAACGATTTCATACGCATCAGTCAGTCAAGCGTTTGCACAAACAAGTCGCGATCGCTGCATAGAGATTGCTCCAAACTCAAAGTCAATGTTAGAATGCATACAACGTACCTGAGATTTGGAAGAATAGTTCAGGTTGGTAAAGCAGCAGCTTGAATCGGGAAGGAAGTAAGCTAAAGATCGAGCAATTTGTTTTTTAAATAAGGGGAAGCTACCATTAATGAAGACCTTTACCGAGAAGAAGTGAAGAAGGAAATGACGGGTCAAGTTAATTATATAAGTTTAATTTGGTCTCTTCGGATTTTTAGGAATTGTCTCCTCGCCTTCCAGAATTTGGCTTTTTCGTGCGCTCCAAAACTGGAGAAAAGACCGACCTCTACTTGCCATATTTAAAACCGACCCCTCAAGCTAATTTCAGAACCGACCCATGAGAACTGCGACCAAGACCGACCCTTAATCAAAGCAGATCGATCCACTAATGTTTCAAAGCCCACGGTTTTTATTAAAACTATGAAACTTCAAGGGGCAAAATGTTATCCATCTGATCGATCCAAATGAATATGGGTCGGTTTTAAGCATTTTTGAAGAAGGGGTCGGTTCTGTCATTGATAAAAGGGGGGCGGTCGTAGCACAAGAGTCCTGGTCGTCCCAAAGCTAGTCGCTTTCAGGCTGCTTTGAACACGAAGTTGTTTCGATCGTGCCAAAGAACTAAAAGCTTCTGGTCGTTCCGGAGGCCAATGATTACCGATCGCTCCAAATATTCAAGATAGTTGGTCGCTCTAAACATACCAAAGCTCTTAATCATCCCAAAAGCACAGAAGATTCTCGGTCGCATCAGAATATATAAAGAAAGTTGGTCTCTCTAGCGCTGGTCGCTCCAGAAGCCAAAGGCTCCTGGTCGCTCCAGACTACTAAAGAGATTTGGTCGATCCAAGATACTGAAGAGTTCCTGGTCGCACTAGAGTGCAGAAGATCTCTGGTCGCTCCAAATATACAAGGTATTCGGTCGTTTACTAGCTCTTGATCGCGCCAACAAGCTTCAAGGCTTTCTGGTCCGCTCCACATTCTAGCCTCCTGGTCGGTCCGCTCCACATTCTAGACTCCTGGTCGGTCCGCTCCGCATTCTAGCCTCCTGGTCAGTCCGCTCCGCATTCTGGCTTCCTGGTCAGCCAAAGCACTAGGAACGACCTGTGATGGCGTGACAGCTGGAGACAACTGGTGACAACTGGCAGTGGCATTTCTGTAAATACCGAAAAAACCGACCAGACCCCTGCATACAAGATTTCAGCCATTTCTCCGCCTATAAATAGGACCCTACCTCCATCATTCGGAGGGGACTTTTGGGGGGAAGAACGAGGAGGTGCTGTCCAATTGCTTTCGGGATTTCTCCAAGCATTTCTACATCTCTTCTCTATCAAATCTATGGAGCTTTGGAGCATGTGGAGCATAGTTTTCATGGAGGAACGAGCATAAGCATTCTATGCACTTCTTCATCTCTTCTTGATCATCTAAGGAGCTTTCATCTATGGCTTTCATGGAGGGATTAGCATAAAATACTTCAAGCTTTTATCCGTTCTTTCAATTGGTTGTAAGCGCAAATGCATGTCAAAGAAGCTTGTATGAATGCATAATGGAGCAAATATTGTAATCTTGTGGCTACTAATGAAATCCAATCTTCAAAGTGGACGTAGGCTCGAATAAGAGTCGAACCACTATAAAATTCTTGTCTTCTTTCTTTATTTTGGTATTTTGATGCTTTTGAATGTTAGATATGGCCTCACACAACTCTAATGGTTTTCTAACGCCCCGCCTCTGAAAAGGTGACGTGCTTTCTAAGCATCTCGCCTCCGATTAGGTAACGTGTTTAGAGATCCCATTTTGGTTGTTATACCAATTTTCGGTATCAACACTTAGGATGATAACACATACCCTCTTAGTTGTTGTTTTTTAGGTATACTAGAAGTTTACACCTAAGCCGCATATGTGTCACAATTTCATCATGAAATGTCACATCAAACCTTTATTATTATGACATGTCAAATCAAACGTCAAGTCGAGTGTTTATTAATTTACTTCCTAACACATTGTTACATTAGTTAATCCATGTGTATACTAAAAACAGTTATTACAGCGTTCCTTTCGTGCTATGAAAGTTCTGGGTAGTTTATAAGAATCAAAATAGATAATGTCGTGTTTCTGGAATGCTATGAAAGCTTCTGGGCTCGTTAAAATGCTTTATAAATAATTCATAGAAAGACAACGTTTCTGAAATGCTATGGAAAGAAGTGAACATTTTCATCCTGTATATAGTATTTTCCAAGGCTAGTTTGGTAATTTAGTTTTGGACATTTTTCCTTCATCATTCATGCAAACCATTAGATGATGACACATGCCTACTTAGGTGTCCTAAGATGTTTCTACTCATGGACACCTAAGAGGGTTATGTGTTCTTATCTCTTTTTTTTTTCTTTTTCTTTTAGCTTACATGATAAGCTTCTTATATTAAATTTATATCTTTTAGCTTACATGGTAAGCTTCTCATTTTAAATTTATATCTCTTAGCTTACATGATAACCTTCTCATTTTAAATTTATACATATTAGCTTACATGCTAAGCTTCTTATTTTAAAATTATGTCTTTAAGCTTACATGATAAGCTTCTTATTTTAAATTTATTTTCCCTTACATGAAGACATATATTAATGTTTAACAACCGTGCTTTGGGACGTAGACACATGTCTACTTAGGTGTCTTTATATTTTTCTACACATGAACACCTAATATGGTTATGTGTCATTACATTATTTACTTACAAGACATGTGTTCCATTTTTTTGGTGACACGTGTCCCTATCATGTTAAGTCATTTTTCATTTTCTAGAACATGTACATATATATATCATTTGTATCTTACTTCTATGATATGTATGTACACATATGTGTTCATCTATAGTTTCTACATGCACACAATATTCCAACAACTTTTAATAAGCAAAACTTCGTTTATCGACAAAACTGTTTTCAGTCACACTATCGATATTTGTTCAAACTACTTATCTTCATAAACAAAAATTCAACAACATATTTTCTTCTCTTTAATTATTATTTATAAAAGGATTTAATCAAGGTTATAAAACCATTAAATCCAAGTTTCAAATATTTAAATAACCTTGGCATTCAAATATTTACTACCCGAAGTTTCAGGTTGTTACAAGAGTGGCTCGAAGTTTTGATGGGCCTTTTCTAGTTAGAAATTTAGGCCCATTCCGGGTGGGTTTTTACACAAACTGTGTGCCTTGATTGATGAATTTGTGTTTGCACTTGTGTTTGCGTACCTTTACCCATGTTCCTTGTTGGATTGTTGATCTTGTTACAATGTTTCAGTTTGTGAAATATCTTCCATGTATACACATACATAAATATGTATGTATATATGTGTGAAATATTACCATGTTTTTCACTATGTTGAGTTGTTTCCTGGAACTGAAACTATATCCATCTTATTGCATGATTGCCTGAAACTGGTTCCCATACATGTGAGCTTATGTTTATATGGTGCGTTCTTGTGGTGGTTGATGAATTTATGGATTTGAATTAATACTTTGTGTATCACATATTGAGTTAGTGGATGCGTTGAACTTCCATGTATATACGTACATACATATGTATGAATATATGTGTGAATGTTCTTTTGATTCCACTATATCCATGCATACTTATGTATGTATATATGTGTTAACGATATTTTTCGTCAACATCGGAGACAGGTCGACTAGGGTGGATCTAAAGGAGGAAATGGTTGATGGGATGTTTTATGGTTTGAATTGGGTTGCCACCCTGGAAATAGAATCGGAGAAGGAGGGTTTTGCCAAAGGCGATCAGAATGGGCTTAGACCCAGGAGACGAAGCATTCTTTCCTATTCGATGGTGTGTTTGAGGAGGATACCCATTTTTAATCTGAAAAAGAAAACAAATAACCGCAATGGTGATGATCAGAAAAATGGTAATACACACTTACAGAGAAACTTTCTTGTAATAGAATCCTTTTTATTCAATTTTCAATGAGATTACGTGAATGTCGTAGGGAGGATACCCCCATTGATCTCTTTTCTAAGTTAATTTTAAGAGTACAATTATTTAGGATGCCGAAAAGTCCCCTTTGAATGTGACCTCTGGGGTCTTATTTATAGTGGTTCGGTGCTCCTTCCGTTGATGGGCTATTAGGCCTGCGGAAGTCCTTGTCGGTTGATTTTTTCTTCTCCTGAGTTTCGGGTGCTTGCCTTTCGGCCCCTCTTGGAATGTCATTCATGGTCCTCGGATGAAATTTGAGCCTTCAGCAATGGTTCTGGATACAGGCTCTCAGATACGAGCTCTCGGATGTAGGTCTCCGGCTTTATCGTGAATACTTAGAGAGGCTTGCTCTCATGTTGTATGTTGATAAATGCCGGCTCGAAGCCGCCACGCATTTCGGTACTAAGTGAATTAGTATGGGTATCCTGTATATCCGCTTGGGTCTCGGTTAGCCTTTCGGTGGGGCTTTCGTGGTAGCCTGGATTCCCTGGGGATGGCTCCTGGTGTCTTTCCTATTATTTGTGAATTCATCCTTTCGGTATCCATGAAGTAAGTTCTCTAGAAGTTGGTTCTGGATTGCCTTCACATTCTTTCGGTTTAGTGCCTTCGATGCTTCCGTCTTCAGGTGTGTTGGCATTCGGGCCGGTCATTATTGAAGATTCCTTTGGGCTTTGTTTATCGGGTTTATTGCTTTTGATTTACTTGGTTTCAGACTAGGTTAGCTTCTTTATTATGGGAACTTCCACCAGGTTGGGGTTGTTGGAGAGATCTTGCCGGGTTGACCCTGGCGGATGGATCCCACCGGTCACATCTTGTAGCTTTCGCGGTCTTTTCCCTTAGGAGGGTTTCGGTTGATGTAGTTTCTCGGGTTATTCGATACCCCTTCAATGCCATCCTGCTTCGATGTTAATTTTGGTAGTAATAATATGTGTGAATGTTACACTTTCAATTTACTGTTTTAGTGTGTGAACTTCCGTGCTTGAGTTTCCTTGAGCTTGAACCAATTGTTGAATTGCTTTGATTGACTCCCTAAAGCTTACCATGTTTTAGTATTGAACAGAGCAGTGTGCACTGCCTTGAATTGTTTTGAGATGAACCATTTTTAATTACTTGAGCTTGAACCATTTTTAGACCATTTTGAGTTGCATTTTCACCATAAACAAGACAATGTTTGCACTGCCATGAACGAAGCAGTGTGTGTCCTGAATCTGATTTCCATTTTGGTTTAATGGTTTTGTATATGCTTCGACTTTGATATGTTGTCTTTGGCCACTTGTACATTTATAGTATTGGTTTGTGAGTTGTTTGGTTTGCTACCTGCATATTTTATACTTTGCACATGCATATATACATGTGTGTGTGTGTGTGTGTGTGTATATATATATATATATATGTATATGTATATGTATATGTATATGTATATATGCATATATGTATGTATGAAATAGTTGTCATTTTGAGTGTGCATTTTTTAGTTGTTACACTTAAGTTTGCATTTTTCTAACTGCATTTGTATATTTCTAGTTGGAGTACCTGAGTATGCCTTTCAGGCTGCATTTATATATTTTTGACTGCACTTATATTTTTGATATGAGTTGCATTTCCTTAGGCACCTGAGTTGAGCCCAAGGAGACTTGGGCCTGACCTTGTGCACATTTGCGCTATGTTGAGCCTTCGGGCTTGACCTTTGCAATAATCTGTGAGATTTAATCAGTGTCCCTGTCTAAACCATAAAGGGAAAATAAACACATAAACTGAGGCAATATTAATATTCAAATTATTTATTTTTTGCAATTTAGGTTTGTTTCCTTTTCCATTTTACTACAATGTTTATTTGACGGGTATAAGAGATAGTTGGACACAAGCTGGAGCAAGCAAATGAAGATCAACATCAAAAATAAACTCGAGTAAATGTAAGTGAGTGCTAATAAAAAGAACGTTATATATGAGAGTGTAGAGAAATGGAAAAGGAAACACAGTGAAAGTTGTATTGTGTTTGAATTGATTTGAAATATAATATTTGTTTAAATAAAATTGATCATTATTTCATTTTGAAAATATAACATAAGTGTAATTGATATGCATATCAGTCAATATTTATATGTTGTTTAATAGAAAATTTTAGAAGTGATACTATAACATCAGACAACATATGGTTTATTTTCTCTTGATGTGTTAGTGCATATCAAACGATGGGGTATATTTTTGGTCTGATATAAAATGAGACGGCATGGGAAAAGACGATAGATAGGTATTCAATCAGACCCATTGCATATATGTTGTCAGATTCGATTTTTGGCGTACTGCATCAAGCCCACCCTTGTTAGGAAAAAATGTTTGATATCTTATTATAGTTATTTTCATGTGTAAAATTATTCCGAAGCAAAAAATATAGTTCTAATACATCATAATTCAATTATATGAACTAATTTACTAGTCTCTTATCTATGATACAAACTGGGATAAAATCTGAAAACAACTTACTTTCAAAATGATTTTAAAGAGCGTTGTCTTATGCTTGCAAAATCAATTTGCATGGGAAAAAGTGGGGAAGAAGAACATTTGAAATATCGATGCGTGCCTATGTTATTTTATGTTATGCATTCCATCAATTTCTCATATTTTAATGGTTACATAATAACAGATTTTCTTTTTAAGTAGTTTTGACTTGGTGTTTATTATCGTTATGCTTTGCATTATGTGAAATATCTTACTCAACAACAACTGAGAAATGGTTTATCTATAAGTTACAGAAAATTTCACATTGAAGTATAATGCATATTTTGTGTAGCAGATTGCATAACTGGACTATCTTTATACAAATCCGATGACATTATTGGTTCTTTAAAAAAAGGTTGTGTAGCATATGCAGAGCGTGTTTGAAAAGATGAAATGTAACGCCCCATAATTTTCCATATATTTAAATTTAATTTAAAATAAGTGAATTGAATAATATTCATTAAAAATCAAATTTTATTGATAATAATAATGATGATTGTTTGAATTGAGAAAACAAATTTTTAAATTGAGTTTATACTTAGAAATGTTGTAATTTGAAGTTTAATATTTTAATAATTAAATAAATTTGAGTTGTTTAATTTATATTTGAAATTCAAATTTATTTGTTAAATGGTGGAATTCTGAGTTAATATTAGAATAATTGAAGATTAATTAAGTTCGTTTATCTATAATTGTAATTCAAATTTAATTTCCAATATAATTAAATTCAAGAACTTTAAATTTGTGAAATCGATGTATAAAATGTATTTAAGTTGAAATGGGATTAAAATGGAATTTAATAAATATTAAATTGAATTAAAGCAGTTAATTGAATATTTTATTAATAAATTAACCGTGAAATTTAACTATTTTGGTGATAGTCTCGAAATTCGACAAAACTGGTTCCATCGGATCCGGAACGGTGAATTATTGTAGAATTTCAATTTCGTTACAATCGGACTTGCCATTTGATCATACGGAATAAAACGTAAATGGAATAAATGTATTTGGATAATTGTTATCTCTCATGTTGAACCCTCTATATATATGATAATAAAATTCCATATCCACCTCATTAGCCCATTTCACTATACATATATTTTTGCTCCGTCAAATTTTATCTCTAATGGAAGAACAAATTCCTAAACCCTAGTTCAAATAAATATTATAAATTTAATTTCAAATCTCCGCAAAACCCAGCAAATTATATATCGTTTCGAAGCTCTCGACAATACGAAGCTGTTGGTACCATTTATGTGACAGCCCGCCCCGCACCAACCGACATTTCCCTGAAATGCGCTGTACAGATGTCCAGCCAGCACGGGACGGTTGCCAAAGAAAGGGAAAGAAAGGAATTTGAATTAACAAGGAACCTGTAGAATGTCTCATAGAGCATGGGATAAATATAATAATAACATAACTTTGACATAAAACAGGCGAGACAGTGTATAAGCTGAAAACTAAACCATCATAGCAGCGGAAATCCAAAATACAGCTTATCATCCAAACCAACATGATTACAACTTTGAAATATTGTCTCTAAAACGAAAGAAAGAGGTACACTACTAATGCCCTAAAGTAGTGACCAGCAACAACATAAGGAGAATATATATATATCATACGTGAGAGCCTCCTGCTCGTCTCCGGTACTGCTACTCGTGCATAATCACCTGACATGTCTCTAGTTTGCCCGTTTAAGAGCACTCAGAGTAACAAGAAGAGACATAAAACTCTGGGTCAGACAAAAGTCTTGTATGAGCGATAAGCAGCAAAAACAGAACAATAACATGTATACATAACCACATCTGAACCTGGACATGCAACCAAAGAGTTAGCACAACAGGATGTACAATACTCTAAGGTGACACTAACACATAGTGTGAAAATAATGGGGAAGGGGTGTGCATGTCATAGTGATGTCAAACAAATCAAGCATAGCAACCATCCTCACATCTCTCACTCAGTGTGTAAAGCATACGATATCCACCGCTTTGACCATCCAAATCCTTTACTATGATCACTCTACCCCATGGAGTCATGATGGCTCCACTGCACTAATCCATGGCCACTAATCCCTTGCTATGTCCACTCTGCCCCATGAAGTCATGACGACTCCACTGCACTGGCTCATAGCCATGCTACGATCACTCTGCCCCATGGAGTAATAACTACACCACTGCACTGATCCGTAGCCTAACATCTGTCTTGGTGGTGAATCAAAGTTATGGTCGTCGATAACCCCTTTGCACACGTCCCGCAGAAAAGTCCAACTCATGAAGTTAACTCGTTGGTTCCCATCTGGATCCTGAGTTCCACTTCCCACTTGGACTACCTTTGCATCCCGGGTTTTGGTCATCATCCCCGTTCATGACTTCAGCTCGTAGCTCCAAGCTCTCGTTCACGTCCATGCCTCGGTTCGCAGTTCGAGATTCGTCTCCGGGTTCGGCTCGTGGAAGCATGCTCCTTTGGTTCGTGACACACACCTAGTCAGCTCGTGATCCTTTCCTGGTCCAGCTCATGACCTGTGGTTCGTGCTCCTTGCTCCGGCTCGTGATAGTGGGACCCATCCGTTTTCGTGGTGCTTGTCTGGGTCCAGCTCACGGCTTCTGCTCTTGGGTACTTCGGTTTGTGGTCATCAGGTGAGACCGGCTCGTGGAGGGGTGCTCGTGGGGAGGTAGGTGCTCCACGATTGGTTCATGAAGATTCTTCTCTGGCGGCTCGTGGAATGGGTCGGCTCGTGATAGAAGGGTGCTTCACGAACGGAAATGGCCAATTTCCTACAACTTTTTCCAGCAAGCTATTCACGCCATACGACGGCATTTTCGACCATTCTAACTTTTCTAAACAATCACAAATCATTCCAAACAGTCATAACAACATGTATAATCGACCATAAACACCAAAACAACAACTTAACATGATAAAGATGGATCAAACATACCCAAAACCCATGTTTTCCCTTAATCATGCTTAAGCATAACTAATGATAGGATTAGAAAAACTTATCCAAATTAACCCAAATTTTTATCAGAGCCCTAAAATAATATTTTAGAAATTTAGAAAAAAAATTCAGATTTTTCTGAGTCATAATTTCGCTAATTATCACTAATCACCCCTAATTAGCCGTAATTAGTGAAAAACAATGCAAATCACTCACCTTAGCCACAAATAAAATATCAAATCTGAAAACTCCACTATTTGGGTCGAATTCTAATGCCTAACAACAGCTCCAACTCTGATTTGATGTTATTTCTCCTTGATTTGATGTAGATTAGCTTAATCCTTGATTAGAGAGCGATTTGGGATGAAATTAGAAGGTGGAGGCCATTGTTAGGGTTTCTAAGAGGTAAATGGCGGCTAGAAAACTGAAAAAGGATGAAAACCTAACTCATTTCAGCCTCCCCATAACCCTAATCCCGAAATGGGTTATGGGCCCATTTGCTAATTACCCTAATCAGCCCACTTAAGCAGTTTTTCACCTTCTAAACCTTGTTTCAGCCACATCTCCCAAACGGTGAGTCCGTTTGGCTAATGTGACCACTCTACGGAAATGTAAACCATCATCTGAATCCAATGGAAGTGGTTTCAGGTCAAAAATCCTTACTAATTAAAATTTATGGCTGAAACAAGATCAGCTAGGGGGAAAACGGTCATTTAAAAATTGGCAAAAATCGTGAACATGAGAAATGACCTCAATAGTCGTTCCCCAAAGTTACACGACCATACGACCCCATATGAAAAAGAAATAAATATTCTACGATCCTTCAATACGTAGAATTTGGGTCATTACAATTTATTTCGACATGCAGCGCTCGGATTCGCCGGAATTGGTGGTCAAAGTTGCTAATCTACGAAACCCTAGGCGTTGATTTGGGGTTTTTTAATTTCTGGGTTAATCGGAGAATTGGGCATCTGTGTATTGAAGAGATCGACGATACGAGCTTATTGGTGGTGGTCGGAGGCTGTATAGTGGTGTATGTTGCCAGGAATTTGCTTGTGAAGCTCGAAAATCACCTCCGGTTAGGGTTCGACGGCGGCAAGAGGAGGCCATCGGACGGGCGGTACTTGGTGGTGGAGATGCGCCTGAGGTAGAGCGTCCGAACGTCGGTGGTCTCAAGGTGTCTGGTGGCCGGTATATTGCTCAGTCGATGGTCAAAGTAACCTGCATTGGCTTCGTTTTCCCGTCGGCTACTGTAGCAAGAAGAAGAAGGAGTGGGAAACGGATTTGAAGGGTGTTGACGTGTCGCTTTGGAATAGGTTATTAGTTATTTAAGTTTATTTAATTATATATATATCATATATTCTAACACCTATAACTTTTGTGCATGAACTCGGATTTCGACGCAGTTGGTTGTATTGGGATCATGGCGAAATTGCGGACATTCTGGCATTGATTTGGCCACGTTTGGATACTGAAAATTTTTGGCCTTTGGTTGGACGTTCGATCAACTAAAGACCCAAAGGTGAGTGAATTTTTTGCTCACATCTAATTGAATTATTCCCATATTTATCAAATTAGATTATGAAGTAAGTTCGGTTGTGACTGATTGTTGATTGGTTGTGATGATTGTTAATGGTTGCTTAAAATTTGACATGCAAGCATGTTGACATGAAAATTTGATTTCGAAACTAGTTATTTAATTAAATTAAGTTCTAGTAAAATTTTACCAACCTTTGTTAACTAGCTAAAGGAGATAATATGTACCGTTTGGATGTCATGATTGTGATGGATGTTTGATTGAAATTGGTTACTACACTGATATTGACACCGAAATGTTTATTGAATTTGTTAAAGAAATTGTTCCAAAATTAATTAGGAATTTGGAAATGGAATTTAAATACAAATTGTATTACTCAAATTTAATTTGTTTAAAGCTGAAGTTAATAATTCTCTTAGATTTAATTTAAAATAAGAATATTCGACAATTTTGGAAGTGTTTGGAATTTGGATTAAATATGAAATTAAAATTCTTTAACTTAAAAGGCTGGGTTTGAATGTGTTTTGAAATCGAGATTTGGAAATGAAGCAAACTTTATCGTAGCAAAGATGAATATCAAGTATTGAAATTTGGAAGAAAGAAACAAGTATGGTTTTAAAGTTTGTTAATTATAGATATATACCTATAGTTTTGAAATAAATTTTATTATATTGTATTTATTATTTAAATTTTATTTTAGTAAAGCATTATATATATACCTATAATTTAAAATAAATCATATTATAATATTTATTATTTAAAGATTTTTTTAGTAAAGCATTTAATATATATATACCGATAATTTGAAATAAAGTCTGTTATAATATTATTACTTATATTTCAAAGATTATTTTAGTAAAGCATTTAATATATGTGTATATATATCGATTTAAATTATTTTAGTCTACCTTAATTATTTTAATATATGTTTTCATAAAAGGGTTTTATTTATAATTATCTATTTTTCAAGTTAGTTAAATATTTGAAATTTCTTCCTAAATTTGAAGCGTTCTCGATTTAATTTTGATTTCAAATTGATTTTTAAATATATATTCTCTTTTGAATATAAACCGATTTTGAAAAGACAACGATATTGTGATTAGAAAGAATATTCTATTTTGAATGTAAATCGATTTGAAGCAATCATGAAATTAACATGAAATTTTATTCTATTTTGAATATGAATCGGTTTTAAAGTTATTATGATATTCAAAACTAAAATTTCACTTTATTCTAAATATAAATCGTTTTTTTCAAATGATTATGATATCTTGATATGAACGATATGTTAATTTGAATGTAAACTGGTTTGGAATATAAAACTGGAAAAGTATACTGAATTTCACGAAAGGGGTCAAAGCGATAACGGAATTTATGGGAATTGAAATAAACCCAACCTCGATTATAAGTAAATCAATAACAATTCCAAAGGAGATTTGAATGGGAAATCCGAAATGATCCATAACTATCGATTTAAAAATGCGCTTATTACTTCGAAAAACCGGGATCAAATATTTGTTCGAAAACCATTCCAGGTAGTAATACGACGTTATAAAGAAATCGAAGACTGCGAGTGGGAATTGAAATAAACCCAACCTCGATTATAAGTAAGTAGATAACGATTCGAAAGGAGATCTGAACGGGAAATTTGAAATGATCCATAACTATCGATTTAAAGATGCACTTGTTACTTGGAAAGACCGGGATCGAATATTTGTTCGAAAACCAGTCCAGGTAGTAATACGACCACTGTTTCAAATCTCGCAAATATCGCCCGAGATCTCATTTTGGGCTCCTTCCGAAATGAAACAACAAATATCACCCTAAATCTCCTTTCGAATGTATCGCCCGAGATATTGTAATATCGAACGATATATCGACCGAGACGAAATACTAGAATATCGTCCGAGATCTTAGTTTTTTTGGTTAAAATTTAAATTTGTGCCTGAACTAGAACTATAATTAAAAAACTCAAATCTAGCCATATCAATCTTTTGCTATTTTACATTTTGCATGTTAGATGACTATATTGTATGTTCGTATATGTTTTACAATGCTTATGATTTTCATATTCGTCCTTTTACATACATGTTACTTATGAAATTATGTATTTTATGGTCTATTTATGTTGAATTTTTTAATGTTTTGGATCCTTTTAATGTTTCCTGTCTAATAAAATTCCTGTTTAAGCATATTACAATTTAGAGTATGAATGATATTTCGCAAAATAAAGAATAATAAAGTTATTTTGCATTTTAAGTTTAAGTTACTATGTTTTTGATAGTATTCATAAAAATCATTTTGTTAAAATATCATTTTTAACATATCATGTACCCCGAGATTGTTCCGATATGAACTTTCAGACCCGAGATGAAAATCCGAGACGAACTCCCGAGTTAGACTCATCTCGTTCGAGATCTCCCCCGATATGAGACCGGGTTTGTAAAATCTCCGAGACAAAACGCGACCGATATCCGAGATTTAAAACCTTGAATACGACGTTATAAAGAAATAGAAGACCTGGGAATCGATATGTGAAGACCGAGAGTCTTTGAATTGTTTGGATTGAGTGTTGATGTCTCGTTAGGGCTGATCACCCGATACGAGGTTACCAGTGGCATGAAATCTGAATATATTTAGAGATTTTCGGATGGTTGTTCTGTTTAGACCCAAAACGGACTTGTATGGATGGTGTGTCTGACATTGAAATTGACTGCGTAGCATTAATCCCTATTAGTATATATCGAAACTGTGGCAATTAATTATTCCCGTCTCTAAGTCATATAAATTAGAGGGTGTGTATTGATAGAAATCAGTGACATGTCGTGAATTGTCAATGTGGCATGCTCGAGTTATTAAATGAACGAATGGATCAAAGCTTGGCTTATTAAAGCATAGCTTTATGTATATCATGACATCGTTGAACCTCACGCCCCGGATTGATGGTAAACTGGCGGTTAGGTTGTATATATAATCTCTAGTGAAAATCGAAAGTTGCGGCGGTAGATCTACCTCGAAACATGAGGGAATAAAGTATATACGGTGTCCGATGTCTGGATGTTATCCAAGGTATATACTTTCGCGCTATGTATTCGGTGTCCGTTGTCTAGATGTTAACCGGGAATACTTAGCTTCATGTCCTCCAATGATCTTTCATGCCAGGAACCATCTCTTTGGAAAACCCAATAACCAATACGAGCCATTCGATTTATTCGTAAACTATGTATGTAGGCATAGTCACTATGCTTGCTAAGATTAATATATTTATTTGTGAAATGGTTTTCGACACAATGCACTAATACTAGTAATAAAACTGGATTTTCAAGTATGAAAGCATTTTTGGTTATCATAAGACAAAACCCGCCCATTTGATGTGCGCTTGCATTGTGTGATGTGGGACGAGCTTATGATTACTTCATTTTTCCAAAACCATTTGCGAATTTTTATACATGGAGATTCACATGAAGTAAACTCGTTCCGCATTAGCGGCGTGGTCCGGAGAATTTTCCATGAATTTTGTATTGATTACTGCACCCATAATACTCATGTTATTTCATATTTCAATTTGACTAATATGAGAATGATTTAGTTCTAATCCGAGTGTTTGTTGTGTTTTTTTTTTTTTGCAATACGCTCGGGTCAGGTAAGAGTTGCAGTTATCGAAGGTTTCTTGCCTTAAAGATCGAAGACGGAGATTTGGTGTATATATATATCTATTCTATTTATGTGTTCCCACTACAATTTGTTCCCTTGTCTTGTTGTATATAAATATATATGTGTAACTTTGATCATCATTGTATATTACAGTCAAATGTATATTTTTCAACTGTTTTTGAACTGATAATTGTTTATTATATGTTATCCTTGCGCTGTGAGATTATGTTTGTTTTCTCTTCTTCCTTGCTTTTCTTTTATTTTCCCAATAACTACCTGCATCTGCGATCTGTTTGGGACGACATGCGTTGATCATTGTCGATTTGAACGGTCAAAAATCCAGGTCATTACAAAGAGGTATTAGAGCTTTGGTTAGCGATAACCTTGACTCTGTTTGGGAATTAACTCATTAGAGATAGGGTTAGAAATGCCCTAGAATGAGTTTGAGAGTATATATGAGAGAGCGTACATGTATTTTTATATAAAATGATTTTATATTATATTGATTGGTTCTGTTGAATATTTATAAATTCTGGTCGATATATGGGACGCCATGGAATCGATAGGAATTTCTAAATAATCGAACAGAATGGATCGACATGATATGGTTTTGGATTATATTTTAAATATATCAAAAATATTATTGGTTTAAAACTGTCTGATTCAATCTCAAACTCTACTACATTTTGGGAATGGCGGCCTTATCCTCCCAACCTAAAACACCGTCTCTTTTTTCTCAACCACATCCTCCGTCGTCCTCTCAGTTCATCTCTTTAAGCTTTCAACCCTCTCCACTAGACATTGATTCCCTACTAGTTCACCATTTCCCTTCTGAAGCATACAATGTTCATAACCAAGCTCGTATGCACCCATCGCCGCCAAGGGCGGACTCAGGAATCAAACCAAGGGTGGGCTAATTTAGTGTAATAATCTAATATGTTTTTTTAATAAACAGGTACTTAAATACATAAAATTACATAAAAGACGGTTACAGAAGGTTTGAGTTCGATCAAAATAATAACAACCCACACAACAAATAATACCAAAAAAAATAGAGGAAAAAAGTAAGCCAACTCAAACCCATAAGACTGTACACAACAACAGTGATCACGCATTAACAATCTACACAACACACTAGACTACACACTCAAAACCACACAGACAGCTCCAGGCTTCAGTGAACCAAGAAACCAGCACCAGTAGCATAGGAAAGCACCAACATACCAATATCCCAACTAGCCTCAAAGCCAACATAAACATATCCACATAGCCAAAAACAGCAGAAATAAGAACTCCAGAGAAACCCAAAGATCAACCGCACCAAACTATACAATAACCTCTGCCATGCAGCTAAGAAGCACACCAAGAAGAAAGGCAGAGCAAAACAAACTAGCCCCAAACACAACACTGATTCCAAACTAAACAAGAGGATTAAAACCTACCAAACTTAGCTGAAAATTAGGGTTTTTCGATCAAAGAATCTATTTCCAGTCTAATAAAATGAAAGCAAATAGGAAAATTTACATGAACTGATTAAGATACTTAGCTAAATTGGAGAATCTCCCATGAATTAGACTTGAGTTTCAGCAGAAAGGACGGGTGCTAAAGAGCAGGAGAAGAACAACAAAAAATGGAATAAAGGAATAATAAACAACGGTGATTTTAGGTTTCCTTTGTTGTCGGTTCTGAGGTAAAAAGGGATTTCAATTTTTTTTTTACTATGGGTTGCAGCCCAGTTGAGCCCATGGCTGGATCCGCTAGTGATCGCCGCCACAACCTTTACTATATTATGCTCAAGTTGCGGCTTCTCGTTCTCGTCTTCCACCAATCCTCCTGTGAAAACCCGTAACTTCCCCGTAAAGGAAAGAGCGGATAGTTCGAGAATAAGCCACAAAATAGAACGCAGACGGAAGAACATTTCATTGTTATTTTACAACAGTCCATCAGATTACAAGAATATACAGAGTATAAATGAATATTACACAGAAATATCAGAGATTTAAATTACATTTAAATACATAGCAGCGGAAAATAATACAATACACAACTAGAAGAGATATACGGATACAAAGCTTTCGGGATAACATTCCAGCTGTAAACCACGATCCTGTGAATATAAATCTGCAAAACCAAAACTACTAGCTGCCCGTGTCAAAATAAGGGCACCCAGAGTTTAGGTCAAAACAATAAAATCCAGGTCAGTCATGTGACTGGTGTGAGAACTAAAACAGTTGTAAATCTTTATTTTAAATCGGATATATCAAGGGACCACGCCGCTAACGCGGAACGGGTTTCCTCCCAAGAACACCAGTGCATAAAACAAACAGCGCAATGCTAAATAAGGAAAAATGAAGCTATTATAAGACCCAGTTCCCATCACACAATGCAACGCAAGCCGGAGGATAGGGTTTTTACCTTATAATAGCCAAGAATGCTTGATACGTTGAAAACAAATCATTTGATACTATTATAAGTGCATAGTGTATAAAACAACTTCAAATCATAAGTATCAATCATAGGCGACATGAGCGTCCCATGCCACTATGTCGCCATATATAGGTTTACAAATAAAACCGCAAAGTCACGTATTTGGAAATTGGGTTTCCATCTATGAACCGAGGAAAAAGATAGTCCTCAACCGATTCGAGACTCTCTAGCCCGAGCCTCAGGAACAGCTGCAACTGTCCCATTGATCGTCAGGGCCGGTCCACCGATGTGGATTATTATGCCTGAACACTACGTTTCCCCGCCCTTTGGTGCGTAAATGAGCCAACGAATGGCTCCATCGGACCCGGATCGTCCGATCTAACCGAGGCGCCTCGCAACAGCAACAACCACATAGGTGAAAAGTATATAAATGTCAGGGCTGGTAGGTCACTGACACCACCCTAGCTAGAAAGAAACGCATGCCCTCCCTGAGGTCCTCTCCCGTTTTTGGTTCACAACCGGGGTGTGGGGCTCGCGAATTCACGTTACACAAAGCTGTGCCACACAGGCTGTGCTTTGATCATCACCACAAGACTTTGCTTTTCAACAGAAGCCTCGATCAATTGCCACTTAGGCATGCCACACAGACAATTCACTCCATGCGTTTGATATCCATCAATATATAACCCCTGAGCTCGTACGTCTCAGAGAAGGGCGTTAAGCAAGAGAATAAATTCTCCGCCGCCAAACAGATATATATTTAATAGAGATCAATCACACGGACTAAAATCCAATGTCAGACACACAGTCCATTTACAAGTCCGTTCTGGGTCTGAACGAAACCGGAGGCACCTAGTACCCCGCATATCCATCGATCTCCAAATACGTCTGGACGATCACCAACTGTTTCCATCTTCTTGGGTGTACAGCCCAATCAAGATCATCAGTAATTACCCAAACGACGTGAATACCTCCGGTCTTCGACCATCGTCTTCATCTTCGATTTATCGTCGTATCAGTTATTCAGAATGGGATAAACCCGGTCTTTCCGAATAACTCGCGTATATTTTAAATAAGTGTTACACAAACACAACACACGCCTCATTCCAATTCATCAGTCACTAACCGTAAATTAACAAGAGAATAATTCCCCAAATATTAACCCCGAAGGCCGAAACCAACATCAGATCAATATCCAGAAAACCATTCTGCTTGGCTAACCGACAGTTAGTTTCTAAATTTCACATTCATAGGGAAAGGTTCCCATTAATTTTATCAAAGATAAATTCCTTGAATTTATTCTTTAATCTTCTTTTGAATTTCGATTCAACTAGTCGGGATTAACGAACCTTACCGAAGTAATCATTTGTTTTAATTTCCCAATCCCAACCTATTCATCCCATGAAGTAAAACTGGTAATACTTCATATCTAACACCACGGTGTTATCGGTAAATTCAATTACCATTTCACGTTTAAATCTATTTAAAGATTTAACTAACGTCTGGAGCAAAACTGGTGATACTCCATCCTCGATCATTTCAATCTAATTAAAGATTCATTAAAACTCCACTTAGTTTTAATCTGTGACTGGGTTAAAGAATCAGTGTCATTTAAAACACGGTCCACAATAAACCCAAAATCACACTCATTAATTATCGGGTTAAAGAACAAGTGTTATTTAAAACACTGTTCACGATAAACCCAAAAATCAATATCAATTCAATTCCAATTAAATATTATTTAATTGGTACACTTCATTAAATCTAAATAAAAAGATTTAATCTTTTCTCAACTGGGTTCAAGAACAGTGTTAATGAAGACACCATTCACGACAAACCCAAATCACATTTGATATTCAATACAAGGCTCTGAATAGAAAATATATCGGCTTATATTCAATATCAAATTCTATGATTAACAAATGTCGTATTGGAAATAACGATATAAAATTATATCTTTCAAATTTCCATAACAACATCTGTATAATCACGAATTCCAACATCGAAATATTCCGAAGACAATTTCGATTCAAATCCACTCCAATACAATCATTGGAAATTCTGGTTATTTTTAAAACCCTTTTCAAATTCAATTTATTTATTTAAAAACAAATAGAATTTTAATTCTAGTTCAAAACTAGTTCATTTCGATAGAAATCTATTTTTATCTTTTCCAATATGGAGTTTTTCATCCCAATTCTTCCCAAATCATTTCTTATGATTTTACACAAATTATTGACATTTTTAATGATTTTATCAAGGCCCGTACAGTCGATTTCCATCAATGGCCATCGAACTGCACTTACAGCGACCTTTTTCAAATCTGATTTGGACATAATTCCAAATCCAACCGTTAGATTTCTAAATTCTCACATTCGTTAGAAAGCTCTTTTCGATACGAACCCAACGGTTCCGGTTTCAGGAGAATCCGACAGTCGGATCTCCCGTAATATCCGTTCGAAGTCAATGGTCGAATTTCGCGAACTGCCGCGCCGCGGCGCGTTCTATTCAGGCCATTATATTATATATATAATATATACTTCATCGATTTCCTTTCGAAACGAATTTTATAAATCGTTTTAAATTCATTTTCAAAACGGTTTCAACTTCATATTCAATTTCAAATCAAAATTGAATATTCCAATATAAATTCGTTTTAAATTCATTTCAAATCGATTTCAATTCAATTTCAAATTCGAATTCATTTATATTCAATTTCAATTCGAATTCGTTTATATTCAATTTCAATTCGAATTCGTTTATATTCAAATTCAATTCGAATTCGTTTCAATTCGAATTCATTTCTAATCGAATTTCAAATCATTGTATTTCGAATTTCAAATCAATTCAGTTTAATTCAAATTTCAATTCACTTTAAATATAATTCGAATTTCAATTCATTTCAATATAGTTCGAATTTCAATTCATTCAATATTCATCGAAGAATGAATAAAATCGATATAAATATCGTTCACGTCGAAATGGCGTCAATCTAACCATCACGGCTTCATATGTTTCTATTTTCAAATATTCTATTTCAAATATTTCTATTTCAAATATTTCTATTCAAATATTCCTCTTCAAATATTTCTATTTCAAATATTTCTATTTCAAATATTTCTATTTCGAAACTGGAATAAGGCCCAATCAATTACCATATAATGTTAATTATATGGATTTTCTACAACACATGTATACAATAACAACGATGAATAATCAACCATCATCCAAAGTGCATTCTACACTGTATAAGCATCGAATATAAATATTTAACGCTTATAACAGTCTGTCAATAAATCGATCGACATACAACTAACTATTGGGATTAGTGTATGTCATATATCATCCCAATACCCGTGCGGGATTTCAAACAATCAAACACAGATTTTATTTGTGCAGTTGGGCGATGTGTAAAATTTATCGTCCCAATCAATATCAGTCAAATGTGTGTATATAAACAAATCGTCCGATCTTTTTATTTTTATTTCATTTTACATACACGTTAAAAATTTCTATTTTTAACTATAAAATATTTTAACTATATAAATATTTTATTTCATTTCACATCAACATCACAAATAATTTTCACAACATATCAAACAAACAAACAAGCCATCCATGGTCTGTGGATGACGGGTGTCGGGTGCTACTAAACACCGTCTGCATCCTAGTATATATATATAACTAGAAAATAAAATAAAAGGTGAGAAATTCTCATAGAATTGCTAATCCAACGCCACGACTCTTCTTATGTAGAAATATTCGTCGTTCTTGCCTCTTGTCACTTTCTTTGCCCGTATCCTCTACATATGTAAAGAATCACATTTTTACTTTGCTATTCAATATATAAAAATCGAATTTTTACTTCGCTATTCAATATATAAAAATCGAATTTTTACTATGTTATTCAATATATAAAAATCAAATTTTTACTTCGCTATTCAATATATAAAAATCGAATTTTTACTTCGCTATTCAATATATAAAAATCGAATTTTTACTTTGCTATTCAATATATAAAAATCGAATTTTTACTATGCTATTCAATATATAAAAATCGAATTTTTACTATGCTATTCAATATATAAAAATCAAATTTTTACTTCGCTATTCAACATATAAAAATCGAATATTTACTTCGCTATTCAATATATAAAAATCAAATTTTTTACTTTGCTATTCAATATATAAAAATTGAATTTTTACTATGCTATTCAATATATAAAAATCGAATTTTTACTATGCTATTCAATATATAAAAATCGAATTTTTACTATGCTATTCAATATATAAAAATCGTAGTTTTTACCAATGAAAAATCATAGCTTTCTAACACCCTTCCCATAATAAAAATCTCATTTTGAATTACCTAAATAAAATAAAATGAAATTAAAATGAAATTAAACTCTCACCAGCCGTATTGGGGTTAGAGATGGCAGCACCGGAGTCGTGGGTGGTCGGACCATCGGCAGTAGGGCCCACATTGGTCGGAGAAGCCCGATCAGTGGTGGTTTTGGGCTAGAAGAGGGAGAAAAAGGGGTGAGAGGAAGAACAGAGGGCGAAGGAGGTGCGTGGCGCCAGTCAGAGGTGGTGGTGGCCTCATAGGCGAAGCCGCGACGGATTTCGAGGGTGTTCGATGGTTCGGGCGTGACCTAGGGCTGACGAGAGGGAAACGAGGGCGACGAGAGGGTGGAGTGGTCGAAGGGGGTCGGCGTGGTGAAGGGGAGGCAGCGGCGTGAACCCCGGTGGCGTGGTGGTGCCGATCGTCGGGGGGGGGGGGTTTCCGATTTGGGAAAATAGAACGGGGGGGTTTCTGAATGAATGAAGAGAGGGGGGGTTATTGAAAATATATATATAATTTAATTATATTTTAATTTCCAAAAGCAACTTTTATTTTCGACCTCTAAACGAGGCCCACCGCCTGTCGTCCATAGCGTTTTACCCCCATTCCGAATACAATGGGATATGTATCGTAGGCTGATTCGATCGTTTCGATCAGTTTCCGTCAAAACCAACATATAACTCTATATATTGAATTTGGACGCGCATTTCAATTTACTGGGGTCACATACTAACTCGAAAAATTCCAGAAAAATATTTTCTAGCTTCGCATTGATGATACGGTCCTAATAAAACTAGTTTCGTCAAATTCTGAGACCGTTGGAAAAATGGCCATTTTCCAGTCGATTAAAATCAACTGAAACTGGTCAAACGCATTTTCATTTGCCACGCTCACATATTGATTCGAACAATTATGAAATTTGGAATCTAGCAATAACTTTACATCACGGACCCAATAAAAGTGGTTTCGTCGAAATCCCAGGTCGTTTGCAAAATTCCCATTTTTAAGGGCCTGAATTCCATAGCGACTATTCAGAATTTTCAACTGGACATGTCTTTTGATCCCCGCTATGAAATTTCAATTTTTCGGATTCGTTGGAAAGATATCATCAATTAGATCCTATTATTTTTGGTTTCACTAAAATCCGGATTATTTTGCACCCGGTATGTTCAATTGAAGTTTGAAATCGAATTATCGAACTACCGCGCCATTTTCAATTCCTTTTATAATTATATATAATTATTTATATTCTAACGACGACGTATATAATATATACGTCGAATTCTATTCAAAATAAATTTCTCGTCGATATTATTTAAAATAATCTATTTTAAATAATCAAAATTCGCTAAAATTGCCAAAATAAAAATTTTAAACTGGCCCAGATTTTCGGGTTGTTACAATCTCCCCCACTTAAAACTTTTCGTCCCCGAAAAGGAACAAAGTCGAAAGTGGTTTGACTAATCAACTCTACGTTCGATCTGGCTTCCATTCTCCAACTTTTCAGTTTCTGAGAATTTTCAAATTCTTCAAAAATTTGGCTAACACCCTAAATTTTCGAAAAATTTCGCCATAACCTCCCCTGCACCGGGAGCCACGGGAAAATCCTGAAATTGCCATACAGGCCTTCTGATCTCAAAAAGAAAAAGGAAAAGCCAATAGGCTCATAAAATCATCATCACCCAAACAAAACAGTAATTTATGTAGTAAACATGTACCTATTTGTCGGGCAAACAAATATTATTCTCTGCTCTAGCCTCCTTGCTATGACCTGTTCAGTGTAAGTATATGTATATGCAAGCAAATGCGACCAAATTTCAATAATATTCACTATTTGATCAAATTGGCTATATGGTTAAAATTTCAACTAACAAACAATAATCAAATAACACAACCATCAATCAATTAGTTGATTAGCTTTTGAAATTCATAACTTTGATATATAGTCAAAAATCAGATTTTTGATGCCAAATCACAACAATAGGCCCTATCTAATTTTGGTTCTCACACCAGTCAATAGGAGATATATAAATATCACACCTTCAACACTCGAACACTAATTCTGATGATGTAGCTACAATCATCAGAATCATCTTTGGGTGACTAGAGTGTGAATCTATATCTATCCAGTATATTAAAATTTCAAATACACGTTTGCAAGGCATATATGCAAAATCTTTATATACTGGACTGTCCAAATCAATATGAAATAAATAATCAAATACGAATAATTGATTTTAAATTTTAAAAACAAAATCTGTTTCATCTTTAAAAATATACTCTTCACACTCGTTCTAGGATACTACTGATCCCATCTCTAACGAGTCATTCTCATTGGATATTACTAATCCAATATCTGATGAATTCTTTCGTATGGTTCTAATGTGTCATGTTCTCTGCTTTGTAAACCAAAGCTCTGATACCAAACTGTGAAAACCCGTAACTTCCCCGTAAAGGAAAGAGCGGATAGTTCGAGAACAAGCCACAAAATAGAACGCAGACGGAAGAACATTTCATTGTTATTTTACAACAATCCATCAGATTACAAGAATATACAAAGTATAAATGAATATTACACAGAAATATCAGAGATTTAAATTACATTTAAATACATAGCAGCGGAAAATAATACAATACACAACTAGAAGAGATATACGGATACAAAGATTTCGGGATATCATTCCAGCTGTAAACCAGGATCCTGTGAATATAAATCTGCAAAACCAAAACTACTAGCTGTCCATGTCAAAATAAGGGCACCCAGAGTTTAGGTCAAAACAATAAACTCCAGGTCAGTCATGTGACTGGTGTGAGAACTAAAACAGTTGTAAATCTTTATTTTAAATCGGATATATCAAGGGACCACACCGCTAACGCGGAACGGGTTTCCTCCCAAGAACACCAGTGCATAAAACAAACAGCGCAATGCTAAATAAGGAAAAATGAAGCTATTATAAGACCCAGTTCCCATCACACAATGCAACGCAAGCCGGAGGATAGGGTTTTTACCTTATAATAGCCAAGAATGCTTGATACGTTGAAAACAAATCATTTGATACTATTATAAGTGCATAGTGTATAAAACAACTTCAAATCATAAGTATCAATCATAGGCGACATGAGCGTCCCATGCCACTATGTCGCCATATATAGGTTTACAAATAAAACCGCAAAGTCACGTATTTGGAAATTGGGTTTCCATCTATGAACTGAGGCAAAAGATAGTCGTCAACCGATTCGAGACTCTCTAGCCCGAGCCTCAGGAACAGCCGCAACTGCCCCATGGATCGTCAGGGTCGGTCCACCGATGTGGATTATTATGCCTGAACACTACGTTTTCCCGCCCTTTGTGGCGTAAATGAGCCAACAAATGACTCCATCGGACCCGGATCGTCCGATCTAACCGAGGCGCCTCGCAACAGCAACAACCACATAGGTGAAAAGTATATAAATGTCAGGGCTGGTAGGTCACTGACACCACCCTAGCTAGAAAGAAACGCATGCCCTCACTGAGGTCCTCTCCCGTTTTTGGTTCACAACCGGGGTGTGGGGCTCACGAATTCACGTTACACAAAGCTGTGCCACACAGGCTGTGCTTTGATCATCACCACAAGACTTTGCTCTTCAACAGAAGCCTCGATCAATTGCCACTTAGGCATGCCACACAGGCAATTCACTCCATGCGTTTGATATCCATCAATATATAACCCCTGAGCTCGTATGTCTCAGAGAAGGGCGTTAAGCAAGAGAATAAATTCTCCGCCGCCAAACAGATATATATTTAATAGAGATCAATCACACGGACTAAAATCCAATGTCAGACACACAGTCCATTTACAAGTCCGTTTTGGGTCTGAACGAAACCGGAGGCACCTAGTACCCCGCATATCCATCGATCTCCAAATACGTCTGGACGATCACCAACTGTTTCCATCTTCTTGGGTGTATAGCCCAATCAAGATCATCAGTAATTACCCAAACGACGTGAAGACCTCCGGTCTTCGACCATCGTCTTCATCTTCGACTTATCGTCGTATCAGTTATTCAGAATGGGATAAACCCGGTCTTTCCGAATAACTCGCGTATATTTTAAATAAGTGTTACACAAACACAACACACGCCTCATTCCAATTCATCAGTCACTAACCGTAAATTAACAAGAGAATAATTCCCCAAATATTAACCCCGAAGGCCGAAACCAACATCAGATCAATATCCAGAAAACCATTCTGCTTGGCTAACCGACAGTTAGTTTCTAAATTTCACATTCATAGGGAAAGGTTCCCATTAATTTTATCAAAGATAAATTCCTTGAATTTATTCTTTAATCTTCTTTTGAATTTCGATTCAACTAGTCGGGATTAACGAACCTTACCGAAGTAATCATTTGTTTTAATTTCCCAATCCCAACCTATTCATCCCATGAAGTAAAACTGGTAATACTTCATATCTAACACCACGGTGTTATCGGTAAATTCAATTACCATTTCACGTTTAAATCTAATTAAAGATTTAACTAACGTCAGGAGCAAAACTGGTGATACTCCATCCTCGATCATTTCAATCTAATTAAAGATTCATTAAAACTCCACTTAGTTTTAATCTGTGACTGGGTTAAAGAATCAGTGTCATTTAAAACACGGTCCACAATAAACCCAAAATCACACTCATTAATTATCGGGTTAAAGAACAAGTGTTATTTAAAACACTGTTCACGATAAACCCAAATATCAATTCAATTCCAGTTAAATATTATTTAATTGGTACACTTCATTAAATCTAAATAAAAAGATTTAATCTTTTCTCAACTGGGTTCAAGAACAGTGTTAATGAAGACACCATTCACGACAAACCCAAATCACATTTGATATTCAATACAAGGCTCTGAATAGAAAATATATCGGCTTATATTCAATATCAAATTCTACGATTAACAAATGTCGTATTGGAAATAACGATATAAATATATATCTTTCAAATTTCCATAACAACATCTGTATAATCACGAATTCCAACAACGAAATATTCCGAAGACAATTTCGATTCAAATCCACTCCAATGCAATCATTGGAAATTCTGGTTATTTTTAAAACCCTTTTCAAATTCAATTTATTTATTTAAAAACAAATAGAATTTTAATTCTAGTTCAAAACTAGTTCATTTCGATAGAAATCTATTTTTATCTTTTCCAATATGGAGTTTTTCATCCCAATTCTTCCCAAATCATTTCTTATGATTTTACACAAATTATTGACATTTTTAATGATTTTATCAAGGCCCGTACAGTCGATTTCCATCAATGGCCATCGAACTGCACTTACAGCGACCTTTTTCAAATCTGATTTGGACATAATTCCAATTCCAACCGTTAGATTTCTAATTTCTCACATTCGTTAGAAAGTTCTTTTCGATACGAACCCAACGGTTCCGGTTTCAGGAGAATCCGACGGTCGGATCTCCGGTAATATCCGTTCGAAGTCAATGGTCGAATTTCGCGAACTGCCGCGGCGCGGCGCGTTCTATTCAGGCCATTATATTATATATATAATATATATAATATATACTTCGTCGATTTCCTTTCGAAACGAATTTTATAAATCGTTCTAAATTCATTTTCAAAACGGTTTCAACTTCATATTCAATTTCAAATCAAAATTGAATATTCCAATATAAATTCGTTTTAAATTCATTTCAAATCGATTTCAATTCAATTTGATTTCTAATTCAATTTCAGTTCGTTTTCAATTCAATTCAATTTCAAATTCGAGTTCATTTATATTCAATTTCAATTCGAATTCGTTTATATTCAATTTCAATTCGAATTCGTTTATATTCAAATTCAATTCGAATTCGTTTCAATTCGAATTCGTTTCTATTCGAATTTCAAATCATTGTATTTCGAATTTCAAATCAATTCAGTTTAATTCGAATTTCAATTCACTTTAAATATAATTCGAATTTCAATTCATTTCAATATAGTTCGAATTTCAATTCATTCAATATTCATCGAAGAATGAATAAAATCGATATAAATATCGTTCACGTCGAAATGGCGTCAATCTAACCAACACGGCTTCATATATTTCTATTTTCAAATATTCTATTTCAAATATTTCTATTTCAAATATTTCTATTCAAATATTCCTCTTCAAATATTTCTATTTCAAATATTTCTATTTCAAATATTTCTATTTCGAAACTGGAATGAGGCCCAATCAATTACCATATAATGTTAATTATATGGATTTTCTACAACACATGTATACAATAACAACGATGAATAATCAACCATCATCCAAAGTGCATTCTACACTATATAAGCATCGAATATAAATATTTAACGCTTATAACAGTCTGTCAATCAATCGATCGACATACAACTAACTATTGGGATTAGTGTATGTCATATATCATCCCAATACCCGTGTGGGGTTTCAAACAATCAAACACAGATTTTATTTGTGCAGTTGGGCGATGTGTAAAATTTATCGTCCCAATCAATATCAGTCAAATGTGTGTATATTAACAAATCGTCCGATCTGTTTATTTTTATTTCATTTTACATACACGTTAAAAATTTCTATTTTTAACTATAAAATATTTTAACTATATAAATATTTTATTTCATTTCACATCAACATCATAAATAATTTTCACAACATATCAAACAAACAAACAAGCCATCCATGGTCTGTGGATGACGGGTGTCGGGTGCTACTAAACACCGTCTGCATCCTAGTATATATATATAACTAGAAAATAAAATAAAAGGTGAGAAATTCTCATATAATTGCTAATCCAACGCCACGACTCTTCTTATGTAGAAATCTTCGTCGTTCTTGCCTCTTGTCACTTTCTTTGCCCGTATCCTCTACATATGTAAAAAATCACATTTTTACTTTGCTATTCAATATATAAAAATCGAATTTTTACTTCGCTATTCAATATATAAAAATCGAATTTTTACTATGCTATTCAATATATAAAAATCGAACTTTTACTTCGCTATTCAATATATAAAAATCGAATTTTTACTTCGCTATTCAATATATAAAAATCGAATTTTTACTTTGCTATTCAATATATAAAAATCAAATTTTTACTATGCTATTCAATATATAAAAATCGAATTTTTACTATGCTATTCAATATATAAAAAACAAATTTTTACTTCGCTATTCAACATATAAAAATCGAATATTTACTTCGCTATTCAATATATAAAAATCGAATTTTTACTTTGCTATTCAATATATAAAAATCGAATTTTTACTATGCTATTCAATATATAAAAATCGAATTTTTACTATGCTATTCAATATATAAAAATTGAATTTTTACTATGCTATTCAATATATAAAAATCGTAGTTTTTACCAATGAAAAATCATAGCTTTCTAACACCCTTCCCATAATAAAAATCTCATTTTTAATTACCTAAATAAAATAAAATAAAATAAAAATGAAATTAAACTCTCACCAGCCGTATTGGGGTTAGAGATGGCAGCACCGGAGTCGTGGGTGGTCGGACCATCGACAGTAGGGCCCACATTGGTCGGAGAAGCCCGATCAGCGGTGGTTTTGGGCTAGAAGAGGGAGAAAAAGGGGTGAGAGGAAGAACAGAGGGCGAAGGAGGTGCGTGGCGCCAGTCAGAGGTGGTGGGGGCCTCACAGGCGAAGCCGCGGCGGATTTCGAGGGTGTTCGATGGTTCGGGCGTGACCTAGGGTTGAGGAGAGGGAAACGAGGGCGACGAGAGGGTGGAGTGGTCGAAGGGGGTCGGCGTGGTGAAGGGGAGGCGGCGGCGTGAATCCCGGTGGCGCGGTGGTGCCGATCGTCGGGGGTGGGTTTCCAATTTGGGAAAATAGAACGGGGGGGTTTCTGAATGAATGAAGAGAGGAGGGGGGGTTATTGAAAATATATGTATAATTTAATTATATTTTAATTTCCAAAAGCAACTTTTCTTTTCGACCTCTAAACGAGGCCCACCGCCTGTCGTCCATAGCGTTTTACCCCCATTCCGAACATAATGGGATACGTATCGTAGGCTGATTCGATCGTTTCGATCAGTTTCCGTCAAAACCAACATATAACTCTATATATTGAATTTGAACGCGCATTTCAATTTACTGGGGTCACATACTAACTCGAAAAATTCCAGAAAAATATTTTCTAGCTTCGCATTGACGATACGGTCCTAATAAAACTAGTTTCGTCGAATTCTGAGACCGTTGGAAAAATGGCCATTTTCCAGTCGATTAAAATCAACTGAAACTGGTCATACGCGTTTTCCTGTGCAACGCTCACATATTGATTCGAACAATTATGAAACTTGGAATCTAGCAATAACTTTACATCACGGACCCAACAAAAGTGGTTTCGTCGAAATCCGAGGTCGTTTGCAAAATTCCCATTTTTAAGGGCCTGAATTCCATAGCGACTATTCATAATTTTCAACTGGACATATCTTTTGATCCCCGCTATGAAATTTCAATTTTTCGGATTCGTTGGAAAGATATCATCAATTAGATCCTATTATTTTTTGTTTCACTAAAATCCGGATTATTTTGCACCCAGTATGTTCAATTGAAGTTTGAAATCGAATTATCGAACTACCGCGCCATTTTCAATTCCTTTTATAATTATATATAATTATTTATATTCTAACGACGACGTATATAATATATACGTCGAATTCTATTCAAAATAAATTTCTCGTCGATATTATTTAAAATAATCTATTTTAAATAATCAAAATTCGCTAAAATTGCCAAAATAAAAATTTTAAACTGGCCCAGATTTTCGGGTTGTTACACCTCCCCAATCCCACCTCCAAGAGACGTCGGATTCTGCCGATGTTCAAATCGGTTCAAGAGACGTTGAAGTTTTTGAATTTTGAACGACGGTGTCTCAAATGCGCTGATAGGGAATACGTGGCGAAACAATGTAGGAATGCATTGATACGTTATCATTGCTCCTTTTTTGGTCATACAAGCTCGCAATGTCCCAATAAAAAGATATCAACTCTTCAAAATAGAAATGTTGACCTGCTGATGCGTCCCAGCGCAGTCGAAGAACGAACAACCGTGAGCCAAGCAGCCTGCAAAATCAGAGAAAAGGGTCCCATAGGTCTATTCAAGCCTCTAATCGTAATAATAACCCTAATTCACTTCACTCTCACTTCAAATCTAATTCACTTATCATTTCCAACGAAAATCCCGCTTCATCTTCTGATCTCTCTTCTATTTCCAACAGAGAATTTCCTCTTCTTCTAGAAATTGCAGATGCTTACCTCTATCTCTCAGCGACTATCATTAAAGGGCTTTGGTCCATTGAAATGCTCACTCGCGTCCTTAAATCAACATTTGAACAAAACCACGAATGGCCAATTTGGCACACCTCAGATAACTCCATTCTCATCAGTTTCCCTGACGGCGCTACCAAAAATCATGCCTTGCGCCTAAAAATTCTGACTAAGGAAGACGGTATGGTTCTCCTTCAACAAACCACCACCCTTGAAGAAACCCCTGAACCCCCTTTTGAGAATGCAACATGGGCTAAGATTAGTGGCTTCCCTGAATTTTATAGGAACAGTTCAGAAGCAACTAGAGAAGCTTTAAAGCTAATGGGTCTTTTAATTCATACAGATTCATGTGATTGGTCTTATGTTGATCATCGCTTCTTATACGTAAAGATGCAATTCTACAAAGGCATCTAAACCCTATGTACCTATGTAGCTCATCTGAATAATCATGTTGTTAAACTCAAGATCGATCGCTGGCCACATGCAAACCCTTGCCAATGCCCAGAAACGCTCCTCCTGGGCATAGACTATGAATATGGTGGCTATATTTTCCAGCCTTTAGCTCAGCAAGATGATCAGATGGATGTTGACAGGTATGATGTGATGTCATATGAAGCAGCGAGACAAGTCCCGGTGGCATTTGCAGAACAACAGCAAGACTTTGCCATGGTGGTGCAGCACAAGGATGACATCGTGGTACCTCGATGGGACCCATTGGCAGATCTGGATCTTTCGGTCTCCTTGCATCAACAGTGGCCACCTAATCAGGAGTATCAAGAGCAAGTGCATCAGGAGGGTCAAGGTTCAACGTCCCCACATGTTTCTTCATCTACAATTAAGAGGAGTGCCAGAATCAGCAGAGCCTACTCTCTTCCTCCAGGCACATCGGGTAGCTACTTTGAACTTGTTGTTTTTTCTTCGGCTAATAAAGCTTTAAATAAAAAATTAGCAAAATGCATGGGCGTGTGTTTGCATGATAAACATTATTCTGCCATGCAAACCCTAGAACTGCAGCGTACTAACCATTCTAAATGAAGATAGTTTCATGGAATGTCAGGGGGTTGGAGGACCCCACAAAAAATTGTGTTGTCAATCTAATAATCTCCCCACTTCATATTGATATTTTATTTCTACAAGAAGCTAAATTCTCTAATCCTCCCAATTCTCTTATTCGTCAGCTATGTGGACCCTGCTTATCTGGTTGGTCACACGTAGATGCTTTTGATACTCGTGGAGGCTTAATAACAGCGTGGAATGACCACGTGTGGTCTTTAATCCATTATCTTACTCATCCATCTGTCTTATACGTGTCCCTCCGTCACATTTCATCAAACACTATTTTTCACTTCACTAATGTTTATGCACCAAATGACTTACATGGTAGAGCTGAAGTATGGCAATATTGCCATAACCTATCGCAACATATAAATGATCCTTGGATTTTAGGAGGGGCCTTCATCACTACTCGCTCTGTTGATCGTAATTCAGGCAATGCCTTCAATGACTCTATCCCCTTTAACTCTTTTATTCAATCTTGTCCGCTCATTGAATCCCTCATCAATAGTCGTCGCTTTACATGGCCTAGTAGAAGGGAAGACCACTCACTGGCTAAGTTGGACCGTTTTTTCTTTAATCTTAACTGGGATGACCTCTTCCCTCTATCTTTGTTAATGGACTAGCTACCACCATTTCAGATCACTGCCCAATTCTTTTAGACACATGTTCAGGCACTCCTATCAAACGCCCATTCAGATTTGAGAGACTTTGGCTCTTAGAACCCTCTTTTGATAATTTTGTCAAACACATTTGGGTCAGTTATCATCACACCAGTCTGCTACTATCAGGGTGGTTTGCAAACTTCGTTCTCTGCGTAAAATAATTCGTCCATGGGATAAAAATGTCTGGAACTCTCTCAAATCCAGAATTTCATCCACACAAGATGCCATCCTCGACTTAAATATCACTGAAGAACTCCGCCCATTAACAGAATCCGAACGTCAAAGCCTGAAAAAATATGAGGAAGATTAGATAGACTAATCAAGCAGGAAGAAATTGGATGGAAACAAAGATCTAAAACTAAATGGATTAATAAGGGAGACAAGAACACTGCTTATTTTCATCGTATAGCTAATTGCCATCGTCGTGCTTCTTTTATATCAGAAATTATTCATAATAATTGCATTCTGAAGGACTCAAAGGAAATTTGCCATCCTTTCACCTATTTCTACCGAGACCTTCTTGGCTCTCCTCCACATCCTCCCCCGACAATTGACCGGCATAAATTATATCCTTTCTCATCTCGCATAGCCATTGATCACCCCTTCACTGAAGAAGAAATTTGGGAGCTTTAAAAGACATGGCAGATGATAAGGCTCCTGGGCCTGATGGCTTCGGCCCAGCCTTTTTCAAACACTTTTGGCCCACCATAAAATCTGATATAATTGGGATGTGCTTAGAATTTTACTCTAACCCCTCTACAATTGCCAAATTGAACTACGCTGATATCATCCTCATACCTAAGTTTCTTGGAGAAAACACCCACTCTTCATTCAATCCTAATAGTCTCCTCAATACAACGTTCAGGATCATCACTAAAATCTTAGCTAACAGACTACAATCCCATATTGATTCACTAGTTGGTAGTGAACAATCAGCATTCATCTTAGGGAGAAACATACTTGATTGTATTGCAGCCACCCAAGAAGTCATCTTTTTCTGTTATGTTACTAATACCCCTGGTGTCCTTCTTAAACTTGACTTCTCAAAAGCATTTGACTCAGTTAATTGGAATTTCATTCTTGCTCTTATAGCCCATAGGGGCTTCCCTTTGAAATGGTGTGATTGGACTAGTGTAATCCCAAACACTAACTTCTCCACAGTTTGTATAAATGGGGAATCTGGAGGAAAAATCAAACCAAAAAGTGGTTTAAGACAAGGCGACCCCCTCTCACCCGTAATATATGTATTGATAGATGATGTATTCAATCAAATGGTGAAACTATCCCTCTCTCACAACATTTTTTCAGGCACCTCACTCGCAAATTTGAGTTTATGCACATCCAATTTGCAACTTGCTGATGATACAGTTCTCTTTGCCTCTCCCATCCCTTCAAATATTCATTGTCTCAAAGTTCTTCTCTACACATTTGAAATGGTGTCAGGGCTTTCTATTAACTTCAATAAAAGCTCCATTATCATGCTGGGAAACTGTATTAATCTTGGTCCCTCTATTGTTGAATGCCTTAACTGCAAGCTTGACTCATTCCCAATTAATTATCTGGGCATCCCTCTCGTCCTACAAAGCTCCACAAATCTGATTGGTTCCCCCTCATATCTAAAATTGAATCCAGACTTGCAAGCTGGAAAGCCAACTCCTTATCCTCGACCGGTCGTCTTATCCTTATCAAACATGTCCTCTCATCTATACCAACCTATTGGATGTCCTTTCACAAATTCCCTACCTGGATAATTAATAAAATTGTTTCAATTTGCATCTCTTTTATATGGAATGGTAATAAACTGAAAAAATTAATCAATTGGCAAACTGTCTGTCTCCCTCTGAATCATGGTGGTCTTGGAGTTCTTAATCTCTCAGTTTTCAATCTTGCGCTGCTTGCAAAATGGTTGTGGCGCATTCTGTCACCAAGAAATTTTATTTGGAAAGATTGGATCTTATTTCATCTATATAACTCAAACCCTTTTCTTATTCTCCATTTCCGACCATCAGCTAGACCGTCACCGTTCTGGAAAGGAGTATTATCTTCCCTTATAAGAACCAAATCCCTTTTTCATGTGAAGATTAACAATGGTGAATCATGTTTATTTTGGATGGATATTTGGAATGAGTAGATCCCCTTTTCTAATTTATTTCCTAATCTTGCCTCATTAAACCAATTCAACCCTTTATCAGTTGCAGAGGCCTGTGAACTCGGTCCGATGGGCTTTCTCCCTTCAACACTCTTTGGGCTGGACACACTCAATGAAATCACTTATATTGGTCATATAATTAACACTACTCATATTTCAAATGGACCTGATTCTTTCATATGGGCTTTGGGCCCATCCAACAAATTCTCAGTGGCGGCCTGCTACAAATACTTAATTCACCCAGGCCGCTGTTTCACCTTCTCTCGCATCTGGAAATGTCACATTCCTCCTCATGTCATCTTCTTTCAATGGCTCCTCATCCACAATCGCATCAACACCAAAGACAGACTCTGCCGCTTCAATGTTAATGTTGACCCGGTATGTGTACTCTATAATCACCAGAATGAATCTCTTCCCCATCTTTTCCTCGAATGTGACTTCTCTTTCGCGGTATGGGCTGCAATCAGTTCATTCCTACTCGGTTCCATCTTGTCTTTCTTTGAATATTGGCAGCACAACCCTTCTAATCCCAAACTGGATTCCCTAGTGGCTATCTTCTATTGGAGCATTTGGTTAGAACGAAATGCTCATGTCTTCGGCAGACCCAAGAAACTCTTGATGGGAACATGTTATCACATCCTGCATCTTTTCGAACTATGGACAGGCACAACTAGGCATGCACGCTTCAGACGCTCCATTCCCATGCTGCAGTCACCTGGATCGCAAGGCAGCACCTCTCTCTTCCCATATTGATATCAGACATCGATTTATCTCATCACTATGGGTCATTTTGGTTGTGTATTTATATACTATGATAACTGCTGTTTTATATACATATTATATGTTGTGCTTGTGCTCTCTTTTTTTACTTTCAGGATCTAGACCTTTTATGCTACCGGTTGGGCCTGTCAACCAGATCATACTACTAGTTATCTATATTACGCGTAACCGGATGTGTAGCACCACGCTACACACCAGTCTTCCTAAAAAATATTATTGGTTTTAAGTGTATATGCATTCGTTATTAGTAGGTAATAATATTAAGTTATTGTCTATTATAGTTGATTAAATAATAAACCTAATAGGGAAAAATAAAATGGATTTAGGAAAATTTGAAATGAAATCTATTAAATATAATTGGTTGCGGAATACATTTTGCAAATTAAATAGAAAAGAACTCGAGAACTTGATTCTGGGGTTTTTGAAGATAGTTATCGTATTATAAGAAATAGTTCCGGAAATAGTTTTTCAAGGATTTTTAAATGAAATAAGTGTAATCCCTTCTTGGACCTTAGGATAACTTCGGTAATGAGTGCACACATTATCAACGTTTATTTTGAAGAGTCTGAGTGGGTGAGACCATTCAATGATTATTATAGCGAGTTTGAAAAGGATTTTGGATTTAATTTCCTATGGTACAAATTTTGTATAAGGGTATTAGTATATGTTATCTAAAGTTGAGTTTAAATTAAACCAGAATTGAAATTTCTATGTTCATTGATAATTAAGGATTTGGATAAATTTTATATGGTATAAGATATATGTACATATTATTCTAAACTTAGTTTATAAACCCGGGATCAAAGTTTTTAAGTTTATCTTAACTAATAATATTAACTCATGTACTAAGGTTAATTGAGTCATTAGAATTTTAGATCATGAAACCAGGAATGAACTTAAGTACTAAGAGAAGATAAATCATCATTGAAATGCCTAAACATGAGCGATAGTAAAGTTTAAACAAATTTCGAATTTAGTCGATAGAAGTGCTGGAGGAAATCGAAATTAAGTGTGAAACTAAATTGAATTGATGTCTGCTAAAATGAATTGAAAATTTTTGTTGTGTAAATAAAAGTGGCAACAACTCATGGTTTCAATAATTAATTAGTAAATTAGGCTAATTCGAGAAGAATGGGAAGGGACTTAAGTTTTTTAATAAAATGTGAATTGTCGATAAATTTAAACGAGAATAAAGGGAAACCAAATTCAATGTAAAATCTATTGTATGGAGAATGAAGCGTTAACCAATATCGAGCGAGCGTTAAACATTTACCAGGATTTTGAAATCAGAGAGTTGAAACACCGAATAAAATATAATTAATGTTTATTGAAAATCTAAAATGTTCCTTATAAGCGGGGGAAATTAACCATAATATGAGCATGGTGGAGTGAAAGTAAATTTTAATTGGAATTGGAGAATTTGAAACTTAGAAAAATTAAGTGTAATGTAATTTGTCAATTGTGAAATATGCGACATGAGCTGGAGCAAAATAACCATAACTTCTGAATGGATGATCGGAATCCGAAGATTCTGGACTTTTTGGAAACCTTAGAAATTGAACTAAAACTTTATTTAATAGGGCCTAGTCAAATTTTCATGTTTATTTAGTTGAAATCCAAGCGTTAGTCGTAGTTTAGCGGTAGAAAATAAAAACCTGGTGTGTACATCAATAGACCATAATTTCCTAACGGATCATCGGATTTTGATGTGCTTGTACAATTCGGAAAGCTTAGAATCTGAACTAAAATTTTTCTTCAATATGCTTGGTAAAATTTTAATGTTTAAAGGGTTAAAAACTGAGTTGAACAATTCAGGCTTGCATTTTATTTGTTTGGGCTGAAGCGTTCGCTTTCGCTAAAATGGTCGTAACTTTTGAACAGATTATTCGAATTCGACGAATCAGGGCAATTCGGAAATCCTAAAACGAATGCAACAACTTTTGCCTAGTGTGTTTTGGGCAAATTACATCATTTGAGTGGTGATAAACCTCAATTTGTTCACTATCCTGTCGCTAATATTTTGGTTTTGTAGTTGAAATGATTAGTATATGTTGTGCAAGTTGTGTATATTTGCTATTTATTGTGATTATGTTTGATTATAATGCATATTTGAGTATGTAGTAGGTGAAAGGAATTTACGCAACGCTTTGGAGCTCGCTTGCGCTAAACAATAAAGTGCTAAAATAAATAAACTTGCAAATAACGCTAAAGAAGGTACGTATTTGTGTTATATGGTTTTGCGGCTATATATACATTGTTTCCCCATTGTTTAGGATGCCTCATTGTTTGATGAGATGTATATTTGAGTTTATATACATATTGTAATTTTTCTGGGCCTCTCCGTGCAAAGGAGATGCCGTCAATTTTTTTTGTGATTTCGGGAGTTAGAAAATTTATGAGATTTTACAACTCAATAACTTATTTTATAAAGGCTATTTTATAAGTTATGGTTTTGATAATATGTATACGCTCAATACCTCATTTCGTTCCCTTTTCGAGGACGAAAAGATTTGAGTGAGGAAGAATTTAACGCCCCATAATTTTCCATATATTTAAATTTAAATTTAAAATAAGTGAATTGAATAATATTGATTAAAAAATCAAATTTTATTGATTATAATAATGATGATTGTTTGAATTGATAAAACAAATTTTAAAATTGAGTTTATATTTAGAAATATTGTAGTTTGAAATTTAATATTTTGATAATTGAATAAATTTGAGTTGTTTAATTTATAGTTAAAATTCAAATTTATTTGTTAAATGGTGGAATTATGAGTTAATATTAGAATAATTGAAGATTAATTAAGTTCGTTTATCTATAATTGTAATTCAAATTTAAATTCGAATATAATTAAATTCGGGAACTTTAAATTTGTGGAATCGATGTATAAAATTTATTTAAGTTGAAATTGGATTAAAATGGAATTTAATAAATATTTAAATTGAATTAAAATAGTTAACCGAATAATTGAATATTTTATTAATAAATTGACCATGAAATTTAACTATTTTGGAGTCTGTCTCGGAATTCGACAAAACTGGTTCCATCGGATCCGGAATGGTGAATTATTGTAGAATTTCAATTTCGTTACAATTGGACTTGTCATTTGATCGTACAGAATAAAACGTGAATGGAATCAATGTATTTGGATAATTGTTATCTCTCATATTGAACCCGCTATATACATGATAATAAATATCCATATCCACCTTATCAGCCCATTTCACTATATGTATATTTTTCCTCCGTCAAATTTTATCTCTAATGGCAGGACAAATTGCTAAACCCTAGTTCAAATAAAAATTCTAACTTTAATTTCAAATCTCTGCAAAACCCAGCAATTATATATCTTTCGAAGCTCTCGACGATACGAAGCTGCTGGTACCATTTATTTCGACATGCAGTGCTCGGATTCGTCGGAATCGGTGGTCAAAGTTGCTAATCTGCGAAACCCTAGGCGTTGATTTAGGGTTTTTTAATTTTTGGGTTAATCGGAGAATTGGGCATTCGTGTATTGAAGAGATCGACGATACGAGCTTATTGGTGGTGGTCGGAGGCTGTATAGTGGTGTACGTCGCCGGGAATTTGCTTGTGAAGCTCGAAAATCACCTCCGGTTAGGGTTCGGTGGCGGCAAGAGGAGGTCATCGAACGGGCGGTGCTCAGTGGTGGAGATGTCCCAGAGGTAGAGCGTCAGAACACCGGTGGACTCAAGGTGTCTGGTGGCCGGAATAGTGTTCGATCGATGGTCAAAGTAGCCTGCATTGGGTTCTTTTTCCCGTCGGCTACTGTAGCAAGAAGGAGCGGGAAACGGCTTTGAAGGGTGCTGACGTGTCGCTTAGGTATAGGTTATTAGTTATTTAGGTTTATTTAATTGTATATATGTATATATATATCGTATATTCTAACACCTATAACTTTTGCGTATGAACTCGGATTTAGACGCCGTTGGTTGCGTTAGGATCGTGGCGAAATTGCAGACGTTCTAGCACTGATTTAGCGGAGTTTGGAGGCTGAAAATTTTTGGCCTTTAGTTGGATGTTCGATCAACTAAAGACCCAAAGATGAGTGAATTTTTCACTTACATCTAACTGAATTATTCCCATATTTATCAAATTAGATTATGAAGTAAGTTTGGTTGTATGGCTGTGATTGATTGTTGATTGGTTGTGATGATTGTTAATGGTTGCTTAAAATTTGACATGCAATTGTATTGATATGAAAATTTGATTTCGAAACTAGTCATTTAATTAAATTAATTTTCTAGTAAAATTTTACCAACCTTTGTTAACTAGCGAAACGAGATAATATGTACCATTTGGATGTCATTATTGTGATGGATGTTTGATTGAAATTGGTTACTACACTGTTATCGACACCGAAGTTTTTATTGAATTTGTTAATGAAATTGTTCCAAAATAAATTAGGAATTTGGAAATGGAATTTAAATACAAATTTGATTACTCAAATTTAATTTGTTTAAAGCTGAAGTTAATAATTCTCTTAGATTTAATTTAAAATAAGAGTATTCGACGATTTTGGAAGTGTTTGGAATTTGGAAATAATATGAAATTAAAATTCTTTAACTTAAAAGGCTGGGTTTGAATGTGTTTTGAAATCGAGATTTGGAAATGAAGCAAACTTTATCATAGCGGAGATAAATCTCAAGTTATTGAAATTTGGAAGAAAGAAACAAATATGGTTTTAAAGTTTGTTAATTATAGATATATACCCATAGTTTTGAAATAAATTTTATTATATTGTATTTTTTATTTGAAATTTATTTTAGTAAAGCATTATATATATATACCTATAATTTAAAATAAATCATATTATATTATTTAAAGATTTTTTTAGTAAAGCATTTAATATATATATATATACTGATAATTTGAAATAAAGTATGTTATAATATTATTATTTATAATTTAAAGATTATTTTAGTAAAGCATTTAATATAAGTGTACATATAGTGATTTAAATTATTTTATTTTACCTTAATTATTTTAATATATGTTTTCATAAAAGGGTTTTATTTATAATTATCTATTTTTTAAGTTAGTTAAATATTTGAAATTTCTTCCTAAATTTGAAGCGCTCTCGATTTAAACCGTTGATTTCAAATTGAATTTGAAATATATATTCTCTTTTGAATATAAACCGATTTTAAAAAGACTATGATATTGTGATTATAAAGAATATTCTATTTTAAATGTAAATCGATTTGAAACAATCATGAAATTGACATGAATCGATTCAAAACCTAGTGTGTGATGCATCTAATATGATTCTTAGTTTATGTCTCTCTTGTACTACAATGTCCTTAATTGGTATTTTTTGACTAGCTCTGGAAAGGAATGTGCTATACCCTGCAAAGGACTAAGAGTTCTTTGTTTAAGCGGCGGAAATTGCACTAATGATTATATATAGAAGGTAACTTAAATCTAGCCATTATAAGAAAAAATTGCTATTGGCAACCAAAATGTAATGTTACCGTATATTATAGGAAGCAAAGCATCTATAGCCAAAAGTCTTCTTGAATCTCAAGAATGTTTTGGTTAGTAAACCTTATTCAAACACCAACATGACTAGTTGGGTCACTATTGTTTTATATCTATTTCCAGTTGGTGGAACGTTCTAAGATTTTTTTTTTTTTTTTTCCTACTTTCTGTTTCTAGTAAGGTTACAATCACTACAACAAAACGGGCTTTTTACAATGGGCAATGCCCCTTATAATATGGTTTTCACAACGGGCATTGCGGCTGTTATAATAGCCCATGTTGTAATATATCATCTTTTACAACGGTTAATTCCCGTTGTAAATATCCCTTTTACAACGGGCAATATCAATTGTAATACGGTTTTTGCAACGGTCACTCGCTCATTGTATTAGATCATGTTGTAATAGGTCAATATTTTACAACTGCCAATAAACATTGTAAAATATGTATTTTACAAGAAGCATATACCATTGTAATACGTCTTTGCCACAACAGACACTAACCGATGTAATATCTATTGCAACTATTTTTTCCAATTGTTAAAATGATGCAAAATAAAAAATATTAAATCATTGATGCAACATATACAAATTGTACTCGCATTTATCAAAAAAAAATACAAATTATATACTCACATTATTTATGAACTCACACATTTCTTTTTATACATATTCACACATTTACAAGAAATAACAAAAAACATACCCCATGATAAATAATAACAACTATTTGGACACACAAGGTATATATCAAAGTGGTGGTAAAAGATTCCATCAACTCTTCCAATGTCATTGATGATAGTACAACTAATGGAGTATCAATTGCAACACTGTCACTAGTTAACACGAAGGAAATACCCAAGTCTAGATTGGGTTACACGAGAATGCAAGCATCAGATCAGATGATTGTAGGACGGACGAATTTAATCCAGTCAAACACCGACCCTTTTGCCCTTGGATCACTCCAGCTTACCTGGAAGGAAATTTCTTTAGATGCACAAAACCCAGAGTTCTGCAAAATCAAATGATAAGGCAAATGTATCTATACATTGATTGATAGGCGGAAGTTTTAACCTCCATGCACTACAAGAGAAGAAAGAAAATGATCTTGTTTAATATACACATTTTATTGACAAGATGAAGAAATCTGCTTTCATTATATGATCCAGTGGGATGCGCTTATAAAACTTTTCATCAGTGACCTACATATTGATTCTTATAACATGTAATGCCTATTTGTTTAGGCCAGCAGTGAAACTGTGAGTCTGTTACTTCAGTAATACTAGTATTTATTGAGATCTATGATTGAAAAGTTGGATGAAACATTTTGATTTAACAAAATAAAAACTGCACTGCAACTAAATATAAATTTCATCATATTATAGAACACAAATACTGACATGAATATGAATATTAGTGAACAAACTGCTATCCATTGGACAGAACATGTTTTACCAAAGCAAAATTAGCATTTAGACAGAACATACTTATTTAGAGGAGAAGCGTCATTCATTCCATAATCAGTAACTACAACAACATGTCCTATTCTTTTCAAAGATTGCATTAAAAAAACTGCAGCAGCAACATCGGTAACTGCGACAGCATCATTCAACAGATCTAAACAAAATCCATGTAATTGAATAAAAACGTTAGCAACCATATGTTAGTTGTTTTGTTGGGATAATCAACAACCATTAACCATGATCAACAAAAAATCATATCAGGATCGATATCAAACTAAATGTTTTATTTGGAGACTCGGAGTGTTTGGCATGGATTTAAAGATCGCTGAGCTTCTCCTCAAGAAAAAGTAATTTTTGACGAACTAGACTCAAAAAGAATAAAGATGAGGGATACTCAGCAATTGAGAAAGAGGATAGAGTAAAAAAAAGACCAGATTATGTTAGATTAACATTGTAAGCAACTTTGCATGTTTTGGAAACTTATGGCTATTTTGTCAACTACTGCATCTCTATCAGATTCAGACGAAGCATGGAATGCCTTCCCTTCTATAACTACTGGCTCAGTTACAGATTCTCTTGGGTCAAGTATCCAACATTCCATGGCAATGGCTCTAGTTGTTAGAACATTGTCTCTAGTGACCATGCGTAGCTAATGATGCATAAAGCATATATAATACATATTTTTGGAAAAAGATGGCATATATGATACATATTTATAAAACACCTAAGGTACGGTATCAGCTAGGGTTGCACACAACCCATATCCAATCTGACTCAACCCACCAACCCAACACAAGCCACATAAACTCAGCCCAACCCATCCTAGTTTGGATCGGATACGGATTTCAATTTGTAACTCATACTACATAAGGGTCGGGTTTGATATTTTGTTCAACCCAACCTTATTTTAACTCAACCCAACCTTATATTAAAAAATTAACTAAATATCAATCTACTTTAAATTAGAATAATATAATCCTAGAATAATGTTTATGTATTCTATATTAAATATACAAAAAATCATATTTCATGTCAATCCACACTAGGTAAAATTTGACAAATATATTTTAAAGAGCATTTTAATGTTTTTTAAAATGAAACATTTGTTCTACTATATAGAAAATTAATATGATATGATGTGTTTTACAATGAAATTTTAACAAAAATATGTCTTATAATGAATCAGTTATTTTAAATGCATTATGCCAGTTAAAATTTGATATATTATGTTGAATATTTTTTACATGATTTAAAAAAATCCCTCATATTCTCATTTTTTTTATTATATTCAAGCAACCCAATCCAACTAAACCCGACCCAACCCATATTTCAACCCAACTCATATCCAACCTCACATAGGGTCGGATATGGGTTGGACTACCCTAAACTCATACCTATGCGAGTTGGATTGAATATTTGGTCTAATCCGACCTAACTCATACTTTGTGCAGCCCCAGTACCAGCTACGTATGATGTATGATTGATTGCTAATCATTAAAAAGGCAGAAGATAATCGCCTGCAAGTGACTCTTAACCTCATCATTTGTGAGTCCATCAAGCTTCATTAGCTCCCTTATCCGCTCTTGGTGTTGCAATTGCAAATCAAATATCAAATCACAACCTACATCAATATTAAGCCAAAAAAAAAAATTACAAATATAACATTATTGCTCTTATAATCTATTTTCAAATCAAGCCCTTGGGAAACCTAATAGAAAAAAAGAAGAAACAAAAAAAGGATAAAAATAACACCATGCAACTCAGTTGTGACCAACTTCAAATGGAAAGTAAACGATGACTTACGAGCATATGGATCATTTAATATGAACAAATACATCGATATAAACTGTAATAACACCATGCCACTCGGTTGTGATCAACTTCAAATAATATTTTTGAGTGCATATGGATGGATCAATTAGTTCAATAATGATCTGCATATAAGACTAGGGTTAACCTTTGTGTTGACCCAAACCAAGAATATGGAAGTTGCTTCTAATTGTAAGTAAAAAAGTAATTATATTGGACCCATCATAATCATTGACAGACAAAATAGAACCAAAGTGGTTTGAACTTCTAAACTTCGACTTAAAATGCAAAACCATAACCACTGAACCCATAATTTGATCAATTAAACGAATGTAAAAAATTTGTAGACACTGGATTAAGATTCAGGCTTGTCTCAACCAGCTAGCTATCTTTCGTGCCTTACCCTAGGTCCAAGCTAATATATTTTCAAGTCTCGTGAAAAACAAAACCTCCATTATTGTAACGTTTGACCTATAATGCTCAAACTAATGAGTTAAGAGACTACAAGCATATGGTGCAATAGGATTGAAGTTTCATATCAATATTACATCAAAATATTATGGGACATTTTGCTTGGAAAAGAACTGGTTGATTTCACCCAAACCTTTTTGTGACTTCTTATGCATCACAATCATGATTATAGTAAACGACCCAGATGACCGTAACAAAATCATAAACCAGTCAATTAATCAAGAATAATAGATAGCATGATTTACGTGCTGTAGCGGATAATGATCAACTTTTAAGAACAAATCAATACATAGTTATTGATCACTACGCATTTGGCGAGTATTCTTTGATGAGAATTTTAGCAGTCTAAAAGGTCACCAATCTAGGCATAGTTACAGTTGAACAAATAGGCATGTTTATGTGATCAAAACATTGTATATCCACAAAATAACAGTAAAATAAAAGAAATTATCACCGCTGCAGACATGGGCTGTTCATTCCACAGCTGAGAATATCTCAACCAATCTAATATTTTATACGTAACTCCACCATTAATCTTAACGTTATTTTTGCTTATAATCTCCTCATCCGACGAAGAATAGCTAGACTTCAATTAAATGAACTCCTCCAAAACTGGCACTTCAGCTACAATATTTTCACAACCCTTTATGTTCAGTTGCTTCTTATATGTCTCGATTGCTGAAATCACATCAAAATCATATGAAAGATTAAAACTTTTTCCATGCCGAGATCACGAAATGAATCAACTATAATACCCAGATGTCCTTATTAAAAAAAAATGAAAAATTCGATGTTTCTATTTTCAAAATTATACCTCATATTAAGCCGTAGGGCAACTGACACAAAACCCAATGAAAATAAAATACAAGATCAAAACTTTTTCAGACTCGGATCGATCATTAAACGAACAAAATAATAAAACCCAGATTGTGGATTTCTCGGATTTCACAGAACAAAGGATAATCAACAAAAAATACCCTGAGTAATAAGATGTAAGCTAAGGGGAAGCTCTCTTTCAAACACAAGGATCTTCTTCTTTTCCACCTCCAGGGCTTTGATGTATTCCATGGCTTAATTAGCATCTTCAGATTAAACTATGAAACTAGAATAAATTGTCTGCAAATTGTTTTTTAGGAACAAAAGTAGAGAGAGGGGGAAATAGGTTAACAGAAAGGCGGAAATTTTGGGGAAGGAGCCAAATTTTGGAGGAATGGAGCGCAAAATTTAATTTTGAAGCTAACGTGAAATTTAAGTTGAAGTCCTAGTTTGATTGCAACGTTCAATCTAATGGGTAAAAGAAACATATATTACAAATGCACAAGAAAGAGTTGTTGAGTATTTTGGAGTAAAGCAAAACTTGTTTTCAAAGTCAAGGGAAAGATAGTAAATTTCAAAAGTTAAGCCAATATTACCGTCACTTAAAACCTAAATAAAAACTATTTACCAAAAGGAAATGTCAAAAAAAATTATCCATAGCATATCTACAATATGAGTTTATATTTTTATAATTTTAAAATTATTTAGCATTTTTGAAATTTTGAATAATATAATATATCAAATGTTAATCTATAATTTTTATTTTTGAATTTTGTCAAAATTTCACATTATAATTCTAATTTTTCTGGATATTAGTAAGTTTATCTTGGAAATTTTTATTTTTTATTTTTTTGGAATATTAAATGTTAAATATAACTAGTATTTACATTATTAAATACTAAAAAGAATATCACTTCTTAATTATTAAAAAATTATTAGAAATAAATCATCAAATAAATTGTAAATATTAATTATTAATTCTTTAGTATTTAATAAAAATTATCATTTTTAATTACTAAATAATAAAAAAAATGAAAATTAAGCGCAAAATTATATTTCTCTATATGAAAAGATTACAATATGACCAGTCTAAGAAAACAAAAACAAAAAAACTCATGAAAATATCAAAATACACCACTTAAGATAAATGCCTAAGAGAGAATAAAATTCCATGAATCACCGAATTCTTCACTGCCATACTCATACTTCACTTCCAATACCATATAATACCGTACTCAGCCAAACTCAATCAGCCACCTCTCAACATACACCAAAACATACACAAGCACCACCATCAGTACACCGCAAATTCAACCTGATCAGTGCAAGCAATCACTGAATACGCTGGAAACCAAATTAACTATCCAAAAAGAAACAGTAATCATTACGAATCCACTGTATTGCCTTTAATACCCAGAAACATCTTAACCCCTTAAGAAAAGGAAGGATCATACATTGGGTTATTCCTAGTATGCCTCCTAGAAGTTTTCAAATTCGAGCTAAATGGAAACACATCTTCAGCTGTGTACTCAACACCTTCATCTAAGTCCTCCCAAAATTTGCCTTTCAATTTGGAACTCTTAGATTTAGATGAAGGCATTGCACTCTTTGGAACTGCAGAAGAAAGCATAGTCGGATCAATAGTAGGGAAAGTTAATCCAGCTCCTGACACATCAGGAGGAGGTAATTGGATATTTGATGGAGGCTTTAAGTGGGAGTATGGAGAAAAGAAACCCTGAGAAGAAGAAGTACTACCCACTGATTTACTTTTAAAAGAGGAGGAGCAAGGCAGATTAGTCGAAGTAGCTGTAGAAGCTTTCAGAACTGATGCTCTTTCCTTAACTACCTCAACTTCAGTAAACAGAGAAGCCAAACCAAAATCTCCAGCATTAATGCTACTGTCTTGATTATCACTTACATTACTAACAATAACATTTTCCTTACCACCAATATCCTCAGCATTATCGTTAGCTGATTTAACACCAACTTCAGCTTTACCAGAATCATTAACTATACTACTAAATAATAAATATTAATTATTACTATAGATAATTTAGTATTTTTTATATAAATTATTAGTTATTAATTACAGGTGTAAAATATTTAATACTTTTAAATATAATCATTAATCATAATTATGAAATATTTAATACTAAAATAAATATTATTCCCTAATTGTTAAATATCATTTACTAAATGATACATATTACTTCTCAATTTTTAAATATCACTTCGCCTTACTAAAAATACAAAATATTAATTACTTATTAAATATTAATTATTGGTTGTTAAATATTAATCATAGTCATTAATTACTGATTATTAAATATTAATAAATAATATTATATTATTAATGACTAGTAATTAGCAATGTAATATTGTAGTTAGTAATTAGAAACAAATGGGTAATATAATATTATTAATGATAATTATTAAATATTAATAAAAAGTAAATATTAATTTTAAGAAAGCATTTTAATTTAGTAGTTATTGATTATTGAAATTTCGCAACAAACATTTATTACAATGGATGTTATGACCATTGCAAAATTATCACTTTTTACAATGGACATTTGAAGACCGTTGTAAAATTGATATCTATTACAATAGGCAATATGTGAACGTTGTAAAATTGACATCTGTTACAACGGGCCAGAAAAGACCATTGTTATAGCATTCTATTACAACGGGCTTTCTTTGGTCGTTGTAAAAAATGTTGTATAGGGCATCTATTACAATAGGCCTTAGTGGACTGTTGTAATAGAACTCTATTACAACGGGCAGAAAACGCTCATTGTAAAAATGACGTTGTAATAGAGTATTTTTGTTGTAGTGAATGCTCTTGCTACTTCATATTTAAACTCATACAAAAGTTTAAATGTTTGCCTAAATTCAATTCAATTCATTGTAACAGAAGACAGTTATGGAAACTGTGAGTTCTTCCATTTCCTTCGACTGAAGCAGCCCCGAAAGTAATTGTCATACCATACTTTGAATCTCCATGAACTCATACAAAAGTTTAAATGTTTGCCTGAATTCAGTTCAATTCATTGTAACAGAAGATAGTTATGGTGATCGGTGGGTTTTTAAGTAAAGATAGGATAGAGAGAAAATATGTCAGGTCAAAGAATGCCTCCCTCCACATATCTCAGGCTTCTGCCACAGAAAAATATACTAATGTAAACAACAAGGTATTAGATTACTTGATCATCATTGTAAACTGTATTGTTTTCCATACTGTTGGATACTAGATTATTAAAATTTTGAGTATCTAACCGAACACTTCCATGCTTTTTTGCTGTGTTTTAAAGACTATGGTACATGTAGTAAGTAATCTGAATTCATAATCACTCTTTCATAATGAGTTTTATCACGTACACATCATACGTTTTCAGACATAAGTATTTAGCTGCAAAATTATGCCATTAAAAGAAGCAACCCATGGTCATAGAGAAGCTCAACTTTCTACTGAACAAATATAATGTCATAATAATAACATTGTGAGCAATCAGACAGAAGTGGCTTGAGAGATTACATGCTCAACGGATTAAATTAGTTTATATGAGCAGAGCAAATAATCTAAAGTTAAAAACATGTATCAGTGCATCATTGCATCGTAGGTCAAGGTTTGCATCAACAAAAAACATTTATATTCTTCACCTACCTTTGATGATGAAATACGTACAGGCAGATTTTCAACAAATTTGTAATATCATCACTCTTGTAAAAGATTTGTTATCATAAAAAGAGAAAAGTCAAAGCAAATTATATTATGGTCAAATATATGTTAGTGAACATCCTTGAATAAACAAAAGTGAGATGAGCTATTTTTTAAAAATACAGCCAAAAAAATGCCACATCGGACCTAGTACAAACAATATACCCTTGATAAACAGTGCTGCTATTTAGTTTTATTTCAATTTTTATTGAAATTGGTATTAAGTTTTGGTCATCATTTCCAAGTGTACTTGTTAGTGCTAATATTTAGTTTAGAAAATAAATTTTCAGATAAAATCTTACCTTCTAGATAAATTTACTACCGGTTAAATCATGCAAGTTCCATATGTTTGTAGTATTAATATTAACTTGTGTAAACTACTTCACTTATAAAAATGAAAATGCATTATATTATTTTGTCCTTTGTATGCATACAGTGGAATTTTGTAACGACCCGCAAATCGTACTATCTGAGTCGACTGAATACAACTCACGTCCAACCCAAATTGTACGAAAATACGAATCATTAATAGAAAGAAGTTAGAGGACGAGGAAAGATAAGATAGAAAATTAGAATAGAAGAAAATAGATAGAAGATCAAACTGAACAACAACACAGAGTCTCACAATTGCAGCGAAATAAAACATAATATATATAAATCAACTTTGAAATACAAAACTGTATCTGAACTTACATGCATCATCAGAGTACATTATATATACAACACAGCGGAATAAACTCTAAATATCTAACGATGAAGCCTCCTGTTCCAAGCTCCTCCAGATAAATCTGTAAAATCCTGAACTATTGGACTGCCCATACAAATTTGGGCACCCAAGAGTTTAGGGAAATATAAAAAAATAAACTTTGGGTCAGTCATGGGACTGCTGTGAGTAAACGATTAAAAATAGTTTGATTTTAACTTTCAAAAACCTTTTGAAAGAAAAGATAATCGTAAGACCGATCCACACATAAATATGGATGGGTTTTACCTTATGATAATCCAAAACATTTTTAAAATCTATATTGCTCTGATATTATGATAATGTCTAAATACAAATAAATATCAATCTAGCAGAACGCTTGCATCTCACGCTCTACATATGTAGTACACACTCAAAACTACGGGCGCTTATTGGAGATTGGATTCCGACTATGACAAGGTATGGAACCACCTGCCGATAGTGTATCTCTAGAGGGGAATACACTGGGTTCAACAAGAATGTCTTGCAACCCGGCCCACACATGACCGACCACTCATTTCGCTTGAGTGTATCGAGTATATTGTCACCAACGGTTGGGAGCTACCCACCGTCTCCCGAAAGGGACAACATCGAAAGATTTAAGAAACAAATGGAATTTCTCTACATAGGTGACAATACACCCTAATGGGAGCGACCCACATAGCCATGGTGCCTGCCCGATTTTTTGTCATTTCCCGGTTGTGAGGCTTGAGGCTGAACTTACCTTTCAATATAATACGTCTCCATTCACTTTGAATGCCACATTGTCAAACCCGCCAGCATCACAAATTGATTTCCCCTATACTAAGGGCATAAAGCTAAGAGAAATGAATTTCTCCGCCACCAAACATAGTCTGAAGAGATCAATCATATGATCTGTTAGGCATACTCTGTCAGACATTCGTCCATACAAGTTATCCTGGGACTGGACAAACCGAAGGCACTATTTTGTAAATCCATTTCAGGCAATTTCTACCTAGGATCGATAGAACAGCCCTTGCAATACTCCGTCTTCAATGGTCTTCAAAAATCTCCGACTCATAACGTATATATCGAATCGAAGTGGAATTTAGATTCCAGTCTCTTTGAAAACGATAATGAAAAATGTCTAGATTTGATAGTCGGTTATTTAACTATCAAATATAAAATAAAATAAACATATTTATTTCATTTGGATCTGCTAAGTCTTATTTAAATAAATCCTTAATTATATATATTCAAATATTAACTTTGTTTATGTATGAGGACGTAAGTATTTACTTAGCTTAGAAAACTCTTATTTAATCTTATGTGATAATCTCATTTTTGAATATTCATTTTATCGATATCCAATTCTGACACTTATTCTGAACACCAACTAATAAGATATATTAGATAATAGTGAAATCGTTTAAGTTGGGGTATTTTAATTACCTTTCAGACCTTAAGTCGAAATCATTCTTATTGTCCAGATTCGTAGAAGTTCGAAGTCCAAAATATTCGACAAACCAGAATTTGTTAATCCAATTGATTTCCAAATCTTAAACAATTTTAAACAATATTGTTGATTGGACCATTCATCAATTTAACTTGATATTAAATCAGGAATTTAATCCAAATAACCGACTTGATTTCCTTTTCTTTTGATAATTATATTATCTTTAAACCTCATTTAATTAAAAGATTTAATTAAATCAAAACCATTACCTTGGGTAACATATTCAATTATCTATTTAACTATACCATTAACTTATCCAAATCTATTAATTAAAACTAATAAACAAGTCTTTAAACAATCATTTATTAAAACCTCTTACATTAAATCAATTGAAACCAATTAATTTAATAAATCAATTCCCATTTAAATAGTTGATTTACATCAAACAAACTGATTAACTGATTACAATTAATCTCTTCTTTTTAAATTAATTAATAATATACTTAAGATAAAATAATCCATTTCATTGTTCTTAAAACAATTTATATCCAATTATTAAAACTTAAATTCCTTTCTGAGTTACTTTACAAAAATATAACTTAGCAGTTCCATTGGTACATAATAGTTCTTATGAAAGACGACATTCAAGTCGCTAATCCAATTTGCATAACCATAATATAAATACCATTCAATATCATCAACTGATATATCATCAACATCACATATTAACTGATAAAATATATTAACTGATATAATAGCAGAACAGTGTTTATTTCTGCTAATAGGTTGTTTGAACAATTCAGTCAACCAAATTTATAGTGAAACGGTGTTTATTTTCATTAACAGATGTCCATACAAATTATTATCGTGGTTGAACATAATAAATCAATCAATTTAAACAGCCACTTCAAAATTCATCGAATTTCAGATCATTACTGATCAATAGTAAATTTAATTCACGACTATATTTATTCATTTTATTTTAACTGATATTTAGTATTAAACCATTTTTAATTATATAGTAAACCTACTCATTTTAAATCGAATTGTTTAAAAAGTTGCTAACTTATGTTTAGTTACTTACATAGTACACCATCTCTCGGCTCGACCACACCCCTACAAGCCAAACAATTTAATCAGATCTTCCTCATTTAGCTTATATACATGTACATTAAACATACATATATATATATATATATATATTTATATATCCCCTTTTCATTTTATTTAATTTGGTATGGGCCAAGCCCAGTTTGTTCACACCAACGTATAAGCGGATTTCACACACCCCCCACATCATTTCTTTTACCAAACTTCTCCCCTCTTCTATGCTTCTCTGGTTTACTTACGTTTCCCATTTTTGTTTTGTTTTTTTGTTTTTTATTTTTGATATATAAATATATATATAATTTTATTTTTTACTGGGCCAAAGCCTAGGCCCACACATTTGGCAACAAAGAAATCCATACGTACTGAACATATCCGCACCTCCTTTCCTTTTTTCTTTCCAGTTTTCTTTTGTTTCTTTCTACTCTCTTTTGTTCCCCTTTTCCAGTTTCGGTTTTTCTGTCATGCCGCCCTTTTTTTATATTGGTGTGCCGAAACCCATTACCTAAGAACTGATCCCCCCTTTCATGCATTAAACCAAATTGCTGATGTTCCTAGACCCCAAACAAGTCACGTAACAAATACTGCCTGCATGCATGAATTACCCCAAGGCTATGCCCCTTCCTTTCCCCTACTCTTTCGTTTCTTTATGTTTTGACTTAAATTCTTTCTACTGTATTTCTTTTACCCATTTCCTCTAATGCTTAAGGTTTCCTTCTTTTTGTTTTACTCCCTATTTTCCTTCTACGGCCCTAGTTTCGATTTTGATATGGTTGCTAAAACCAAATATGGTTCCATTTCTTATACTTTACAAAATCCCAGTATAACACTAGTTCATACATATCAACAAGGAAGTGTCTGTCCTTGTATGTTTGCCAACCAAGGTACTATCAATTCTTACGTGTTCGCCATAACTGAAATGGAGCAGCAGGTTGATATTCCCTCTTCTTCAAAGATACTGCTTCTCCTTCCCATAGTGCACAGTCCCCCCGTGCAAGTGCACATGACTTTCGGCCATCAAACAAATGTTGCGCCACCACTGATTGTTCTGACCGCCTTCCAGGATCACCCGCGACCAGCTGCAGTAGGCCCACCTCCCCTTCTCCTCAAAATATACACCCATTCCCATTTAATCGGATGCCCAACGATATGGCTAACAGTAGCTAATTTCTATATTTCTATTTTTGATTATATTTTCTTTTGTTTCTTTTGCGTGGGACAAACCCATTGCATATTACGTCGATAGCCGGTTTGGTATAAATTTCTTGATTGAGCAATCTTCCAATTCCATTTAAGCAAAATAAGAACCGAGCATACACTTGGCCATTGTATAACTCAAAGGGTACGAATATTACGTTGATGGTCGGTTGGATATATACATTTGGCCTATATTTATGTTATGCTGATAGTACAGGATAGGAACCCATCGCACCGATTCCATTTCTTATTGCGGATGGTTTATGAATGAGTTCCAATAAAATGTAATAAGAGAAGATGAAATTTAGTTGTAAACATAGACCATGTTTGCCTAAAAACATGATTCCCACACCAAACCTAAAAACTAACGAATATACTACTGTTAAACAGTTTACAGTAAAGTTCTTCAGTTTTCAAGTCATACGCCACTTTGTATCATTTAATTCAAATATAAACAAACATGGTTTCGGGGTTTAAACAAACATACATTGATAGTACTCTAACAATAGTATTTGAAATTGAAAAGATTAAACAGTGTCTACCCACCTAAATAAATTCTCTGTTTTCATTCACAGGTAAAATGTCACTGATGAATAGATTTTGATGTATACAAGAATTCATATGGAATAACAGTCAACATGGGATTCAATCAGAAGTTTTTAATGTGTGTTTCACTCACTGTTCCCTTCTTGTTTCCATTGTTCTTAGTCCGGATTAACATGAATATCTACTTAGACAAATACCCTTCACACACACACACACACACACACACACACATATATATATATATATACACATACACACACACACACACACACACACATCTCTTCATTATACTCAAAATCAGAAATAGTTTTTAATGGGTAAAAATGAAGTTTACTCATCTACCTATACTTAGTTAATTTCCTTGGAATTTGTACAACAAGGTCAACATAGGTAAACACATAGCATCAAATTTTATAACAGTCAATTGTGGCTTAAGAATAGAAGTTAAAAAGAGTTAGATTTACTCATAATGCACACTGTTTCACTGTCCGGATTTTTATGTTCTTGTTTTTGTTTGATATGAATATTAAATACCATTTATTCCACTGCAAGGAGCGACTGAGTCTGCAACGGGGTAGGGCGACGGCTAGCGACGGCTAAAAAAGCGGCCGTCGCAAGCCGTCGCAAACCGTTGCACGGTGCGAGATAATTAACTGCTACCCTTTCTTCCCCAAATCATTTCTGCAACGAAAAATTAAAAAAAAAAACCTCTTCTCCGCCGTCGCTCGCCCTTGCTCCGATTTCAGCCACTCCAATCCTCTCAAATCGTGCCGGTATGTCTTCTAAACTCTATTTCATGTTTAATTAGGGTTATTTAGAGTTATTTAGGTTTAATTTGTATGTTTAAATTGGGTTGTAAATTCATTGTCTATGGACATGAAATTGGTTGTCTTGTGAGATGCATATGATGTTGCTTTTGTTATACATTGATTTGGGAATAAGTGGAATTGATTAGGAGGTTGAAATCATTGATTATCACATATGTACTTTGATTTAGGAGCATGAAAACGACGATTATCATGTATGTAAACGCGATTGGTTTGCTGTAGTAACTTGATTATGATTATCACATATTTATAACGTAACACCTTAAATTTGAATTGAAATTAAATAATTAACTTGAAAGCTTAGTTTGTATTTCAAAAATTGAAACTAATTTATTAAAATTAACTTCATAATTTATACATTAAACTAAAATTAACTAAAACTAATTTATACTTCATAATTTTCACTGTCATGTTATTTTACAAATTGAAATTAGGCAAAATTATTATATAAACGCTATGTAGTTAACGCGCGAGCGTAGATGGAAAAAGGCGCAAAGCGCAACTAAGGGGCTTTTTTGAAGTTTAAGGCACACCTATTAACAAAGCGCAAAAAAGCCCAAAGCACATAAAGCGCGCTTTTTTCATTTGAATTGTTTTTTTGATTTAAACTTAGATTAAATGTTTTTTTGACTATTTATGTGAACCCCTTAGATAAATTTGGCCCCGTCCGACATTTGTTGTATATGATCGTTATATGGGTATTCGTTTTTATACAAAACAGAAATCTATATTCATCTGATACAATATTGTTGGATTTGTCATAGTATTTTAGACAAGTTACAAATATAATAACGTAAGCATATTTTATAAATCATTCCAGGTTAAATGGTTAACAAAATTTCGGTGGCACTTCCTTTTTGTTCCCTGTGTACATGCATTTGTGTACGATACAGAGACCAAAGGGAAGTGCTGCCGAAATTTTGTAGAACCGTTTAACCTGAAATGATTTATAAAATATACTTGCGTTATTATATTTGTAATGGGAAGTAGGTAGACTGGCCGTCAAAGCAAAAAGGTAATAAATGAAAACATGTAGTAGTTATAAATGAAATTTTACAAGATTTCAATTAATATAGTATTCGATCGAATTTTCTAACATATTTGTTGAAAATCAGGAAAATGTCCGATTATTTTCGTGATCGTAGTTGGATGTATCAACCCCGAACCGATAAGAAAGGGTCGATAAAGAAACATTTTTGTAATGGGGTCCAAGAATATATTAGATTCGCTATATCTAACAATCGGGGCAACGTAGACGTTCGTTGTCCGTGTAGTAAGTGCAAACATCTGAAGCATTGGAAGCCAGATGTAGTAGAAGTACATCTGTTTAAATTCGGTTTTGTATCGAATTATTACTTTTGGGATCGTCATGGAGAACTTGTTCAACCTACGTCAGACCCTGTAGTGGTAGAGAACGATAGTACAATGATGAACGATAATACAATGATGAATCCGATAGAAAATATGGTGCAAGATGCAGCACGATCAATGTTTCCTAACATTGGTCCGCAAGGCGACGATGAGAATGAAAATGTTGAAGAACCAACGGCGGAAGCGAATTTTTTTTATGATTTATTGAATTCTGCTAAGAGGCCATTGTGGGAAAGATGTACAAGCAGAACCGAATTGTCTGTAACCGCCGAATTCATCACTATGAAATCAAAATTCAATCTTACAGAAGCTGCATTTACAGCAGTTGTACAAACTGCAAAAAAACATATGCCGCCGAATAATTTGATGTGCGATAGTCATTATAAAGTGAAAAAACTTACTTCTGCTTTTGGACTACCGTATCATAAGATAGATACATGTGTTAAAGGTTTCATGTTGTATTGGAAAGAAGACGCTCAACGTAAAAGATGCAAATATTGCAACGAAGAAAGATATAAACCAAGGAAAAAGAAAGGAAAAGAAGTTCCGTATAAAAGAATGCATTACCTACCCATAACTCCTAGACTTCAAAGGCTATATGCATCTTCTGCTACAGCGTGTCATATGCGATGGCATAGCGTGAGAACATCAGAAGAAGGAACCATGATACATCCGTCTGATGGTGAAGCATGGAAACACTTTGATAGGACTTATCCTGAATTTGCTGCAGAGAGCCGTAATGTTAGGCTCGGTTGATGCACGGATGGGTTTTCGCCATTTTCTCAGTTTGGTAGTAAATATTCATCATGGCCTATCATTGTTACTCCTTATAACTTACCACCATGGATGTGTATGAAAAATCCATATATGTTTCTAGCGGTTGTCGCCCCCGGTCCCGATGATCCGACACAAGGAATTGATGTTTATCTACAACCGTTGATTGAAGAGTTGAAAATACTGTGGCATGGAGGAGTCGAAACGTACGACATTTCGAGAAAAAGAAATTTTCGTATGTTTGCATCTATATTATGGACTATTAGCGATTTTCCCGCGTATGGCATGCTTTCGGGTTGGAGCACTGGTAGACGTCTAGCTTGTCCTCATTGTATGGAGGAGACACGAGCATTTTCATTAAAGTATGGAAAAAAAAATTCTTGGTTTGACTGTCATCGATGCTTTCTACATATTAATCATAAATTTAGAACGGATAAAAAAAACTTTAAAGCTAACAGAGTAGAGACTATGCTATCGCCTAAAGTTTGGACAAGTGAAGAGGTATATGATATTGTTAGTGAGTACCCAAAGATACATGATGTTGGAAAGCAGGTTGAAATTCCAGGTAAATCGTACATTCATAATTGGTGCAAACAGAGTATATTTTGGGAGTTACCTTACTGGAAAAATCTAAAACTTCGACATAATATTGATGTGATGCACAATGAAAAAAATGTTTTTGATAACGTTTTTAATACAGTGTTGAATGTAAAGGGGAAAACCAAGGACGATGCGAATTCGAGACGTGATATATTACACTTTTGTAAATGGCCGGAACTGCACTTGTATGACGAGAATAAAAAACCTAAAGCATGTTATGAGCTAGACAACAGGCAAGTACAACTCGTGCTAAAGTGGGTGGAAGGATTACGATGTCCTGATGGGATTTCTTCTAACCTCCGTAGATGTGTAGACTTTAAAAACAGTAAATTGAGTGGAATGAAAAGCCATGATTGCCATATCATGATGGAATACTTTTTACTTGTGATTTTCAAGGAATTGTTGCCTACAAAAATCTGGAGTGTAATAGCAGAGTTAAGTTTGTTTTATAAACAACTATGTTCAACGACGTTAAAGGTTGATCGCCTACGTAAGCTTGAGTTAGAAATCCCTGTACTGATCTGCAAACTTGAAAAAATATTTCCACCTGGTTTTTTTAATGTAATGGAGCATTTACCTATTCATCTTCCATCCGAAGCACTCCTTAGAGGTCCAGTCCAGTATGAGACTGAGTCTGAATCCGAACAAGATGAAGACTGATGTTATAAGTACTTATGTTATGTATTATTATGAGCTATGTATTATGTTATGTACTATTCTGAGCTATGTAATTAATAATGATGTTGATTGTTCTTAGCTAGGAATTTACTTACGTTATTTACTATTCTGATTTATGTAATGATAATGTTGACTATGTATGTTATGCAATATTGTTCTTCTCATTTACGAATTATGTAATGATAACGATGACTGATGTTAATAATTCTAGTTATTTTGTGTAACGTCCCGCCTTTTTGACCGCTGCAAATCGGTGATTAAACCAATTTAAAACGTCCAAAATGACGGATCGTTATTTAGCTTACCAAGTTTAAAAATAGATCAACACAGAATAACAACATAGTAGTGAACGGAAAAATAAATCTTTATTTATAAATCAGAATTTTGATACAACATTTTTCTATACAACGAAAATAAAATATAGTTTGAATACAAAGAAATATTTACTGTTTAAAAATCTTCAGAGTGCGCGTCTCCTGGAATCCCCAGCTTCGCCAATCTTCGATCCCTGAGCTGAAAGCTTTTAAATCTGTACTGCTCGGGTCTGACTCGAGAGTTCCATGCAAAACATAAAAACACTCGAGTCAGGATTAAACATTTGTTCAAGTAAATTAACTTCAATGTAAACTAGAATATAATAGTTAACCCCGACATAAAATATATTATCCATGCTTATTGGTATTTATTCCAGGGATAAACGGTCACGGAAGCCTGCATATACACACGTGTACAAGTACGTGTGCACTGCCTCAGCATTCCGCTACCGCAAATACCGAAGTTCAAAAGGTATGCACGAATTTTACAACAACGAAACAGAAACATGCAGCACGTTTAAGTGCATCAAGTGCGAACCCGGAGGGATAAAACCTCAAATGCGAAGCATACATTTCAAATAGCGGAGTGTGGAAAAAAAATATTCGAGTTGTCAATAACTGAAATACAAATGGGGCATGGAAAATGTATTACAGAGAACTGAAATTCAAATGGACATGGCAAATAACCTGGGACTGAAACGGAACATAGCAAATAACTAATAAAGTAACTAAGTGATATGTGTCCAGATTCAACAATAAAGACTTTATCGGGTTGCATGTGTATATCTAGGTTTCACAGTGACTTGTGCCATTAAATGTTTAAGGGTTGAACGGTTCATGTATCATTTGAAACCCCACTATGCATGAATAAATATGGGTTCAAGTGCCCAACTGTACATGCTGAATGTACAAAACAAAGCATACTGAATGTACAAAACAAAGCATGCTGAAGTTTAGCAATATAGTCCAATGCAAAAAAATAACACCCTAATACGTAGAACAGACATTTACATAGTTGAACAAATATGTGTATATTTAGCCAAATGTCCAAATAGCCTGTGACTGTTACCCAAAATATATTAATATACATAATAATACCTTGGCATGTTCAGGTAGCAAATAAATAAAAAAAAACACCAACATTTGCATTTTAGGTTCCCAGTTGGCCAACTAAGCATCAATGCAAAATAGGTGTGAACTAGTGATCTTAACATAGAACCTATGTGCATGTTTATGTCCCATGTAAGGTGCATCATACCATTAAATCAACACTGATGTAGAACCACATACAGTGGCATGTCATCAAACAAATAGGGTGACCAGAAATAATTTCAATGGCATGCCCATTTTAAGTTGCTAACAGAGGACAAGGACCATGCATGTACATTTTTAATTTACTTGGATAGGATATGTTATGTTAGGGGTATAGTCACAGCTTTTGAAGGATATGCGCCACAATGTTTATTGATATATACATATATTTATATCGGCCTATACACAATACTAATTCATCATAAACCAATGAAGCAAAATAAATTTCAAGGTTAAATAAGAAGCCAACCATTTCCAAGTTAAATAGAACAAAAGTATGCTCGAAATTTCTTCTAGCATGACAAAATAAATACTAACAGTAATGGCCAAACAAGTGATACAAGTAATCAGAGGTTTACTTCTAGCTCAAACGAAGCAATGCATAAGGATGAACTGCCAAATGAAATGAGTATACAACCAGATTTCAAGTATTCATTTTTCCATGGTTAAACAGAGGTTTGCTTCAGGTTCAAATGTATACTAAGGCCAACAGTTCACATATATATATATATATTTGAACCCAAGAAGATAACATGTGTCAAGGAAAACTGGAAACAATCATACACCTTATCATACTTGCATAAGTCTTTAAGTTCAATCCATGCAAGACTAAAGTGGGCAACATTTCAGTATTTCCAGGTTTAAACAAATCATATAATTCAGGAACATATATGTTTATATACTAGGGTATCATTTAGTTTTTTTTTTTAACCATGATGTGCAGCAACAGATAAATGCACAGTAGCAAGGTAAGGAGCTTAGGAAACTTAACAACAAAGAGTAGCACAACCAAAGTGTCATATTTATCTATGATAAAATGGTACACACCAAATATAGCTTACTAAATAACCAGTAAATGTCTGCATTAAGATGTATAAGAGTGTTGAATAACTCATATATGTCAGTATATCATATGTGTAAACTGAAAATTGTACATACACATACCTGAATACACGGGTATGGGTATGTGTGCGTGTGTGTGAATTTGGATCGAAATTCCCTAAATAAACCAATTGCAGCAAGGAGGAGGATAGAAAATTCAGACCATACATGAATACACCTTAGGTGTGTATATGTATATACATATGAACATTTAACAAGCAAGTGCAGGAATCAAATACAGGCAAGCCGACAGTAAAATGGACCACCGCAAGTTAAGGTAAGTCATCATGTTCAAGAACAAGCTTAACCAACGGTTCAATAGCAAGATGTAGCAACTAACCAAATCAAATCCCATTTATAATTATCTATATAAACTAATTGAAGAAGTTAAGAAACTTGATCCAAGCGATTAATCGTGAGTGAATGCTCACCTTGAAGTGGTCGAGAGAAGGCGTAGCAACGAATTTTAAAACTAACGAGCTGGAGCTTCGAAGCTCGGCTTGCAGGTGGCTTCGCGCTTTGCCCAGGCGAGAAAAGACGAGGGTTCAGCGGATTTGGGGTGCAAGATGGCAGCTTTGGCCGAGGCGATGGAGCGCCCAAACGATGAAAGTGGCGGTCGGTGATGAGTCAATGGAAGCTAGGGTTTTCGATTTTGAATTATGGGTGGAAGGTCGACACGGATTTGAGGAGAAGCGAACTTGAAAGGCTTGCGGTGGCACGATTTAAAGGGAAGAGGAAGGAGACGATGATGGAGGGGCTTCAGCCATTAACGAATGGGGAAAGGAATGGATTGTTGCTGAAGAATTTTGGGAAGGGGCGTATTATTTTATAAAGGTGGGATCCGTGGGAGCCAAGTAAAAGAAATTCCGTGGCATCCAAGGAAAAGAAATTCCGTGGCATCCAAGGAATTGAGATAGGTTAAATTTGGACGGGTGGTTTCTGAGTACGAACTTACTTGGTGCTGAGGAAAAAGAAAAATTTGTGAACCCTTAGTAAGTTAATTTCTACCGCCATTTACGTTACACATTTTATTTTGTTTTTATCACAACAAACTCCAACCGCTACGAAACTTAACGTGCTACTACGTTTCACCTTTTGAATCAAATAAAATTATTCTGGTTATAAACCGACTTCATATGTATACAACGTTATTTTAATTTATTGGTTCACTGATCTTATTCTGTTAGTTCACTAGTAATTCCGTTCGTTTCCAAATTTTGAATCGTTACATTTAATTTCTTTATATGCACTCCAATACACACATATCTAAGCCATTACCCACATATCTAAACAAATGAAATCTCCAACGTCAATAACCAATTACATTCTTAAATCGAAGTTTAAATCCATTTTAAACATCAACAAAAATCAATTTAAATTTTCAAAAATAAATATTTGATTTTTAATCAAACATCCTGAATTAATATTGAGTCCAATTCAACTCAGAATCATATATTCGATTTTCAATTTCTAATCAGAGTATTAATATAAAATTGATTATTCAAATTAAATCTAAAATAAATCTCACATTCTAGTAGTCGAAATTTCTGGGTCGTTACATTCTTCCCCCCTTTAAAACTTTTCGTCCTCGAAAAGGAGAGATCGTTATAGTTGTACAAATTTATACTTTCAATTTTCATATTTGTGTGAGATTCTTCCATAACTAATTTAAATATCGATATTAAGCTATTGACCTTCTTTGTTTATCTGCCACATTCAATTAACTTGATAACCCAAATTTCTTTCCAAAACCAATCCCCTTTACATTTTCAATCTCTGCATAATTTGGATTTATACATCTCAAACTATTCCAAACTTCATTATAATATCATTTGTCAACGATACTCATTCATCGTTGCAGCTGTAATGGGTCTAGGCTTTGCAATCATCAATCCAATCTTTTTACCTTGTTACTTTTAATCCATTTAATTCTTCTCAATACTCATTTCAGAGTGTAAATACATTCCTCTTTCCAAGTACAAATTGTTGACTTGAAAATTTCCAAAAATCCGAATTTCTTTTATAACTTCTATACAAAATTTGTGCGAAAAATATTTGTATTATTATTCCAAAGCTATGGATTTGAAAATATTCTGTAATTCTCTTTCTTACAATCTTATGATACGTATAATTAAATTTCAAATAACTCGAAGTTTGACAAGTACATTGTCATTCTTACAGATGTTAGGCATACGCTGGCCAGGCGCACAACTAAAATCTATAAGTACTAAATATTCTTGCTTCAACTCACAAGTGAAAATATTTCAAAAATTCCTTTAAAAACAGATACGGAAAGTACCAATGTGATATTGATATGTTGATTGTTCAAGAATCGCAGATACACAATGGTTCCGTCTGGATCCCCCAGAAAACATCCGTATCCATAGGAATTCACTTCCCTGCGAATTTCGTCATGGACAGATCAACGGAAGATACTTAAGAATCAAAAGACGATCTGAGGTCATTGAACGTTGGTTGTTCTCTCTCAGGATCATGAAATCAGATCATCCAATTATGAAGATAAATCAGGTCACGAGGACCAATCAAGTCACGAAGACTAACTGCTGCATCAAACAGGTGGCTCACTATCACTAAGATATCTCAAATACAGTGGACCGCAGGTACACAATGGTTACGCCTGGGTCCCCCAAGAAACATCCATACCCGTAAGCTTTCACAGCTCTGCGGATTACGCCCTTACATTCGACTGTAGATCGCAGCAGTCACAATGGTTACGCTTGGTTCCCCCAAGAAACATCCGTCTGCCGTAGGCTATCCACAGCCCTGCGAATTTCGCTACACGGTCGAATTCCAACGACTCTAGATCGCAGCGATCACAATGGTTACGCCCGATTCCCTCAGGAAACATCCGACCGCCGTAGGCTATCTGCAACCCTGCGAATTACGCTAGCAGTCGTGCTCAATGGCAACTCATGAGTTTTATGTCCGGACAACCTACTACCACCAGCAGCATATCCCAACCAATCTCGAAATTCAAAGGAGAAGGAAGGTACTTTCCTTATCGTTGATTTGAAAACATATAATACTATATACATATAGTATTTTATTTCATACTCCTCATACTTATACTTATGATTTTATTTCTAAATCATATTTCCAGACATCTCATTTTTATTTAAATCCTTTGTATCCGATTTTATCTCAAATCGATTCTTTTCAAATCACAAGTTTTCTAATTCACTGCATTCTTATATATTTTTTTCCTATACATTTCGGAAACTTCTAATATCCAAACTCGAACATTCTCAAATTTCATCCAAAATTTCAAAATTTTCAGTTTGATCTTTTTACTCAACTCAGATTTATGCCTCTATTGGTTATAAACAAAATTTTCTTCCAAACCTCTAATTAAAAATTCATCACTTCAGTAACAACTTTATTCTCTCAAAATTCCAGATTTTTTTCATCACAAATTTTCCTTCATGCATTATCACTCCTTCATGTCCACACTTTGACCGTCAATTAGCAAGCGAACAATTTCCTAAGTATCAACCCCGAAGGCCGAAACCAACATCAGAACAATACTCAGAAAACTATTCAACTTAACTAATCTCCAGTCACTTTCTAAATTCCTTAATTCCACTTCTTAATTCCTTATCAAATCATTTATTACGAAATACACGAATTTAGTTTACGAATCTACTTCTTTTATGAAAACCTTTGATTTTAACGATATCATTATAATTCTTACATAGAAATATTTCACTTTCACGATTTCAAATAACATCATGAGATTGAACCATTAGTAGCAATTTCATAGAGTTCATGTTTTTTTTTTAATAACCCTTCTATTTTACATACTTTTGATCTATTCAAAACACATACATATGAGATTTAGGATTACAAATAATAGTATTTCAAAACAGGGCTAACTTAGTTAGAATCCATAATCTTGATGATTGTCTGCTTTTCGATCGATGATCCACATCTTTACGTAAGCTTCTTTCACGATATTCATTTTGCTGAAGTCTCCACAAAAGGGTTTGTACATTCCTCATCCACACGACCCCACTTCTTACAGTTCTTACAATAATACGAGATGGAGCCATTTTTATCTACATACTGCACAGTTTTCTCTCTAGCGGAGCGCAACACTGCCCGCCTTCCTTGTTGTCTCTCGGAACAGTTTCGAGCTATATGTCCAACTTGCTTACAATGATAGCAAGTGATTGGTTCACCAAATGTCTCAGAGATGGCAGGCTTCTTCTTTCTCACTTTAAGACAACGACTGGGAAAATGTCCCTTTTGTTTACATTTAAAACAGAAAATATTGGATCGGTAAATTTTCCCTTCTATTTTTCTTTCCCTTGTCTCTCTCTCCGCACGTAGCCGCGTAATGTCCCTTTTTCTGACATCTGTAACAAACGACATTTTCATAGGGGCCGGCTGTCTGTTTTCCTTTAATTCTCTTTTCGTATTCCAACATTACTTCTTCCCTTCTTTTACGTTCTGCCGCTCTTCGTTCCCGACGTGCGGCTTTTTGTTCTTCAGTCCTCACCATTCTGATTTATCAAAACTCGTTAGTCTCTCATGGTCTTTTGGAAAACATTTCCAATTATCATATTCCTATTATTTACAATTTTACGACACCTCTTATTATTATTGGGAAAATATTTCAATATATTCGCAAACCCTTATTTTCTATAGAAAATACATTTTATTTTTAGAGGGGGAAACATTCCTAAATTCGTCATTTAGATTGAACCGGATGTTAAACAAAATATCGTTATTACCACTTAACCATCAAAACTCATTAGCTTACTTTACTTACCCAACTCTTAATATCGAATCTTAACTATTTCTTAGTCAACAATGAAGTCAATCAAGTTGGGGTACGATTACCTCTCAGACCTTAACTGAATAACATCATTAACTTTGAAACAGATAAGTTCGCAACTTCGAACTTTCATTCTCATAACTTTAAAATTCAAATTAAAATTTTACTTTTTTTTTTTTTTTTTTTTTAGCGAAAATCGTTGATTGTAACAATCATTCATGCCTCGAAATATTTAACTTTAAAATATACTTTATTCATTGAATACATAATTAATTACTTATATATTAAATTTAAAATGGAAAATAAATAATATTTCCCTGAAACTCGACATAATCGTCTCCCATAAATAACTTTTTCCCGAATAATCTATTTTCAATACCATATTCCGAACTTCGGAAAATATTCTGAACTTCAGAAAAATCTCACCGTACTGGTTAACTTCATCACCTCCATCTCCAATTTCAATCGCAACATATTTGTTTTCAAATGTTATTTACTTCAAAAAAAGTAAATATTCCTTTTATCAAAATCTAAACTCGTCACATCCAATTTGCTTTCACTTCACTTGAATCTCGATTCAAATCTTTATTCATATTTTGCTCCATTTACAACTCTCGTTCCTACTTTGCTTCTTGATAATTAATTAACAAGTTTGTACCTCACTATCGAATCCATGTATTCGATTATACTAATTATAAATTATCTTGCCAACAAACTTCAACATAATTGAATTATAATTATACCCTTTTCAAATTTATATTCTGAATTCAAAATAAAATTCATCGTCTCATTTCCGAAACGATTTCCAATTTCCTCTCCTCAATCAAATTCTTATCTGAAATTTTATTCCAATAAATTTCAATTATTTTTTATCACCAAAAACACACAATTGATTCATCGATTCTATTATAATTATCTTCCTTAAATGTCGTTTGATGATAGGTTCGAGATTCAAATACAAAGGAATCTTATCGAAGAATAATTCCCGCAAACCTGGATTCGAAGACTTCCGAAGACTGGGGATTCCGAATAGAAATTTCAAATCTCAAAATAAATTTTTATTTCTGCTGCATTATTTCCAAAATACTAATTTTCAAAATATATATATATAATATTTCCAAAATATTTTTCTTTTCAAATTTCTTCAAAATTATTTACACATTTCAAAATTATATTTCGAAATATTTTTATTTCCAAAATCCGCTTTTCCAGTGTTGATTCTATTTCAAACTCAATAAGCTATGCTTTGAATAAACCAAAGCTCTGATACCACTTGTAACGTCCCGCCTTTTTGACCGCTGCAAATCGGTGATTAAACCAATTTAAAACGTCCAAAATGACGGATCGTTATTTAGCTTACCAAGTTTAAAAATAGATCAACACAGAAAATACAGAATAACAACATAGTAGTGAACGGAAAAATAAATCTTTATTTATAAATCAGAATTTTGATACAACATTTTTCTATACAACGAAAATAAAATATAGTTTGAATACAAAGAAATATTTACTGTTTAAAAATCTTCAGAGTGCGCGTCTCCTGGAATCCCCAGCTTCGCCAATCTTCGATCCCTGAGCTGAAAGCTTTTAAATCTGTACTGCTCGGGTCTGACTCGAGAGTTCCATGCAAAACATAAAAACACTCGAGTCAGGATTAAACATTTGTTCAAGTAAATTAACTTCAATGTAAACTAGAATATAATAGTTAACCCCGACATAAAATATATTATCCATGCTTATTGGTATTTATTCCAGGGATAAACGGTCACGGAAGCCTGCATATACACACGTGTACAAGTACGTGTGCACTGCCTCAGCATTCCGCTACCGCAAATACCGAAGTTCAAAAGGTATGCACGAATTTTACAACAACGAAACAGAAACATGCAGCACGTTTAAGTGCATCAAGTGCGAACCCGGAGGGATAAAACCTCAAATGCGAAGCATACATTTCAAATAGCGGAGTGTGGAAAAAAAATATTCGAGTTGCCAATAACTGAAATACAAATGGGGCATGGAAAATGTATTACAGAGAACTGAAATTCAAATGGACATGGCAAATAACCTGGGACTGAAACGGAACATAGCAAATAACTAATAAAGTAACTAAGTGATATGTGTCCAGATTCAACAATAAAGACTTTATCGGGTTGCATGTGTATATCTAGGTTTCACGGTGACTTGTGCCATTAAATGTTTAAGGGTTGAACGGTTCATGTATCATTTGAAACCCCACTATGCATGAATAAATATGGGTTCAAGTGCCCAACTGTACATGCTGAATGTACAAAACAAAGCATACTGAATGTACAAAACAAAGCATGCTGAAGTTTAGCAATATAGTCCAATGCAAAAAAATAACACCCTAATACGTAGAACAGACATTTACATAGTTGAACAAATATGTGTATATTTAGCCAAATGTCCAAATAGCCTGTGACTGTTACCCAAAATATATTAATATACATAATAATACCTTGGCATGTTCAGGTAGCAAATAAATAAATAAAAACACCAACATTTGCATTTTAGGTTCCCAGTTGGCCAACTAAGCATCAATGCAAAATAGGTGTGAACTAGTGATCTTAACATAGAACCTATGTGCATGTTTATGTCCCATGTAAGGTGCATCATACCATTAAATCAACACTGATGTAGAACCACATACAGTGGCATGTCATCAAACAAATAGGGTGACCAGAAATAATTTCAATGGCATGCCCATTTTAAGTTGCTAACAGAGGACAAGGACCATGCATGTACATTTTTAATTTACTTGGATAGGATATGTTATGTTAGGGGTATAGTCACAACTTTTGAAGGATATGCGCCACAATGTTTATTGATATATACATATATTTATATCGGCCTATACACAATACTAATTCATCATAAACCAATGAAGCAAAATAAATTTCAAGGTTAAATAAGAAGCCAACCATTTCCAAGTTAAATAGAACAAAAGTATGCTCGAAATTTCTTCTAGCATGACAAAATAAATACTAACAGTAATGGCCAAACAAGTGATACAAGTAATCAGAGGTTTACTTCTAGCTCAAACGAAGCAATGCATAAGGATGAACTGCCAAATGAAATGAGTATACAACCAGATTTCAAGTATTCATTTTTCCATGGTTAAACAGAGGTTTGCTTCAGGTTCAAATGTATACTAAGGCCAACAGTTCACATATATATATATATATATTTGAACCCAAGAAGATAACATGTGTCAAGGAAAACTGGAAACAATCATACACCTTATCATACTTGCATAAGTCTTTAAGTTCAATCCATGCAAGACTAAAGTGGGCAACATTTCAGTATTTCCAGGTTTAAACAAATCATATAATTCAGGAACATATATGTTTATATACTAGGGTATCATTTAGTTTTTTTTTTTAACCATGATGTGCAGCAACAGATAAATGCACAGTAGCAAGGTAAGGAGCTTAGGAAACTTAACAACAAAGAGTAGCACAACCAAAGTGTCATATTTATCTATGATAAAATGGTACACACCAAATATAGCTTACTAAATAACCAGTAAATGTCTGCATTAAGATGTATAAGAGTGTTGAATAACTCATATATGTCAGTATATCATATGTGTAAACTGAAAATTGTACATACACATACCTGAATACACGGGTATGGGTATGTGTGCGTGTGTGTGAATTTGGATCGAAATTCCCTAAATAAACCAATTGCAGCAAGGAGGAGGATAGAAAATTCAGACCATACATGAATACACCTTAGGTGTGTATATGTATATACATATGAACATTTAACAAGCAAGTGCAGGAATCAAATACAGGCAAGCCGACAGTAAAATGGACCACCGCAAGTTAAGGTAAGTCATCATGTTCAAGAACAAGCTTAACCAACGGTTCAATAGCAAGATGTAGCAACTAACCAAATCAAATCCCATTTATAATTATCTATATAAACTAATTGAAGAAGTTAAGAAACTTGATCCAAGCGATTAATCGTGAGTGAATGCTCACCTTGAAGTGGTCGAGAGAAGGCGTAGCAACGAATTTTAAAACTAACGAGCTGGAGCTTCGAAGCTCGGCTTGCAGGTGGCTTCGCGCTTTGCCCAGGCGAGAAAAGACGAGGGTTCAGCGGATTTGGGGTGCAAGATGGCAGCTTTGGCCGAGGCGATGGAGCGCCCAAACGATGAAAGTGGCGGTCGGTGATGAGTCAATGGAAGCTAGGGTTTTCGATTTTGAATTATGGGTGGAAGGTCGACACGGATTTGAGGAGAAGCGAACTTGAAAGGCTTGCGGTGGCGCGATTTAAAGGGAAGAGGAAGGAGACGATGATGGAGGGGCTTCAGCCATTAACGAATGGGGAAAGGAATGGATTGTTGCTGAAGAATTTTGGGAAGGGGCGTATTATTTTATAAAGGTGGGATCCGTGGGAGCCAAGTAAAAGAAATTCCGTGGCATCCAAGGAAAAGAAATTCCGTGGCATCCAAGGAATTGAGATAGGTTAAATTTGGACGGGTGGTTTCTGAGTACGAACTTACTTGGTGCTGAGGAAAAAGAAAAATTTGTGAACCCTTAGTAAGTTAATTTCTACCGCCATTTACGTTACACATTTTATTTTGTTTTTATCACAACAAACTCCAACCGCTACGAAACTTAACGTGCTACTACGTTTCACCTTTTGAATCAAATAAAATTATTCTGGTTATAAACCGACTTCATATGTATACAACGTTATTTTAATTTATTGGTTCACTGATCTTATTCTGTTAGTTCACTAGTAATTCCGTTCGTTTCCAAATTTTGAATCGTTACATTTAATTTCTTTATATGCACTCCAATACACACATATCTAAGCCATTACCCACATATCTAAACAAATGAAATCTCCAACGTCAATAACCAATTACATTCTTAAATCGAAGTTTAAATCCATTTTAAACATCAACAAAAATCAATTTAAATTTTCAAAAATAAATATTTGATTTTTAATCAAACATCCTGAATTAATATTGAGTCCAATTCAACTCAGAATCATATATTCGATTTTCAATTTCTAATCAGAGTATTAATATAAAATTGATTATTCAAATTAAATCTAAAATAAATCTCACATTCTAGTAGTCGAAATTTCTGGGTCGTTACATTTTGTATGCACATTATATGATTGCAACAGATATGTCGGATGATAGACAACGACGACGATCGAGGAGTACATCTCAGCCTACTCCTTCACCATCTCCGCATACTCCTTCACCATCTCAGCATACTCCTTCGCCAGGAGCAGGTCCGAGCAGCTTTGTTCCAGATCAGCGCACTCCTGTGCAGATTGTTCCCAAAAGTGCCGGGTAAATGTCAATTTAATTTTATTTCAATTTGGAGTATTCAAAATATATGATCAAATTTTTATATCAACATCTACGTAGAGGATTACAGTTTCAGCCAACACAGTTCATATTAGATATATTGAGGAATTCTTACATAAGCAGGATGTCGGGGGCTTGGCCGCATTGGGATTCTATTCCATCCCATATTAAGAATGCCATTCAGGCTGATGTACTTGTAAGTAATTTTTTAAACGAGTGTTGAAAATTGATATACTGTAGATAATTGAAAATAAATCTAATATGCAGGCCGTTGTCCGTGTTGAGGAGCATGACATGAACACTTTTTTGGATATTTGGAATATGAAGATGCGTAAAAATTATCGGGAGACAATTTCAAGGGCGAAGACAGGTGGAAAAAAGCCTTCATGGATGAGTGATGATGTTTGGGCAGCATTTCAACAGTACTGGCAGACGGAAAAAGCTAAAGTAAGATATAATGAAAATATTTACATTTATATTGATTGAAGTATTTTACATAATCGTTATCAAATGTAATAGGAAGTAGCATCCAGAAATAAAGCGAACAGAGAAAAGAATCCTGGACTACACCGTGGTGGCTCTAAATCATTTCAAGATCATAGGAGAGAATTGGTATAAATTTTAAATATTTGTAGCTTATGTTCACGTTAAAATTTAGTGTATATCATTTATTCATATTTTCAATAATTTTATTACTGTATGTTTACTCAGCATGCAAAGATCGGAAGAGAGCCTTCGATGGTAGAGGTATTCAGACGTACACATGCGGTGGAGCATACCGACGAGGAAGGAAATGTTACGTATGAATGGGCGGATTCGAAGAGTGCGGGTGTAATGGTAAATATGCTTATCCATATGAATTAAAATGTTTCATATTCGTTCATATCACAATATATAAGTAAAATTTACAACATTGGTGTTAAAATTATATTGGTATGTAGGAGAGGTACTACACAGAGTCTACTAGAGTGTTGCAGGCTAGTGGACAAGAGGATCTTACAGTCGCGCAGTCTGATCGTATATGGGACTCTATCATAAAGCCGCCTTCTTGTAACAGGCGATATGGATACGGTAATCAGGAGGTAAGACTTAAATTACAAACTTAATAATTTACAACGATGTGATGCCATAAATATATAAATTGTGGGTATTAATTAGTGCACTTTATATTAATGTTTTGAATTGGGAACATAACGCGTTTTATTTTACAATCAGGAGCTAATAAATTTAATGTGAAGTTAATTATTTCACAGGCTACTCAGAGTGCTTTTAGGAGGTCGATGGAGGAGGAGACTATTGCTCGGATGCAGGAGCAGATGAACGAAATGATGGACTGGCGAAAAACCCAGATGCAACATGACGTAGATGAGCGCATTGCAGCTTACCTTCAGGAGTATGGGTTTATGCCTGGGCAGGGAGGAGATGCTACAAGTGAAGGAGGCGAAGACGACGACGACGAGGCGGCGGAAGATTAGTTTGGATGATATATACTTTGGTTTATGCTTAGGTATGTACATATGCTTTGCTGTTATGACGATATAATATGTTTGACGATGTTATGGTGTGTTTTGGTGACGTTATGGTGTGTTTTCATGACGATATGGTATGTTTTGATGTGTATGACGACGATATATGACGATGGATATAGTGTTTTGGATGTTATGTGATGATATTTTGTGATGGTGGTTTTAATTTTGGTTTCTTTTTCATTTGGTTTGAGTTGGTGACGAATTGATGGGATAATACAGGTCTGATAGTGGCCAATGTGATGGTATTGGATTGGTTTGTGGTTGCGTGGCTTGAAGGAATGGAACTGCTGTTTGCAGTGCAATTTTTTTTCCAGTATTGCGACGGTTTGCGACGGCTTGCGACACCAATTTGGTTGGTATACTGCGACGGCTTGCGATGGCCAAATTGTAACGCTTAACAACGGTTTGCGACGGCTTGACGGTAAAATCAACTTCTTGCCACGTAAGCAATTTACCGTTGCCAGCCGTCGCTAAAATGGCAACGGAGCCGTCGCTCAAGCCGTTGCAATTTGGCATCGCGACGACTAAAATTGCGACGGCTTGCGACGGCCGCCAACCCCTATTAGTCGTCGCAATTCCCTGTGCGTTTTGTAGTATTCTGAACATATATGCATCCATATAGTTGTATCAATATATAAAAAAAATCAATAACTAGGAGAAAAGAGTTTACTCACCTAAATATGCTCTGTTCTAATGCACTTAGCCCAGCTTTTCAACTATCTTGCCACGGCTCTCTTCCATTGTACTTTTGTTATCATTTTAAATTCTAGTTTTGTTCAACAGCCATTTTTAATGTATGTAATGGACTAAGCTTATTTATAGATGCATGAATTGATAAAATACTGGGGAAATGAAATGTAATGCACATGTGATGGACTGTTTTAGCTGCGCTATGTCGAGTGATTGAAAGGGATAGGCTATATTTATATGGCTTTGTGTGTATCTTCTTGTTTGAAAGGGTGCAAGTCCTATCATCTCATACAAAATGCATGGCAGCAATCTTAATTGAAGTGTAAGTATCCAAGAATAGGTGCATTACACTATAGTTGGCAAATCAATATTACAGTCGGCAGTAATTAGGAGTACAAAAATAGGCATATATAGTTATGATAGTGATGTATATTATCTACTGAATACCCATGTTATTGTTAGTACATCCTAAGTAGCTTCAGAAAATAAATGCATGAAGTAGCTTAGCTAAATGGTGCGCATATCTATAGCCATGTGCAAAACTGTGTTTGACTATGTTTAACTCTGTGTATACTGGAAAGAGGATCCTATTGTTTGAGATAACTAGGCACTGTCATATGCGGTTTGATGTGTACATATTCGTACAGCTAGGTGCAATGAAGTTTAAACATGCAAATACTTTGTTGCCAAGCATTCCAATTTTCAATGCATATGTCCTAAATGTTCTGAATGGCACACACACACACAGAGCCTATATTAGCTGTCATGATCTGTCAAATCTTTCTTTTAAATGTTTTTATCCTATGTACGAAAAGGTTACATCTTTCATTAATGTAATCTTCCTTTCATATGAAGAAATCTTGATATTTTACTTATTTTATTTTATAAGTAAATAAATATATATATATAAGTCATTGTGTAAAATATTTATATATATATACATTCCTACATTTGCCTAATTAAGATTATAACAATATATATACATATATATTCCAAAGAATTATGAAAATAATTATTCAATTTATTTCTCAATTATCTAAATGCAACAAAAATGTTAAAGTAACAATCCTTTGTATATAATTCTCTTGGAATATTTCTTCAGTTTACTATTCATAATTTATTAAGTTCAAATCGATTACTGAAATAATCCATAATAAACCATATTAATCGATTACTGAAATAATCCATAATAAACCATATTACAAATTAAGTCAAAACCGGGATGTTACAAATTTAAACTATTATAATTTGATTTAGAGAAGAGAGACACAGTAAAGCATAAAACGACTACATTGTTATTGACTCACACTAAAATAAAAGGAGATACAAGTACTTAAATAGACCTAAGACTAATTACTTGACCTACAAACTAGGAAACACCAATTCTTAGGTTAATTATTAAGCACCCGTGGTGACTGACGAATTAAAACATTCTCAACTTCTAACATAAACAAATGGAGGAAGTGTGAGTGAGGAGATAAACTATATACTACAGAAAAAAAATTGTTCGAATTTGTAACCACAGTTACAAGATGGTTTCTAGTATATCACTTTCGAAGCAAAATATTAAATGAATTCATGGAAACAATTAATGGAAAACTTTTAAATTTAAGATATAAGTACATCACATGCAATTGACTTAGTTACTTGTTCTAATCTGTGAACTTCTCTATAGGGTAAAAGAGTGCCAATAATGGATGTTTAATTTATTGAAGTGAAGAGAGAGAGAGAGACGTTTTTTTTGCTACTACATTATATGCATACCTGAGAGCTGCTAGAACCATGGAAAAGCGTATACAAAGAAACCAATATTTCATATTAAAAATGGAGTGATTGTAACTTGTTAAATACCACGGGAAATAAGTACACTATGAATAAACTTATAAACATATATGATAGAGAAATTCGAAGTTATCCCGGATGCATTTGGAGATAAACTGGATACGTTTGGAAATGTTTTTTTTATGAAGTGAATTTATCAAAAAAAATGACTAAAAAAGGTTAACGGTAATTTATTTATGAACCATTATTATAATAAAGTCGTTTCAGGTTTACAATGGTAATATATATTTATGAATAATTATTATAATTGATGAGGCGGCATTAGAGAAGACAACTAGCAAAAATTTAAAGCATATATATAAAATTTAACATTAGATGTTATATGGTTGCATTAAGTCATAGTTTAGTGGTGAAGGTGTTACCAAACGTTGATCATGAGTTCCACTTTTGTGAATGGTAGTGCATAATTTTATCGTTTTATCATTTTTATTTTACATTTTCCTTCATATACATTTTCCTTCTCTTTTTTGGAATTTTACTCCTTTTCTTTGTATATCATATTCTTACGTATTGTGTATTTGCAGTGATACTAACACTTTAGTTACTATGTTTGCTATACAAAATAATTATTGGTTAATAACTTACCAAAAAAGTGTTAAATTCAACGTAAGAAAATAGGTTGAACCTCTTTTTTTAGGCCAGAGAACCCATAATATAGAACCGGCCCACACAACTTAATACTTCTATAATATCTGGTCTCCACGGCTGATTGCATTTATGATACTACGAAAAAGTTTATTTCTATTTATTCGGGAACACGAATAGAATAAAGAAAGAAGTAACATGCGTCATGATAGAAAAAGAACAGGCTGCTTGTTCACTTTCGAAAGTTCAACACCTCACAACAATCATTTGAATCCATTGTAATATAATGTGAAATGTCTTTGTTTTCATTTCCTTTAATTTTTGTCTGCTAGCTGTGTAGTAGTTGAGCCATTTATCTTTAGCAAAAACTATCAAAAAAATAAAATGATTTTGTTGCAGTTTCAGGAATTTTAGGCATGCACTTGAAAAAGTTAAAATTTTATTTATGCTTAGAGTTACAAATTTTAAAGATTATAATTTAAGGAAGGAAATGATTTTAGTTATAAATTTATGATAACTCAATTTTTGAAATGATTGTTATTGAGTTAAAAAAATTGTATTTTAGTTCCAGTTATAGTTAAATTTGTTTAACTAATTAGCATAATGTTAGTTTTTTAAGTTGTACAAAGCTAATCACAAAAACATATCCTCTAACAGCCAATGTCTTGTGTGAGTTTGCATGAAACTAAGTACCGTAGTTGCTCCGTTGCTTGCAGGTTGAACAAAGTTGAGACAATAATGTATGTTGTACCAAGTGGAGATATTATCCCTATACAATAATCTAGTTTGAAGTATATAGATGCTCAAAATTTTTGCTTCACCAAATCACTGGCATGTTAAATAATTGACCCAGGTATGTTAGTTAATCCCATATTAACAAATAGGCAGCTGCAAAAATGACACAGGCATGACCCACGTTCAGCACCAGCATGACATAAGAACTCGTATAGCAAAGTATGATTAGAGTTTGCATGAAAACAATACAAGCTGTATTAGAAATCAAGTCCTGAGCATACAACTTCTAAACTGGATATTCTGGAAAAAAATAGGTCAATGCATGTGGTTAGTCGTACAAGCAATGCATTGTATCAAACAGTTGGAACATGTGGGAAGTGTTGTTGTTAGGAACCGGTAGAGGGGTTGCTTGCTGAAATTTTGCACACCTAACTAAAGTTGGAAAAACGAAATTGTAGAGCAGAATGTTGGGAAATTACGCAAATTTCCTTATAATTAGATTTATGAAGAAAAGAAATAAAGTGTAGAATGGTAAGACACACAAACTTGATAACGGAGTTCGGCCAATTATGTCTACGTCTCCGGGCTGCTGCAGATCTTTTATTTGAGAGAATATATTACAAAGTGATTACACAAAAAACTTTTCACTCAACACTCAATCTCACTCTAAACTTTCTCTCCTTTTATTCTTATTGGATTTGAGATGGTATGAAAGTTATGAAGAAGAAGGTGTATATGTAGGGTGAGGAGATGGTTGGTGGAGGTTGGTGGCTTGGTTGGTGGTCGGTAGGTGGCGATTAGTGGCAGCCCCATGGTGAAAACATGGGTTGCCTGGCTGTAGCAACAACAGTTCTAACAATCTCCCACTTAAAGAATGATTTCAATCCGTCTTCACACCTTGATCGATGCAATAGCCATTTTGATCTTTTTACTCTAGCAGACCAACTGAAGCTGAACACAACTTCAATTTATCGATAGTTACCGTCTTTGTCAACATATCTGTCGGATTCTTGCTTATTTCGATCTTCTCCAGTATTAACACATCATCTTCCAATAGAGATCTGATGAAGTGATAATGAAGACCAATATGTTTGTTTCTGGAATGAAATGCTGAATTCTTCGCCAAGTGCATAACACTTTGACTATCACTATATAAGATATTATTTTCCTGCTTGAATCCCAACTCAGTTAACAAACCTTGAAACCATATCATCTCTTTACTAGCTTCTGTGATTGCTACGTACTCAGCCTCTATACTAGATAAAGTGACAATCTTCTATACCTGTGACATTCAACCAATAGTTGTAGTTCTAAGCGTGAATACATAACCTGTAGCGCTTCTTCGATGATCGACTTCGCCTCCAAAGTCTGCATCTACATAGTCTTGAGCTTTAACTTTCCCTTTACCGAAGTACAAAGCATTATGTATGGTGCCATGTAGATACCTCAAAATCCACTTGGCTGCTTCCCAATGAGCATTCCCCGGATTTGACATGAACCTTCTAACAACTCCTGCTGCATGACCAATGTCTGGTCTCGTACAGACCATGGCATATATCAAACTTCCAATAGTTGAGGAATAAGGAACATCAATCATGAAGTTTCTTTCTTCCTCCGTTTGAGAGGACTGATCCTTGGATAAGCGAAAGTGATTGGTTAACGGTCTACTGACGGGCTTAGCATCGTCCATGTTGAATCTTTGCAAAACACGATTGACGTAATCTGCCTGGGATAGCTGCAAGAGTCCTTTCTGCTTATCTCTAGTAATTTGCATTTCGAGAATCTTCTTTGCTGGACCTAAGTCTTTCATGTCAAACTCCTTTGACAGTTGCTGCTTTAACTTTCTGATATCATCCATATTTGATCATGCTACTAACATGTCATCAACATAAAGTAGCAAAATGATATAACTAGACCTGTATCACTTGAAGTAGCAACAATGATCTGCATTGCACTTCTTGAACTCTTCTTTGTGCATGCATCCATCAAACTTTTTGTACCATTGTCTTGGGGATTGTTTCAGGCCACACAAGCTTTTCTTTAGCCTGCATACCATGTTCTTCTTCTCTTTCTCGAAGAAACCTTCTGGTTGGTGCATACATATCTCCTCATCCAAGTCTCCATGAAGAAATGCAGTCTTCACATCTAACTGCTCAAGATGAAGGTCTTCAATAAAAACAATACTTAATACTGGCATGATAGTATTGAGCTTCACAACGGAAGAAAAAAATGTCATTGTAGTCCACTCCTTCCTACTGTTGGAATCCTTTGACAACTAGTTGAGTTTTGTATCTCTTGGAACCATCATGCTCCTCTTTCACCCGATACACCCACTTATTATGAAGTGCCTTCTTTCCTATGGGAAACTCAGCTAGTTCCCATGTCTGGTTGGAGATAAGAGACTTCATCTCATCTTTCATGGCAAGCTCCCACTTGCTAGCATCTTCAGTCTGAGAAGCTTCATCATAACATTCAGATTCTCCTGCATTAGTCAGCAACAAATAGTTCATGTATCTTTTGGTAGGTACATGAGGTCGAGAAGACCTTCTTAATACAAGAGCTGGAGTAGGATGCTGTAGTGTGTCAGATTGGTCCACACTACTCAAATCAATGATTTCATCAGGTTGTGGATTTGCTATAATCAATTCTGTTATGATATTATCTGGAATATCATTCGAATATGCAAATATTGTCTCACTCTACATTGATTCGTTGACTTTTGTTTTATGTCTGTCTTTATACATTACTCTTTCGTTAAAAATCACATCTCGGCTACAGATCACCTTCTTGTTTTCATTATCCCAAATGTGGTAGCCAAACTCATTTTCACCATAACCGATGAGAGTGCATTTCTTGGATTTGGGATCAAGTTTATTCGTGCCTTGATCACTAATATGCACATATGCTATACAACCGAAAACGTTTAAATGAGATAATTTTACCTTTTTTCCACTTCATAACTCCTTTGGTATTTTGTGCTCTAATGGAACCAAAGGACCTCTGTTGATCAAATAATTTGTTGTGTTGACTGCTTCTGCCCAGCACAGCTTTGGTAGACCTGGTTGTATACAAATTCTTCTAGCTCTTTCTATCAACTTTCGATTCATACGCTCAGCTACACCATTGTGTTGAGGCGTACCCGGCACGGCTCTCTGCATTTTGTTCTCGTGTTCATAGCAGAATTGCTTGAATCTGGTATCTTCATATTCACCTCCATTGTCAGTGTAAGCTTTTTGGACATGACCCAAACTCCCCTTTACGGGAAAGCCCGGATTTCTTTGAGAACAAGACTCGTCGGAAGAATAACAGTAGAACATTTTATTGCTATTACAATAATTTACATCATTGTAACACCCCACCTCCGTTAAGGTCACTCACAAAGGGAATGCCTTAACTTTGATGGAGCATTTTAGTAAACAGAACAGAATATTACAAGACAGATATAAAAATAGTACTTGAAAAACTTTATAACTTTATTGCAGCGGACAGAAATCAGTTTGGTTACAACTTTACCGAAAACTCAAGTACATATATATCAGCCTTGTTCAAAATCCATCAGAGTACAAAACTTTAAAATCATAATCCCCACAGAACGGAAGCTATACAGAGACAAGCCATACTTTAAGCACTTCAAGCAGAAGGAATCCGGATCAAGCTAAAGTATTCCCTCCTTGGATAACCTGGGAGGGGAAACGGAAGAAAAAGGGGCGAAACAATAAGGGTCAGACAAAAAGTCTGGCAAGTCCAGTGATTTTCAGTTATGAACAGATAATAATAACATGACATGAAAATAAAACTGGATGAGAGATAACCGTAACAGATGTAACAGATATAACAGAAGAACAGAATGATATAAGCTATTGCTTTACACTTTTCTGCACTAATACTAGTATAACAGGATTAGGTGTAACCCTAATGTCTAAACTGAAACAGAAACGGGTACAGAATAATTTCCACAGAAGAGAATGCTAGTAATGGGCCTTTACCACCCCAACAGAAACAAACAGAAGCAGAATGCTGATAATGGGCCTTTACCACCCGAACAGAAACAGACATAAACAGAATATTAATAATGGGCCTTTACCACCCGAACAGAAACAGTCAGATTAATCCCTACGGAAACAGAATGTAGAATTAGGTGTACACTAGTAAATGGGCCTTTACCACCCGAACAGACGGTACCATGCAGAAACAGACAGGTGTTACCACCCAACAAAAACAGACGGTACCAACAGAAACAGACAGAACTAAGTGTACCCTAAAACCCTACCCCAAGCGATCGGCTCCCTAATACATAAATACCATGTGTCGGCCCCACAGTAGGGTGTATCACTCCCTAAAGTGACAACCAATTGGCACAGACCTATTTACAGATGTCACAGCGTCTTACATCCTCAGAGGCAGACCGGGATCCATGCACGCACATGACCCGGCTGGAACGCACCATCAACACCCCTCTCCATTATCAGAATGAACCGCTTATAATTAGTTCAGTAAGCATGCCTGGACCCTACCTACTGTTGGGTCAAAGTTTTGATACCAGAAAGGGCTACTGACTAATATGGGTCCCAAACAACAGATGACACAAATAATTCCCTTCCTATCCTTGTGTCCCCAGGCTAACAGATTTCAGATTAACTTGTTTACAAGTTCAGACATACAGAATTCAGATCAACTAGTTCACAGATCAGACAAGTTTTTAGACTAACGGATTAGATATATAGATTTAACAGACTTACCGATTAACCAGTTACAGATTAACAGACTTATAGATTTGTCTAACTTTGTAATTGGGCCTACAGATTCACGGAACAGATTTATTAAATTCATCAGTCTAGTGCGTTTAACCCTATCCGCCCAACACTTTTTAGACATCATATTTATCTCAGATTTTCATTAATTAAATATTAATGCCCAGACCTCTCACATTAGACTGACAGTTTGCGGCTACTGGTTAGGCCGGTTGGTTCCGGGCAGATTTCTGCCGCAAACTGAGTCTAACCTCGGGTTTCAAGCACGTTATGACTAACTTCTCACATTAGAACCTATTGTTTGCGGCCACTGGATGTGTCGGGCGGTTCCGGGCAGAATTACGCCGCAAACTCATTCTAACCTCGAGTTAGCCATGTTCATCTTTGCGGCCAATTAATTAATAATTTACCATTTATGCCCATGCCTAATATACATGTCAATTATTCATAACTATAGCCAATTCAGATTATGTCAATAACAGACTAATTATATCAACTCACAGATATAGCATATAACAGATTTTGCAGATTAGGCGACTTAACGGATTTAGCAGATTAAGCAAACTAGCAGATTTAGCAGATAACAGATTAGGCATCTCAACAGATTTAGTAGTTTAGGCATCTCAACAGATTTAGCATTTTAGGCATCTTAACAGATTTAGTTTAGCAGATTTGGCATTTTCAGCGGGCTTAGCAGATGACAGATTTGGCAGATGAACAGATCTAATAGACTAGGTAGTAGAGCAGAACTAGCAGATTAAGCAATATAACAGAACTAGCAGATTAGGCAATATAACAGAACTAGCAGATTAGGCAAATATAGCAGAACTAGCAAATTAGGCAAATATAACAGATTTAATCATTCCTTAAAGTTTCACAAACATATCTTGCCTAATTATAAATTTGGCCTAAGTTTGCATGCCTAAATAATTGTCATGATTCATAATTATGATTATATACCAAATATAGCCATGCATGTCATATATTCAAAGATCTCCCACTTATGTGTTATTCACATCTAATAGTTATCAAATCTTAATATAGATCTTTACACCTAAGTCATATTCTCTTTTTATCTCAAGTCAGGAAAAATATGCCCAACAATCTAGATCTTTAAATTATATCCTCTCAAAATTAGATCTTATCTATTAAACATGCGTTATGCCCAATGTCTCAAGTCACATGTTAACATACAATGGTTCCTCTTCTTCCAACTCACAGAATATGCATAGATCTAGATCTAGTTTACAACATATGTCCTTTTTCTTAAAATTAGTCACAGATCAGTTATTTCCAATTATGCCATCATTCATTATTTGTCCCAAAGTTTAGCGTTTGTGCGTTAATATCTTATGAGATCTGGCGCAAGCTCGTGGTAGCCTGGCTATAGAACAGAAAGAAGAAAGAGATACAGAATAAAATAGATCAGAACAGAACATACACAACCTCAAATTCAGATTTACAGTCATGTCATAATCATAATTAAAGTTTATATCGGAAAATAACTACACTTGCCTTGGTTGGATTCTAAAAGAAAAAGGTGTTGTAGCTGTTCTCTTTTAATCCTAATCATAATTGGAGGAAGAAGAAGCACAAGTCCTAGCTTAGGTTTCAGCAGAGTAGAGACGCCATTGATTTATTTTTTTAGAGAGGAAGAGAGCAATGGAGGCTAGAGAATTGTATATGAGATTTAGGTTTAGGTTAGGGATGTATATATAGGTGTAGGAAGTTATTTAGGACCATTAGATTAACCCTGAACCATGAGAACCAACCAGATGCAAAATCTGCATTTGAGTGAATCGACCACGGGATGACAGCCAAACACCCTGGATTAACCCCTAGTCGACCCAGCGGGGCTCGGGTCGACCTCAAAAATGGGCCGGTTCGGTTATTCCCCCTCCCAATTCGCAGTTTTGAACCTTTTTTGCATGTTTATTTATTTAATTTATATATATATCTATATATATTTCTCTCATATGCATACGAACTTCAAGGCTTAATAACTTCTTCATAATTAACCATTTTTTTTAACATTCTCAGAAAATACGGGGTGTTACATTCTCCCCTCCTTAAAAGATTTCATCCCCGAAATCTTCAAGTTAAGAAGAATGTATCCTAACATCCAACATCCATCTACTCAACCATTCAATCACATGCATCCATTGTCCTTAAAAGGTTTCTAATGCCGTATGAACATATGCAAAGTGTGTGTATATGTTTCTTATTTAATGCAAAATCAGGCGGTCTACTGATCCAGTTGACCTCCTTAATGTGAATCATGTTAGTGTCATGAGTCCAAATATGTATGCAAGAAATTCTATTTGATACACATCATTTCTATATGAGTGCATAACCATTCATCCAAATGCAACATCCATGTGAGGAGTCAATCATTCTGCATCCACAAAAATTGAAACATGCACACACATCCATATGCAGTATGAGAGTATTTTTGAGCCGATCTAGTGCCTAGTGTGTGTATATGCATCCACGAGAAACCACTAGCAACCACTTGCATCCACTTGCAACCATCAAACATAACATGTCTCAAACACATGTTTACACCCATTAGTTTCTACCCAAAGTTCGAAGATTTGATCGATAGGATACAATCGAACGATGGAAGCGAGTACAGATAAAAAAAAAACTTGGTTCCCATTAGACATTGGTTGAGAGAATAATTCCCCTAAGTATCAACCCCAAAGACCGAAATCAATATCAGACTGACACTCAGAGGATTACCCTCTTTAGACAATGTCAAAACTGGAAATCTTTACCTTATCAGAAATATTCAGATATTTACAGACTAATAGTACAGATCAGATTACCAAATGATTCTTAGAAAACTAAGCCAGATAAAACCCAGAATGTATGCGTCCTACTTGACGCCTAACACAGATATCTCTCAAACCCCAATTTATCACAAGCAGATGAGTCATAACCCTTATGGGTTTGAGTCTACAGCGGAATCAGAAACAATACTAGTATTAAAGTGCAGAGTATCGATTACAGAATCAAAATGCCAAAATCAGAAAGAGTTTTAACTCAACAATCAGATAAAGAAATTAAACCTCTCACAGAAAGTTTTCCTAATTCTATCCTATCCACTAGCCTCGAGAGTGTTTGCATGCCCTCCAGAAGTAGGTCCTATCTTCTGCCCTTGCCCTCGTTTCTTCGGGCAGTCCCTAGTGAAGTGTCGCATCTCACCGCAGTTGAAGCAAGCGGCCTTCTTTGGATCCACTTTCTTATCGTGTGTCCTATCCATATCTCCCATGTACGTTCTCCATTCGTGACCTTTCACCAAAATGAAGCTTCATCTTTCATTAACCAAGCAGTTGGTTGAACCTCCCTCCCATCGTCTATCTCAAAGGTACCAACAAGTCCTCTACTCCGTTGAGCCAACTTCTAGCCTCGACAACGTCTCAGTCCCATAAAGCGGTTTTCCGCCCATCGCACGGAAGTTCTTACATATCTTAGAAAAAGCATCTATACACGGAGGAAGAGATTCAAAAGGGAAAGAGGAAGGAACTCGAAACAAAGAATCGAAAGAAAGATATATGGCTTTTGGGGATAATGTTTTTTTAAAATAAGCTTTACTTTTGAAAATACTTCCTTTTTAAAACATAGTTTTCAAAAACTTTTTATCAAATCTGGTAACCTTCATCTCTAATACCAAGTGTAACACCCCATCTCCGTTAAGGTCACTCACAAAGGGAATGCCTTAACTTTGATGGAGCATTTTAGTAAACAGAACAGAATATTACAAGACAGATATAAAAATAGTACTTGAAAAACTTTATAACTTTATTGCAGCGGACAGAAATCAGTTTGGTTACAACTTTACCAAAAACTCAAGTACATATATATCAGCCTTGTTCAAAAGCCATCAGAGTACAAAACTTTAAAATCATAATCCCCACAGAACGGAAGCTATACAAAGCCAAGCCATACTTTAAGCACTTCAAGCAGAAGGAATCCGGATCAAGCTAAAGTATTCCCTCCTTGGATAACCTGGGAGGGGAAACAGAAGAAAAAGGGGCGAAACAACAAGGGTCAGACAAAAAGTCTGGCAAGTCCAGTGATTTTCAGTTATGAACAGATAATAATAACATGACATGAAATTAAAAGTGGATGAGAGATAACCGTAACAGATATAACAGAAGAGCAGAATGATATAAGCTATTGCTTTACACTTTTCTGCACTAATACTAGTATAACAGGATTAGGTGTCACCCTAATGTCTAAACTGAAACAGAAACGGGTACAGAATAATTTCCACAGAAGAGAATGCTAGTAATGGGCCTTTACCACCCCAATAGAAACAAACAGAAGCAGAATGCTGATAATGGGCCTTTACCACCCGAACAGAAACAGACAGAAACAGAATATTAATAATGGGCCTTTACCACTCGAACAGAAACAGTCAGATTAATCCCTACGGAAAAAGAATGTAGAATTAGGTGTACACTATTAAATGGGCCTTTACCACCCGAACAGACGGTACCACGCAGAAACAGACAGGTGTTACCACCCAACAAAAACAGACGGTACCAACAGAAACAGACAGAACTAAGTGTACCCTAAAACCCTACCCGAAGCGATCGGCTCCCTAACACATAAATACCCTGTGTCGGCCCCACAGTAGGGTGTATCACTCCCCAAAGTAACAACCAATTGGCACAGACCTATTTACAGATGTCACGGCATCTTACATCCTCAAAGGCAGACCGGGATCCATGCACGCACATGACCCGGTTGGAACGCACCATCAACACCCCTCGCCATTATCAGAATGAACCGCTTATAATTAGTTCAGTAAGCGTGCCTGGACCCTACCTACTGTTGGGTCAAAGTTTTGATACCAGAAAGGGTTACTGACTAATATGGGTCCCAAACAACAGATGACACAAGTAATTCCCTTCCTATCCTTGTGTCCCCAGACTAACAGATTTCAGATTAACATGTTTACAAGTTCAGACATACAGAATTCAGATCAACTAGTTCACAGATCAGACAAGTTTTTAGACTAATGGATTAGATATACAGATTTAACAGACTTACCGATTAACCAGTTACAGATTAACAGACTTATAGATTTGTCTAACTTTGTAATTGGGCCTACAGGTTCACGGAAAAAATTTATTAAATTCATCAGTCTAGTGGGTTTAACCCTATCCGCCCAACACATTTTAGACATCATATTTATCTCAGATTTTCATTAATTAAATATTAATGCCCAGACCTCTCACATTAGGCTGACAGTTTGCGGCTACTGGTTAGGCCGGTTGGTTCCGGGCAGATTTCTGCCGCAAACTGAGTCTAACCTCGGGTTTCAAGCACGTTATGACTAACTTCTCACATTAGAACCTATTGTTCGCGGCCACTGGATGTGCCAGGCGGTTCCGGGCAGAATTACGCCGCAAACTCATTCTAACCTCGAGTTAGCCATGTTCATCTTTGTGGCCAATTAATTAATAATTTACCATTTATGCCCATGCCTAATATACATGTCAATTATTCATAACTATAGCCAATTAAGATTATGTCAATAACAGACTAATTATATCAACTCACATATATAGCAGATAACAGATTTTGCAGATTAGGCGACTTAACGGATTTAGCAGATTAAGCAAACTAGCAGATTTAGCACATAACTGATTAGGCATCTCAACAGATTTAGTAGTTTAGGCATCTCAACAGATTTAGCAGTTTAGGCATCTTAACAGATTTAGTTTAGCAGATTTGGCATTTTCAGCAGGCTTAGCAGATGATAGATTTGGCAGATGAACAAATCTAGCAGACTAGGCAGTAGAGCAGAACTAGCAGATTAAGCAATATAACAGAACTAGCAGATTAGGCAATATAACAGAACTAGCAGATTAGACAAATATAGCAGAACTAGCAAATTAGGCAAATATAACAGATTTAATCATTCCTTAAAGTTTCACAAACATATCTTGCCTAATTATAAATTTGGCCTAAGTTTGCATGCCTAAATAATTGTCATGATTCATAATTATGATTATATACCAAATATAGCCATGCATGTCATATATTCAAAGATTTCCCACTTAGGTGTTATTCACATTTAACAGTTATCAAATCTTAATATAGATCTTTACACCTAAGTCATATTCTCTTTTTATCTCAAGTTAGGAAAAATATGCCCAACAATCTAGATCTTTAAATTATATCCTCTCAAATTCAGATCTTAACTATTAAACATGCGTTATGCCCAATGTCTCAAGTCACATGTTAACATACAATGGTTCCTCTTCTTCCAACTCACAGAATATGCATAGATCTAGATCTAGTTTACAACATATGTCCTTTTTCTTAAAATCAGTCACATATCAGTTATTTCCAATTATGCCATCATTCATTATTTGTCCCAAAGTTTAGCGTTTGTGCGTTAATATCTTATGAGATCTGGCGTAGGTTCGTGGTAGCCTGGCTATAGAACAGAAAGAAGAAAGAGATACAGAATAAAATAGATCAGAACAGAACATACACAACTTCAAATTCAGATTTACAATCATGTCATAATCATAATTAAAGTTTATATCGGAAAATAACTACACTTGCCTTGGTTGGATTCTAAAAGAAAAAGGTGTTGTAGCTGTTCTCTTTTAATCCTAATCAGAATTGGAGGAAGAAGAAGCAAAAGTCCTAGCTTAGGTTTCAGCAGAGTAGAGACGCCATTGATTTATTTTTTTAGAGAGGAAGAGAGCAATGGAGGCTAGAGAATTGTATATGAGATTTAGGTTTAGGTTAGGGATGTATATATAGGCGTAGGAAGTTATTTAGGACCATTAGATTAACCCTGAACCATGAGAACCAACCAGATGCAAAATCTGCATTTGAGCGAATCGGCCCACGAGATGACAGCCAAACACCCTGGATTAACCCCTAGTCGACCCAGTGGAGCTTGGGTCGACCTCAAAAATGGGCCGGTTCGGTTATTCCCCCTCCCAATTCGCTGTTTTGAACCTTTTTTGCATGTTTATTTATTTAATTTTTATATATATCTATATATATTTCTCTCATATGCATACTGTGACGGCAAGGAATTTCGCTCGGTCCGAACCAGTCGCTAAACCGACTCAGACCGTTCGAAATGCCCTATCGTTTGAGAACACGACAAAACAGAACTCATACAGAAGAACATTTCACTATATATTACAACAGTGCATCAGATTACAAGAATATACAGAGTATAAACAAATAAATATTACACAGGAATATCAGAGATTTAAATTACATTTAAATACATAGCAGCGGAAAATAATACAATACACAACTAGAAAGAGATATACGGATACAAAGCTTTCCGGATATCGTTCCAGCTGTAAACCAGGATCCTGTGAATATAAATCTGCAAAACCAAAACTACTAGCTGCCCGTGTCAAAATAAGGGCACCCAGAGTTTAGGTTAAAACAATAAACTCCAGGTCAGTCATGTGACTGGTGTGAGAACTAAAACAGTTATTAATCTTTATTTTTAAAGCTAGGTAAATCAAGGGACCACGCCGTATAACACGGAACGGGTTTCCTCCCAAGAATACCAGTGCATAAAACCAGCAGCGCAATGCTAAATAAAGAAAAATGAAGCTGTTATAAGACCCAGGTCCCATCACACAATGCAACGCAGCCGAGGATAGGGTTTTCCCTTATAACAGCTAAACATGCTTGATACGTTTAAAACAAATCATTTGATACTATAATAAGTGTATAGTGTCAAAACAACTTCAATCATAAATATAAATCATAGACGGCATGAGTGCCCCATCCCACTATGTCGCCATACTAGGCTCTACAAATAAAGCCGAAATACACGTATCGGAAATTGGATTTCCATCATGGTGGCTCCTGATTCGAAAGATCGCTCGCGTAGTACAAATCACCGCGGCTTACGTCTCAGCGAGAGAAAACACCGCTATGCACATCCGCACTTTTGGGGACTCAAGTATCACCGCGGCTTACGTCCCAGCAAGAGAAAACACCGCTTACTCTATCCCTCCGAGCACGAAGCTCAATATCGGTCGACCGAATCCACTACACTAAAAAAAATGTATACTGATCAAACCATCAGTTTACCACCATCCCGGGCTGTGAGGCTCGCGGATCAACGCTATACACAAAGCCATGCTATATCAGCTGCGCTTTGATCATCAACCACCAAACTTTGCTTTTCAACAAAAGTTTGGATCACTGCATCTCAGTATGCCACACTATCAATCCATATCGTACCACTGATTTCTGCCAATATATAACCTCTGAGCTCATATGTCTCAGAGAAGGGCGTTAAGCAAGAGAATAAATTCTCCGCCGCCAAACAGATATATATTTAGCAGAGATCAACAAATACAATATAAAGGAATACAATGTCAGACACACCATCCATTTACAAGTCCGTTCTAGGTCTGAACGAAACCGGAGGCACCTAGTACCCCGCATATCCATCGATCTCCAAGTACGTCTGGACGATCACTAACTGTTTCCATCTTCTTGGGTGTACAGCCCAATCAAGATCATCAGTCATTACCCAAACGACGTGAAGACTTCCGGTCTTCGACCATCGTCTTCATCTACGACTTATCGTCGTATCAGTTATTCAGAATGGGATAAACCCGGTCTTTCCGAATAACTCGCGTATATTTTAAATAAGTGTTACACAAACACAACATACGCCTCATTCCAATTCATTAGTCACTAACCGTAAATTAATCAAGAGAATAATTTCCCAAATATTAACCCCGAAGGCCGAAACCAACATCAGATCAATATCCAGAAAACCATTCTGCTTGGCTAACCGACAGTTAGTTTCTAAATTTCACATTCATAGGGAAAGATTCCCATAAATTTTATCAAAGATAAATTCCTTGAATTTATTCTTTTTAATCCATTTTTGAATATCAATTCAAACTAGTCGGGATTAGCGAACCTTACCGAAGTAATCATTTGTTTTAATTTCCCAATCCCAACCTATTCATCCCCTGAAGCAAAACTGGTAATACTTCATATCTAACACCATAGTGTTATCGGTAAATTCAATTACCATTTCCCGTTCAAATCTAATTAAAGATTTAACTATCGCCTGGAGCAAAACTGGTGATACTCCATTTTCGATCATTTCAATCTAATTAAAGATTCATTAAAACTCCACTTAGTTTTAATCTTTAACCGGGTTAAAGAATCCGTGTCATTTAAAACACGGTTCACGATAAACCCAGAGTCACATTCATTAATTATCGGGTTAAAGAACGAGTGTTATTTAAAACACTGTTCACGATAAACCCAAAAATCAATATCAGTTCAATTCCAATTAAATATTATTTAATTGGCACACTTCATTAAATCTAAATAAAAAGATTTAATCTTTTCTCAACTGGGTTCAAGAACAGTGTTAGTGAAGACACCATTCACGACAAACCCAAATCACATTTGATATTCAATACAAGGCACTGAATAGAAAATATACCGGCTTATATTCAATATCAAATTCTACGATTAACAAATGTCGTATTGGAAATAACGATATAAATATATATCTTTCAAATTTCCATAACAACATCTGTATAATCACGAATTTCAACATCGAAATATTCCGAAGACAATTTCGATTCAAATCCATTCCAAGGCAATCATTGGAAATTTTGGTTATTTTCAAAACCCTTTTCGAATTCAATTTATTTATTTAAAAATAAATAGAATTATTATTCTAGTTCAAAACTAGTTCAATTCGATAAAAATCTATTTTTATCTTTTCAAATATGGAGTTTTTCATCCCAATTCTTCCCAAATCATTTCTTATGATTTTACACAAATTATTACTATTTTTAATAATTTTATCAAGGCCCGTACAGTCGATTTCCATCAATGGCCATCGAACTGCACTTACAGCGACCTTTTTCGAATTTGATTTGGACATAATTCCAAATCCAACCGTTAGATTTCTAATTTCTAATATTCGTTAGAAAGCTCTTTTCGATACGAACCCAACGGTTCCGGTTTTAGGAGAATCCGACGGTCGGATCTCCCGTAACGTCCATTTGAAATCAATGGTTGAAATTCGCGAACTGCCGCGGCGCGGCGCGTTCTATTCAGGCCATTATATAATATATATAATATATATAATATATACTTCATCGATTTCTATTTAAAACGAATTATATAAATAGTTTTAAATTCGTTTCAAATTCTATTTCAACTTCTATTTCAATTCAAAGCAAAATTGAATCCTTCTTTATAAATTCGTTTTAAAATTCATTTCTATTCAATTCGAATTTCAATTCAATTTGAATTCATTTCAATTCGCTTTCAATTCCATTTGAATTCGTTTTCTATTCAATTCATTTCGAAATCGTTTTCAATTCATTTTGAATTCGTTTTCTATTCAATTCATTTCGAAATCGTTTTCAATTCAATTCATTTCGAAATCGTTTTCAATTCAATTCATTTCGAAATCGTTTTCAATTCATTTTGAATTCGTTTTCAATTCATTCATTTCGAAATCGTTTAAAATCGATATAAATATCGTTCACGTCAAAATGGCGTCAATCTAATCAACACGGCTTCATAAATTTCTATTTTCAAAATAGTTGTTATTATCAAAATATTTCGTTCAACACATGACCAATCTCAATGAATGAGTACTGTCAACACATGAACTTTTATTTTATATCGATAAAGATGTAAATTTTAATATTAAAATATTTCGTTCAACACATGACCAATCTCAATGAATGAGTACTGTCAACACATGAACTTTTATTTTATATCGATAAAGATGTAAATTTTAATATTAAAATATTTCGTTCAACACATGACCAATCTCAATGAATGAGTACTGTCAACACATGAACTTTTATTTTATAATATTCTTTATTTTTCAAATTGGAATGAGGCCCAATCAATTACCATATAAAGTTAATTATATGGATTTTCATACAACACATGTATATAATAGCATTGAAAATAATCAACCATCAACCAAAGTGCACTACACTGTATAAGCATCAAATATAGATATTCAACGCTTATAACAGCCCGTCAATCAATCGATCGACATATTTAATCAATCAGGATGAGTGAACTTCAAATTTCATCCCAACACCCGTGTGGGGTTTCAAACAATCAAACACCTATTTTATTTGTGCTGTTGGGCGATGTGTAAAATTTATCGTCCCAATCAATGTCATTCAAATAGGTGTACATAAACAAACCGTCCGGTTTGTAAATGAATATTTTATCTTGTTCACTTCACTATTTTCATATTCACGTTAAAAATTATATTTTTAACGATAAAACATTTTATTTCAATCTATGAATTTCTATTCAATTCACTTATTCAATAAAATGATATTTTTATTTTTCTAACATATTTTAGAAAATTTCGGCGGCATAACGGCACGATACTAGAAACGGGACAAGGCCTAGCCTTATCCCCGGTCTAGTGAAGGCCCACGCCATTCACACATCAATCAAACCAATTCATTTCACCACACAATTCAATTTCAATCAAATAATATAACCAACTACACAACCAAACAAACAAGTCCATGGTATGTGGACGGGTGTCGGGTGCTACTAAGCACCGTCTGCATCCTAGCATATATATATATAACTAGAAAAAAAGAAATTGAAAGGTGAGAAATTCTCACCTATAGCTATCCTAGCTCCACGGCTCTTCTTTTGCAGAAGTCTTCGTCGCCCGTAGCCACTACATATGTAAAAATCGAATTTTCATTTCAAAGTTCAATATATAAAAATCGAATTTTTAGTTCGCTATTCAATATATAAAAAACGAATTTTTAGTTCGCTATTCAATATATAAAAATCGAATTTTTAGTTCGCTATTCAATATATAAAAATCGAATTTTTAGTTCGCTATTCAATATATAAAAAAATCGAATTTTTATTTTGCTACTTTTAATATTCCTAAATAGTAAAGATTATATTTTTAAATACTTTAAAAATATAAAAATCATATTTTTATCTCGCCCTCATATATATAAAAATCGCATTTTTATATTGCTCTTCATATAAGAAAGATTATATTTTCTTTTCTAAACAGAGATAACATTTATCTAGAAATAAAGATCGCAATTTTATCTTTATGTTTTACTTATAAAATCCCTCTTTTCAACTACTTTAAAAATCAGTTTTCAACTATTTAAAAAAAAACAGTTTTTAAACACTTTAAAAAAAATCAGTTTTAAAAGTAAAAATAAAAAAAAACAGTTTTAAAGTAAAATAAGAAAACAGTTTTAAAGTAAAATAAGATAAAATAAAAAAGGAAATCGGTTTTACTTACAGCCGGGGGGGGGGGGGTCTCGTCTTCGTCGAACTGAGCAGCAGGGGGGGTTTTCACCTTCGTCGGAGCAGCTGGGGGGGGGGGGAAAGTTGATTGCATCGCGCGGCGCTCAGGTGGTCTCGGCGGCGGGCTAGGGTTTAGGCGCAGCTCGGTTTGGGCATGGGGGGGGGGGGGGGGTTAGGGCTTCGGGAGGTACTGGCTGGTGGACATCGCGAGGGAGAGGGAAAAGGGGGGGGGGTCGAGGCTATGGGAGCGGTGGTGGCGGGTGGCTGAGAGGGCGGCGGGGGTGGCACGACTTGGAGGCCGACGGGTTTGATTTAGGTCTCTTTTTTTTTTTCCTTCTGTTTAATGAAAACGAGATAAGGGGGGGTATATGAAAAGAATTTTATATATTTAATTTAATTTTACTTTGTTTTAGCCCATGAAGTTGACTTTTTATTCCACTTCGAAACGAGGCCCACCGACTGTCGCCCATAGCGTTTCACCCCCATTCCGAACACAATGGGATATGTATCGCAAGCTGATTTGATCGTTACAATCAGTTTCCTTTGAATTTACATTTAAATCATTATATTGAATTTTAAACGTACATTTTAAATTACCGGGGTCACATACTAACTCTAAAAATTCTCGAAAAATATTTTCTAGCTTCGTATTGACGATACGGTCATAACAAAACTAGTTTCGTCGAATTCTGAGACCGTTGGAAAAATGGCCATTTCCAGTCGATTAAAATCAACTGAAATGGTCAAAACACGTTTTCCTTTGCCACGCTCACATATTAATTCGAAAAATTATGAAATTTGGAATCTAGCAATAAATTGACATCACGGACCCAACAAAACTGGTTTCGTCGAAATCCGAGGTCGTTTGCAAAATGTCCATTTTTAAGGGCCTGAATTCCATAGCGACTATTCAGAATTCTGAACTGGACATACCTTTTGATTCTTGCTACGAAATTTTGATCTTCCGGATTCGTTGGAAAGATATTCACTATTAGATTCCATTATTTTTGGTTTCACTAAAATCCGGATTGTTTTGCACCCGGTACATTCAATTGAAGTTTGAAATCGAATTATCGAGCTACCGCGCCATTTTCAATTCTATTTATATTTATATAAATATTTATATTCTAACGACGACGCGTATAATATATACGTTCGAATTATATTCAAAATAAATTTCTCGTCGATATTATTTAAAATAATCTATTTTAAATATTCAAACTTCGCTAAAATTGCCAAAATAAAAAATTTAAACTGGCCCAGATTTTACGGGTTGTTACAATCTCCCCCACTTAAAACTTTTCGTCCCCGAAAAGGAACAAAGTCGAAAGTGGTTTGATTATTCAGCTCTACGCTCAACCTGGCTTCCATTCTCCAACTTTTCAGTTTCTGAGAATTTTCAAAATTTCAAAATTTGGCTAACACCCTAAATTTTTGAAAAATTTCGCCATAACCTCCCCTGCACCGGGAGCATCGGGGAATTTCAAATAGCTTCCCCGGTCCTTCAGATCTCAAAAAGAAAAAGAAAAAGCCAAGCGGCTAGCCAATAGGCTCACAAAATCATCATCACCCAAACAAAACAGGAAATTATGTAGTAAACATGTACCTATTTGTCGGGCAAACAAATTTTATTCTCTGCTCTAGCCTCCTTGCTATGACCTGTTCAATGATATATATGTATATGCAAGCAAATGCAACCAATTTTCGATATAATTCAATATTTGGTTCTGTTAGGCTAAATGGCTAAAAATTAGCAAACAAATAAACAAACAACACAAACATCAATCAATTAGTTGATTAGCTTTTCAAATTCACAATTTTAATACATATACAAAAATCATGTTTTTAATGCCAAATCACAACAATGTATTCTAGCTATATTAGTCTTGGTTCTCACACCAGTCTATAGGAAATATATAGAAAGCCCACTTTCGTCACTCGAATATAAACACTGATGATGAGGCCTCATCATCTGAATCATCTCCGGGCGACTAGAGTGTGATTCTATATCTATCCAATATATTAAAACTTTGAATATACGTTTGCAAGGCGTATATGCAAATTCTTTATATACTGAATTGTCCAAAATCAATATAAATAAATAATCAAATACGAATAATTGATTTAAATTTTCAAAACAAAACTTGTTTTCATTTGAAAAATATACTCTTCACACTCGTTCTAGGATACTACTGATCCCATCTCTAACGAGTCATTCTCATTGGATATTGCTAATCCAATATCTGATGAATTCTTTCGTATGGTTCTAAGGTGCCTTGTTCTCTGAGCTTTGTAAACCAAAGCTCTGATACCAAATGTGACGGCAAGGAATTTCGCTCGGTCCGAACCAGTCGCTAAACCGACTCAGACCGTTCGAAATGCCCTATCGTTTGAGAACACGACAAAACAGAACTCATACAGAAGAACATTTCACTATATATTACAACAGTGCATCAGATTACAAGAATATACAGAGTATAAACAAATAAATATTACACAGGAATATCAGAGATTTAAATTACATTTAAATACATAGCAGCGGAAAATAATACAATACACAACTAGAAAGAGATATACGGATACAAAGCTTTCCGGATATCGTTCCAGCTGTAAACCAGGATCCTGTGAATATAAATCTGCAAAACCAAAACTACTAGCTGCCCGTGTCAAAATAAGGGCACCCAGAGTTTAGGTTAAAACAATAAACTCCAGGTCAGTCATGTGACTGGTGTGAGAACTAAAACAGTTATTAATCTTTATTTTTAAAGCTAGGTAAATCAAGGGACCACGCCGTATAACACGGAACGGGTTTCCTCCCAAGAATACCAGTGCATAAAACCAGCAGCGCAATGCTAAATAAAGAAAAATGAAGCTGTTATAAGACCCAGGTCCCATCACACAATGCAACGCAGCCGAGGATAGGGTTTTCCCTTATAACAGCTAAACATGCTTGATACGTTTAAAACAAATCATTTGATACTATAATAAGTGTATAGTGTCAAAACAACTTCAATCATAAATATAAATCATAGACGGCATGAGTGCCCCATCCCACTATGTCGCCATACTAGGCTCTACAAATAAAGCCGAAATACACGTATCGGAAATTGGATTTCCATCATGGTGGCTCCTGATTCGAAAGATCGCTCGCGTAGTACAAATCACCGCGGCTTACGTCTCAGCGAGAGAAAACACCGCTATGCACATCCGCACTTTTGGGGACTCAAGTATCACCGCGGCTTACGTCCCAGCAAGAGAAAACACCGCTTACTCTATCCCTCCGAGCACGAAGCTCAATATCGGTCGACCGAATCCACTACACTAAAAAAAATGTATACTGATCAAACCATCAGTTTACCACCATCCCGGGCTGTGAGGCTCGCGGATCAACGCTATACACAAAGCCATGCTATATCAGCTGCGCTTTGATCATCAACCACCAAACTTTGCTTTTCAACAAAAGTTTGGATCACTGCATCTCAGTATGCCACACTATCAATCCATATCGTACCACTGATTTCTGCCAATATATAACCTCTGAGCTCATATGTCTCAGAGAAGGGCGTTAAGCAAGAGAATAAATTCTCCGCCGCCAAACAGATATATATTTAGCAGAGATCAACAAATACAATATAAAGGAATACAATGTCAGACACACCATCCATTTACAAGTCCGTTCTAGGTCTGAACGAAACCGGAGGCACCTAGTACCCCGCATATCCATCGATCTCCAAGTACGTCTGGACGATCACTAACTGTTTCCATCTTCTTGGGTGTACAGCCCAATCAAGATCATCAGTCATTACCCAAACGACGTGAAGACTTCCGGTCTTCGACCATCGTCTTCATCTACGACTTATCGTCGTATCAGTTATTCAGAATGGGATAAACCCGGTCTTTCCGAATAACTCGCGTATATTTTAAATAAGTGTTACACAAACACAACATACGCCTCATTCCAATTCATTAGTCACTAACCGTAAATTAATCAAGAGAATAATTTCCCAAATATTAACCCCGAAGGCCGAAACCAACATCAGATCAATATCCAGAAAACCATTCTGCTTGGCTAACCGACAGTTAGTTTCTAAATTTCACATTCATAGGGAAAGATTCCCATAAATTTTATCAAAGATAAATTCCTTGAATTTATTCTTTTTAATCCATTTTTGAATATCAATTCAAACTAGTCGGGATTAGCGAACCTTACCGAAGTAATCATTTGTTTTAATTTCCCAATCCCAACCTATTCATCCCCTGAAGCAAAACTGGTAATACTTCATATCTAACACCATAGTGTTATCGGTAAATTCAATTACCATTTCCCGTTCAAATCTAATTAAAGATTTAACTATCGCCTGGAGCAAAACTGGTGATACTCCATTTTCGATCATTTCAATCTAATTAAAGATTCATTAAAACTCCACTTAGTTTTAATCTTTAACCGGGTTAAAGAATCCGTGTCATTTAAAACACGGTTCACGATAAACCCAGAGTCACATTCATTAATTATCGGGTTAAAGAACGAGTGTTATTTAAAACACTGTTCACGATAAACCCAAAAATCAATATCAGTTCAATTCCAATTAAATATTATTTAATTGGCACACTTCATTAAATCTAAATAAAAAGATTTAATCTTTTCTCAACTGGGTTCAAGAACAGTGTTAGTGAAGACACCATTCACGACAAACCCAAATCACATTTGATATTCAATACAAGGCACTGAATAGAAAATATACCGGCTTATATTCAATATCAAATTCTACGATTAACAAATGTCGTATTGGAAATAACGATATAAATATATATCTTTCAAATTTCCATAACAACATCTGTATAATCACGAATTTCAACATCGAAATATTCCGAAGACAATTTCGATTCAAATCCATTCCAAGGCAATCATTGGAAATTTTGGTTATTTTCAAAACCCTTTTCGAATTCAATTTATTTATTTAAAAATAAATAGAATTATTATTCTAGTTCAAAACTAGTTCAATTCGATAAAAATCTATTTTTATCTTTTCAAATATGGAGTTTTTCATCCCAATTCTTCCCAAATCATTTCTTATGATTTTACACAAATTATTACTATTTTTAATAATTTTATCAAGGCCCGTACAGTCGATTTCCATCAATGGCCATCGAACTGCACTTACAGCGACCTTTTTCGAATTTGATTTGGACATAATTCCAAATCCAACCGTTAGATTTCTAATTTCTAATATTCGTTAGAAAGCTCTTTTCGATACGAACCCAACGGTTCCGGTTTTAGGAGAATCCGACGGTCGGATCTCCCGTAACGTCCATTTGAAATCAATGGTTGAAATTCGCGAACTGCCGCGGCGCGGCGCGTTCTATTCAGGCCATTATATTATATATATAATATATATAATATATACTTCGTCGATTTCTATTTAAAACGAATTATATAAATAGTTTTAAATTCGTTTCAAATTCTATTTCAACTTCTATTTCAATTCAAAGCAAAATTGAATCCTTCTTTATAAATTCGTTTTAAAATTCATTTCTATTCAATTCGAATTTCAATTCAATTTGAATTCATTTCAATTCGCTTTCAATTCCATTTGAATTCGTTTTCTATTCAATTCATTTCGAAATCGTTTTCAATTCATTTTGAATTCGTTTTCTATTCAATTCATTTCGAAATCGTTTTCAATTCAATTCATTTCGAAATCGTTTTCAATTCAATTCATTTCGAAATCGTTTTCAATTCATTTTGAATTCGTTTTCAATTCATTCATTTCGAAATCGTTTAAAATCGATATAAATATCGTTCACGTCAAAATGGCGTCAATCTAATCAACACGGCTTCATAAATTTCTATTTTCAAAATAGTTGTTATTATCAAAATATTTCGTTCAACACATGACCAATCTCAATGAATGAGTACTGTCAACACATGAACTTTTATTTTATATCGATAAAGATGTAAATTTTAATATTAAAATATTTCGTTCAACACATGACCAATCTCAATGAATGAGTACTGTCAACACATGAACTTTTATTTTATATCGATAAAGATGTAAATTTTAATATTAAAATATTTCGTTCAACACATGACCAATCTCAATGAATGAGTACTGTCAACACATGAACTTTTATTTTATAATATTCTTTATTTTTCAAATTGGAATGAGGCCCAATCAATTACCATATAAAGTTAATTATATGGATTTTCATACAACACATGTATATAATAGCATTGAAAATAATCAACCATCAACCAAAGTGCACTACACTGTATAAGCATCAAATATAGATATTCAACGCTTATAACAGCCCGTCAATCAATCGATCGACATATTTAATCAATCAGGATGAGTGAACTTCAAATTTCATCCCAACACCCGTGTGGGGTTTCAAACAATCAAACACCTATTTTATTTGTGCTGTTGGGCGATGTGTAAAATTTATCGTCCCAATCAATGTCATTCAAATAGGTGTACATAAACAAACCGTCCGGTTTGTAAATGAATATTTTATCTTGTTCACTTCACTATTTTCATATTCACGTTAAAAATTATATTTTTAACGATAAAACATTTTATTTCAATCTATGAATTTCTATTCAATTCATTTATTCAATAAAATGATATTTTTATTTTTCTAACATATTTTAGAAAATTTCGGCGGCATAACGGCACGATACTAGAAACGGGACAAGGCCTAGCCTTATCCCCGGTCTAGTGAAGGCCCACGCCATTCACACATCAATCAAACCAATTCATTTCACCACACAATTCAATTTCAATCAAATAATCTAACCAACTACACAACCAAACAAACAAGTCCATGGTATGTGGACGGGTGTCGGGTGCTACTAAGCACCGTCTGCATCCTAGCATATATATATATAACTAGAAAAAAAGAAATTGAAAGGTGAGAAATTCTCACCTATAGCTATCCTAGCTCCACGGCTCTTCTTTTGCAGAAGTCTTCGTCGCCCGTAGCCACTACATATGTAAAAATCGAATTTTCATTTCAAAGTTCAATATATAAAAATCGAATTTTTAGTTCGCTATTCAATATATAAAAAACGAATTTTTAGTTCGCTATTCAATATATAAAAATCGAATTTTTAGTTCGCTATTCAATATATAAAAATCGAATTTTTAGTTCGCTATTCAATATATAAAAAAATCGAATTTTTATTTTGCTACTTTTAATATTCCTAAATAGTAAAGATTATATTTTTAAATACTTTAAAAATATAAAAATCATATTTTTATCTCGCCCTCATATATATAAAAATCGCATTTTTATATTGCTCTTCATATAAGAAAGATTATATTTTCTTTTCTAAACAGAGATAACATTTATCTAGAAATAAAGATCGCAATTTTATCTTTATGTTTTACTTATAAAATCCCTCTTTTCAACTACTTTAAAAATCAGTTTTCAACTATTTAAAAAAAAACAGTTTTTAAACACTTTAAAAAAAATCAGTTTTAAAAGTAAAAATAAAAAAAAAACAGTTTTAAAGTAAAATAAGAAAACAGTTTTAAAGTAAAATAAGATAAAATAAAAAAGGAAATCGGTTTTACTTACAGCCGGGGGGGGGGGGGTCTCGTCTTCGTCGAACTGAGCAGCAGGGGGGGTTTTCACCTTCGTCGGAGCAGCTGGGGGGGGGGGAAAGTTGATTGCATCGCGCGGCGCTCAGGTGGTCTCGGCGGCGGGCTAGGGTTTAGGCGCAGCTCGGTTTGGGCATGGGGGGGGGGTTAGGGCTTCGGGAGGTACTGGCTGGTGGACATCGCGAGGGAGAGGGAAAAGGGGGGGTCGAGGCTATGGGAGCGGTGGTGGCGGGTGGCTGAGAGGGCGGCGGGGGTGGCACGACTTGGAGGCCGACGGGTTTGATTTAGGTCTCTTTTTTTTTTTTCCTTCTGTTTAATGAAAACGAGATAAGGGGGGGTATATGAAAAGAATTTTATATATTTAATTTAATTTTACTTTGTTTTAGCCCATGAAGTTGACTTTTTATTCCACTTCGAAACGAGGCCCACCGACTGTCGCCCATAGCGTTTCACCCCCATTCCGAACACAATGGGATATGTATCGCAAGCTGATTTGATCGTTACAATCAGTTTCCTTTGAATTTACATTTAAATCATTATATTGAATTTTAAACGTACATTTTAAATTACCGGGGTCACATACTAACTCTAAAAATTCTCGAAAAATATTTTCTAGCTTCGTATTGACGATACGGTCATAACAAAACTAGTTTCGTCGAATTCTGAGACCGTTGGAAAAATGGCCAATTTCCAGTCGATTAAAATCAACTGAAATGGTCAAAACACGTTTTCCTTTGCCACGCTCACATATTAATTCGAAAAATTATGAAATTTGGAATCTAGCAATAAATTGACATCACGGACCCAACAAAACTGGTTTCGTCGAAATCCGAGGTCGTTTGCAAAATGTCCATTTTTAAGGGCCTGAATTCCATAGCGACTATTCAGAATTCTGAACTGGACATACCTTTTGATTCTTGCTACGAAATTTTGATCTTCCGGATTCGTTGGAAAGATATTCACTATTAGATTCCATTATTTTTGGTTTCACTAAAATCCGGATTGTTTTGCACCCGGTACATTCAATTGAAGTTTGAAATCGAATTATCGAACTACCGCGCCATTTTCAATTCTATTTATATTTATATAAATATTTATATTCTAACGACGACGCGTATAATATATACGTTCGAATTATATTCAAAATAAATTTCTCGTCGATATTATTTAAAATAATCTATTTTAAATATTCAAACTTCGCTAAAATTGCCAAAATAAAAATTTTAAACTGGCCCAGATTTTACGGGTTGTTACACATACAAACTTCAAGGGTTAATAACTTCTTCATAATTAACCATTTTTTTTAATATTCTCTGAAAATATGGGGTGTTACAATCATTGTACAAGAATATCAGAGTACGAATAAATATTACATAGCGAAAAAATAATATCAGAGATTAAATAACATAGCAGCGAAAATAAAAATATATAAATACAAAGCACATCCGAAATACATCAACTAACACCACTGAATGAAATACATGGATACAAAGCTTTCCGAATATTGCTCCTGCTGTAAATCCAGGATCCTGTGTAAAGAAATATCTGCAAAACCGAAACTACCGACTGCCTGTGTGGAAAATATGGGCACATAAAGTTTAGGTAGAAACAATAAACTCCGAGTCAGTCATGGGACTGGTGTGAGTACTAAAACAGTTATTAAATCTTTCCTTTAAAAGTTGGGAAATCATGGGACCACGCCATATAACACAGAATGGGTTTCCTCCCAGGAACACCATAAACAAACTACGCCAATAATAGACATATGGATCTACAATGCATCATACAACATGCAATTTTCCAATCTACCCATTGAGGCTTAAACCCCAAACTTAGATTTTTGAAATCTAATTCTCTTTACATAAATTATTTCTTCGGACTTTATTTCCCGATTCTTCGAATCATTTGAAATACGTATCTAGCTTATATATCAAAGTAGATTTCACTTCGGGAACACAAACCAAAATCTTTGGAAATATGAATTCCAAAACATCACAGTGCATTCAAAAAGATATGCAACTAAATATCGGGCTCCCCTTAGATAAGGCAAAGCGTACGCACCTCGCCAACTCGATATATATATATATATATGTGTGTGTGTGTGTGTGTGTGTGTGTGCGCCTCCCATGATGGAGCAGGCTACACTGACGATGCACAATCCCGCGCCCTTGGGGACTACGCCGCCATCTCACCCATACTTCTAGTCGTCCGGGTTACCAGAATCTTTAGCCACATATTAAATCATTTTTTTATCCCGGAGTAGGGAAAATCATTTCACAATTTAATAATCACAAGTACTTTCCAAAATATAGTACTTTACATTAGCAATTCACACATATAATCAGTCACTATTAATCCCATAACCTTTGAGCTCGTACGTCTCAAAGAAGGGTGTTAAGCAAGAGAATAAATTCTCTACCACCAAACAGATACATCATCAATAGCAACTAATCGGTTACGTGATGAACCACAATGTCAAAAACATAATACATTTCGAAATCATTTCGACAGCATCTGGTTTAGGCCTCGAAATCCTTTCTGTTTTATGAAACATTTTTATAAAACATTCCCTATCCAAAATCGAGAATGCATTTTTTTCACTTAACAAAAATATCATTTCAAAATCATTCATTAAATTTGAAATTAACTCAACCACATCGCTAAACATCTCATAGTCAAATCGTGAAGTGTTTCACAAGATGTTAGCATATAAATATTTCTACCCAACCCAATGCTAAATGTAAAAGCATATCTTGCTCATAAACTGGTCGAGAACAATCCAAACAATCAATCAATCATAAATAATAATATCAATAACCAAGTAAATTTGGTTCCAACACATCTCATGTTTTGGTAATTTAATTACCATTTATCCCTTCCAAACTAATTAAAGATATATTAAAACTCTTCTTAGTTTTAATCCCAAAAACCATTACTTAATGATTATTCAACTTTCTGGAAATTAATCCTGCCTTTTACTGGGTCAAAGATCCAATGTCATTTAAAATAACGTTCACGATAAACCCAAAACCATCTTCCATCAAAATGGAACCTACACGGAAATCATAACAGTATATAATCGATATAAATTTTCGTATCACACTAATAATATAAATGGAATAATGGAAAAGACTTTTTAATTCCATAAATAGTAATGGTCTTCATTCACAGAAGCTCGTTTCGATTATTACCAAATTGAATTCCATCCAGTTCCAATTTGTTTTATTAAATTGGAAAACTTTACTTTGGAAATATCTCCATTAATCTTAATTAAAAGATTATAAATTCCAAATCATAACTTCACAGTTAATTGGGTTAAAGAACCGCTGTTATTCAAAACATTATTCACCATAAACCCCAAAATCCAATTTGATATTAAATATAAGGCTCTGAATAAAAATAATATCGGCTTGTATTCAATATCAAATTCTGAAACCAACAAATATCATATTGGGAATAACGATATCCATATCTTCCAATTCCTCGACAATATCTGTATAATCACGGAATCCAATATAGAAATATTCCAAAGATTATTTCCATTTAAATCCATTCCAACTCATACGCTAGAAAATTCTGGTTATTTCAAAAACCATTTACAAATCCAATTTATTTATTTATAAACATTGGATTATTATTCTAGTTATTAACTTGTTCATTCAAATAAAAATATATTTTATCTTTTCAAGTGCGGAATTTTCCATACAAATCATTTATTATGATTTTACACAAATTTTCCATATTTTTAATAATTTTAATATCGCCGTTTCAGTTGGTTTCCAATAATGGCCACCGAACATAGCAACCTTTTCTGAAATTGATTTGGACATAATTCGAAATCCAACATTCAAATTTAAATCTCTAATATTCATTGGAAAGATCTTTTCGATATGAACCCAATGGTTCCAGTTCTAGGAGAATCCGACGGTCGGATCTCCCGTTAAATCAATTTGAATTTAATGGTTGAAATTCGCGAACGGTCGCTGCGCGGCGCATTCTATTCAAGCCATTATATATATATATATATATATATATATATATAATATCGTCGATTTCCATTTTAAACGCATTTTATAAATTCATTTATAAATTCATTTTAAAACGATTTCAACTTCATTTTTCAATTTTAAATCAAAATTGAATATTCCATATCACGACAATTTTATACATCGCATATATATGTTAAAAATTATATTTTTAACGATCCAATATTCATTTCACTACCTACCAATTTTATTCATCGCATATACACGTTAAAATTTTATCTTTAACGATCCAATAATTATTCCATTGCATGACCATTTTATATATCGCCTATATGAGCTAAAAATAATATTTTTAGCGAACAAATATTTATTTCATTAAATAACCATTTTATATATCGCATTTATAAGCTAAAAATAATAATTTTAGCAAACAAATATTTATTTCATTACATGATCATTTCATATATCGCATATATAAGCTAAATATAATATTTTTAGCAAACAAATATTTATTTCATTACATGACCATTTTATATATCGCATATATATGTCAAAAAATATTTTTTTAGCAAACAAATATTTGTTTCATTACATGACCATTTTATATATCGCATATATAAGCTAAAAATAATAGTTTTAGCGAACAAATATTTATTTAATTACTTGACCATCTTATATATCGCACACATATGTTAAAAATTATATTTTTAACCTTCCAATAATTATTTCATTACATGCCAATTTTATCCATTTCACATATATGTTAAAAAATATATTTTTAACGAATAAATATTTATTCCATTTCATGACCATTTTATATATCGTATATATATGTTTAAAATTTATATTTTTAACCTTCTAATAATTATTTCATTACATGCCAATTTTATTCATCGCATATATGTAATTTATACAATGCATATATATAATTTAAACAACGCATATATATTTTATACAACGCATATATATGTTAAAATCACAATCACAAATCACCAAATCATCCATATAAATAAATACTCAACTACCCAATGCCATTTACGGCGCCATAAATGTCCATCTGTAGAGTATGAAATACGAATGTCGCTAATATCCATACATCGCTTCTAATTTCAATGATTTGTGCGAGTTCGTGTGTTGAACTCCAAAAATATCACATAAAACAGATAAAAATCAACACTGGCATATAATTTCAATTATAAAATAAATAATTGTGCAAATATTTTAGTGAGAGAATTCTCACATTGGTTCCACTCCGTCATTCTTTATCTGAAGACTATTTTAATAAAATTAAATTGCAGTTTTAATTTTACTAGAATTTCCAATAGTCTCCATTTCAGTTCTAGTCTGTTCCATTGTGTAGATATCGTCAACATGAGTCCAACGGAAGTCATTTCACTGCATTCTGTTTTGATATGAAAAAGTTATGATATTTTAAACATTTAAATACTTTAAGATCATTAAAATATAATTAGTTTTATAAACCTTTCTCTAATCACCCTCAACACAAAATTAGGCTGTCATTATCGTGTATTCATCGTTCCAGGTTGCCATCGAAAAAGCTTAGTCCCTTCCTCCACGTTGTGCGCCACTAGTGGACCACCGGAGCCCATCATCGGACCACCACACGAACCGCCGTCACGCTAACCCCCTTCCGCACTGAACCCCGCTAAACTCGGCCTTCCCTGGAACCTCGAAAAATGGTTCGAACTTAGCTCGTTCGAGCTCAAATTTTGAGAAATCTACATAACTAAAAACAATCACAGCCGTTGAATAAGGGGATCTCGTTATGATCTAACATATTGTATTTTGGAATTTCTTGAATTGAAGCTTGAATTGGGAGGAAATCGAAGAGAAAGATTTGAAAATTCTGGCCCTCCATTTCGTTGTGATGGCGCAGGTAGAAAACCCTAGGGTTTGGAGAAAAGGATTGTATTTATAGCCTTTTTATTTTATATTATTAAATTCCAATATTCACTTATTAATGAAGATTTTCATCCCAACTCCAAATTAAACCTAACGACTATCGTCCTTAGCCAAATACCCCCATTCCGGATACAATGGGATTTGTTTCATAAGCCAATTCGACTGGTTCGATCAATGTTTGGTCAAAATTAAAATATAAATCAATATACTGAATTTTAAACGTACATTTTAATTTACTAGGGCCACATACTGACTCCTAAAATTACAGAAAAATAAATCTAGCTATGTTTTGATGATACGGTCCTAACAAATCTAATCTCGTCGAATTTGGAGGCCGTTTGAAAATGGCCCTTTTTCTAGTCGATTAAATTTAAACTGAAATTACTAAACACATTTAAATTCACTGCGCTCACATATTGATTCCAAAAATTATGAAATTTGAAACCTAACGATAATTTAACAAAACGGAGACCGTTTGCAAAATGACTATTTTTAAGGGCTATATATATATATATTCCATAGCGACTATTCCAAATTTTAAACTGAACATAACTTTCAATTTATATTATGAAAACTGAATTTTTCACATTCATTAGAAAGATATAATTAAACAGATTATAACATTTCTGGTTTTACTGAAATTCAATTTATTTTGAATCTTATACATTCAATTGAAATTTAAAATCGAATTTTCAAACTACCGCGCCATTTCAGACTCGTTTTATAATTAAAATAAATTTATACGTTCTAACTTCGATTTAAATAAATTTTAAATCGTTATTATTTAAAATATATCATTTTAAATATTCAAAACCTATTAAAATAGCAAAAATAAAAATTTTAAATTGGTTCAGAAATTCTGGGTTGTTACATTTTTTATCTTTAGATTTGTCTCATTTTCAACCACAGCTTTCCATATCTTGAAAGCCTCAGTCACTTTAGATTAATGCCTTAAAAAGTAAACTCATACCTTTCGCGAGTGATCATCGATGAAAGTAACGAAGTAACACTGTCCACCAATGGATGAGATGGTCATTGGCCCCCAAATATCGGAATAAACAGGCTCTAGCCTTTCCTTCTTTGGGGTTTCACCATTTATTTGAAAGCTGACTCTTTTCTGCTTTCCAAGTATGCAATTTTCGCACATGCCTATTTCCACTGACTGTAGACCTGGAAGTTCCCCCTTCGAGTGCATAATCTTCATTCCCTTTTCACCCATATGACAATATGTCAGAATTTTTGTTGCTAGATGCAACAGTGATCGAACATCGTGCTCCTGATGTCATGTAAAGAGTACCACTCTTCTTGCCTTGAGCAATCATCATTGCACCCTTCGAAATTTTCCAGTCATCGCCATGGAAAGTCGTATTATAGCCTTCACTAGTTAATTGTCCTAAGGAGATCAAATTCTTCCTCAAATCAGGTATGTGCCTGACATCCTTTGTAACACCCCGTAATTTTATAACATTAAAATTCACAAATTAAAGTATACTTAATTTTTAGAAAAGAATTAAGTGAAATGGGTTGCGCAGAGAAATATATATATATTGATATATATATATATAAATTAAAAAATAAATAAATAAATATGCGAAAATGTTCAAAACAGCGAATTGGGAGGGGGAATAACCGAACCGGCCCAGGGTATTTGGCTAGGGGTTAATCCAGGGTGTTTGGCTGTCAACCCGTGGGCCGATTCGCTCAAATGCATATTTTGCATTTGATTGGTTCTCATGGTTCAGGGTTAATCTAATGGTCCTAAATAACTTCCTACACCTATAAATACATCCTAATGCTAACCCTAAACCTAATTAAAATAGAATAGTTACCGTCGCCATGGAAATCAATGGAGCCGCCGCCAACTAAGAAAGAAGAAAAGCAAATTCAATTCTAATTCTCTCAACCCTAAAGCAAAGCAAAACTCTCTCTTTTCTTCTCTAAATTGTGAGTATGATGATCTTAACATGATTATTATCATTTTAATTAGGTTGAGTTATGAATGGATTATGAGTAGATGATGCGAATTATCATATATGTTGTTGTAAACCCCTTTTGCTACCATGTATATTGCAAATCCAATGTTATGTGATGATGATATCTTATATATTGTAAATCATGCTATGATGATGTTATGTATGTTGAAAGTTTCTATGCTAAGTTGTGATGAATCATACATGTTAAAAAGGCCATGATGTTACCATCTATGCTAGTTAGTTCATATTAATTAAATCATCATGTTTGGGTTATGTTGATCTATATGACAAGTCACATATGCAAGTTAGATTGATTAGAAAAGTTATGAACATATACCAAGACATCTATTATGACATCTAGAATTATGCTATGACATATGTGATATCCTATGCTAGTTCACACCATCATTATGCTGCCTAAAAACCCCATATGCAAGTTTATGTATAGATTTGGGCTATGATCATATCATGTAAATTGAGACATTTAACAAGTTGACACCTTTTGATCCTTAACATGTGTAGTTTATGCAAGTTTCACCCCTATTATGATTAGATTTATTTTAATTGTCTATATGTTGTGATAATTTATCTTTGTGCTAGGTGTTAGACTATACAAGTCTAGCCTATATTATGCGTTGAATAAGCGAACGTATAAACGTGGGGTAGGGGTAATATTAAGGATTTAATATTAAAAAGTTGGGGTGCAATTGATAAGATTTTGCATGCCATAAGTGGATGGCCATAATTGAGTCAATTATGGACATCATTAAAAGTTGACTTAATTAATAATTTGAATAGGGAATTATTAAAACTGGGGTAAAAGATTTTAAGTGTAAATCAATGCTTAGGACACGAGGTTGGACTCGTTTGTGACGTAAACCTGCCCGGACCCGCCCGGCAAATCCAGTGGTCACAAATGTCAGCCCAATGTGAGAGGTCCTAGGCCTAAACTAAAGCATAACAGTTGTAAAGACACGAGGTTAGACTCTTTTATGGTGTAAGACTGCCCGGACCCGCCCGGCAAATCCAGCTGCCATAAATGCCAGTCTAATGTGAGAGGTCTTTATGAGGTTATGGCCTGAATGAATTAAGAAATACTTAACCAGATAAACATGTAAGGTGGGACATGGGGGTTAAGTAGGTGCCTCGGGTGGCATGAGGAATCTAGGGGGTGCCCTTAGTGGCATGTGAAATACGATTAGTAAGACTTAACCAAACACACATGTGAATGAACATGACTAAGAGGTTAAGTGGGATATACTAGTGACAAGCTTAGGTGGGTAGCTTGTGGGGGCCCATTTTGACTAGTATCCCAAACGTATCTTTGTGGGCTCGACCCAAGTCGAGGACGGGACACGCATGCTGGGTTCGACTGTAAGAGGCCAAAACGGGGAGCGGTGGCAACGCAAGTCCAATGGGTTTCATATGCGTGTGTGGACCCGGGCTGGTAGGTAAGACGTTGTTGCATCGTGTAGGTATAAGCCGTGCATTCTCAAGTTGTATTGGGTTGCCACTTTAGAGGAGTGATACACCCCACTGTGGGGCCAGCACGGGTATCTACGAGTAGGGAGCCGATCGAAAGTGGGTAGTGGGGTACACCTAGTGGAGATAGGGGAAGACGGCACCTATGTAGTCAGCTAGGGGTACGTAAGGCTATTTATAAAGTTTCTGTGTGAAGCAAGTGGGATCAAACAATAGGGTGACTGGTGCGGTGCAGTGTAGTAATTATTCGTTAGTAGTTAGGTATGCCTTTACCGTTATCTTCAACGTTATCTTAAACGCTATCTTTATCTTCCTAATAGTTCATAGACATTTACTTGTCTTCCAGCTTATGCCTTAGTCTAGTTATTTTGATAATAGCATTGTTAGAATTATCATACTCGCCAGACTTTATGTTTGACCCCCTCCATTTCTATCATTTTCCCCCTCCAGGTCCTCAGGTTGGACCCAGCTCTAGTGGAGCTTGATTGGATTGCTTCATCTCTCTTGGAAAGCTTGGACCGTTGAAGTAAAGTCCAGCTTGTTATCTTCTTTAATGGCTATTTGTGTAATGGGATTGTGTATTTTGTTTAATGAAGATGGATAATGTACTTAACTCTGATTAATGGTTTTGTGATGTAATAAACATGTTTCCGCTGCAATAAAATGAATTTTTAGATTTCCGAGTACTACTTATTATCTGTCTTGTTGTAATTTTTCTGTTCTATATTCACTTATAACCTCCATGGAACTTAATGCATTCCCTTTGTGAGTGACATTAATGGACGTGGGGTGTTACACGTGGTATCAGAGCTTTAGGTTACCAGAACAGATAAAAATACTTTAGAAAAATAGTTATTTTTGGAAGAAGTGTTTTCAAAAACATGTTTTAATGAGAAATTTAAAGAGAAAAGTTTTTATGAAAAACATAATCCCCAAATAGCCATATATCTTTATCTTTCGAATTCTCCATTTTGAATCTTTCCTTTTTTTCGTTTCAGCATGGCTGAAGATCTTAACCTACCTGACGGTGTAACGATACCAGGATGGTATAGGAGGCTGTTAGAGGCTAGGGCCGCCGCAGGTCCGGCCAATGTTCCTCCACCACCAGTTGCGCCCATTCCTCCTCCTCCTCGCGTAGATACTTTTGCAAAGACGTGCAAGGAATTCAAGGCTATGGGTGGAAAACCATTTCAAGGGTCACAAACGTTTGTGGAAGCTAGAGATTGGATTAAGGAGGTGGAAGAATTGTTAGAAATCTTTGAAGTAGAAAAAGGGAGGAGAGTTCGTTTAGCAGCTTGGTTGATGAAGGGAAAGGCCTCGTTTTGGTGGGAGGTCACTAATGGGGAGCGTCCTGTTGACTCTTGGGCGGATTTCAGACGTAGGTTTGAGGCGAAGTTTCTCTCAAGGGCGGAAGAAAATCTATATATGGAAAGGTTCTTGACATTGAAGCAAGGAAGCTCATCAGTGAAAGAATATGTCAATAAATTTAATCAGTTAGCAAGGTTTGACTTGGACTTAGTAAACACGCCGGAGAAGAAGGCTCTAAGGTTCGTGAATGGCTTGAATGAACCATTGCAAGGGTTAGCTATGACCCACATCCCGATGGAGGCCACCTTTGAGAAGTTAGTAGAAATGGCGCTCATGCATGAGGAGAAAAGCGCTAAAGCTGATAAGGCACCCGAGAAGAAGGGGGATCAGAAGAAACCACAACAGCAAAACAAGAAGGGTGAAAAAGACAATAATGGCAAGGGAAAGAAGAAGTGCTTTAACTGTGGAACCCCAGGCCATCTCAGCAAGGATTGCCGAAAGAAAAAGAAGACAGGCTGTTTTCATTGTGGCGATGCGGGACATTTAGTGAAGGACTGCCCAAAGAAGGGGCAGAGGGCAGGAGCTACCTCGGGAGGACAGGTGCAGGCTCTTATGGCACCAGGGCAGGCTAGGGGACAAGTTCAGGCTCTCGCGGTCCCACCGCTGCAAGAACGAGGTAGAACCATTTCTGTTGAAAGCTTAGTTTTTCTGTTTGATCATCCTGTCCGTACCTTATTCGATTCAGGCGCATCACATTCGTTTATCTTTACATCATTAGTTGAATCACTGCACTTAAACACCAGTTTAGTAGAGGATCCCTTAGTTGTTTCGAATCCAATAGGGGGCTCAGCTTATTTGTCCATGATGTGTTTGGATTTGAAAATTTCCATACTTAGCGTTAAATTTAGATGTGATGCTTATGTGTTGGGCTTTACGGGCTATGGGCTAATTTTAGGAATGGATTGGTTATCCAGAAATGGGGCCGTTCTTGATTATGAAAGGAGAGTAGTTAGGCTCGTGACTCACCTTGGCAACACTCTCGAAATCTTTTGTAATCCCATAAATTCGGTTATGCTAAGTTATCTAGAATCGCTTGACGCGTTTGAGGAAAATCTACTATCTGTTAGAGTGGTCCGAGAATATTCGGATGTGTTTGAGGAGGTGAAGGGCTTGCCTCCGAAGCGGGAGATAGATTTTCGAATATATCTTGTGGATAATGCGAAACCAGTATCTTTACCAGTACGCCACATGGCTCCACGTGAAAGGAGGGAACTCGATAAGCAAGTGAAGGAGTTGCTTGAGAAGGGGTTCATAAGACGAAGTATATCGGAGTGGGGTGCTCCAGTAGTATTTGCCACGAAGGCGGATGGGTCCCATAGACTGTGTGTGGACTATAGAGAACTTAATAAACTTACTAAGAAGAACAGACACCCACTACCAAGGATTGACGATCTCTTCGATCAGTTAGTTGGCGCCTCAGTGTTTTCGCAGTTGGACTTAGCCACTGGGTTCCATCAGTTGAGAGTGGCTGAGGATAGCATAGACAAGACTGCCTTTAAGACTCCAGACGGTTTCTATGAATGGCTAGTGATGCCTTTCGGTTTGACAAACGCCCCAGCATATTTTGTTGATTTGATGAGTAGGGTGTTTAGGGAGTACCTTAACAAATTCGTGGTAGTCTTTGTAGACGACATCTTGATCTTTTCTAAGGATGAAGAAGAGCATTCCCTACATCTTAGGGAAGTGTTGGAGACTCTTCGAGCGCATAAGCTTAAAGCTAAATTTTCTAAGTGTCACTTTTGGAGGAAGGAAGTACGGTTCTTAGGACATGTGGTTTCCAAAGAAGGGATAGCTGTAGAAACCGCGAAGGTGGTGGCCATCCAAGATTGGAAGGTTCCTAAAAATGCTACCGAAGTGAGAAGTTTCTTGGGGTTGGCTGGCTACTATAGGAAGTTTATCAAAGACTTCGCAAAGATATCAGCTCCATTGACACGCTTGACGAAGAAGAACCTAGTTTTCACATGGGACGTAGATTGTGATGATGCGTTCCAACGTTTGAAGAGAGCTTTGACTTCAGCCCCAGTTTTAGTATTGCCAGACGGGAGTAAGCCGTTTACCGTTTATACTGATGCTTGTGGGACAGGACTAGGCGCAGTCTTAATGCAAGAGGGTAGGGTAATAGCCTATGGTGGAAGGCAGTTGAGAGCGCATGAGAAAAATTATCCTACACATGACGTAGAATTGGCCGCTATTGTTTTCGCGCTTAAGTCTCGGCGTCATTATCTTCTTGGCGAGAAATTCGAATTATTCACTGACCACAAGTCTTTAAAATACCTATTCTCTCAAAAGGACTTGAACTTAAGGCAACAAAGGTGGATGGAGTTCTTAGCGTCCTACGACTTCGAAATAGCCTATACCCCTGGCAAGGGTAACGTGGTGGCAGACGCCTTAAGTAGAAAAAGATTATCCTTAAGTCCTTTGTTTGTTGAGCGGCGAAGTTTAGAATTCATTTCGATGTTTGACTTTAGACCTTCCGTTGACTTCGTACTCGGTTTGCTAGCATCCTTGGAGGTCAGACCTACGCTTTTGGGATGGATTGGCGAGGCACAGCGAGACGACCCGCAGTTGGTTGAGTTAGTAGAAAAACTCAAAGGAGGGGAGTCATCAAGCCATCTCCGTAGGTATACCCTAGACGATAAGGGTTGGTTACGTAGGGACGGTAGACTTTGTGTACCAAAAGACGATGACCTAAGGAAGACTATTCTTGACGAAGCACATCATTCGAAGATGACCATTCATCCCGGCGGGGACAAGATGTACAAAGACATGAAGAGAGTTTACTTTTGGGCCGACATGAAGAAAGATGTGTTGAGTCAAGAACTTTTAATGATTGTTTTGATTAATGACGAGAAGAAGCTTCATGATCGACAAAAAGAAGATACAATGGTTTCATAGGTTAGAAGTTGGTTATTTAGAATATTTTATGTTAAAATCTATCCTCAAATAATCATACTTCCCACTGATTTCAAAATTTTGCACAAAAACTCGTTTTTATTGTATATTGACAAAAACAGGTCAACCTGTTAAAAATAACAGGTCAACCTATTTTTAAATATAACAGGTCAACCTGTTAAAATTAACAGGTCAACAACTTTTTGAAATAACGGTCAAAAACCTGTCAACCTATTAATTTTTCCTGTCAACCTATTTTTGAATTTCATGAAGAGTCATCTTCTTTCTTGAATAGTTGCATCCATTTCTCTTGAATTAAAATCATTTCTTTTGATTGCAACTTTTCACCAATAATTGCAACTTCTCAATTACTATAAATACATCAGTTTTCATTCAATCAAATCACCGAAATTTCTCTTCATTCTCTTATCTATATTGTATTATTTTTTGCATTCTAAAAGCACTCAAAAGCATTCAATTATCGTTTGAATCTCCAAGCATATTTAACACACTTGTGATTCAACTCGATAATCCACTTCCAAATCTTTGCAAACATCAATATATATTTGAGGATAAGATTATAGGAAGGTTGTACTCAATCATTGACTAATCAGTGTTGAAGAAAGAACACATTCAAGGTCAAACTCTTGTAATCGTCTTGTGGGTAAGCTTGTAGCCCGTGAAATCAAGTGGGTAAGCTTGTGGACCGTGAAATCAAGTGGGTAAACTTGTAGCCCGTAAATCAAGTAGTTGTGAACCTGTTCCTCCGGGTGAAGCGAGAGTGTTGTTTAGTGAAAAGCCGAAGAGGAGCTTCGGGACTGGACGTAGGACGGGAGGTCCGGACCAGTATAAAAATCTGGTGTCATTATTCTACTTTATCTACAGCATTTATATTTGTTAGTGATATATTTCTTGTTTGTGAATTTTTACCTGTGTAACTATTGAATAGCTTAAGTTATCACATACATTCCGCATAGCCATATTATAGATCCTGCACAAGTCATATACACCTTGACGTTTTCAATTGGTATCAGAGCAAGGTCATCATATAACCGTAACACAGTTATTTGATATATTCTAGTAGTATGGCAAATAACGCAAGTACAAGTAACACCACTTACACAGAAGGTCAATCGACACAAAGACCTCCTTTCTTTAATGGCCTAAACTATAGTTATTGGGCAACACGTATGACTTTTTATATGCAATCAACTAGCTATGATGCTTGGAATGCTACTCAGAAAGAGATAATAAATCCAACTACTGAGTATGCAGAATGGACTCCTGCTGAGAAAACAGCAGCTACTGTAAATGCAAAAGCAATGAATATGTTGTTTTGTGCATTAGACCAAAATGAGTATAACCGTGTTAGTATCTGTACCACTGCCTATCAAATTTGGCAAACACTAAAGACCACTCATGAAGGTACTAACAAGGTTAAACAAGCAAAAATAGCTTTGTTAAAAAGTCAATTTCAAAATTTCAAAATGAAGCCAAATGAAACAATCAATGAGATGTATTCAAGATTTCAAACTATTCATCATGCTCTTATTGGGTTAGGACAAAAATATTCTGACTTCGATGTAGTTTCAACAATCCTACATTCACTGACTACTGAATGGGAAGGAAAAGTATTAGCCATAGAAGAAGCTAATGATCTTTCCACCATGAAGCCAGATGAATTGATAGGAAATCTTATGTCCTATGAAGCTAACTTGCAGGCTCGAAAAGAACAAAAAGAAGAAAAGAAAAATGTAGCTTTTCATGCTGATGAAGACATCCCAGATTCTGAAGATGAGGATCTAGCATTCATTGCAAAAGGATTCAAAAAATTCTTAAAGCAACGAAAAGCTAGTCGATACAACAGAAAGAAGTTCGGATCAAACAGACCGCCATCATCGAATGTAGAATGCTTTAACTGTCATAAGAAGGGACATATGCAAAATGATTGTCCAGAACAAAAGAAGAAGACAGAAAATGACAAGTTCAAACACAAAAAGGACAAGTCAAAGAAACGGGCATTCTCAGTAACTTGGGATGATTCAGATTCATCTTCATCCGAAAGTGAAAGCGACTCAGATAATGAACAAGCAAATATGTGCTTTATGGCTAAAGAAGATGAGGTCCCACTTAAGAAAAGAGGAAAGTGGATACTGGACAGTGGTTGCTCAAAGCATATGACTGGAGACAAGAGCCTATTAACAAATATCACGTATTCGGATGGTGGCTCAGTCACTTTTGGAGATAATTCAAAAGGCTATATCATCGGCAGAGGCGATGTGAGCAATTTTGGTACATCTAACTTACCTCTTATTACAAATGTCATGTTAGTTAAGAATTTTAAACATAATTTATTAAGTATCAGTCAATTGTGCGACAAAGGTTTTACCATTTCTTTTTCGGATAATAAATGTAGTATTTTAGATAAAGATCAAAATATAGCTTTTGAAGGACATAGAGATAGAAACATCTATATTCTGAATATGAATATCAATCATAATTCAGATATGTGTCTCGAGGCAAATGATAATGATTCATGGCTATGGCACAAACGTTTCTGTCATATAAACTTCAGAACTATTGACAAGTTAGCCAAAAATGAACTAGTAAAAGGTTTACCCAAATTAGTTTTAAAGTTGAAAATCTTTGTGATGCATGCCAAGTAGGGAAATTGACAAAATCATCATTTAAATCTAAGAAGATAATATCAACATTACAACCACTTGAGTTATTGCATATGGATCTATTTGGACCTACTCAAATACAATCCATAAATCATAGTCGATATGTGTTTGTAATTGTTGATGACTTTTCTCGTTATACATGGGTGATTTTCTTGAAAAATAAAAGTGACACATTTACTCAGTTCAAATCCTTCGTCAAGAAAATTCAAAAGTCAAAAGGACTTAAGGTTAAGAATATAAGAAGTGATCATGGCGGAGAATTCGAAAATAATGAATTTGAACATTTTTGTACAAAGAAAGGTATTAATCATAATTTTTCGTTTCCTCGAACTCCACAACAAAATGGAGTTGTAGAACGGAAAAATCGGACATTACAAGAATGTGCAAGGACATTATTAAATGGAAATACTTTACCAAAACATTTTTGGGCAGAAGCCGTAGCAACTGCATGTTATGTTTTGAATCGTGTATCCATTCGACCTCTTACTAGAAATACACCTTACGAATTATTTAATGAAAGAAAGCCAAATATTTCATACTTCAAAGTTTTTGGTTCAAAGTGTTTTATTTTAAACACAAAAGATCATCTTGGTAAATTTGATTCAAAAGCTGATGAAGGAATCTTTATTGGCTATTCGAATCAAAGCAAGGCTTATCATATATACAATAAGAGAACCAAAACTATTGAAGAATCACTTCATGTCTCGTTTGATGAATTCTTTAAATCATCACATATAATATCAGATGACGAAGAAACCATAGTCTCTGATAATCCTATCATCACAAATAATGACTCTGACTCAGAAATAGTTGATGATAATCCTCAAACTGATGTAATACCTTCTCCACCAAGATTTAGATCTCCTCCGAGAATTCTAAGAGATCATCCAGTTCAAAATATTATTGGAGAAGTAACATCACAAATTAGAACAAGGAATCAACTTAATCAAATGGGTCATGTTGCGTTTATCTCAAATATCGAACCTAAAATCCTAAAGAAGCTGCTACTGATGAATACTGGATCATTGCCATGCAAGAAGAACTAAACCAGTTCGAGCGCAATGATGTATGGGAACTTGTTCCAAGGCCGACTGATCAATCAGTTATAGGAACTAAAAGGGTATATAAAAATAAGGCCGATGAACAAGGGAACATTACTAGAAATAAAGCAAGATTGGTAGCACAAGGATATAATCAGGAAGAAGGTATCGATTATGAAGAGACCTTTGCTCCCGTAGCTCGATTAGAAGCTATTCGCATCTTACTATCCTTTGCTTGTCATCATAATATCAAACTTTATCAAATGGATGTCAAAAGTGCCTTTTTAAATGGGTTTATCAAAGAGAATGTATATGTCGAACAACCTCCTTTGTTCATACATGAGAAATATCTGAATCATGTATATAAACTTAAGAAAGCTTTATATGGATTAAAACAAGCACCTCGTGCTTGGTATGAACGATTAAGAAGCTATCTCATAGATTCTGGATTTCAAATTGGAAAAGTTGATCAGACTTTATTCATTAAACATTCTCAAAAAGATATATTAGTTATCCAAATATATGTAGACGACATTATCTTTGGTTCAACAAACAATGAACTTTGCAAAAATTATGACCAAAGAATTTGAAATGTCACATACGGGAGAACTATCATATTTCCTCGGTCTTCAAATCAAACAGCTTTCAAATGGTATATTTATCAATCAAGAAAAATATTGCGAAAATCTAGTTAAACGCTTCGGATTAGAAAATACCTCTGGTAAACCAACTCCTATGAGTACGACCACACATCTTGAAAAAGATGAACTTGGAAAGAATGTTGACCAGAAGTTATATCGTAGTATGATAGGTTCTCTATTATATTTAACAGCTAGTCGTCCTGACATTATGATGAGTGTTTGTTTATGTGCACGTTTTCAAGCTAATCCTAAAGAATCACACTTACGAGCAGTGAAACGTATAATTCGCTATCTTAATAATACCAAAGATTTCGGACTTTTCTATCCAAAAGAATGTACATTTGAATTAGTATCATATAGTGATGCTGATTTCGGAGGATCACGAACGGATAGAAAGAGCACAAGTGGTACGTTCCATTTTATTGGAAAATCACTTGTCTCTTGGTATAGTAAGAAACAAAATTGTGTCTCACTTTCGACGTGTGAAGCGGAATATATATCAGCAGCACTAGCATGTACACAAGTTATATATATGCAACAAACACTTAAAGACTTTGGTATAAACTTATCAAATTCTATTATATATTGTGATAACACGAGTGCGATAAATTTATCCAAAAACCCAGTTAACCACTCTCGTACTAAACACATCGATATTCGACATCATTTTCTGAGAGATAACATTGAAAAGGGTAATATAAATCTCGAATACGTAAATACGGAAAATCAACTAGCTGATATATTTACAAAGCCTCTACTGGAATCAAGTTTTGACAACTTACGTAGAGAGCTAGGGTTGGTTTCAAGAAAAGAACTCGAAGAGTAAAAATCTTTTTAAAATATATCAAGAGTTCGTACATTATTTTCAGAAACCAAATTTTTTTTTACTATATTTAGAAGAGAATTTTTTTATGGTTAAACAAATACGAACCATAAGTTTTTCTTTCCCCAAATAGAAAATTCCTTCCATATATGATTATATTTTATTTTTGAGTGCTCTCAGACAACTCTTCTCTCAAATCTCCAATAAATAAAGTATTATCATGGCTCATATCTGTGATGAATGTGCACGAAAATCGCACATCACCATAACAAGTTCCGAGTCCGAAGAACACTACTCCCCTAAGACACCGGAACACCCTCCTGGCTTTCATCAGAATTCTCGTACACCTGGAAATACTCCAACATCGAAACGATGCAAGAAGGCTCTTTTCTGTTCCCCACGAACCAAAGAAAAGATTGACGAGATACACCACTATCAAAAACACCAAGTCGATCTCCAAAGGGAGATGTACTACGAGCAGAGATTAACTTCTTCTCGCTTAACTTATCTCGAACAACTAGCTTCACTTTTCTGTGGTTCAAACAAGAATAATGTTCATGAACCCACGCAAATGCCATCATCATCAACAAGAACACCAAACTCATGGGATAAAAATTTCAACAAAAATGAAGGCGCTAGTGGGAAATACTCTCCGTGGGAACCAAGGAAATAATGATTATATTGAGTCTAAGGAGATTTCTTTATATTTCGTTTAATAATGTTGTTTGTTCATTTTTTTGTTTACTTCCTTTATTATAATAAAAATTAATTTGAGTATTGTTTTTATTCAAAATATAGCCAAATAAACAGTTTTATAAGTATCCTGTCGACCAAATATATTAAGCTGTCGACCTAAATAGATAAATTTCATTCCAGAGAGTTTATAGGTCGACCGGTCCAAAAAAATAGGTTGATCGGTTTTGATATTCAAAATCCAGAGAGTTTCTCGGTCGACCGGTCATAAAAATCATGTCGACCGGTTCTAGTATTTCACTATATTGAAAAGAATTAGGTCGACCGGTCATAAATATTATGTCGACCGATTTTGTTTTAGAAAGATTTCGGTCGACCGATATTAAAATTTAGGTCGACCGGTCTAACATTTTTTTCAAACCCGAGACTTTTTAGGTCGACCGGTACATATTTTTAGGTCGACCGGTTTGTATTTCTTTTCAACCCGAGACTTTTTCGGTCGACCGCCTTGATTAAATAGGTCGACCGGTTTCTATTTTTTCTTCAACCCGAGACTTTTTCGGTCGACCGCCTTGATTTAATAGGTCGACCGGTTTCTGCTGAGACTATTTTTTTTAATATAAAGACATGTCGATTCACACATCTTTTAACCACCGCACCTTTTCATTCACTACTTCTTCAAAATTTCGAAACTCTCTCAAGCCCTAATTCCATTTCTTCCATTCTCCAATGGCTCCAAAGACAAAGAAATCAAAACCTTCTTCCTCCTCCACATCAATTCAACCCATTGATGCTCAAATCAAAAATTGGCTTATGGATCCAATAGTTGTAAGAATATGGAACAAAATGAAAGATTATACTTTTCACCAAGGAGTGTTTATTAAATTCAACGATTTCTTCCTTTATAATGTTAGAGAAATAGCAAACAGAGCAGGAATCGAGTCTCTCCTTAGTTTTGAAAGATAAAAATGTTGAGATTAATCATATCATGATTAAACTATTCTATGCAAATCTCAACTTGGAAAAATTCAAGCCAGAAAACTCATCTGATTGCTTATGGTCAGTAGTCTATGGCCAACATGTGTTTATTTCTAAAGATAGAATGGTTGAAGTTCTCAAATCTCCAAATGCTGGTATATCCTTTTCAAATGACTTCTGTCCTGTTCATATTAGAGATGAAGTTAGTCACTTATTCATTGAAGATCATAAGTCCAGTGCAAAAGGAGTTAATTTACGACCTACGCCGAGAATTCTTCATCATAGCCTTACTCATTCAATTTTACCAAAAACTGGAAACTTTGACGCAATTTACAGAGAAAATTTTAGAGCATTGTACGCCATCTATGGAAATATCAATATAAATTGGATTGAGTTGATATTTGATGAGATTTTAACGGTAAACAGACTTTCTCGTCCTCATATTTTTTACAACGAATACATTATGCGTCTTTTAATAAATTGCGGGGTTCCAACTCCGGAATCCAAAATTTCAAAGCCGAAATGTATAAATAAATCTTCAAAGAAGAGAATGAAACTTCCAGAGCCATACCTGAATATTATTCCTTATGAGCAATACATACATCAAGGTCCTCCTAAACCCTCTACATCACATGCTCCTACGTCGGGTCCTCCAGAACATTCTACATCACATGTTCCTACGTCGAGACCAGAAGATGTTAAGATTCCTTCACCCACCTCTACAACAAAGGAATCTCTTGAACAAATAGCAAGGAATCAGTTTCTTCTGGAAGCACGACTTAAGCGAACCGATAAAAAGCTTGATCGCTTAGATACCAAGATGGACAAACGATTCAACAAACTTAAGTCCTTTTTCGGCATTCTCTGGGGAGCAATCTCATGTAGAGCTTCTTCCTCAACCACACATGTTCAAAATCCAAGAAAACGACCAATGCCTCCTACTTTCACATGGTCTACTTCGGAGGAGACCACTAGCTCTAGAGAAAGTACTCAGTATAGTCGTGGTCATGAAATCTCATATGTTGAACCAAGTAGGCATGAGGGAGAAGAAGAACAATTTGATGATTATAAGGAAGAAGAAGAAGAAAAAGAAGAAGCGGGAGATGAGGAAGAGGAATCCTCAGAAAAGGAAACAGATGAGGAGGAAGGATCATCAGAAGAAGAAGGAGACGAAACCGACTCTGATATACCTCCTCAGTAGTTCTATCTATATATAGTTATGATATTATTAGCTTTTCTATGTGTTAAATATGCTACAAAAAATTTGGGTTGGTCTTGTATATTTTGGTATGGTTTATACTCTGGATGTGATGTCCTATGTTATTTAATCACTCTCTTGTTTATTATACCCTTTTTGTCGATGACAAAGGGGGAGAAAGTTACTAACATCTATTCTTGCATAAACTTAGTTATATTTTTCAGGGAGATCATATACTCAGGGGGAGTTAGAGCATATATACAGGGAGAGATAGCAACGGAGATCATATTTTAAAAGCTATGTTGTCATCAATCAAAAAGGGGGAGAATGTTGAGTCAAGAACTTTTAATGATCGTTTTGATTAATGACGAGAAGAAGCTTCATGATCGACAAAAAGAAGATACAATGGTTTCATAGGTTAGAAGTTGGTTATTTAGAATATTTTATGTTAAATTCTATCCTCAAATAATCATACTTCCCATTGATTTCAAAATTTTGCATAAAAACTCGTTTTTATTGTATATTGACAAAAACAGGTCAACCTGTTAAAAATAACAGGTCAACCTATTTTTAAATATAACAGGTCAACCTGTTAAAATTAACAGGTCAACAGCTTTTTGAAATAACGGTCAAAAACCTGTCAACCTATTAATTTTTCCTGTCAACCTATTTTTGAATTTCATGAAGAGTCATCTTCTTTCTTGAATAGTTGCATCCATTTCTCTTCAATTAAAATCATTTCTTTTGATTGCAACTTTTCACCAATAATTGCAACTTCTCAATTACTATAAATACATCAGTTTTCATTCAATCAAATCACCGAAATTTCTCTCCATTCTCTTATCTATATTGTATTATTCTTTGCAATCTAAAAGCACTCAAAAGCATTCAATTATCGTTTGAATCTCCAAGCATATTTAACAAACTTGTGATTCAACTCGATAATCCACTTCCAAATCTTTGCAAACATCAATATATATTTGAGGATAAGATTACAGGAAGGTTGTACTCAATCATTAACTAATCAGTGTTGAAGAAAGAACACATTCAAGGTCAAACTCTTGTAATCGTCTTGTGGGTAAGCTTGTAGCCCGTGAAATCAAGTGGGTAAGCTTGTGGCCCGTGAAATCAAGTGGGTAAACTTGTAGCCCGTAAATCAAGTAGTTGTGAACCTGTTCCTCCAGGTGAAGCGAGGGTGTTGTTTAGTGAAAAGCCGAAGAGGAGCTTCGGGACTGGACGTAGGACGGGAGGTCCGAACCAGTATAAAAATCTGGTGTCATTATTCTACTTTATCTACAACATTTATATTTGTTAGTGATATATTTCTTGTTTGTGAATTTTTACCTGCGTAACTATTGAATAGCTTAAGTTATCACATACATTCCGCATAGCCATATTATAGATCCTGCACAAGTCATATACACCTTGACATTTTCAAGATGTGGCCGAGTATGTCGCTAGATGCTTGGTGTGCCAACAAGTAAAAGCGGAGCAAAAGAAACCCGGTGGGTTGCTTCACCCATTGGAGGTTCCGCTATGGAAGTGGGAAAGTGTCTCGATGGATTTTGTGGATGGGTTACCGCGATCAAGGAAGGGTAATACAGGAATTTGGGTTATAGTAGATAGACTTACTAAAAGCGCCCATTTCATTCCCGTAAAAAGTAAGAGGACTGCTCCATGGTTAGCCTCCGTATACGTTCGAGAAATAGTTCGTTTGCACGATGTTCCTTCTAGCATAGTGAGCGACCGCGATCCTATTTTCACTAGCGAATTTTGGAGAAGCTTACAAGAGGCGGTAGGGACTCAGTTATGTTTGGGCACCACATATCATTTTCAGACGGACGGCCAGACCGAGAGGGTGAATCACATTCTAGAGGATCTGTTGAGGCTTGTATCCTATACTTTGGGGGAACGTGGGAAGAGCATCTTCCATTGGTGGAGTTCGCATATAATAACAGCTTCCAGTCCAGCATTGGTATGGCACCATTTGAAGCTCTTTATGAACGACCTTGTCGTTCACCTACATGTTGGTGGGAATCTACGGATAAGATCTTACTTGGGCTCGATATGATTAGGGAGACTTCGGAGAAGATCGACTTGATTCGAAGGAGGATGAAAGCAGCACAGGATAGGCAGAAATCTTTTGCGGATAAGAGGAGGACAGATCTCGAGTTTGAAGTTAGGGACATGGTCTTTGTCAAAGTGTCTCCATTACGAAACGTTGTTCGCTTTGGGTCCGTTGGGAAATTAGCACCAAGGTTTGTAGGGTCATTTCCTATTAAGGAGAAAATTGGACAGATGGCGTATAGAGTGGAGTTGCCCGAGAGACTTAGTGGTGTACACGACGTATTCCATGTGTCACATTTGAGGAAGTGGTTGCACGAGACCGTGGAAGTGGTAAAGCCGAGCTTTCTTAGAGAGGTGGAGATAGAGCGCGATGCGACAATTCGACGAGCTCCTACGCGCATTCTTGGGTCGGAGATCAAGAGGTTGAGGAATCGAGAGGTCAGACTAGTCAAAGTGCAATGGGGAGATGATGAGAGCAACGCTACTTGGGAGACAGAAGAGAAGATGCGTTCACGATACCCTTTTCTTTTTGAGGGTATGTCCTTTAATTTCTCCTTTATCGCTTAGCTTGTACTTATCTTATCTTTAGTATATCCTCTCGTTAGTATCTTTGACCTTTAGTTAGGATAATCCTATGGTTGAAACATGTGTTTGAGACATGTTATGTATGGTGGATGCAAAGTGGATGCAAGTGTTTGCTAGTGGTTGCTCGTGGATGCATATACACACACTATTAGGCACCAGATCGACTCAGTCACTTCATATTGCATATATATGGATGTATTTAGTAAAATGGATGTATAATGGTTGTATTATAATATAGTTGCCGCATTCGGGTGGTTGTGCACGCATATAGAATTAATATGTATCATTAGGAATCTTTTGCATACATATTGGATGCATGGCACTATCATGAATTGCACTAAGGAGGTCGACTGAATCAGTAGACCGCCTAATTTTGCATTAGATATGGACATATACACACACTGTGCATATAAACATTAAAGCATTAGAAGTCTTTTAAGGACAATGGATGCTGGTGTTTGATGGTTGAGTAGATGGACGATTAGATGGTAGGATATGCATTCTTCTTGACTTGGAGATTTCGGGGACGAAATCCTTTAAGGAGGGGAGAATGTAACAACCCGTAATTTTATAACATTAAAATTCACAAATTAAAGTATACTTAATTTTTAGAAAAGAATTAAGTGAAATGGGTTGCGCAGAGAAATATATATATTGATATATATATATATATATTAAAAAATAAATAAATAAATATGCGAAAAAGTTCAAAACAGCGAATTGGGAGGGGGAATAACCGAACCGGCCCATTTTTGAGGTCGGCCCGAGCTCCGCTGGGTCGACTAGGGGTTAATCCAGGGTGTTTGGCTGTCAACCCGTGGGCCGATTCGCTCAAATGCAGATTTTGCATTTGATTGGTTCTCATGGTTCAGGGTTAATCTAATGGTCCTAAATAACTTCCTACACCTATAAATACATCCTAATGCTAACCCTAAACCTAATTAAAATAAAATAGTTACCGTCGCCATGGAAATCAATGGAGCCGCCGCCAACTAAGAAAGAAGAAAAGCAAATTCAATTCTAATTCTCTCAACCCTAAAGCAAAGCAAAACTCTCTCTTTTCTTCTCTAAATTGTGAGTATGATGATCTTAACAAGATTATTATCATTTTAATTAGGTTGAGTTATGAATGGATTATGAGTAGATGATGTGAATTATCATATATGTTGTTGTAAACCCCTTTTGCTATCATGTATATTGCAAATCCAATGTTATGTGATGATGACATCTTATATGTTGTAAATCATGCTATGATGATGTTATGTATGTTGAAAGTTTCTATGCTAAGTTGTGATGAATCATACATGTTAAAAAGGCCATGATGTTACCATCTATGCTAGTTAGTTCATATTAATTAAATCATCATGTTTGGGTTATGTTGATCTATATGACAAGTCACATATGCAAGTTAGATTGATTAGAAAAGTTATGAACATATACCAAGACATCTATTATGACATCTAGAATTATGCTATGACATATGTGATATCCTATGCTAGTTCACACCATCATTATGTTGCCTAAAAACCCCATATGCAAGTTTATGTATAGATTTGGGCTATGATCATATCATGTAAATTGAGACATTTAACAAGTTGACACCTTTTGATCCTTAACATGTGTAGTTTATGCAAGTTTCACCCCTATTATGATTAGATTTATTTTAATTGTCTATATTTTGTGATAATTTATCTTTGTGCTAGGTGTTAGACTATACAAGTCTAGCCTATATTATGCGTTGAATAAGCGAACGTATAAACGTGGGGTAGGGGTAATATTAAGGATTTAATATTAAAAAGTTGGGGTGCAATTGATAAGATTTTGCATGCCATAAGTGGATGGCCATAATTGAGTCAATTATGGACATCGTTAAAAGTTGACTTAATTAATAATTTGAATAGGGAATTATTAAAACTGGGGTAAAAGATTTTAAGTGTTAATCAATGCTTAGGACACGAGGTTGGACTCGTTTGTGACGTAAACCTGCCCGGACCCGCCCGGCAAATCCAGTGGTCACAAATGTCAGCCCAATGTGAGAGGTCCTAGGCCTAAACTAAAGCATAACGGTTGTAAAGACACGAGGTTAGACTCTTTTATGGTGTAAGACTGCCCGGACCCGCCCGACAAATCCAGCTGCCATAAATGCCAGTCTAATGTGAGAGGTCTTTATGAGGTTATGGCCTGAATGAATTAAGAAATACTTAACCAGATAAACATGTAAGGTGGGACATGAGGGTTAAGTAGGTGCCTTGGGTGGCATGAGGAATCTAGGGGGTGCCCTTAGTGGCATGTGAAATACGATTAGTAAGCCTTAACCAAACACACATGTAAATGAACATGACTAAGAGGGTTAAGTGGGATATACTAGTGACAAGCTTAGGTGGGTAGCTTGTGGGGGCCCATTACGACCAGTATCCCAAACGTATCTTTGAAGGCTCGACCCAAGTCGAGGACGGGACACGCATGCTGGGTTCGATTGTAAGAGGCCAAAACGGGGAGCGGTGGCAACGCAAGTCCAACGGGTTTCGTATGCGTGTGTGGACCCGGGCTGGTAGGTAAGACGTTGTTGCATCGTGTAGGTATAAGCCGTGCATTCTCAAGTTGTATCGGGTTGCCACTTTAGGGGAGTGATACACCCCACTGTGGGGCCAGCACGGGTATCTACGAGTAGGGAGACGATCGAAAGTGGGTAGTGGGGTACACCTAGTGGAGATAGGGGCAGACGACACCTATGTAGTCAGCTAGGGGTACGTAAGGCTATTTATAAAGTTTCTGTGTGAAGCAAGTGGGATCAAACAATAGGGTGACTGGTGCGGTGCAGTGTAGTAATGTGCGGTGCAGTGTAGTAATTATTCGTTAGTAGTTAGGTATGCCTTTACCGTTATCTTCAACGTTATCTTAAACGCTATCTTTATCTTTCTAATAGTTCATAGACATTTACTTGTCTTCCAGCTTATGCCTTAGTCTAGTTATTTTGATAATAGTATTGTTAGAATTATCATACTCGCCAGACTTTATGTCTGACCCCCTCCATTTCTATCCTTTTTCCCCTCCAGGTCCTCAGGTTGGACCCAGCTCTAGTGGAGCTTGATTGGATTACTTCATCTCTCTTGGAAAGCTTGGACCGTTGAAGTAAAGTCCAGCTTGTTATCTTCTTTAATGGCTGTTTGTGTAGTGAGATTATGTATTTTGTTTAATGAAGATGGATAATGTACTTGACTCTGATTAATGGTTTTGTGATGTAATAAACATGTTTCCACTGCAATAAAATGAAGTTTTAGATTTCCAAGTACTACTTATTATCTGTCTTGTTGTAATTTTTCTATTCTATATTCACTTATAACCTCCATGGAAGTTAATGCATTCCCTTTGTGAGTGACATTAATGGACGTGGGGTGTTACATCCTTTAGCTCCCAAACTAACGCATTTAGCTTAATCTTCACAGCACCTTTACCAATGATATCACAAGGTTGATCATCACCAAGATATACCTTTCAAAGATTTCTAGAGACATACCTTTCGAAGAATTCTTTCTACGAAGTGGCATGAAACAATGCTTCAGAGTCTATCACCCAAGATTCTTCCTTTCTCTCCAAAGAGCGTATCAACGCTTCATCTCCTCCTGTGGTAAAAGTAACATTTGCCTCTGCCTCTGCCTCCTGATCCTTTGGTGCACTTTTGCATTGATTTTTGTAGTGCCCAGTCTTTTCACAGTTCCAACACTCAACGGTCTTTGAGCTGTAGGAATTGTTGGGATTTCTAGATTTAGATCTCCAGTCCTTCGACCTACCTCGGTAGTTCGATTTGCTATGTCCATTTCCTCATGTTGAATTTCTTTCTCTTGATTGTGTATGAAAAATTGAAAATTTTGATGACTCACCAGAATCTCTTCGTCGGATCTCTTCACTGAGAACCATATCACGGATATCATCAAATTTTAACTTATTGCTTCCCGATGAGCTACTCATTGCTGTGACAGTAGCATTCCAACTTTCTGGCAGGGAAGACTAAATTATCAATGCTTGCACTTCTTCATCAAATTCAATTTCAACTGAACTTAACAGAGAAGTAAATGTATTCAAATCATTGAGATGTTGAGCTATCTGTGCACCTTCTATCATCCGCAAATTGAACAATCGCCTCATCAAATGAACTTTGTTAGAGGCCGACGGCTTCTCATACAAACTGGAGAGAGTCGCCATAAGACCTGTCGTGGTCTTTTCCTTTGCTATGTTGAAAGCAACATTGCGAGATAACGTCAATCGAATAACTCCAAGAACTTTTCTATCAAGAATAGCCCAATCTCCATCCTTCATATTCTCTGGCTTCTTTTGTAAGAGAGGTTGATAAAGCTTTTTCTAATATAGATAATCTTCAATTTGCATTTCCCAAAAGCCAAAGTCTGCTCCATCAAACTTCTCGATTTTCCTTTTTCCTTCATCTGCCGCCATTGCTCCCACTCAAATTTGATTTCCTTTCTAACAAATTATGGCTCTGATACCAGTTGTTGGGAAATTAATCGAATTTCTTTATAATTAGATTTGTGAAGAAAATAAATATAGAATGGTAAGACACACAAACTTGATAACGGAGTACGACCAATTATGCCTACGTCTCCGGGCTGCTGCACATCTTTTTTTGAGAGAATATATTACAAAGTGATTACACAAAACACTTTTCACTCAACACTCAATCTCACTCTAAGCTTGCTCTCCTTTTCTTCTTATCGGATTTGAGATGGGATGAAAGTCATGAAGAAGAAGGATGTACATATAGGGTGAGGAGATGGTTGGTGGCCCGTAGGCGGCGGTTGGTGGCAGCCCCATGTTGAAAACATGGGCTGCTTGGCTGCAGCAGCAACAACAATTCTAACACAGAAATGGTGGGGGTGCAACTATGACGAAAGAGTGCAGTTAAGTGGATATTCTTCTAAGTTATATGTATCTATCTTTAGGAATGTCAGACATTTATATGCAATTTACCCGTAATTTTTGTTTCAAAATAATGTTATTTTATATCTTCTTCTTTTACAATAACATTTCCATATAAATAATTGTGCTACCCATTTCTAATATATGAAGTGTTGAGTATTCCTCATGCTATAAAGGAAGCAAGTAACGATTTCTTGACTTCAAGCCTTTTATATAAAGTTTCTTGATACCAGTGTCTTCTTAGTAAGTGTCTTCTTTAATGTCATATGGAAGGAATCTTGTGTTGATTACTTATGTATACAGAGAATGAATTATTTGTTGTTGTAATTGGATTGCATTACCATAGCATGAATACAAGTGAGTACATGTGTAGTTGTGAGTTAGGATGATTCACCATAGAAAATATGATTCTAATATTATATGCAATAATACATCATATGTATCGTATATTGATTATGTGAAAATGCGGGATGAAATGTTATGAACTTGATGGCTTGATTGTTATGTGCTTATTTAAATAATAATCAATTGATATTATTTTAATGTTACTTGATAATTCATGGTAAATTCTTAATGTAGATTATCAACCTTTTTTTACAGGTAATTAGCTTTTCCGAAGTGAAGGCCATGCAATAATGGACATGACTTCAATTGTTATATGTAAAATGATATTAGTTAGTACTTGGTGTAAACCTTTTTGTGAATGCTTACAGTATGTGAATTTGTTCATTTTGTCAAATAATTATTATCTAAATGGTTATGGATACTATACGTATGTGATTAACGCGTACTCAATTATTTGAATAAGATGATTATATGATTGGTTGATTATTGGTTTGAATATCGTAATTATACGCTTGTTGCCGATTTTAATATGATTAGTACATAATTGCTTGTTGGAAATAATATAAGTTATTAACAGTATATAGTAGCATTTAAAATATGTTACAAAACAATCAATACCTTTTAGTACGTTTTAGAAACGCCGCAGAAATAAGTTTAAAAATACCACCAGAATTTATAGTGGCATAAAATTAATGCAACGAAATTTTTTTAGGTGCATAAAATAAATGCTACAGAAAATCAAAGAAAGGGTTAAGCACGAACGTGAGTAAAAGTGTTAGTTTGGAGTGTTTTTTAAATGTTGCAAAAAAAACGTTTGGTAGAGTTTGAACAACACGGTTATATAAAACATTTGGTGGCGTTTATTATAATGCAACGGGAAAAAATAGACTTTTAGTTGCACGACCTGTAGTAGCTAGCATTCTTTAAAATGCTACCAAAAGCTTTTGTAGCATCTTTTAAATGCTACTAAATGTCTTTTCTAGTGTAGTGAATGAAATTAAAAGTAACGCAAGTATTAAGAAACTTCCTGCGTGAGGTGTAGGGAAACCAAAACCCTCATTAGAATATTTCAGATAGAAAATCTGAAGTACCAGCACGAGTATTGACCTAAGCATCCTCATTCAGAACCCAAGGTGGTAGGATCGATCTCCATACGTGGTCATGACAGTAGAAACCTAGAAATTTATCTTGGAATAACGAGGAAAAAGTTCCGTTTGATTATTCAGCTATTAGGTATCTAATATCTAGCCTTATTCCTAACCCATAGGATATGCAGATGAATGATTACTCTCTAAGAAAGTGACACTGATCCCTTTATGGGAAGATACATATAATATATTAACTAGCCCCATTTAGGGGGCAACTCCACTCGATGGAAGCCCTACTCAGGGGGTAACTCCATTGTAGGAGATGTGATTATTGTAGCCCTACCCCAAGGCAACTCCATTATAGGAGATGTGATTTTGTAGCTTCTCTTCTGGAAAGATTTGTTTGATGTTGCTTCTCTTCTTGGAAGCTTTGTTCGATGTTTCTTCTCTTCTCGGAAGCTTTGTTTGATGTTGCTTCTCTTCTTGGCAGCTTTTATTTAATCATCCTTTCTTCTAAAGGTTTTATTGATTCACCTTTTGTTCTAAAGGTACCTTTTCTTCTAAAGGCTTTATTGATTCGCCCTTCCTTCTAAAGGCTTTATTAGACATCTTTTTATCAAGGATATGTTCTACACCTTCCATAGAAGTATTTAAATATGTCAATATAACATATTTGATGAAGATAGTCCATGAAAATTTAAAATAGAGTAGATAGGATTTTAAGGAGTCCTATTTAATCCAAGCAACAATTGGCGTTTAATCATTTGAAGCTTGTCATTGATTGATGGTTATACCATGCATTTATTCATGTAGTGTGTTCTTTGAGTGCTCCCTCTTTAGCTTTCCACCCTCTTGTGGGATGACATTATAAGCAGAATTTGGACGCGCTTTAAGTGCCTCTTTGTATGCACAAGTTTAAACAGGGTTTGGTTTTTACTTGTAATAGCACTTGAACTTATATTAATATTTGTTTGATCATAAGAAAAAGGACAAGGTAAAAAGACTAACAAAAAGTAATCATTTGATAAAGGAGACTTATTGTTAAATTCTCATTCCAAACATTGTGTTGCCTCTGACCAGCTTTCTCACTGGTCTTACTTCAAACTTCTTAAATAAGCTTTCTTTTCTTTTCGGCTTGGTTTCTTTTTATCAATTTGCAACATTAACTGGTCTTGTGTCCTTTTGTCTTATGACAAGAACAATAATCTTTTCCTTTTCTTGATTTTGGAGAGCCTTCTGCAAGGGAATTGGAAACAAGCCTTTTTGGCTTTTGACCTTGCTTCAAGGTTTTCTTTGTGTTAAATATTTTTTCCATACGAATGAATATCGGCCCTAGAATACAAATCACCCAAGCTTTCACATTCCCTTAAGATAAGCTCTTTCAAAAAGGGGGATGGTGTCAATAATTCTGGCTGCACAGCTATTAAATTTTCTCTATTCGTTACCCTTTGCACTTTGAGTGACTCAATGCGAAATCTCTTCAGATAACAGTATAGTGACTCCTCTGGCCTCTGTCTAACTCTAGCTAGATCAAAATTGTATTTTTTTGGGCCTTTTTGCGCATGGAAATGTGTGTTGAATGCAGTGGATAATGGTTTCCAAGTTGTGATGACTGGGCCATGATAGTGTCTTTACCATTTGATAGCTTCTTTCTGAAGGGTTGTCAGGAAGATCTAGCATCAATGTGCTTCAGAAGCATTATACGAATCCACGTAACTCTCAAAGACGACGAGATGTTCTTGGGGGTATGTTAGCCTATCATACATGAGTCGTGGTACTTCCATACCAGATGGAACTTCAACCATCCTTATTTCCTTGGAGAAGGGGATTCCCTGCACCTTCAACCATATATGATGCTTTCTTCTGAACTGACCACTTCTCTCAATGTTTGGTTGTTTCTCCATGAAAATGAACTATTCTGTAGTTATAACTGGGATCTAATTTGGCCAGCAGACCCCCTCGATGCCATTGTTCTTGATTCTTCTTCAGAGGTCCTTTGGACTAAGTCTTCTTCAACAAATCTTCTAGTGGCATCAATTTGCATAGCTAAGTGTAATACTTCCAATTCATTATTTTCTTCTTCGTCAAGGTAAAAGGTCCCCCATTTTTCAATTTTGCTGAGTTAGTGCTATTTTCTAGAATTGACGATGTGTTGCAAATTTATTCACAATCCTCTTTCGATTTAACTATCTTTAATTGATACTTAGATTATTTTGCTACGATGGGATGAGAAATAAGGACGAAGTGAGAAATAGGGTTGGAGTGATAAATAGGGTCGGAGATTCAAGACCTCCTTCCAGCTCCAAAATTTTAACGATATTTTTCGTCAACACCGAAAAATGGGGTTATGTTTATGTATTTAGGATGATCTAGTCCTTTTAAGCTTGACTGAATTCACTGCTCCTTAGGTATCAAGGCCCTAAGTCCAAATATTAGTTACTCTTCCTTCAAAAGGTGAGTATCACACATACAAAGCTTAAGTACCAACATTTACCTTGGGATGGATTTACAATAATAGTCACTAATTGGAAATAAAATATGCATTTAAGGTAATTAGGTAATTGATAGAAAGGTTGGGTTGAGGAGAGTTGGAACGCAGAAGCTTAATAGTATACAATATAATATGATAAATAATAAAGAACACAATGATTTATAGTGGTTCGGTTTGTATTGAACCCAAGTCCACTTTGAAGGCTTTGAGGATTTTATTCATAGTGGCGGTTACAAAGGGGAATCCCCAATTTGATTTACAAATTAGGGTTTTTGCTCTTAGAATGGGATATGACATTTGAGAATGAGGGAAAAGTCCCCTTAAATGAGACCCCTAAGGTCCTATTTATAGATATTTTGGGACCCTTTCCGCTGTTGTTTCTCGGAACTGGCTTCGGTGCGCATTTTATGTTTCAGGATGCTTTTGTACCTCTTGGTTTTGGTGCCAGGCCTTTGTAAGTGCTATGATGTTGACTTCATTGTTTTTTTCTTTGTTCTTGGCTTCGATTATCGAATTATGGAAACTTCGGCGCCGACATTATATGAATGCTTCGGTGCCAACTCCATTAATTTCTTCACTTTATATTTTGTTTTCAACGGTAATGGTCTTTAGTGTCTGGCTCCAATTCTAATACTTGTATTGATAGGTGCTCTTTTACTCATCGGTATCGGTATTGCAACTATAAGTACTGATAGCTCTCCCTTTGCTATGTTATGCTTTTTTTTGGCTCTTCACTTTCCTTGATGAGTCCAGTTTCATCTTCAAGTCTTCTTCTTCTCGATATCAAGGTATCAGATCGACCTGCTTTCAGGTCCTATGTTTTAGGTGTTGAAGTCATAGAGGCTTTTTTAGCAAATGGTTCCTTCCTTTTTGCTTGTTCCAGTCAGTGTCAGTCTTGTCCATAGGTGTTGGTATCGAACTCCTTGAATACTTGGTCACATTTCAACTGCTTTCCTTTGCTCTGTGTTTGGCACCGTCCCCCGTGATACTGGGTTTTGGCCTTTGGCTTCAGTCCTGCTGTCTTCATATTGAATGTCAAATCTATGTTTCTACCTTTGATACTTCGACACCGTGGTTTCGGTATCGACCTTAATGCTTGATCAATTGCTTTCTTTTCCTTGTTATTTTGGTATTCATCTTATGTATTTATTATCTTGGTATCAGTTTTATATACTAGCCCCTCTGTCTTGGTGTCGACACCAAGCTAATTTTTCATCATTTGTCGGTGTTGACACCATGCTTTCATTTCATTATCCTCTTACTTTTTCAGTAATGCTGCCATGGTTTTTCCTTTCTGAACCCTTTGCTACCGGTGTCGGAATTGTTAACTCCGTGTTCTGGTATCGATTAGGCTTCACCCAGGTTTCTATTTTGGTGTTGATTCTTCTGGCTTCTCCTTTATATTTTGGTGTCGCTTTCGGCTTTGTCAGCTTCCTCTCAAATCTTTACTTTGGTATTGGTTTCGATACTTCCTAGGTTTCCACCTTGGTATTGAATTGACTGGTTTAATGTCTTATATTACCGATCCAGCTGCCCCTAAGGATTTTTCTTGGTTCGCTTTGGCTTCGTCGCCTTAAGCTCATTGTTTTCTAGTCTCGAATCCTCCACCACTTTATGTTTGGCCAATGCAAATTTTTGATGTTAATAGGTGGCCCCTTTCACCGGCGAAATTATGAATACTATAATACCATCCTGTGTGAAGGTCCCAACCATGAATTACCTTGGAACCACTGACCGGAATAACCATCTAATTGCTTTTAATAACTAAATGGACTTTATAACGCTTCGGGAGGTGTCCGATGTCGTCTCTTCCTGGTAACACTCCAAGGGGAAGTTGCTAAGTGGTATCTTCAATACCGCGAAAATACCATTTACTCATGGAAGCAATTCTCTTATGAGTTCTCCACTCAGTTCTGCATCTGCAAGGACCCAACAGTGGACAATATTGTCATCGTCAACATAAAGCAAAGGCAGGGGAAGTCTTTGGGAGATTATTTGGAAATGTTCAGAGTGGAAGCTTTAAAGGAAAAAGATATGAATGACCGTGACAAGCTCATTGTCGTTCATTCAGGACTAATTGACAACACTCCTTTCTGGAAGGAGTTATATGTCCACGGGTGCAAGGATTTGCAAGGTTTACACTTCCAAGTGGATAAATTCATCCGTATGGATGAACTGTACTACTCAAATAAGAAGTTTGGCCCTCATAGGGAAGGACGAAAGCCAGGCTTTAATCAAAGACCTCAAAGCGAGAGGTTTAGATTCGATGGAAGTCAAAAGAAACCAAGATGAGAAGATTCCAACACTAACTTTGTGGCTCTGAGCAAACCAATCTCATTCATATACGTTGTGGCCGAGGAAAGAGTCAATAACTTTCCAGTTTCTTTTAAAGCCAAAAACTGCCTAGAACCATACAATAGAGGAAAGTACTGTGATTACCACAAGACAAACAGACACAAGACTAATGAATGCAAAGTACTGGAAGAAATAATTCGAAACCTCATTTGAGAAGGGCATTTAAAAGAATTCATTCTGGACAAACAAGCAACCCATCTTACCAACAGACATCAAAAGATCTCGGTTAACTCAGTATAAGCTCCAATTGAAGAGGGTCAACTAGATTTGGGCCCTCCGATAAGTTGAATTAATGTGATCCATTGAGGGCCACATCCCATCGGGAACGGGCAAGCTACCAGGAATCGATATCTAAGAGAGGCCCGTGAAGGGATTTTTCTATTCAAGAAGAACCATCCCTTAAGAATGCTCGCTACGACATCAAAATGCATAACCTAGTGGTGTCGTCAAATGAAATGCAAAAAGGTGTTCATCACCCACATAATGACCCTCTTATGATAAAGACACAACTTGGGCTATCAATGGTCTCTAAAATTCTCGTTGATACTGGGAATGCGATGAATATGATCTTTAAGCATGCTTTTGACCATATGGGTCTTTCCGAACAGAGGTTAAAACCAAGCAATTAGCCTATCTTCGGTTTCAACAACAAAGGGTCCACTCCGGTCGGAAAAATCAAGCTTTTAGTCCAAGTTAGGTTGCCTCCTCTTTCCAGAACCATTTAGACTCTTTATGTCATCATTGATCAGCCTTCCTACTATAATGCTTTCTTTGGCCGCCCAACTTTGGATGAAGTGGATGCTTTCGTATCGTCAAAATATATTATGTTAAAGTTCCTAACAAAACAGGGTTCGGCACAATTAGGGGAGAAAAATTCATCTCGCGCGAATTGTGCTTTGTTACCCTAGACCGGTATAAAAGGGATTATCTTGCTTACTTCGATTCTTCTATAATTTTTTAACCATTGGATGATGGATTTTTGCATCTATTTGAAGCTAAAATAAGAATCAATAAGACTAACAAGCGTATGAATGATAGGTACACTTTTTTGGGAAGCAAAAGGAAGAGGAATGAAGAGGTAAACTTACCTGAAGGGGAGGAGATTATAACAGAACTAGATTCTCGAGGAGATATAGAAAGAATTAAGCCCATTGAAGACTAGAAGGAAATAAGCATAGATTCAACCAACACAGTGAAGACCCTCAAAATTGGGAAAAGGTTAGAAGGACCGTTGAAAATAGATTTGATTCGGTTCTTGAAACATAACAATGATGTGTTCGCTTGACGCATTCAGATATGGTAGGGTTCAACCCATCTGTTATGAGTCACGCGTTGAACATTAATCCATCTATAACTTCTATCCAACAAAAGAAATGGCAACATAACAGGGATAGATCGGAATCCCTGAAAGAGGAAGTAAAGAAATTTCTTGTGAATGGGTATATTCGAAAGGTCTTCTATCCCAAGTGGTTAGCCAATCCAGTGCTAGTGAAAAAGTCTAATGGGAAATGGAGGACTTGTGTTGGTTACACAAACCTGAACAATGTTGGTCCAAAGGATTGCTACCCTCCTCCCTGAACTGATCAATTGGTTGACATGACTAGTAGACATAATTTATTATCCCCCATGGATGCCTACTCATGATATAACCAGATCCCTATGTTCAAACCTGATTAAGGACATACAAGCTTCATTACTGGTCGGGGGACATATTGCTATAAGGTAATGCCTTTTGGATTGAAGAATGTCGGTGCAACATACCAAAAGATTGGTTAACATAATGTTCCAAGATCAAATAGGGTGGAATATGGAAGCATATGTGGACGACATGCTAGTGAAATATAACAAAGCAGAAAATCATTTGGAAGATTTGGAAGAAATGTTTAATATCTTGAGAGAGTATTAGATGAATTTTAACCCTCAGAAATGTTCCTTTGTGTTCAATCTAGAAAATACCTAGGGTGTGTGGTTAGTGAATGTGGGATTGAAGCCAGTCCCGATCAAATTAAAGCTATAAAGGATATGAATGAATCCAAAATAAGCAAAGAAGTCTTGAGCTTAAATGGGAAATTTCAGCCTTGAGTTAGTTCATCTCTAAAGCCACTAATAAGTGTGTGTATTTCTTTGATGTAATTAAGAAAAAGAAGAATTTTCAATGGAATGAGGAAGCTGGAAAAGCTTTCCAGGAACTGAAGGAATATTTGGGAAAGCCCCCAATTCTGTCAAATCCCGAAGGAGGGGAAGACTTATATCTTTACATGGAAGTCTCAGAATATGCAATCAGCTCAGTTCTCATTAGGGAAAGCAATAGAATGCAATTCTCAATTTACTATGTTAGCAGAAGGTTAAAAGATGCAAAAACCTGATACCCTATGGTAGAAAAGTTAGCATTTGTCTGATACTGGCAGCACGGAATCTTAGGGGTCATTTTCAAGTACATCCCATTAAGGTTCTAACAAAAGTTCCACTCAAACAAGTTGTTAGTAAGCCAGAAACTTCTATGTGGTTAGTAAAGTGGGGAATTGAGCTTAGTCAATACGAAATTGAGTTCCAAACCCAAGCAGCAATAAAAGGGCATGCTCTAGCGGACTTTGGAAATGAGTGCACAAGTTTTGTTACGGAATAGTTAACAAAGGAAAACGATCTTAAATCCAAATGGCATTTATTTGCAGACGGAGCATCAAACGAGCAAGGAGTAGGGGCAAGGTATTAAATAATCACCCTCATGGGCATCGTTTATATTATGCTGGTATTTACTGCAACAAATAATGTGGTAGAATACGAGTCGATGGTGGCAAGATTTAATTTAACAATACAATTAAAGATACCCCGAATTGAGATTTTAACAACTCACAACTAATGGTAAACCAAATTAAGCAATCCTACCAAACCAAGGATGCCCGGCTAGCGCTATATATTAAGAGAATACTGAAGATACTCACTCAATTCGAAGACTTTTCTATACATCAAATCCCAAGAGGAGAAAACTCCCAACCTGACTCTTTGAAAGAGTTGGCTAGCTCTAGAGGAAAGCCTAAAACTCGAATAATTCTTGTAGGATATTAGGAGAATCCTAGCATCGAACAAGCGGCATATGGATCAGGAAAGAAATTGCTAGTTCTAACTAGATCCCAAGTTTTGGAAAAGGAAACCAAAAAGAACAAAGATATAGCTCCTAGTGAGGAACCAATACCAACTGAGATGGATTTCATTATGAGAATACTTGGATGTCTCCCATTATAGATTATATCTTGAACATAATATTACCTACTAATAGGCAAGATGCTAGGAAGATTAAGCATCAATTCCCTGCCTTTGTATTATACAAGGTACTTTACAAGAAAGGACATTCGCTCCTCTACTTGAGATGTGTAATCCTTGATGATGGGATTAATTTGTTGAAAGAATCGCATGAGGGTTTATGTGGAGATCATTCTAACGGAGTCAAACTAGCAAAGAGGGTTATACGACAAGGCTTCTATTGGACGCAAATGATTATTCAAGCGATGGAGTATGTCAGGAGATGTAAGAAATGCCAAAGGTAATCTAGGAAACCCTGATTACCTTCAAGTAACTTAACCAACATCTCAAGCCCATGACCTTTCGATGTATAGGGAATAGACTTAATTAGATCCCTACCAATCTCTAAGGGAGAAGCCAAGTATGCGGTAGTAGCTATCGACTACTTTACCAAATGGGTTGAAGCAGAACCACTCCCAACTAACACATCTAAGTAGGTGTTAAGGTTTGTGATAAATAATATCGTCAATTTGGAATCCCATATAAGATCATATCGGACAATGGAACACAATTTGAAAGTGAAGAATTCACACAGTTTTGCGATAGAAACGGAATCATAAAGAGTTTCTGTTCTATAGCACTTCCAAGGGCAAACGGTGCCGTCGAAGCTGCAAATAAGACCATAAATACAATCTTAAAGAAAAGGTTAAACTAAGCTAAAGGAAATTAGGCGGATGGATTGCCATTGGTACTTTGGGCATATAGAACCTCAGACAAGACGACAACAGGACACACCCCATATTCTTTAACATACGGATGTGAGGATATGGTTCTGATCGATGTTGAGATCCCTTCACGCAGAAGAATAGCTTATGCATTTGATCCCAATTAAGAATTGAAAAAGGAATATTTAGACCTAGTTCAGGGATTAAGAGATGAAGCAACCACTAGAATGGTTGAATATCAAAGAAGAATCATAAAGTACTACAACTCAAGAGTAAGAACGAGAACTTTCCGAAAAGGAGACTTGATCTTACAAAGGGTAATGGAAAATACTAAGAATCTAACGGATGGTCCCCTTGGTCCAAACTAGGAAGGTCCCTTGGTCATTCATCATGAACTCATATCTGGAGCATATCGGCTCTACAAACCAAATGGTGATCTCTCACCTAGAACATGGAACGCAGAACACTTGAGACCATACTTTTCAAGGATAATTGAATGAAGAAAGGTCTTCTTAAGAGTATCCATAACATCTCCTACAATAGGAGAAAAATCCTTATCACCGTCAAGATGTCCGAGCAAGGCATCTCTCCGAGGGAGATGGTGTATAAGCCTTTAGCCGCGTCCAAATCAGAAAGGGTCAGGTTAAAGCATCAAAAGCGTAAGCCTCTGATCCACGCTAGAAATGGTCGGGATGGATCTTCTAAATAAGCATGCCCTGCCTCTGCTCATAGAAGAGCACGCCGTGCCTCTACTTCGACTAAGCATGTCTTGTCTCTGCTCATAGAAGAGCATGCCCTACCTCTACTTATATCCTCGTCACTCAAAAGGGAACAAATGCTTTGGAGGAGCATAAAAATCACACCCTTCTTCTGCTCAAAATGAGCACGCTCTGCCTCTGCTTCGGTAAGCACATCTTGCTTTTGCTCTAGAATGAGCTACTCTACCTCTGCTTAGGTCTTGTCCCATAGAAGGGAACGAAAGCTCAAAGGGAGCACTATAAGCTTGTACATCCTTTGCTTACATCTTACCCCCACAAGGAGGAACAAAGCTTTGGGGGAGCAATCTAAGCACACACTCATTTCTGCTTCCACATTATCCCTAGAAGGGAACAAAAGCTTAAAGGGAGCGATCAAAGCACATACAACCTCTGCTTCAAAGAATAAGCTTGGGATAGGCACCAACTACAAATGCCAAAAGAGGATTTCTGGTCTTCTATTATTAAACACCTGAATCTGGGTTCGGTTCGGGACTTCTATTAAATACCAGAAGTGGATTCCTGGTCTTTTATCATTAAATATCTGAATCTGGGTTTGGTTCGGGACTTCTACTAATTACCAAAAGTGGATTTCTGGTCTTCTATCATTAAATACCCAAATCTGGGTTAGGTTTGCGACTTCTACTAATTACCAGAAGTAGTTTTCTTGTCTTCCATCGTTAAATACCCGAATCTGGGTTCGGTTCGGGACTTCTACTAATTACCAAAAGTGGATTTCTGGTCTTCTATCATTAAATACCCGAATATGGGTTTGGTTCGGAACTTTTATTAATTGCTTAATATGGATTTTTGGTCTTCTATCATACATACCCGAATCTAGGTTCGGTTTGGAACTTTTATTTATTACCAGAAGTAGACTTTTGGCCTTCTATCAAATTCTCGAATCTAGGTTTCGTATCTTCTATCTATTATTATCAGATACATATTTCTGGCCTTTTAATGTTGATACCCTAATCTAGGTCATATATTGTCAGAAATGAATATTGATAGGTCTTCCATTAATACCTGAATCTAGGTCTCAAGGCTATAATCCTCATCTCCTAGAAAATGAGAACAGGTTCTTGGACTTCTACTGTTACGCCTAAAATATGGAATTTAGGCCTACTCTCTTATTTCTGAGAAAGGTTCTTAATCAGTCTTCAGGTTGATATCGCAGGATTTCCATAACGAAACTTTTTGAGGAAGGTCTCGATTTCACACACCTCATACAGGGAGGTTTTCCTAATCTTGCGTCACGTAAGATAGCAAATTATATTATACCTTCTACAGGTTTTATTTGTCATTGGACTTAGGTCCGGATGATGCTTAACATAATATGGGAAATTTGATATATATGTCTTGCTCTAGATAAAGGACTACTGAAAAATATCATTTGTTGTATCTTATGTAGCAAAAACACAGGAAAACTCTCAAACAAAGGTTGTCAAAACAAGGACAAAAGAGTTGACTTGAAAAATTAGGAATACCCTTTCACTAGGGGCAATTGTTACTGCCAGATTTCGATACCAAAACCGAACAGAGGTGAAGGGGTATCAGGATGGAACTAGCATCAGAGTAGAAACTAGGAAAACCTTTAGTCGATACCGAAGCTTCAAAGAAAATCGATACTGGAAGTAAGAAGGGAAGACATTCAGTCCACATGCTATCAGCACCAACATAGGTAGAAAAAGCTTAGTAACGATACAAAGAAGATAACAGCAAGGCATAGTACCGAGACCAACATACACTAAGCAGCCCAGAATGGTGTCCATGCCGATACCGAAAGCAATCCAATAACAAAAGGAAGCAAGGAGAGAAAGCAACTAATCTGATCTCAAAACTAGAAGCATGTAGACCGGTACCAAAGCCTAGAGCCATAAAGGGAAAGCACGACACCAATGTGGGATCAAACAAGGTGCTATCCATACTAACAAGCTTGGTATTGATACTGATACCGGCAAACACCAAGTCAGCAATAATACTAAGGGAAAGAGGAAGTTATCCACACCAATATACTTGGTATCGATACACTGCATGGAGGCGGCACTAGAAATACAAGAAATAAAGAGCCAAGAATGACACCCAAAGCACAATGGCAGGTCGATACCAGCAACTACCGAAGATAGAAGCGCTCAGAACTGGGCTTTCTACCGAACCGCAACCAGAAGGGGATCAAATTGCCTATAAATAAGACCCCATCGGTCACATTTCGGGGGACTTTTCTCATTTCACAATCTTATATTATTTTCTAAGAGATCTAACCCTAATTTCTAAATCAAAATAATGGATCAATTAACAGCGGAAATAACAAATTAACATTTTGGATCTATGCACTAAATTTGTAAATCGGATAAAATCAAAGCCATACCTTTTTCGGCTTGCGAGATTCCACGAATTGAAATTGATGTCATATTAAACCCAAGCGTGACACAAAGTTGCCGCCTCTAAAGGTATGCATCCACGAACACTCGATCTCGATGATGTCAAACAATATCGAGAAGAAGAATGGATGGTGCTAGCCGATTTGGGGTTTTAGGGTTTCCCCTAATTTCGATCTTTCGTTTTGTGGTTTTCTGAAAATGAATGAATTAAAAGAAAAGGTCGGCCTTCCTTTTATTATGTAATAAACGAAAAAACCGAATAAACCCTTATACCAATTCAGAACCAGAGAGAAATGGGGAAAATCAAGATCAAGTTTTCTCTTGATTCGATAATCATTTTGTGTTCTTATTGATATAACAGGAAGTTAACAATAACCTCATATGTGAGGGACTTAAGCATAAATGCATCAAAAATGAGGGATTTTGAGTGAAATCAATGAATCCTCTATTATGATTTAATTTAAGCTTCAGCCTTTCTGCAATAAGCCTAACATACCGCAATGTTCTAAAAAGGACCTATTATAGCCTCATGACGTGATAAATGACACAACCAAGGCCTTTTGTGGGTTGGATCAATGGAAAACCCCATATATTAAATACACAGTAATTATATAATAAAGATGATAAAATGAATATTAATAAATAAAATATTCGTAGTTAGCTAAAACAAACTTTACTTTTGTGTCCATTACAAAATTTTGGTTCAGATAGACCCTTAGTTTGCGTAAATCGGATTAAATATGAAGAAGTAATGCATAGAAGAAGATTGAATTAAAATATATACATAGTAATATAATATATATTATAAAAATAATAAAGCGCAGAAGAAGCAACGGTAAGTGGGTGACCCACCCATAACTGGGTCAACCTATGTCTAAGGTAGGTCGACCCTAGGGTCGACACGGTGTAGAGATGGGGACGACCCACCTACATGCAAGCAGGATTCCTACATCTGTATCTGGACTATTTTATTTGACACATACATTCGTTGACTCAGTCTGAGGTGTACGGTTGGATTTATAAACCTAAAATCTAATGGTTTAGGATTATCCTAGGTAATCTATAAATAGGCTAGCAGCCTCATTGTCTTCCTACACATAAACATTCTTCATTCTTCTTCCTCCAAACTATTTCTGAATAAAAAGAAGAAGATGCTGGGGTGCTGCCTAAGCATAGATTAAAGTGGATAATTCTAGTTCTTCTACAATAACAAATCTAAAGAGGACTTTCTTCAACAACAACAATATAAAAGAGACCTTTTCTAGATTACAATCAAATCGCTGTGAGTTCTAGTCATTTTCAGATTTGACAATTAAATAGTATTCTGACAGTAAATAAATCTGAATATGAAATTACACAATAGTTATATGTTTGTATGTTACTACTTTACTGTCAATTATCTATTCAGTTTTTCAGTTATTATCTATCACATGTATATCCTTACTATCCCCTTTTCTGTCTTAGCTTTATTTACAGTCTTATACCTATTTTTTCAGTTTATGTATATTCTAATTTGGACATGTACTTTCTACTTTTCCCTTTTTATTTTGCGCTATACCTAGGTCATCACATGCTTAGGCTATTCACGATTAGAATTGCGTGAAATTGGGTTAAATCAGAATAACTTAAAATGATAGTAAAAAGGAGAATTAGGCAAATTGAAACATGAAATCCAATGAGATAATATGCAAAACATGTTAAACTGAGTAGGTTAAACTTAATTTAAACATTAAATAGAACATGTTGTGAGGATCGGATGTAGTTAAGTAAAATAAGTAACTTAATACATATACATCTGAGCAGGTGCTTGTTTTGGGTAAGGGATTGTACACGGAATAACATTTATAGGAGATGTCATTTACAACCCTGCTTATTAATAAACTTAAATGTAACGTCCTGTATTTTTACGGTATAATAATTAATTAATTTAATTATTTAAATAGTGATTTAGAGATTTAAATGGTTGTTTAATTAAATAAATTTGAATATTTAATTAAAATAAATAATAGAATAATATATTTAATTCTGAAATAATCAGAAATAGCTGAATTCACAATATTATGTGAATTGGATTATTTATAAGATATAATTCAGTTTAAAATTGAATTACGATAACGAATATATTTAATTAACGATGGTTGAATGTATAGATTATATTATAATTATAATCGAGCTCGTAATGGCGTGGTAGTTCGTTATTTGGCGATCGAACTTTAAACGAATATTCAGAATCTGTTTTAAATCGGATTTCTGTGAAACTAGAAACGTTCGGAGCTGGTGAAGTATATTTTTCTAATAGAAGAAAAAATCGAGATTTCGTCGTGTAGATTGTGAGTTGTGACCAAATCAAATTTTCGAAAAGTCGCTATGGAATTCCTTTATAATTTGTAATTATTTATTTATATTATAAATGGATTTTCAATATAAATTGAATATCGATTTAATCTAGATTTGAAATATCGAGTTATAAATATAGATATGTATATTGTGGAGCTATATTATATTCTATTGGAATATATACGATAATATTTATTTATAAATATTTAATTTAATTATTTTTAAATATATTAATATTTAAATGGGTTTATTTAGAGCTTTAAAAATAGCCACTTTTACAAACGACCTCCGTTTTCGACGAAACTAATTTTGTTCGATCCGGAATATTAAATTATTGTTGTATTCCATTTTTCTTGATTTTTGGAGACAGTATATGGCCGCGGGGAATTTAAATGTGAAAAATAGTCGATAATTTGACTTTAAAAGTACGATATGCGAGCAAATGGACTCGGAATTCGACGAAACAAGTTTCGTTGGGTCCGTAATGTCGAACTGTAGAGTATGTCCATTTTCGTCGAATTAGGATGTGTTATGCGATCATAGGATATTTTAAATGATCAAAAACAATAATAACAATTGAATATAATTTAAAACAAAAATTTAAGGCTTCCCTAGTAAGCTAACCGGACCTATAAATACCCTCACCATCTACCCTAACCCTTACTTTTCTCCCGTAGTCAACAACGAAACAATTCCAAGCCGCCACAAACAAATGGAAACCACAGTGAGTTAGAAATCAAATATAAAATCATGCAAATATCTATAAATTCTGAAAACAATTTATGTGTGTTCCTTTAGGCTTGTACTTCTCTTCCTTGGAGTTCAGCATGGTGTGATCCAAATTTCTGGAATGCGTAGGAGGGTAGTTAAATTAGGTTTGGGAGTATCTTGAAGTATAGTCGATCAGGGTCGTTCTTGGTATGGTATTTGAGTATATTGCGGAAAGTAGTGCCGTATGTGAAATTTTGATGGAGATTGGAGGAAAAGAGGTTCGATCGATGTTTTCACATGTACAATGAAATTCGTTGTTCGAAAGCAAGGTGCAGGGGGTGTTCGAGTATTGCAAAACAATATTTGACGATGGAGAATTTCAAAGGAGATTTCAAAGGTGTACTTGGTTTCTGAATGTTTGAAGTAATGAAGTAGCAAGGTGCCGAGGTGATTTTGAAGGGGTTTACTATGACAGTGTGATGCTTTCAAATGCAAGCTGAGGGGAGAATTTCGAGTTTGATCAGGATGGTATGAGGAAGAAGTGGTTTTGAAAAGGGGAATCGTGGTATATTTAGTTTGATTTTTATAATGGAGTGAAGGAGGTCTTCGCGTGGGAATAAACGACAATGAGGAGTTCGGCATTGTGTTTACAGGGAATAAGAGGTAATACGCCGCCTAAGGGAGAGTAAATATTATATTAAGGGTTAATGAAGTTTTAAGCCATTTTTAACATTTGATTGGTAATGTTAAAGGAGGATACGACCATGATTATTTAAAAAGTGGCAGTGGGTTTATTTTCGTGTCCAGAAAGAAGATGAACACTGTAGTAACGGGACAAGTGTTGATAATGGGCCGAAGATTTAAGTGTTGGCGAGGTTATTATTTTAAAATGAAAATGATTTAAACTAATTAAATGTTTGATTCAATCTTGTAAAATATATAACTTTGTCGTATGATATCAGAATTTGGCAAAACAAGATCCGTTGGGATCGTATGGGCGAGAGCTACACAATGGAACTGATTCAGATTGAATTGGAGCTCATTACAATTTATAGCGAAATAAATTGCCTGATCTGAATCAACGACAGTCTATCGTTATTTAACGATAAACATCCAATGTGAGTAAATCTCACTAACTCTGCACAGTTTATTTTTTTATAACATATTTTTAGAATTGATAAATGATGGTTGATTACTGTGTGTTGATTGTTTGAATGAACTGCTAATTGATTGGTTAAAATTATGAGATCTAATTATATATATATATATATATACAAACATACATACATACATACATATATATATATATAGCGTTAACTAAATATTGATTCTGTTTATCAGAATATTTCATATTGAAATGAAATTGATGTTAATTACATTGTTTAACATCTGTGGATGCTGGGAAACAGGTTGGAGGGATCCAACTGGATTCCTATATATTTATAATACTGTTTGTTTTCGTATATTGTGATATATTATGTGATATATAATATGTGATTGATTATGATGACACTGGTCTTTTTTAATTGGTATTTTAAATACCATAAGTGATATTGGAATGTATAAAGGAAAATTTTTAAAGTGTATATTGAAAATAAAATACTTATATAAAATAAATAGAATTATAAAAGGAATTATTTGGGGAAATAAATAGAATTATTAAAGGAAATTGGTGTGATATAAAAGAACTACGAGAAGATGGATTTAAAGTAGATATTAAATAGAATCTGTTTTAACAGATAGAATTGAGAAGATTAATTTATAAATAATGTTTTATAAACAAAATAAAATATTTATCTTTTGATAAATGAAATATATAAGTCGAATTTATGTAGAGAAGTAAAATCGGTTTCAACACTGATAATTGATATCGAATATGAACGTAGCGGTTGAAAAGGGAGTTATAAATAAGATTTTTACGAATAGTCTATAAATAAAAGTATAAACAGAATTTGGAAATGGGATACTATTCTAAAATACAAATCAAACTGGTTGATTATATAAAATAAATATTATTCGCATTCAATGTGAATGATGGATTAAAATAAATATTTTATAAATTAAAACATTTATAAGGAAACTTGGGTTTTGAAATAGGAATTCAAAATGGGAATTTGAATGAGATTGGAAAGAGAGTTAATCAAATATTAGTTATTCGAGTAGAGTTAGTCGAATATTATTTATTCGAATAGAGTTAGTCGGATATTAGTTATTCGAAGAGAGTAAGTCGAATATTAGTTATTCGAATAGAGTTAATCAAATATTAGTTATTCCAATAGAGTTAATTGAATATAAGTTATTCGAAGAGAGATTACTGAATATAGTTTATTCGAAAGAGAGTTACCGAATATAGTTTATTCGAAAGAGAGATTGTCGAATATAGATTATTCGAAAGAGAATTATCGAATAAAGATTTTTCGAGCGAGAACTATACATTGGGATTCAACTATATCGAATGTAGGAAAGTACTATTTACTTTTCGGTTTTTAAATTAAGATTTATTTGTTTAATAAATCATTTATTTGTTCATTTAAATTAAGGTACAAAAGTTTTATTTAAAGTTAGATATTTCGGAAGTAGGGATTATAAAGTTATCGATATAACCAATGTTTTTCATGTAAGAATTGGATTCGTAAACTGAATCCGAGAGTTGTGTAAGCAATGATTTGATAAGAAGATAAGAAACGAAGTTAAGGAAATTAGAAACTGAATAGAGATTAGTTATGTTGAACAGCTTTCTGGATATCGATCTGATGTTGGTTTCAACTTTCGGGGTTGATATTCAGGGAATTGTTCTCTTACTAGTTACAGTTAGGGACTGATGAATGGGGACGGATAATGATGCGTGAAAAAGAAATGGAAACGTTTTCCGGTGATTAATAAGGTATATTTTCTAAACTTAGAAAATAAGAATCCACGAATATATGGAAATGTGGAAATGAATAAATTAATGATAAATTAATTTAAATGGGAAAAATGTTGATTGATCAATAGAATTTCCATTTGGAAATAAGAACATTGTGTGTATGGATGTTTTCCTTTGATAGTTAAATAACCGACTATCAATGTTTTGACCATTTTTTCGTCGTCAATACGGAGAGACCGGGATCAGATTTATTATCTAAAAACCACTCTGTATCGGCATTAGCGTTACGAATCAAATTTGATGAAGATAATTGAAGACGGAGTTTATGCAAGGGCTGTTCTGGCAAATCCTAGGTAGAAATTGCCTAAGATGGGTTTATAAAACAATGCCTTCGGTTTGTCCAGTCCCAGGACAACCTGTATGGAAGAATGTCTGACAGAGTATATTTAACAGATCACGTAAGTTGATCTCTTCAAATGTATTTACGTTTGGTGGTGGAGGAATTCGTTTCTTTTAGCTGTATACCCGTGGTATTTTTGGAGAAATCAATTTGTGATTTGGCGGGTATGACGATGTGACATTCAAAGTGAATATATGTGTGATCTGTCAGAGATAAGTGTGGCCTCAAGCCTCAAGCCTCATAAACAGGAAATGGTAAAAATCGAGTAGCTCGCATGGCTAAGTGGGTAACTCTCAATTAGGGGGTATTGTCACCTGATCAAGAGAAATTTCATTTACTTCTTTAACCAATTTCGATGCTGTCCCTTTCGGGAAACGGTTGCTGATCCCAACCGTTGGTGATAATACATTCGGTACACTTAAGCGAAATGAGTGACTGGGCATGTTTAGCGTGGGTTATAAGATGTTCTTATTGAACCCGGTGTATTCCTCTCTAGAGATACACTATCGAATGGTGGTCCCATACCTTGTCAGTTGGAATCCATTACCCAATAAGCGCCTGCGGTTTTTTTTGATTTTATATTGTATAAGTGGAAAGTGAGATAAAAGCGTTCCATTAGATTGCTATTTATTTGATTTAGACATTATTATAATATCAGAAGAGTATGGATTTTAAAAGAATGTTTTGGGTTATCCCAAGTGGTATAGATTATCAGGATTTTAAAAGTTAAACAAATGTTTACTCACACCAATCACATGACTGACCCAGAGTTTATTTTGTTTTGTTTTCCCTAAACTTTTGGGTGCCCAATTTTGTACGGGCAGTCAAGTAGTCAGGATTTTATAGATATACTTGGAGAGCTAGAGTAGGAGGCTTCAGGATTATATAGCTATTATTATTTCCATTGTGATGTAAGTGTTGTACACCGATAATGGTATTGTATACAAATACCGATTTTATTTCAAAGTTATGTTATACAATATATTTATTCGTTCCACTGTGAGATTCATGTTATTCTGATTCTATTGTTATGTTCTTCTTCTTCTATTCTAATTTTCTATCTTATCTATTCTTACCCTCTAACTTCTTTCTATTAATGATCTGGAATGTTCAATGCCTGAATAAGTGACAAGAGTTTTATGTTGATTTTCTGGGTCGAAAATCCTGGTTCGTTACATTAAATCTGCTAAGTTATTACTTGTTAATTAATAAGCTAAGAGGTCCCATGTCTTGCTGTTGGTTTCTGATTTTGGGACTCTTAAAATCCAAGTTTGGGGGCACAAGCCTAGGGGTTAGCTTGTGTCTATCTTGTTGTGTGGAACCTGTATCAGTCAGTATCCCTGATAGTATCTTAGAGATGGGCTTCGCACTAGGTAGGGGCCAGGACACGCTTTACTAATTTGGATTTTAAAAGGTACAAAGGTGGAAGGTGGGTATGGGTGCATTCCTACGGAGTCATGAGCATGTATGGGTCCAATGGGGGAAACTAAGACGTTGTAACACCAGCGAATAGGTTTGTGTCTTATAGTTGACGGGTTAGGGACAGATACCCCCTATTGTCGTAGTTGGCACATGGTATTTGCATGGTGCAGAGCCGATCGCATGGGTAGTAATTAGGGTAACACCTAATCATGATAATCTAGTAATTGGTGCAGTAACTTGGTTCTAGGGATATGAATGAGAAGTGTACATGATCTTTACCTTATCATGCTATCTTGTTATCTCGTTATCATGTTACCTCGCCTATTTCGTGCTTTTTTTACTGTAGTTTCATGTTCAACGTTATTTATCTCTCTTGATACTTTCTATCTTATCCTATTGTTGAAAATCACTGTAACTCGACAGACTTTATGTCTGGCCTATTTTGTTTTCCTTCTCTCCCTTTCTTCCCCCCCTCAGGTTCTCAGAGTGGTGGTGGAAAGCAGCTGTGACCGTGATTCTATCTTTCTTGGACTTGGGTTGCTTTCCTTTCCACATATTTCTTCGGCTATTTATGTTTATTGTTATGATGTATGAGGGATATTATTTATGGTTTTTGTACTTTGATACTATTGAGATAGATGTTTATGGTTTTGACATTGATGGTTCATTTGAAAATGTAATGACATGTTTTTGTTTGAAATAAAAAGTTGAAATTTTCCTCTACATTTCATATTTGTCTTGCTTAATTATTCTCTGTATTATTATTTCGCTTCACCAAAAGTTAATGCATCCTCATATGGGTGACACTAAGGGACGTGGAATGTACAATCAATGTGAAAGTATCATTTTCGTCACTGAAAACTATAATATGTCATAAAACATAACTGTTGTGGTATATTAGCTTGTTTATTCTCTACACAATGTATGTTATTCTATCTTGAATCTAAGGAACACTATTGTAACTAGGTTCTCTACCTTCTGTAGGCTTATAATGCGCTTATCCCAAGGTAACTATTGATCCTTAAGTCTCGTAAGCGTGATAATCACGTCTCGAAGGAAGAGTAACTAATCTTCGAACTTAGGGTCTTGATATCTAGGAAACAACAAATTAAGGTGAACTTGGTGAGGCTAAGTTATCCTCAAGTGCTCTTTAGATCGATGACCCTCTTAATTCCTCTATATAAATGTTGTCAATTCTCAAATTGGGTGTTGACGATTTTTCTTGTTAACACCTTTGACCCTTGAATTGGATTGAAATGATATATCCAACCCTGAAATACTAAAATTAAATTTAAGTATCATTCGGCCATAGGATAGAAAATTATATACGGACACTGATTGGTTAAATAAAATTTGGTTTTAAACCTTGAATTTTGAAATAATTTTTTAATGACAATATAAGTGATGTTTTACAAATTGATTTCCTTTGAATTTCAAATTTTGAATTTGGAAATTTAAAGGTTACAGGAAATTATTTATTGTTGTAGACCGAAGCTAAAGAATTAAGATTGAAGATAAATTGAATCCATTGAAGTTGAATTGCTTGTTCACCTTTGAAATTTACTTTAGATTAATTTGATTTAAAGAATATTTGAATTATGAGCTTGAAATTATTATGAATTGAAATAATTCAAAATGAGAATTCTTATTGAAAACTCTAAATATTTGAATCGAATTTGAAAAGGAAGTTTATTCGAATTGAATTATTGAAACAGAGTGGAATTGATTTGATACTGGAATATGACTTCAAGCCTATTTAAAATTTGCAAGAAACAATTGTAAGTCAAATTATAGTATTTTAAACCATTATATAAACTATTTTACCAAATAATTATTTTACTTTATAAACTATTTCATTTTAACTGATATATATTAACCATTTTGATAAACTACTTTAACAACCAACTATCTATTTTATAAGCTACTTTAATAATTAACTATATTTAATAAAGCCTTTTTTAAATTCCAAATAATTATATATATACTTTAAATGTACTAGCTATTTTTTAAACTATTTTAAATATGTCTACACTATTTGAGTATATGTACAAATTCAACAAATTTAAATATTCAAATATTTTTAAATGTTGGAGTTATTTCAATATTCCAAGTTTGGTTTAAACAGAGATTTTAATATGAAAGTATATTCTATTTTGGATATGAAATGGTTGTAAAGCAAAATCTGATATTTTGATATTAAGTATGAATCATTTTGAAATATTGGTACCAAGCGGTGTAAAATAAGTGTTTGGTTGTTAAAGAGACTGTGATCGGATATTGTCATACTCTCTACCGATATCGAAAACCATTTTAACAACTGTGGACGTGGTGGGAAATCCGAAATGAAGTAGGATGATTTATGAATGCTACTAGAATGAAGTAAGAGAATGGTGATGACTATCCTTGACCTTCGAGTCATAATTAAAATAGTTAAAATAGGAACTATACCATGACCAAGTGGATTAGCTACCCTTATCGATAACACTTCTTCCTTGATTATTATAGTTCCTTAGTTTGATTCAATGCTCATCCTTTATTTTGGGAGTATTGTTTGAAGTGGGTTATAATTGGGGCTATGCATTACCACCAGTCCGGACGTGCAACAGGTGGATTCCTACCCAGGGTATTGTCTTGTGTGCATTGTCATATTATTCTGATCGAGCCCTTATGATTTTGATTTAATGTTTTCATATCACGACCCATCCTTATCCAAGGACATATTGGTGTGTTATATGCAAACTGTATGACAACGGTATGAATGATATAAGGGTAATAATGATAATCCCGCTTACGCTATTCTGAATAGTATATTTATCAAAGATGTTATTATAATAGCGTGTTATACTATATAATAACCAGTTTAACAGATTCTTAGGAGATGAAAATTCCTGTAATGTCTCATAAGTTACTGCACTCAGGAATACATTGGATTTGAGGTGTGAATTACCATAGGCATCTCCAATGCTGTGACACTCATATTGCTAAATGGTTTTGATTTTGACTGATATTAGAATATTTTAGTTCTAATTCAAATGTTTTTATATTTTCATTGCTCAGGTCAGCCTGAGTTTTTCAGGTTAGCAAAGACCATATTCATTGGAGGATGAAGACGGAGTTTGGTATATATTATCTATTATATTTCCACTACTCATTTCTATTCCACTGCATTATTGTATTATGTCTAGACATGTATAACTTTGGTAATTGTTGTAAGTATAATCAAATGTATGTTTTAACAGCTTCATGAGCTATTATTTGTTTATTACATTTTATCCTTCTGCTATGAGATTTTATTATTATTTTTCTTCTTTCTTTCTTTTTCTTATGTATATTTACCTTAATAATTATCTGTATTTTAAATTTGTTTAAGTCGACATGTATGGATTATTGTCGACTTGAACGGCCAAAAATACAGGTCGTTACATTCACCGTCTCAAGATAAAATTTGATTATCAAATTTATTTATTTTGATTTTTTAACTTTATGATTGATGTTCTTAATCTATCTATCTATATTATAATTCCAACTAATCTTACATTTCAAGATTTTCAATTATATCCCTGATTCATTTAACTATTTCATCCAATCAAGGTATTTAATTATTCCCACTAATCAAGGTCACTTATGTGTGTCACAGATGTAACGGCTGGAAATTTTCGACTACTCGAGAGTCGAAAATCCCGAGACGTTAGTGAAAGAAAGTAGAGGGTGAGGAAGAAAAGATAGAACTAATAGAATAGAAGAAGAAGAAGAACTTACATCATCAGAGTAAACACGAATCTCACTGCGGAACGAATAAAATATAACATAACTTTGAAATACAAATCAGTACTCGTATATACATACCATTTCAAAGTACAACACTTAACAACACAGCGGAATAATAATAGCTATAATCCTGAAGTCTCCTGCTCCAAGCTCTCCAAGTGTATCTGTAAAATCCCAACTACTTGACTGCCCATACAAATTTAGGCACCCAAGAGTTTAGGGAAAACAAACAAAATAAACTCCGGGTCAGTCATGGGACTGGTCTGAATAAAACTCCAACACTTGGTTAAATAAAGGATATCTTTCTGATATTATAATAATGTCTAAATACAAATAGATATCAATCTAGCAGAACGCTTGCATCTCACGTTCCACATACATAGTATACAAATAAAACCGTGAGCGCTTATTGGAGATTGGATTCCAACAAACAAGGTATGGGAGCACCTTCCGATCAGTGTACTCTAGAGGAGATACACTAGGGTTCAACAAGAACGTCTTGCAACCCGGCCACACATGACCGTCCACTCATTTAGCTTGAGTGTGACGAATATATTATCACCGATGGTTGGGATCAGCAACCATCCTTCCCGATACGGGACAATATTGAAATAGATTATAAAGAAGTACAATTGAATATTCTCTAGATGGTGATAATACACCCTGCTTGGGTATGGCCCAACTAGCCATGCTGCCTAGCCCAACTTCTGTTATTTCCCGGTGGTGAGGTTTGAGGTCACGTTTATCACTTTGACAGATTATTGCTTCAATTACTTTGAATGCCACATCGTCATACCCGCCAAATCATTATCGATTTCTCAAGGCATCACGGGTATAAAAGCTAAGAGAAACGAATTTCTCTGCCACCAACGTAATACGTTTAAAGAGATCAACATATATGATTCGTTAAGAATACTTTGTCAGACACTCGTCCATATACGTTGTCCTGGGACTGAATAAACCAAAGGCACTATTCAGTGAATCCATCCTACCTAGGCTTTTCACAATAGCCCTTGCACTTCACTCCGTCTTCAATTATCTTCAGCGTACTTGATTCGCAACGCTTATGCTAATACGGAGTGGTTCTTCGGATAATAATCCAACCGGTCTCTCCATATTAACAACGTAAATATGGTCAAAAGTTTGATAGTATGTGATTCAACTATCAAATGAAAACATGTCGGTGTACAAACAACGATCTTATTTCCAAATGGAAATTCGATCGATCAATCATCATATACATATATATGTTCATATTTCCTTATTTCATATATTTAGAAAATATATGTTATTAATCATTGGAAAACATTTCCATAGCTTATTTACGCATCACTATTATTTCGCAACTATCAGTCCCTAACTGTAACTAGTATGAGGACAATTTTCGAAGTATCAATCCGGAAGGTCGAAACCAACATCATATCGTCACTTAGAAAACCGTTCAACTTACCCTCTCCAGTCAGTTTCTGAATTTGCTTAACTCTGTTTCTTAAATTCTTATCATGAAAACATTTCATTTTCTATGTTTAGAAAACATATCTGACTATATTTGGAAAACGTTTCCAAAACTCATTTACGGATTTCAAATGAACGTTGTATAAAACATCGTTATGCTTAATCCATTAATCGCTTATTACTTCTATATTTCAAATCAACCTTTTCTATCGAACCACAACTATTCCTTTGTCAATTCTGAAGTCAATCAAGTTGGGGTATAATTACCTCTCAGACCTTAATTGAACAACGTCCTTTACTGTGAAATAGATGAAGCTCATCACTCACTTTTTACAATCATCTGTTTACGCAAATTCTCGGATTCAGGTTACGAATCCACTTCTTATATGACGGCGTTTGATTATAACTATAACGTTATAATTCCTACCCCTAAAATATCTAACCTAAATTATAAATTTATTTCCTAACTCGAATAATTTAACAGACACCTAATTTCTAAATCAATAACTAAATCTTGATTTAAACCCTGGAAAGTAAATAGTACTTTCCCGAATTCGCTATAATCGAATTCGACGTATAACTCCCTTTCGAGTAATCTCTATTTGATTAACTCTTCTTCGAATAACCTATATTCGATTATCTCTCTTCGAATGACTCATATTCGAAATCTCTCTCTTTCGAATAAACAATATTCGATCTCTTTCTTTCGAATATGCTATATTCGAAAATCTCCTTTCGATTTACTAATCGATAACTCCTTTCGATCAAACTAAAATCGATAACTCCTTTAACTCTATTCGAATAACTAATATTCGACTAACTCCTTTGGATCAACTCATTTGATTAACTCCTTCGAATAACTAATTTGAATAACTTACCTTCGAATAACCAATATTTGATTTACTCTAACTCGATTAACTTAATTCTAATCGATTTACTCCATTTCGATTCAACTTAATTCAAATCGATTAACTTAACTCAAATTGATTAACTCCTTTCGAATAACTAAATTCGATTTAACTCTAATTGAATAACTAATATTCAATTAACTCTTACGTGTTTAACTCTATTTGAATAAGTAATTCGAATCACTCTAATGTGTTTAACTCTATTCAAATATCTAATTCGAATAACTCATTTCGAATAACTAAATTCGATTAACTCTTTTAACTTTACTCGAATAACTATATTCGATTAACACCTTCTTTCGAATAACTATATTCAATTAACTCTTCGACTAACTCCTTTGGATTAACTAACTTCGAATAACTCCTTTGGATTAGCTAACTTCGAATAACTCCTTTCGATTAACTAACTTCGAATAACTCCTTTGGATTAACTAACTTCGAATAACTCCTTTGGATTAACTAACTTCGAATAACTCCTTTGGATTAACTAACTTCGAATAACTCCTTTGGATTAACTAACTTCGAATAACTCCTTTGGATTACCTACTTCGAATAAATAATATTCGGTGACTCTTCTCAAATGAATAACATTTGATTTCTCCACTCGAATAAACTATATTCGATTACTCTTCCCTCGAATACACTATATTCAATAACTCTACTTCGAATAAGTGATATTCGGCAACTCTACTCGATTAACTCCACTTGGATAACTCTAACTGGTCAACTCTAACTGAGTAACTCTAACTGATTAACTCTAACTGGTCAACTTTAACTGGTCAACTTTAACTGGTCAACTTCAACTGTTTATCTTTAACTGGTTAACTCAAATGGTTTAACCTAACTTGATTTACTTGTCTCGATTAACTGAACTAATCCACTTAGTTTAACTTAGTAAATTCACTTTGATTAACTCTAACCGATTTACTTATTTTAACTCAGCTAATTCACTTTGATTAACTCAACAAATTTACTTCGATTAACCAATTAGTTTAACTTGACTAATTCACTTAGTTTGACGCAACTAATTCACTTTGATTTACCAATTAGTTTAACTTGACTAATTCACTTAGTTTAACCACGTAGTTTAACTTAACTAATTCACATCGATTAACCACTTAGTTTAACTTAACAAATTCACTTCGATTAACTCGACCAATTCACTTGGTTAACTCGACCAATTCACTTGGTTAACTCCTATTTATTTAACAAATAAATATCTCCTTAGTTTAATTCTATTTATTTAATCTCTAAATAAATATCCTTTATATTTCTTTTAACGAATATAATTCCTTTATATTTTGATTAACAAATATATCCCCTTATATCCGATTAACATATATATTCCCTTGTATTTGATTTACAAATATAATTCTTTTATATTTGTTTTTACCAACTATATTCCTTTATATTCAGAATCCTTTTTCTTATATATATATATAATCCCTTGATTTTATATAATTAAACTATTTTCAAAATATACTTTGAAAACCCCTCTCCTACATTCTGGTATTTCTCATGGTATTTAACACACCATATAACAACGATAAATATCGTCCCACCACACATAATCACACAGATTATATACATCACATTATATATCACAATATAAAAATCACAGTAAAATAACTGTTGAGGAATCTAGTTGGATTCCTCCAACCTGTTTCCCTGCACCACAGATGTTAGACAACACCAGTATAATATTCTGATAAACAGAATCAACATATAACTATTTGATGGTTTATATATATAAATACATACGTAAATATATATATAAAATCTCTACTAACTGACTAGCAGTTCAAGCAAACAATCAACACACAGTCAAACAGACAATATTTTAACAGTTCTAAGAATACAACGTGAAAATAAAACTGTTTAGAGTTTGTGAGATTTACTCACATTGGACGATCATCGTTAATAACGATAACCATCGCTTGATTTTGAACGGACGATTTATTTCACTATAAATTGTAACGAGCTTCGACGGACTTGCGGTCAGTTTCATTGTGTTGCTCCCGTCCATACGATCCCGACGGATCTTGTTTCGCTGAATTCCGTTAACATATGACGAAGTTATTAATTTATCAAGTTTATACGTTATATAATTAAACAAATACTTGAATTATACTAACTAAAATCTTATTGGGCCTAACCATAAAAGAAAATATATCGGCCCACCTTCATTTAAACCCATGCCCGCTCAACACCTTTCTTCCTCGTTCAGTATTTTCACGCCTGCTCCTCACGACAAAACCCATAACTGAATCCTTCATCAAAAATCCTTCCTCCTTCCTCCACTATGAATCAAACTAAAGACACCATAGTTCCACTCGTTTAACACTCTTCGTTTCCATCCCAGTTTAGCAGAACTCGACGCCTCCCTTCTCAATGCGTCGCCAGCCCTAGAACCGCCTGTTACAGCAACCATCGACCTCTTTTTCACACCGGTACCCTCCAAACTTCTCCACGACGTACTACCCGATCTCAGAAACCCCAAACACTCTTTGAATTCGAGCTTTACAGTCTTTACTCCTCAAAAACGTGAGCCCTAGCTTTCGTTGTCTTCATTACAGCGAACGAATTTACTATCAAACCCAAAGGAACCCATACATAATTGTAGCTTACGATCTCAAGAGTTTAAAAACGTTTACCCCATGATTTATAGAATCAAATCCAATTTGTTTTTGAATCTACAACTTGCGTTCTCTGAAAAGAAATGAAGATGAGTGGAGGCGCATTCTTGCTGCGTTGGCTTAGTGAGGAAAATGAGGTTAGGTTCAGTAGCAGTACTTACTTATAGGATATTTGTTTTGAAGGCGTGGAGTTTTACTTACCAGAGAATGAATTATGGACCATGAAGGAACACGTAGGAGCAAGCATGACCACTTAAATGTTTAATTATTTTATTAAAATTAAACGATGAAATACCCTTTAAAACTAACTCATACGAGCCATGAACAACGGAAACAAAAATACCGTTGTCATCAGCGATGTGCCAGGATTCCAAGAATATAATAATACCGGTAGATTAACTCATATTTTGAAATCCCAAAATGTTGACTACAGGGTGCAAAATACTCCAAATAAAAAGTCGCTTATTAAATTAATTAAAATTACAGTAAAATTCTAAAAATTAAATTATTGCTATGTCTCAAAAGAACCTTGTCTAAATTCAAACCCGATATTCAAATATTCTTAAATAACCGTTATGGCCACGAACGAATATACCGCTGTTTTTTTTGAATATTTGATTTGGACATAAATCAAAATCTACACGACGAAATCCCGATTTTTCTCTTCCACTAGAAAGATATACTCCACCAGCTCCACACGTTTCTTGTTTCACAGAAATCCAGCTTAAAACGAATTCTGTATATTCAGTTGAAGTTCGAATCGCCAAACTGCGAACTGCCGCGACGTTTCGGGCTCGATTATAATTATTATTATAATTTGTACGTTCAACTATCGTTTATTAAATATATTCGTTATTTAAATAATTAAATAACTTAATTATTATACCTTACAAAACGCGCCATTACAACAGAAGATTTTTTTTTTGGTCATTTTAAATTCTTACTTCCGCCCTTTCTATTTCTGTCCTTATTTTAACTTTTCTACGTTACCATTATATTTTCTTTTTCAGGCTTTCCTACATATTTTCTCTTGAGAACTTTCCTACTGCTATTATCAAAATATATTCAACAAACTTGCAATCAGTTATGGGTGAAAATCAATATACTGCTGAAGTTGGAGAAAATACTTATTATACAGGTTTCTTCTCTTATTTCCGTCGTCAAATTTGTTATAAGTATAGAAAAATACGTTTATATATGTGTGTGGTTTTGTACTGAATAAATTTGTGTTGTTATATTGTTATTTGTTTCATAGTACAGCATGGACCTAATGTGTAGGTTAGATTGGTGAAACAAGGAAGATTGATTTTATAATGTTAAAGAGAATGGTTTGTAAAGAAAACCTTAATTATAAAAAAGATCTAAATTCTATTTTTTGTTGAAAAAAAATGGGCAAGCGTGAAATATGTTTCAGTGTTATGCTAGAGTTGTGCTAGGGTGAGCCTGGGTGCTTACTGCCATTAGGTCTTAACTCAAATTAACTAAATAGATTGTGTTATATATGATCTCTAAAATTTTGATACGTGTAACTATTTTTAAATTTCTTTCTTATTTTATTAAGTTTCAAGTACTATCAAATTTTTTCGTTCTCGAAATTAAATTCTAAAATTTTGAACTTCAAAAGTGGTTTTATTATTATATTCTGGTTGCTAGATTACTTATACAAAATTTTATTTATTGATTTAAAGGTGAAAGTTCTGGTCCGTTTCGTAGTGGAAAACGTGGAAGGCCACCAAAAGTAAAAGCAAATTTAGTATCTGGTACATGGTCCATATATAACGTAATCATGTTGTGTAGCATTTTTTGTTCTTTATATTCACTTAAAGTTGTTAATTTACATACTCATGTATCAGTTTGTAAGAAACGAAGTGGAAGACCTCTTGGACAGAACATTATTCCTAATACTGTACAAGACATAATTAATAGAGAAAGTATACAAATGTCACCTGAGGTCCAACGCAACGTGGGAGATGGAAAAATGCAAGATGAGAAAAAAGGTGAGCATGTAGAAAATTGTGTACTCTGTACAGTATACATTACTATAGGTAGGGCTGTAAATTTTGTTCGAATGTCCGACGTCCGTTCGTGTCCGTGATCGAAATACGTCCGTCCGAGTCCGTCCGATTTTCATTTTGGACACGAGTTAGGACAACAAAATTTGTACGAGAAAAAAATCATGTCCGGTCCGAGCTCGTCCGAATTCGTCCGAATTACTTGTAATTCGACATATAGTTGAGAGAAAATCTAGTAAAATGTACAAAATGTGATATAAATAGCAATGTCCGATCGGTCCGAACATGTCCATGTCCGATCGATTTTATTTAGGACACGAATTAGGACAATGAAATTTGTCCGAGAGATTTTTTGGTCCGGTCCGTGTTCAGTCCGATTTTTTTTAGGACAGAAACTGAACACACCTCCGTCTGGTCCGGTCCGACCGATTTACACCCCTAACTATAGGTCAGCATGTCTGTTAGCAATATGAATAATTTTTCTTCTTCACTTATATATTTAAAAGTATACACATGTGAAAAAATTCTCTTCCAGTTGTAAATGAAAATTTTGCACTAATATGAAAATTCCAAAGCAACTTTAACTAACTTTGACCATCCGTGAGATTACTAAAAATAATATATAAATTTACAAGGTGGTTCCGCATTAGGTCCTTTAACATAATAATTGTGGGACTGCTGGAGTTAGGGTTTTGTTAGATTAGGGTTTTTTATATTACTATGTTACTAGGGTTTAGCCTATGTTTTTAACACTCCCGCCGTTCCTTTTGTTTTTAATTAATAAGTAAGATAAAAATTATCAATTAAAAGAAATGGAAACTTGGGTTAATCTGAAAGTTGACACAACCAACATTTTAAGTTCTAGGTTTTTTAATGGTTAGCATGCATATATTATTTACAGTCTTGATATTGCATACACAATTTTCTACAAGTATTTATTTCATACACAATTTTCTACATGTATTTATTGCAACTCATTATGACTGTTGTTTTCTACAAGTACACAATTTTCTACAAGTATTTATTGCATACACAATTTTCTACAAGTATTTATTGCATACACAATTTTCTATAAGTATTTATTGCAACTCATTATGATTGTTGTTTTCTACAAGTATTTATTGCATACACAATTTTCTACAAGTATTTATTGCATACACAATTTTCTACAAGTATTTATTGCAACTCATTATGACTGTTGATCCAATAAAAAAATTATTGCATACACAATTTTCTAAAAATATTCATTGCAACTCATTATGATTGTTGTTTTCTATAAAAAAGAAAGAAAAAAGGCTACTTTTTGATTTTTTTTTAAATTAGTGTATCCCCGGGTGTTTTCAAAAATATCTCATTGCAGCGTCTTTGTTAATAAAGCAAATATGTTTAGGCTTGTGAATATATAATTTATTAATATATAATTGGCAATATGACCATGCATTAAGTCTTATAAAAGGTAAAAAAATTGATAAAATTATGTTAGAGAAGGGAAAAAATTGTTGCACCAATATTCAAAATACTTGACTACAATTTCCCCTCTAAAGTTCCCTTTATTTTATTATTTTCTCTCTCTTCTACGTTATCATGTCTCTTCCCCTTTAATTTTACGTTTATTCATGCCACTTTTCTTGATTACTGCATTCTACATTTTTCATATTCTAGAATGTTCGATATTTTACCAGTTACATCTTATCTTATAATTACCTATTTTTACATTATAATAATTTATATTGTAATATTTTTTACTTTAATTTATTATTTTATTAAACTCACTTATGCATCAAATATTCATATAAGGTTACTTACAAAATGAATATAAAAATCTGTGATAGTGTCACTTCCAATTTTAGTAGTTAATTACTTCATAATCCTTACCTTAACATTAGCAACTAATCAATTAAATCAAATTATAGATGTGTCTTTCAATTTTATTCAAAAAAATAAAATGAATATGGACCATCATGTTTGACCAGCTAAACAGATTGTACATAGCACAATATAAATCACTTTTGTCCCATCTTCTCCATATTGTCACACCATCCTCATCTCCAAGCCTCTCTGTATTCTTAGGTTAGTATTTCTAAAACCTATCAATATCGCACATATACATGTAACATATCTTTTATTTATTTTCATCCATATGTCATTCATAATAAAAACTTAGTTAATCTTTCTTTTTTTCATAGGAACTCATATCACCAGCATATATGGAAAGATTTGATAGCTTAAGCTCACTAAAACCTATTGATAATAAATATGACTAGAAAACCAAAGTTCGAGTTATTAGAATCTGGGAAAGTTACAGCAGTAAAGGTGACAAGGAATATCTAAGAAGAAATCTCCTATTGCTAGATGACAAAGTAATAATTATATTTAAACATTTTATTCATTATATATATATATTGCAATCTTATAATTATTCATTTTTTTCAAATGTTTTTTGTTGCATAACATAGTATACCCGAATTCATGCTTTTATATGGGCAAATCATGTTGAATACTTGAAGGATAAGTTGGAAGAAGGACAAATATACATTCTCAGCAATTTGTAATCCTACAAACCAGAATCTATAAAACCTATCGGCAACGATCTACAGATTTGGTTAACAAGATGTACCAAGGTAACCAAATTATTGAATTATGAGATGATAATACGGGAAAATGAATTTGATTTCTTTGATATTGCTGATGTGAAAGAGTTATCACTATAGAAAGACCAAGCTCAATTATTAGTTATGATCTAAGATACTTTAGACATACATACACATCTATTTTACAATAAGTAGCAAGTTTCATTTATTTATTGTTATTATTATTATTAATCAAATTTTATTGGAGTGCTCAAGTATAAGGATTGTGATATTTTAAAAGATGGTTTAAATGAGTTTGTGAATGCAAATGGCAAAGAGCAATGCAATTTTATGTTTGAACTTACAGATGGGAGATGTATATATATATCACTTTAAATATTGTGGAATTTAAATCATTATTTTGTTATATGTATAAACAATATTTTGCTTCCCATTTTTATGTTTTGACATTTCTACTGTGAAATTATGTTTTTGGGATGATTTTGCCTAATTTTTTGCTACTGCTTTAAAAGAAGCTACCGAGAAACTAGTTATCATCATTGTGGCAAGTTGTAGGTTGAATTCATTTAAAGGTTCAATTTTAGTATGACTTTTATGTTATTCATAATTGAGAAAATTTATTAAAATATGTTTTGGTAGGATTTACCCCTTTTTCTCCATCAGTCTAGCTCAATTCTCTCATCCATCGGTCCAATTATGCCATCGACTATCAATTACTTTAATGTGTGAAAATTTAATAATATGGCGTTTCTTATATTGTAGAGCAACCTAATATGACCAATGTTGGTGCAATACGGTTTTTCATCAACTACAATCATCACAGTGTCTTAAAATGAGAAAGAGGTAAATTTGAATTTTATTGAAATGTAATATAATATTTTCTTTAAATATAATATACATCAAAAATTAAACTTATAAAATATGTAGGTTGGATATTATTGATTTCAATGAAGGAAAAGTTGATGTTAACGATATGATTACCGGAGATTATCAAATACTGAGTATTGGTGAGATAAGGAACTTGAAATATGAATATATTGAGGTATAATCCCTAGACTTTAAAAAAAAAATTAATTTGTCGTTCCTATTCAAGTACCTAAAGTTACTATATTTTATAAATTTCAGAAAGAAGTTATTTGTCAAGTAACCGTTAGGAATGTAAAAGAGGAACAAACTTGGTATTATGATGCTTGCTTAGACTGTAGTGATCAAGAAGTTGAGGAGAAAGATGAGAAGTATAAATGTCGTAATTGTAAAAGAAGCGTACCCTGTCCAGACATGAGGTAATTTTCTGTAATGCTAGAGAAATATTTACTTACTTTGCTACTAATAGTTTTTATATATGTGTATGTGTGTTTGTGTGCAGCTTTAGATTATGTGTTATTGTTGAAGATAATAGTGGTAGTGCTGCGATAATTTTGCAAGACTGTGAGGTATACAAAATAGTTAAGAAAAATGTTTATGACGTATTGGGAGATCAAGAAAAGGTATGTATACCTCCAAATATTCTAACAGAAAATTTTAGTACTTTATTATTTGATAAAATTAAATAAATTATTATATTCTTTCAAGCAAGGAAAGAAAAATGAATTTCCAACAACTCTGAAGTATTTGGAAGGAAGGTAGTATTAAATTACTATATGTGCTGGTGAGAAAAATGTACACAAAGGTTCAAGCATGTACACGACCATAGGCATATTTGAAGGTTTTAAGTTGATTGGGAATTCTATGATAGAAAGTGAAGACGATGTTGTGTTACAATGTTCACGGGTATTTTGTTGTCACACACACACACACACATATATATATATATAGTTGTAATGTTTATTGCACCAAGTTATTTATTTCATTTATATGCAGATGTTTATACCAAGTTTCAGCACTGAATCTAAAACTGGCATCAATATGCAAAGCCCTGGTACTGAAAAATCTACAACCACTAATAGTTTGAAGAGGAAAAGCAAAGAGATTGACAATGATGTCAAGCTGCTATATTTTTTTGACGACTTTAAGGATAAAAAAGATGATGAAAATGGAGTTATTTCAAAACTAAAAGCAATTAAAAAAGAAAAAGTAAGTTATATATATTTGATGGTTATTTTATATATGGTGTGCATATTATTACTTTTTGGTAAGTTGTGACTAATTAATATTCTACATTTATTCAAATGTTTATTTTTCTTTTACAATACTTTAATTTTCTTTTATTTTTGATATTTAATCATTACAATATATTTTTTAATACATAAATTTTATTGTCCAGTAAAGCGTGCAAAAAATACTAGTTTCTTATTAAATAACGATGAAGGTATAAATATAAGCTTCCTGGTTCTCAAATTTGTATATTTTGTTATGATTACATTCTAAATTAAGTGAATATCCTCATAAAGATAAATAATTTAAATGTTAAGTTGATAAATCTAACTACTCATTCTTGAATTATAGCATGAACTTTATAAATTGGAATTTTTTTGAAACATGTTACGGTTAAGTTAGTTTGTATTGTTGTCTATCAGATGCATAATGTAACACCCTGAATTTTCTGTGACTATTAAAAGAACAAATTTAAGAATACTTAATTGTTAAAGTGAGAATTAAGGGAAATAGGTTACGCTATTGCGTTCATCTCGAAATTCTACTTGGAATAGAGTCCAAGTTTTCGAAAATCGGACTTCGTATGAGGAAGTTATGGCCCTCAGAAGTTTCAATAATTTAAATATATTAAAAACAGTTCAGATTAAAATTTAAAATTCAAAATGCAAACGAGGAAGCGGGCTGGGCGGGATTTCTCCTGCTCAAGGCCAGGTCGACCAGGGGGTCGACCGGGGAGTCGACCTGAGGGTCTACCTACCCCCCGGGCAGATCTGAATTGTGACGATTCTGACTTGTTGCTGAGTCTTTCCTGACCTGTTGCTGAGTCACTAGGGCATAGGTGGCAATTCTAGATAACTCTATCTAGTCTGGACGGTTGTGATTGCTCCTATTATAATCTAACAGCTTATGTTGATTTAAACTTTTATATAAGCATGCATAGACTCAAGCTCTAAACCTAAACTAAATTAGTCTCTTGGCCACCATGCTGCTGCTAGAATAGTTCTTCTTCTTAAAGCTTAGGAATTGCAAGTCAGAATTCTAATACAAACGACGAACGAATTATTCTCTTCTCTAACCCGTCTTTGTGAGTACAATTTCTTTCACAAAACAATTAATAAATTAATTATGTTGAGTTATGATTGCGATTATGAGAGCAAGTCTGTTGAATCATGTGATGTTACTTAACTTTGTTATCGTATGTTGGTGAACATATGACAGTTTTGTTAACTTATGTTGGTAGATCTATTTCATATGTCCAATTACATATGTTTAACTTGATTCATTTTATGACATCAGTTTATATGCAAGTTTGGGATGTAAATCATATGCTAGTTTTCATGTGAATCTTATGCAAGTCTGTTTTTACATATACTAGTTTGTATGTGAATCTTATGCAAGTCTGTATGCAAATTATACACAAGTTTATATGTGAATCTAGTATATACATATGCTAGTTTATATGCAAAACATGTGATAAATTCATATGCAAGTTTGTAGGAATCCATATGCAAGTTTGGGTGAAAACTATATCCACATATGCAAGTTTAGGTGAAACCCATATTCATATATGCAAGTTCACAATTTCATGTTTAGATCTATATTTAGATCCATGGTAGTTTATGCAAATTTATGTTCTATATGTCCATTGCCTATGCAAACTTATGTTATAATTCTTATTTGCAAGTTAGATCTATTTTATGTGTTATGCAAGTTGTGATGTTTCTTTTCTTTTTATGAGTTAGACTATTTGCGAGTCTAACATATTTCATATTAAAACGTACGAATGGCGTGGGGACAATGGGAAAATATTAATTATGCAAATTGTGAACTGGCATAAAATGGCTTTAAGGGCATATAATTAATTTGAGACACTAATTGGTATAATTTATATACGTGAAAGGTATGGACATAATTTAGGTGACAATTATGGACATAGATTAATTTGGAAATTATTGACAATTTGAATAGGGATAATTAATTCATATTGGGGTGAAATAATTGTGTAATAATAAACGCCTAAGACACGAGGTTAGACTCGTTTGTGGTATAAGACTGCCCGGACCCGCCCGGCAAATCCAGTAACCACAAACGGTAGTCTAATGTGAGAGATCGAAGGCATAAATTAAATGCGTAATAATTATAAAGACACAAGGTTAGACTCGTTTGCAGTATAATACTGCCCAGACCCGCCCGACAAACCCAGCAACCGCAAATGGTAGTCTAATGTGGGAGGTCTTACAAGGTTACGATTATAATGAATTAAGTAACACTTAACCAAGATAAACATGTGGTGGGACATGGGGGTTAAGTGGGTGACATGGGTGACATGTGAAATACGACTAGAAACACTTAACCAAATTGAAACATGTAAGAAGACATGCATAAGAAGGGGTTGAGTGGGAAATCTTAGTGGGGACCAAGAATAGGTGGAAAGCTTGTGTCAAGTATGGGGACCCTTTTCAAACCAGTAACCCATTAAGTATCTTTATGAGCTCGAGTTAGATCGGGGACGGGGCACGCTTACTTTGTTTGATTGTAAGAGGTCAAAACGGGTTAACGGTGGCAACACAAGTCCAACGGGGTCATGTGCGTGCGTGCGCCCGGGCTGGTAGGTAAGACGTTGTTGCATCATGTAGATATAAGCCGTGCATCTTTAGTGGTATCGGGTTGCCACTTTGGGGAGTGATACATCCCACTGTGGGACCAGCACGGGTATCTACGAGTTAGGGAGCCGATCGCATGGGGGTAGTGGGTACAACTAGTGGAGATAGGGGCAGGCGGAACCTATGAAGACAGCTAGGGGTACACGAAACTACCATTATGATTATTATGTTCAGTAGGCTGGATCAACTTTTAGGGTGACTAGTAATGGTGCAGCATAGTAATTATCCTATAGTGATCAGGAGCGAGATTAACGCCAGAATATTCCTCTTGTTTGTTTTGTCTTGCCTACTTATTTCACAGTCATTCCTTGTTTTTCCAGTTTATGCCTTATCCTAATTACTTTAATAATTATATTGTTAAAGTTATTGGACTCACCAGACTTTATGTCTGACCCACTTTGTTTTCGCCTTTTTTTCTTCCTCCCCCCTAGGTTCTCAGGGTGGGACTAGTGCTAGTGGCACTTGATTTAGATCTTTCTCTCTCTTTTGGAAGTGCTTGGATTGCTGAAAGTAAAGTTCAGCTTATCTCTTTTATGGTTACTTATGTTACGGTTATGCTTTTTACTTTATGTAATCAGAAAACAATTTGTCAAGATGGATACTAAGTGTACTTGGTTTTACTATTGGTTTATGATGTTGTTGTAATCAAACTATTTCTCCGCTACAATAAAAGTTGTTTTAAAATTTTCAAGTACCAATATATATATCTGTCTTGATATATTCTGTTCTATACACTAATAATACTCTATGAAAGTTAATGCATTTCCCTTGAGAGTGACATTAATGGACATGGGGTGTTACACGTGGTATCAGAGCTGAAGGTTAACAGAACAGATGAGAGATATTGAAAAACTGTTTTTTTTTTCAAAAGCATTTTATAAAGAAATACTTTCAAAAATATGTTTTAAGGAGAGTATTTTCAAGAGAAAAGTTTGTTTTAATAACCCCCAAGAGCCATATATCTTTCCTTCGATTCTCCGTTTTGAATCTCTTCCTTTTTCTTTTCAGCATGTCTGGGTTACCCGAGATACCCGAGGGAATACCGATACCAACCTGGTTCAGAAGGTATCTGGAGGCTAGGGCCACCACCGCAGGCCCAGCAGACATTCCTCCGCCCCCAGCTGCAGTCGCTCCTCCTCCTCCCGCTCCCCGCGTTGATACTTTTTCGAAGATATGCAAAGACTTTCGAGCAATGGGCGGGAAACCTTTTCATGGATCAGAGACGTTTGTTAAAGCTCGAAATTGGCTTAAGGAGGTGGAAGATTTGTTTGGTATCTTCGAGATAGAAGATGGAAGGAAGGTCCAATTAGCTGCTTGGTTAATGAAGGACGAAGCCTCGTTTTGGTGGGAGGTCACAAATGGCGAGCGTCCAGTGGAGACATGGATGGATTTTAGACATAGGTTCGAGATGAAATTTCTCTCACGAGCAGATAAGAATTTATACATGGAGAGGTTCTTGGCGTTGAAGCAGGGGAATTTATCAGTAAAGGAGTACGTCAACAAGTTCAATCAGTTGGCGAGATTTGGCTTAGACTTTGTGAACACACTTGAAAAGAAGGCCGTACGATTCGTTAAAGGTTTGAATGAGCCGCTACATGGGTTGGCTATGACCCACATTGCTATGGGGGCTACCTTTGAGAAACTGGCTGATATGGCGCTTATGCATGAAGAGGAGAAAGGCGCTAATGCTAATAAGGCACCGGAAAAGAAAGGGGATCAAAAGAAGTCACAGCAGCAACCTGAGAAAGGTGGTAAGGATAACAATAGCAAAGGAAAGAAAAGGTGCTTTAATTGTGGAACACCAAGCCATCTGAGCAAGGACTGCAGGAAGAAGAAGAAGAAGACTGGCTGTTTCAACTGTGGTGAGGTAGGACATCTGATTAAAGACTTCCCGAGAAGACAAGGGCAAGGGCAGAGGGCAGGGTCTACTTCTGGAGGGCAGGTTCAGGCTCTCATGGCACCAGGGCAAGCAAGAGGGCAGGTTCATGCTCTCATGGCACCAGGACAGGAGAGAGGTAGAAACATTTCTGTTGAAAGTTTGGTTTTTCTGTTTGATCATCATGTTCGTACTTTGTTTGATTCTGGCGCTTCACACTTGTTTGTATCTGCTTCGTTATTTGAAACACTACACATAAATACTAGTCTAGTTACGGATCCCATAGTAGTCTCAAATCATATTGGTGGTTCGATTCATCTTTCAATTATTTGTCGGGATTTGAGAGTGCCTATCTTGAGCGTTGAGTTTGAATGCAACGCCTTCGTTCTTGGCTTCACGGGCTATGGGTTGATTCTAGGCATGGATTGGTTATCCAGTAATGGTGCCATCCTCGATTGTGAAAAGAGAGTTGGTAGACTTATGACTCGCCTTGTTAACACTCTCGAAATCTCTTGTAATCTCATACATTCTGTTATGCTTAGCTACCTATAATCTCTTGATGCGTCTGTAGAAAACTTGCAGTCTGTTAGAGTAGTCCGTGAAACTCAGATGTATTTGAAGAGGTGAAGGGCTTACCTCCGAAGCGGGAGATAGACTTCCGCATATACCTTGTTGATAATGCAAAACCCGTAGCTCTACCCGTTAGATACATGGCTCCAAGGGAGAGAAAAGAGCTCAGTAAACAAGTCAAAGAGTTGCTCGAAAAAGGGTATATAATGCGGAGTATTTCTGAATGGGGTGCTCCAGTAGTATTCACAACCAAAGCGGATGGTTCACTTAGCCTATGCGTTGATTATAGGGAGCTAAACAAGCTGACCAAGAAAAATAGGCACCCACTTCCAAGAATAGATGACTTGTTTGATCAGCTTGTAGGTGCGTCGGTTTTCTCCCAACTAGATCTGGCTACCGGGTTTCATAAGCTAAGAGTGGCTGAAGACATCATTGATAAGACCGCGTTCAGAACCCCAGATGGTTTCTTTGAATGGCTTATCATGCCTTTCGGCTTGACAAACGCACCCGCTTACTTCGTTGACTTGATGAGCAGGGTGTTCAGGGAGTTCCTTAATAAGTTTGTGGTGGTCTTCGTAGACGACATTTTGATTTTCTCGAAAAATGAAGAAGAGCATGCTTTGCATTTAAGGGAAGTCATGGATACTCTTCGTGCACATCAGCTGAAAGCCAAATTCTCCAAATGCCATTTCTGGAGAGAAGAAGTAAGGTTTCTTGGACATGTGGTGTCCAAAGAGGGGGTAGCTGCGGACCCTGCAAAAGTAGTTGCGGTGCAAGATTGGAAGGTTCCACGGAATGAAACCGAAGTCCGAAGCTTTCTCGGGCTAGCGGGCTTCTACCGAAAGTTCATTAAAGACTTTGCAAAAATCTTAGCCCCACTCACAAGATTGAAAAAGAAGAACCTAACATTCGCTTGAGATTTGGATTGCGATATTGCTTTCCAACGTTTGAAAAGGGCTCTAACAACAGCCCCAGTTCTGACATTGCCTAATGGGAGAAAAATGTTTACCGTATACACAGACGCGTGCGGTACAGGGTTGGGCGCTGTCTTGATGCAAGAAGGCAAGGTAGTTTGTTATGGGGGAAGGCAATTGAAGGTACATGAGAAGAACTACCAAACTCATGATTTGGAGCTAGCTGCCATTGTTTTCGCTCTAAAGTCATGGCGTCATTACCTACTAGGAGAGAGGTTTGAATTAATTACTGACTATAAATCATTATAGTACCTTTTCTCATAGAAAGATCTTAACTTAAGACAACAAAGGTGGATGGAAATTCTGGCTTCATATGATTTTGAGATTTCCTATACCCCTGGCAGGGTAATGTGGTAGCAAACGCCTTGAGTAGAAAGAAGCTAACTTTGAGTCCTCTCTTTGTAGAAAGGCAAAGCTTGAAGTACATAGCAAACTTTAACTTTAGACCCTCCTCTAAAATTGTACCTGGTCTGTTAGCATCGCTAGAGGTGCGGCCTACTCTTTTGGACTCAATAGAAACCGCGCAACGGGAAGACCCTCAGCTAGTTGATGTGATGGATAAGCTAGTTAGGGGTGAGACTTCTAGTCACCTCAATAGATACTCCATCGATGATAAGAGTTGGTTAAGACGGGATGGAAGGCTATGCGTCCCACAAGCAAGGGATTTAGTGAAGACGGTTCTCGAAGAAGCACACCATTATAAGCTGACCGTACACCCAGGCGGAGACAAGATATATAAAGATATAAAAAGGGTTTTCTTTTGGAATGGCATGAAGAGGGATGTAACTGAGTTCGTCGTTAAGTGCCTGATATGCCAGCAAGTCAAAGCGGGGCAGAAGAAGCCTGGTGGTCTACTTCATCCTCTAGAGGTCCCACAGTGGAAGTGGGATAGCATTTCGATGGACTTTGTTGATGTGTTGCCTAGGTCAAGAAGGGGCAATACCAGTATTTGGGTAATAGTGGACATGCTCACTAAAAGCACTCACTTTATACCTATTAAAAGCAGAAGGACTGCCTCGTCCCTAGCATCCATTTACCTTAAAGAGATAGTTCGACTCCATGGGATACCCTCCAGCATAGTGAGTGATCGAGATCCTATCTTTACGAGCGAGTTTTGGAAGAGTTTGCAAGAGGGTGTAGGCACACAATTATGCTCAAGCACGGCCTATCACATCCAAACCGATGGTCAGACGGAAAAAGTGAACAGGGTATTGGAAGACCTCTTAAGATTGTGCATTCTTGACTTTGGAGGGACATGGGAGGATCATCTTCCTTTGGTGGAATTCGCTTACAACAATAGCTACCAAGCCACCATAGGCATGGCGCCCTTTCGAAGCTTTATATGGAAGACCATGCCGATCACCAACTTGTTGGTGGGAGTCTACAGACAAGCTCGTACTTGGGCCAGACATGATTAGAGAAACCTCAGAAAAGGTGACTTGATAAGAAGATGGATGAACGTTGCATAAGATAGACAGAAGTCCTACGCAGACAAAAGAAGGAACGGCCTTGAGTTTGAGGTTGGAGATAGAGTGTTCCTTAAAGTATCTCCTTTGAGGAATGTCATTCGCTTTGGGTCCGTAGGAAAGCTAGCACCAAGATTTGTAGGACCATTTCCTATCATTGAAAGGATTGGGACGATGGCTTACAGAATAGAGCTACCTGAAAGACTGGCTGGAGTTCATAATGTTTTTCATGTTTCTCAACTACGAAAGTGCTTACATGAGTCTGCAGAAGTGGTGGAGCCAAGTATACTAGAGGAAGTAGAAGTGGAACGAGAAGCGACTGTGAGAAGAGTTCCAACTCGTATGACGGAGGTCAAAAAGCTACGCAACCGTGAAGTCAAGCTTGTTAAAGTTCAATGGAGTGACGCTGAGGAAGACGCGACTTGGGAAACTGAGAGGAAAATACGCGCAGCCTACCCTTTTCTTTTTTAGGGTACCTCCTTGATCTCTTTTCCCATAAGTTTGTTCATGCTTATATCTATCTTTTAAGTATATCTCCTCGGTCCTATTCTTTATCCTTAGGTAGAAACCAATGGATGTAAACATGTATTTGAAACATGTTATGATTGATGGTTGCGAGTGGTTGCAAATGGTTGCTAGTGTTGCTCATGGATGCATGTACACACACATTAGGCACTAGATCGGCTCAATCACTCTCATATTGCATATAAATATGTGTGCATATTTAAGTTAATGGATGTATAATAGTTGTGTTATCATATGGATGATACATTTTGATGAATGGTTGTGCACACATGTAGAAGTAATATGTATCGTTAGGATTCTTTTTCATGCATAATGGACGCCTGGCACTGTCATGATTTGCATTAAGGAGGTCAACTGAATCAGTGGACCGCCTGATTTTGCATTGGATAAGGAACATATACACACACTTTTTGCATTTGTTCATATGACATTAGAAATCTTGTAAGGACAATGGACGCCTATGTTTGATGGTTGAGTAGATGGATGATTGGATGTTAGGATATACATTCCCCTTAACTTGGAGATTTTGGGGGCGAAATCCTTTAAGGAGGGGAGAATGTAACACCCTGAATTTTTTGTGACTATTAAAAAACGAATTTAAGAATACTTAATTGCTAAAGTGAGAATTAAGGGAAATGGGTTACGCCATTGCGTTCGTCTTGAAATTCTTCTTGGAATAGAGTCCAAGTTTTCGAAAATCGGACTTCGTATGAGGAAGTTATGGCCCTCAGAAGTTTCAGTAATTTAAATAAATTAAGAACAGTTCAGATTAAAATTTAAAATTCAAAATTCAAACGAGGAAGCGGGCTGGGCGGGATTTCTCCCGCCCAAGGCCAGGTCAACCAGTGGGTTGACCTGGGGGTCGACCTACCCCCCGGGCAAATCTGAACTGTGGAGATTCTGACTTGTTTCTGAGTCTTTCCTGACCTGTTGCTGAGTCACTAGGGTACAGGTGGCAATTCTGGATAACTCTATCTAGTCTGGAAGGTTGTGATTGCTTCTATGATAATGTAACAGCTTATGTTGATTTAAACTTCTATATAAGCACGCATAGACTCAAGCTCTAAACCTAAACTAAATTAGTCTCTTGGCCACCATGCTGCTGCTAGAATAGTTCTTCTTCTTAAAGCTTAGGAACTGCAAGTCAGAATTCAAATACAAACGACAAATGAAATATTCTCTTCTCTAATCCGTCTTTGTGAGTACAATTTCTTTCACAAAATAATTAATAAATTAATTATGATGAGTTATAATTGGGATTATGAGAACATGTCTGTTGAATCATGTGATGTTACTTAACTTTGTTATCGTCTGTTGGTGAACATATGACAGTTTTGTTAACTTATGTTGGTAGATCTATTTCATATGTCCAATTACATATGTTTAACTTGATTCATTTTATGACATCAGTTTATATGCAAGTTTGGGATGTAAATCATATGCTAGTTTTTATGTGAATCTTATGCAAATTTGTTTTTACATATGCTAGTTTGTATGTGAATCTTATGCAAGTCTGTATGCGAATTATACACATGTTTATATGTGAATCAAGTATATACATATGCTAGTTTATATGCAAAACATGTGATAAATTCATATGCAAGTTTGTAGGAATCCATATGCAAGTTTGGGTGAAAACTATTTCCACATATGCAAGTTTAGGTGAAACCCATATTCATATATGCAAGTTCACAATTTCATGTTTAGATCTATATTTAGATCTATGGTAGTTTATGTAAATTTATGTTCTATATGTCCATTGCCTATGCACGTTATTGGCTATGCAAACTTATGTTATAATTCTTATTTGCAAGTTAGATCTATTTATGTGTTATGCAAGTTGTGATGTTTCTTTTCTTTTTATGAGTTAGACTATTTGCAAGTCTACCATATTTCATATTAAAACATACAAACGACGTGGGGACAATGGGAAAATATTAATTATGCAAATTGTGAATTGGCATAAAATGGCTTTAAGGGCATATAATTAATTTGAGACACTAATTGGTATAATTTATATACCTGAAAGGTATGGACATAATTTAGGTGACAATTATGGACATAGATTAATTTGGGAATTATTGACAATTTGTATATGGATAATTAATTCATATTGGGGTGAAATAATTATGTGTAATAATAAATGCCTAAGACACGAGGTTAGACTCGTTTGTGATATAAAACTGCCTGGACCCGCCCGACAAATCCAGCAACCACAAATGGTAGTCTAATGTGAGAGGTCGAAGGCATAAATTAAATGCGTAACAATTATAAGACACGAGGTTAGACTTGTTTGCGGTATAATATTGCCCGGACCCGTCCGGCAAATCCAGCAACCACAAACGGTAGTCTAATGTGGGAGGTCTTACAAGGTTACAGTCATAATGAATTAAGTAACGCTTAACCAAGATAAACATGTGGTGGGACATGGGAGTTAAGTTGGTGACATGGGTGACATGTGAAATACGATTAGAAACACTTAATCAAATTGAAACATGTAAGAAGACATGAATAAGAAGGGGTTAAGTGGGAAATCTTAGTGGGGACCAAGCATAGGTGGAAAGCTTGTGTCAAGTATGGGGGCCCTTTTCAAACCAGTAACCCATTAAGTATCTTTATGAGCTCGAGTTAGATCGAGGATGGGACACGCTTACTGGTTTTGACTGTAAGAGGTCAAAATGGGTTAACGGTGGCAACGCAAGTCCAACGGGGTCATATGCGTGCGTGGGCCTGGGCTGGTAGGTAAGACGTTGTTGCATCGTGTAGATATAAGCCGTGCATCTTTAGAGGTATCGGGTTGCCACTTTGGGGAGTGGTGCACCCCACCGTGGGACCAGCACGAGTATCTACGAGTTAGGGAGCCAATCGCATGGGGGTAGTGGGTACAACTAGTGGAGATAGGGGCAGACAACACCTATGAAGACAGCTAGGGGTACACGAAACTACCATTATGATTATTATGTTCAGTAGGCGGGATCAACTTTTAGGGTGACTAGTAATGGTGTAGTATAGTTATTATCCTATAGCGATTAGGAGCGAGATTAACGGAAGAATATTCCTCTTGTTTGTTTTGTCTTGCCCACTTGTTTCACAGTCATTCCTTGTTTTACCAGTTTATGCCTTATCCTAATTACTTTAATAATTATATTGTTAAAGTTATTGAACTCGCCCGGCTTTATGTTTGACCCCCTTTGTTTTCGCCTCTTTTCTTCCTTCCCTCCCCCCCCCCCCCCCCCGCGGATTCTCAGGGTGGGACTAGTGCTATTGGAGCTTGATTTGGATCTTTCTCTCTCTTTTGGAAGTGCTTGGATTGCTGAAAGTTAAGTTCAGCGTATATCTTTTATGGCTACTTATGTTGGGGTTATGCTTTTCACTTTATGTACTCAGAAAACAATTTGTCAAGATGGATACTAAGTGTACTTGGTTTTACTGTTGGTTTATGATGTTGTTGTAATCAAACTATATCTCTGCTGCTATAAAAGTTGTTTTAAAATTTTCAAGTACCAATATATGTATCTGTCTTATTATATTCTGTTCTATACACCAGTAATACTCCATGAAAGTTAATGCATTTCCCTTGAGAGTGACATTAATGGAGTGGGGTGTTACACATAATCAAATTGTTGAATTTTTTTATTTCTTTCATTATATATGCTTTTAACTATCATCCATTTATTTTTATCTAATTTATGTTCAGGTGATAAGAACTAACTATTTAGCTTATTATGAGATATATATATACGTTACTTATTCTTACTAAAGATACTCTTTGATATTGTATTAAACTAGATATTTTTTAAGGATTTCTCTTCTTTATTTGCTAATTTAGGCTGTATTTTCTAATTTTTAATTTTATTATCGACTTTTGATTCAGAGCCTTTTCTTAACTACTTCTTTTTGCTATATGTTTGGTTTTTCGCCCACTGTGTTGGTTGATTCGAAGAAAGAGCTAAAAAAATAACAATGAAGAGAATTCTCATTGATAGTGAGACCATTACTATTTCATTATCTGTTATTACTGCTTGAATACTTTATTTCATAATACATAGATTTGCTTAATTTTATTGTAATAAATGCATTTATTTCACAATAATGCATATATGTATTGACTATAATTTAATCCGACTTAGATATCTTCCTCTTCTTAACATATCTAGTAGTTAATTTTCTTATTTTATGCATCTTTAGTTTATTCTTCCTCTTTTCACAATTGTGTTTATTTCCCATCTCCATTTTCACATTAAAAAATCAATTATGACATGAATTATACAAATTGGTAATTTTATAATGAAATGTATTATGGTTTAAATTATTCTCAATCGTGTGCACAATCAGATGGTTAATATATTTTCATTCATCTCATTATACATACTTCTAAATATCATCATTTCTATTCATTTAATTTCTATTTATGCGATGATTACTAATTATTTTAGCCTATTATGATATATATATATATATATATATAAATTACTTTTACTTGTGATTATTTGTGATTTTATTCTGAAAACATGTTCTTAATTCATTATAATTTAAACTTATTTTGTGATCTTTAAATGTGAAAAATTGAACAAATAATCATTAAAATTATATAAATGATACAGTTCAAGTAATATTATATAAATTATATACAAACTACAATATGTTAACTTTTTTGATGAAGCAAAAAAGTATATATGATGTCATCATATATATATTGATCAAGATTATGATTTGGCATTTCAAAATATTTGCAGCATATTGCTGTCTTTATTACACACATAACAATTCTGCTTATAATAGGAAAAAAATAAGTCAATTTCCCTTAAAAAAATCATAATTCTTATTGAATGACCATAAATTTTAGTCAAACATGACCACATTTACTGATCAAGAATATAAAAGCAACAGTTTGACATTAGCGAGAAATTAAGCAATTGAAAATCATTTTCTATTTTAAATATACTGATTTTAGTAAATAGGAGCAAAAGCCGCTTATTAATTGAATTCAAGATGCAATATTTATATAGAGAAAAAAGGAACCAAATAATTCACTTATTTTATAAATGGAAGTTGAATGAATTTGAAATACTAGTAAGCCCTCGTGTACATGGTATATTCTAGATAATGGTTGTTGTGCTAAAAACAAAAAAAACACCACAAAACAAACAGATATACAGAAACATACATACAGATGCATGCATAAACTTGAAAAAATGATGTCTATCCATTATTTGCATAGATTCAAGTAATTTTGATCTACATTGTTATTATTTCAGAATCCAAACTCATCAGTAATGCAGTTATATGATTTAGTGCGTTCATGTTATGAAAAATATGTCATATAAGATGTAATATAGTCACAAAGGTCCAAGTGCTTATGATCTATATCAGTTGAAAAGTATTTTGACCAAAGTTAATGGATAAGACAAAAACCAAAATAAGAGAAAAGATGTGCTGGTGAAATTAAGACTTGCTGGCTTATGCTATCCTGTGAACTATATCCCAGATTAAGTTATTTGTTGTAGATAATTTAAAACGGTAATAAAACCTATCTTTATATATAATTCAAAAAGTGGGCACTCTCGAAATAATAATATGTCGGTCAAGAATTTAGGTCATTTTCTTCCTTTGCTCCCACAAAAAGAAAGTAACATAATCCAGTTATGCAGCAACCATCCTAGATATTGAAGATAAGTCATGTTAGACTTTCCTTCTGTTGCTTTATACATTTTACCATTATTAGTTGAATCACTAATTGGTTAAAAAAAACCTACAACCGAAATGTCGTCCTCCTTGTGTTTGCCTCGAATTGATACCGTAAAGCTCAAAGACAACATCATGTAAAGGCTTGGTCGACGTAAAGCTGAAAAATACCATTACAACCTAAGTAGATTGCTCAGCCTCAAACTCAAGAGATCAGAATATGCTAAGCTCGTCTATGCTATAGTAGGAAGGAAAACCTTCCCCTCCATAACTAATTCATCAAGTCAATCCTCACCAACGCTGTGACACCCCACGTCCGTTAATGTCACTCACTAAGGGAATGCATTAAGTTTCGTGAAGCGTTATAGGTAAATAGACACAGAATAATTACAAGATAGGTATAAATAAGATAGCAGCAGAAATTTAAATTTTTATTTCAAACATAAATCATAATATCGTGGTCCACAATACCATAAGTCACAAAAACCATTACAATAAAATAACTTCTGTCTTGCACCATTAGAGTACATAAGAATATAAAAAGCATAGTTCCCCAACTGAAAGAGTTAAGCCAAAGTAGAGACAAAAACTTGATCCATACTTCAGAAGTAGCTCCTAGCAAGATGATATATGAGTTCTAACTAAGCCTGAGTGTTTCCTCCCCGAGAACCTTAGGGGGGGCGGAAGAAAGAAGGAGAAACAAAAGGGTCAGACATAAAGTCTGGCGAGTCTAGTTACTTTTAGCCAGCAAATAAATAAAAGTAACATGATAGGCATATAAAGTGGATAAGAGAGATCATTACATAAATAGCGGGTGTGACAAGGTTGATAGGGTAAGGTGTATACACTTCTCAAATGATTACTCTGCACTATTACTAGTATAACCAGAATGAGATGATTCCTTCCACTATAAGGCGGTAGACTTAGGGCATATGTCCAAATATACCCTAACCACTACCCTAATCGATTGGCTCCCTACTCCGTAGATACTCTGTGTTGGCCCCCACGGTAGGATGTATCACGTCCTACAGTGGCAAACCTTCACCGATATGCATAACCCCATATCTACTGGTGTCACGGTCGTCTTATCCCCTTCTACCTGGCTCATACACGCACATGGCCCGGTCGGTTTGCGCCGCCCACACCGTCCTCCACATTTAGATCTCTTACAATCAGTCAGTAAGCGTGTCCCCTCTCCGGGTTACTGACTGAAATGGGTCCCACACAATATGATACAAGCTCTCCCTTTTGTCTTGTATCCCCCACTAGTTTTTTCACAACCGAATTCTGCAAACTCATACCCGTTTCGAAGAGAAAAAGGAGTTTGAATTTTTGAGCAAGAAATGGGTTACGGCGGCCACGATTACGAAGGAGGAAGAAGAACTACTATTCTTTTATACGGCCGCCGTATTTATACATGTATTTTAGGGTTTTTTTTATTTATTTAATTAATTAATTCTAGAAATTACTGTTCTCACATACGATCTCCAAACGAAGCTCAACGACTGTCGAACTTAATGTTTTGACGTCTTCTGAACGCGATGGCGCTATCGCAAATGTCCAATTCTGAAGTTACAGTATGCTTTTCTTTTATTTTCAAATTAAATCGTTTAATTTAAATTTGAACATACGTTTTAATTTCCTGCGGCCACATACTGACTCGGAAAAATCCAGAAAAATTATTTTTGGCATCGTGATGACGATACGGTTCTAACAAAGCCAAATTCGTCGAATTCTGAGATCGTTCGAAAAATGGCTATTTTCAAGCCGTTCAATTTCAACTGCATTTGACCAAACACAGTTTCTTTCGCTACGCTCACATATTAAATCGAAAAATTCTAAAAATTGAAACCTAGCCATATTATGACATTCCGGGTCCAAGGGAAGTGGTTTCGTCGAATTCCGAGGTTGTTCGCAAAATGGCCATTTTTAACTGTTTTCAGAGTTATTTAAAATTGGAAATTTTAAATTTGGACTAAAAATTCAACAAAATTCCCAGAAATAAAATTTTCAAACTGGTTCAGATTTTCGGGTCATTACACTATACCAGTTATGCTTACCCTAAAAGGTTTCTTTAATTACATAACTTTATTATTTCCTCCGGTTATGTATACCCCCAGATGTCTTTAATTACATAGCCTTATCGGGTTCAGTTTGTGGGCCTATACGTAAATATTACCCAACCCCTCCAGATTTTCTTAACCAATCCAATATTCCAATCAATTTACTTAACCTAACCTTATTACATAATCATACAATCCCTATGGATTCGATTTGGTTAAGTAGTCCAATTCATTACCATGTCCATTTTATGGTTTATAATGGGCTAAACCTCCCATATTAGGCCTACAATGTGTGGATGCTGGATATGCCAGTCGGGTCCGGGAAGAATTATTCTACAGTTGAGCCTAACCTCGTGTCTTAGCCCGATTCGTATTCGCGTAGTTAGACCTCCCACATTAGGTTCAACATTAGTGGCTGCTGGATATGCCGGTCGAGCCCGTGCAGACTTCCACCACTATGCAACTAGGGCTGTAAACGGATGCAGTCGGATACGGATAGTGCCGTATCCGAATCCGTATCCCAAAATGAAAATCCGTATCCGATTCCGTATCCGATATCCGCGGATACCAGTTAAAAATATCTGTATCTGTATCCGCGGATATTTTCGGATATCCGAAAATATCCGTATCCGCCTTAGCGAATACGGATATCCGAAAATATCCGAAATATCTGTATCCGAAACTTAAAACTGTACATTGGATGTGTATATCCGAAAATATCCGAAAAATATCCGAAAACATCCGAAAATAAAACAATAAAAGCTTACAAATACATCACTCACATACAAATTTGGCTCATAAAATATTTTTTGAAAATGTGAATACATCTAATTAAAAATTACAAGCAGGACTCAATCAAATAATTTTCTTACAACAAATATTTTAAGACATAAAGTGTTCAAAATATGAAATACACAACCCTAAGACTAAAATAAAACAAAATATAAATCATAGAAGCACATACAAAATTATGTTTTAATTATAACCATACCACAAAATAAAATGAGTACATGATTTAAAATGTTGCATAATACAAAATACAACTTTCCTTTATAATTAAATAGTTGAGTTTAGGTTAGCTATTTTAAGGAAATTTATATATTAATTTAATCTTAAATATAAATTAAAAATTATATAATATATATACTACATACACGTATCAGAAAATCGGACGGATATTTTTCGGATACGGATACCACTATAACCATATCCGTATCCGAAATGATTTTCGGATATCGGATATCCGTATCCGCATCTCGGATAATGGATATTTTTCGTATTTTCGGATACGGATGCGGACGGATATCGGATTTTTCGGGTACCCGTTGACAACCCTATATGCAACCTAACCTCGTGTCATAAGTACAATTACAATTCCTAATTGTAATTACTAGACATTCCATTATTAATTAATTAATCAATTAATTAATCCTTTCCCTCTATAGGTGTTAATGCCCATTTTACCCGATAACTTGAATTATATGTCCAAAAATGTTCATATTCAAATTATGCCAATATTAACCCTTTTTCCCCCATTTCCTAACTAGCGCACTCATAAACTGGTGGCATGCCTAGGCTAGTCAATAGCGTAGTCATAAACGATAATAGGGAAAATAATGTGAATATAACCATAGTGATAGTCTTGGCATAACCATAAACTAACATGATGATAAGGTGAACATACAAACCAGCATGGACATGTAATTAACATCATAATAAGGTGGACATAAAACTGATGAACTGGTGGTAGTCAATATAACTACGATGTCACAATAAGCATAGTAAGATCTAAATTAGCAGTTTAGATGTCCAATTGGTTTAGATCTAACATGATAACACAAGGTGATAAATTAGATCACATAATTCAGATCTAGAGGTTAAAATGGATCTAACACCAATAGAATAACATAATAGCATGTTTAGATCTAAATATGGGTTCACATGTCCAACTTACAACATATTTAAGTTGATCGCAATACGACAAGTGAAAGGTGATCATGTAAAGAGTTAGATCTAACCAATGTTGCAACTGTCCAAATTAACAGATTTACGTTCACCCTAACATAGTTACAAGTCAAGATCCACATAGGTAACATAATAGAATAACCACAATTGCATTGGATCTAAAGGTGTAGATCCATCGTGACATAGTATAAGATTTAAAAATAGCATAGATTCAAAGTTTACAACATATCCAATTCACAATCTTTCACAATTTACTTTCATTTATTTTAAACCTAAAAGAAAGTAGAACTCATAGCGTTAGATTTAGAGAATAGAGAAAGAATGGATCTTGAATTTCTGGATTTGATTTGCAAAGTTGAATGTTGTACGTTGTTTGAAGAAAATGAATCTGTCTCAGTTCGCACACCGTCAACATTTGGCTCCCATAATTTCCTATAAAGAAATAGGAGAATTGGACACATATATATAGTTGCAGAACCCCTTGAAACCGACTGCCACCTCAGTCCTAGGGGTGTCGACACCCCTTAAGGGGGGTCGACCCCGGTGTCGACACCCCTCTAGGGGGTCGACCCCCTAGAGCGGGAAATTTGTCGCCTTGACGAATTTTTGATTTTCGAACTATTCTGGATAGGGTCTGACTCATATCTGACTCATACGTGACTCATATGTGTATATATGTTCTTTCTGCGCGTATACAAACATAAAACCCTCATAACTTCTTCAGACGGTGTCCGTTTTACGCAAACCAAATGTTTATCTTGACCAGAATTTCAAGATGGACGCGATGGCACAGTCCATTTTCCTTAATTTCAAATATTAAATTAATTATTATTTAATTTATTCTCTTTTAGTGTCGTTAAAAATTCAGGGTGTTACATTCTCCCCTACTCAAAGGATTTCGTCCCAGAAATCTCTAAGTTGAGAAGAATACATATCCTACCATCCATCATCCATCTACTCATCCAACAACCATTGGCATCCATTGTCCTTAGAGCCTTCTAATGCTTATATGTATATATGCAACGGTATGTGTAAATGTCCCAACACTAATGCGAAAGTTCAGGCGGTCTACTGGTTCAGTTGACCTCCTTAATGCAGTGTATGTTAGTGCCATGAATTCAATATGTATGCAAATAAACCTATTATATCATATAAGTTCTATATGTGCGCACACTCATTCGTCCAAATGCAACATCCATATGCTAGTTCATCCATTTCCGTCCATAAAAGAAAATAAAATGCACACACATCCATATGCAGTATGAAAGTGACTGAGCCGATCTTAGTGCCTAATGTGTGTGTATATGCGTCCACATGCAACCACCAGCAAACACTTGCATCCACTTGCATCCATCAAGCATAACATGTTTCAAACACATGTTTACATCCATAGGATTCCTATCTAAAGGTCGAAAAAATACTACAGATAAGATATACTTAAATGACAGAAACAAGCACTGATAAAACTTTGGAAAAAAGAGTTAAGAACATACCCTCGAAAAAAAGGGTACAAAGCACGAATCCAGTCTTCGGTTTCCCAAGTTGCGTCCTCTGGGTTATCTCCCCATTGAACTTTTAGCAACTTGATCTTTTTATTGCATAACTTCTTAACTTCTGATCCCAGAATATGGGTAGGGACTCGTCTGACTGTCGCCTCCCATTCCACTTCTACTTCTTCCAACACACTCGGCTGAACGTTAACTGTGGTTTCATGCATACACTTCCACAGATGAGAAACATGGAAAACATCATGAACGCCGGATAGATTTTCTGGGAGTTTTACTCTATAGGCCATTTGTCCAATCCTCTCGGTTATGGGAAATGGTCCCACAAACCAAGGTGACAACTTCCCTACTGATCCAAAGCGAACCACATTCCTCAGAGGTGACACTTTGATAAAAACCAAGTTCCTACTTCAAATTCGAGGTCAGTCCTTCTCTTGTCTGCATATGATTTCTGCCTATCTTGAGTTGTCTTCAGCCGCCGTCGAATAAGGTCAATCTTTTTGGATGTTTCTCTAACCATATCTGGTCCAAGTAATAATCTTTCTGTAGATTCCCACCAACAAGTGGGTGATCTACAGGGTTGTCCGTACAACGCTTCGAAGGGTGTCATGCCGATGCTAGCTTGATAACTGTTATTATAGGCAAACTCTACTAAAGGGAGGTGCTGTTCCTAAGTCCCTCCGAAGTCTAGGATACACAGTTTCAAAAGATCTTCAAGAATCCTGTTCACCCTCTCTGTCTGTCCATCGGTCTGAGGATGATAAGTGGTGCTTAAACACAACCATGTACCTAATGCTTCTTGCAAGCTCCACCAAAATTCACTGGTAAAGATGGGGTCACGATCGTTCACAATGCTGGAAGGTACTCCATGAAGACGAACTATCTCACGAAAATAAATTGCTGCCAACCACGATGTCGTCCTCTTACTCTTAACTGGAATAAAGTGAGCGTTCTTAGCGAGTCTATCCACCACAACCCAGATACTGGTGTTGCCTTTCTTCGATCTAGGCAAACCATTTATGAAATCTATAGAGAAGCTCTCCCATTTCCACTGCGGAACCTCCAATGGATGAAGTAATCCACCGGGCTTTTTTGCTAAGCTTTGACTTGCTGGCAAACTAAACATTGAGAAACAAATTCGGCCACATCTTTCTTCATCGCAGCCCAAAAGAAAACCCTCTTCATGTCCATGTACATCTTATCACCGCCTGGATGAATGGTCATCTTAGAATGGTGGGCTTCTTCTAGGACTACCTTTATCAAGCTTCCAGTTTGAGGAACACAAAGCCTTCCATTTCGTCGCAACCACCCATTTTCATCTATGCCATATCTACTGAGGTGACTAGAAGTATCCCCTTTTCTGAGATTATCTATGATGTCAAGAATCTGTGAGTCACCTTGTTGCGAAGCTCCTATCCGGTCCATAAAAGTCGGTCGTATATCCAAGGATGCAAACAAATGGGGCAAAATCTCGATGGAGGGTCTAAAATCAAAAGCTAATATGAACTCCAAGTTCTTTCTTTCCACAAACAGAGGACTCAGGGTCACCCTCTACCTACTTAGTGCATCTGCCACCACATTACCCTTGCCAAGGGTATAAGAAATCTCAAAATCATAAGAAGATAGAAACTCCATCCACCGTTATTGCCTTAAATTGGATCCTTCTGCGAGAATAAATACTTGAGAGATTTATGATCGGTCTATAACTCGAACTTCTCTCCAAGTAAATAATGACGCCACGTCTTTAACGCAAACACTGTGGCAACTAGCTCTAGATCATGGGTGGGGTAGTTCTTTTCATGAACTCTCAACTGTCTACCCCCATAACACACTACTTTTCCTTCTTGCATTAGAACCGCACCAAGCCCTGTACCACACGCATCAGTGTGAATAGTAAACACCTTATTCCCGCCAGGAAAGGTCAAGACTGAGGTTGTAGTCAGAGCCCTCTTCAGTCGTTGGAAAGCAACGTAACGGTCTACATTCCACGAAAATGTCAAGTTCTTCTTCGTCAACCTGGTAAGTGGGGCTGATATCTTTGCGAAGTCCTTAATGAACTTCCTGTAGTAACCTGCTAACCCAAGAAAGCTTCTCACCTCGATTGCATTTTTAGGAACCTGTCAATCTTGCACTACAACCACCTTCGCGGGTTCTACATCTATCCCTTCTTTGGAGACCACATGCCCTAAGAATCTCACCTCTTTTCTCCAAAAATGGCATTTGGAGAATTTTGCTTTAAGCTGATGGTCACGGAGAGTTTTCAAAACTTCTCTCAAATGTTGGGCATGCCCTTCTTCACTTTTGGAGACGATCAAAATATCATCGACAAAGACTACAACAAATTTATTTAGGAACTCCCGAAACACCTTACTCATCAGATCAACAAAATGGGCAGGTGCATTCGTCAGCCCAAAAGGCATAACTAGCCATTCAAAGAAACCGTCCGGAGTCCTAAAGGCTGTCTTATTTATGCTGTCCTCAGCCACCCTCAACTGATGGAACCCCGTGGCCAAGTCTAATTGGGAAAATACCGAGGCACCAACAAGCTGATCAAATAAATCATCAATCCTCGGAAGCGGGTGCCTATTCTTCTTAGTGAGTTTATTCAGCTCTCTATAATCAACACACAAATGAAGCGAACCATCCGCCTTAGTTGTGAATACTACTGGAGCACCCAATTCAGATATGCTTTGTTTGATAAACCCTTTCTCAAGCAGCTCCCTACTTGCTTACTCAGCTCCCTCCTTTCCCTCGGAGCCATGTGGCGCACTGGCAATGCAACTGGCTTTGCACTGTCCACCAAATATTTACGAAAGTCGATTTCGCGCCTCAGAGGTAAACCCTGAACCTCATCAAAAACATCGGAGAACTCTCGGACTACTGAAACAGATTGCAGATCGTCGATAGATGCATTAAGAGACTCTAGGAAACTAAGCATAACCGACCCTTGTGGGTTACATGAAATCTCGAGGGTTCTCCCATGACAAGTCAGAAGCCTAACAACCCTCTTCTCACAATCCAGAATGGCACACCACACGTGGTAAGCCAATCCATTCCTAGAATCAACCCATAGCCCATAAACCCGAGCACATACGCGTCACATTCAAAATCGACCCTAACACAGATATTTTCAAACCTCAACAAATCATAGATAAATGAGCCGAACCACCAATATGGTTTGAAACAACTACGGGATCCACTACCATACTAGTAAATAAGTGTAGAGATTCAACTATAGAACTTGATATAAATGAACATGAGGCACCAGAATCAAAAAGTGTTCTAAGAGGATGGTTTGAAAGAGAAATTAAAGCTTCCACATAAATTTTTCTATCTCTATCAGGAGCACTGATCGCGAGAGCATGCACCTGCCCTCCAGAAGTCCCGGTCCTTTGACCCTGTCCCTATGATCCCTGTTTCTTCGAGCACTCTCTAGCAAAGTGTCCGGCCTCTCCACAGTAGTAGCAAGAGTTCTTCCATCGCTTACAGTCTTTAACCATATGACCTTCCTTCTCACAATGGTGACATTTTCTCTTATCCTTGCCTTTATTATTTTTCCCTCCTATCTTCTACTGTTTGTGTTGTTGCTGCTGCCCCTTCTTGGGCCACACCTTCCTATTTTGCGATATCTCCTCAGCCTTCTTTTCTTCCTTGTCTTCCTCATGCATTAGGGTCATATCGACAAGCTTTTCAAAAGTGGCCCCCATTGGAATATGGGACATGGCGAACCCATGTAGAGGCTCATTCAGCCCCTTAGCAAACCATAAAGTCTTTTGTGCGGTGTATTCACTAACTCTAAACCGTACCTTACTAGCTGATTGAATTTATTCACATACTCTTTTACTGTCAAGTTTCCTTGTTTGAGTGCTAAGAATCTCTCCATTTGCATGCTGCTTTCGGCTTGGGAAAGAAATTTCATTTCAAACGTCGGTCTAAAATCTTTCCAAGTTTCCACCGGACGTCCAGTTTGAGTGACTTCCCACCAAAATGAGGCTTAGTCCTTCAGTAGCCAGGCGATCAACTGGACCTTCTTTCTATTCTCTACTTCAAATATTACGAATAAGTCCTCAGTCTCCTTGAGCCAATCTGAGCTTCTACGAATGTCTCGTTCCCATGAAATGGATTCCCTTCCATAGCATGGAAGTCCTTACAGATCTTGGTGAAGTTATCTGCTCTTGGAGGGGGAGGAGGAGGAATAACTAGTGCAGCTGGGGGAGGAACATTTCCTTGGCCTTCGGCAGGCGCCGTGGCCTCCAAATATCTACGAAACCATCCGGGTATTGTGATGCCCTCTGGGATATTAGGAATGTTTTGTTCCTAGACATGCTGAAAAAGGAAAAAGGAAGAAATTTAGATAAAGGACCGAAGGATGCTACATATGGCTTTTTGGGGAATGTTTTTCAAAACAACCTTTTCTTTATGAAAATGCTTTCTTTTAAAACTTTTTGAAAATGATTTAAAAACTTTTATCTAATCTGGTAACATTCAGCTCTGATACCAAATGTGACACTCCACGTCCGTTAATGGCACTCACTAAGGGAATGCCTTAAGTTTCGTGAAGCGTTATAGGTAACAAGACACAGAATAATTACAAGATAGATATAAATAAGATAGCACCAGAAATTTAATTTTTTATTTTACACATAAATCATAATACCGTGGTCCACAATACCATAAGTCATAAAAACCATTACAGTAAAATAACTTCTGTCTTGCACCATCAGAGTACATAAGAATATAAAAAGCATAATTCCCCAATTGAAAGAGTTAAGCCAAAGTAGAGACAGGAACTTGATCCATACTTCAGAAGTAGCTCCTAGCAAGATGATATATGAGTCCTGACTAAGCCTGAGTGTTTCCTCCCCGAGAACCTGGGGGAGGGGAACGGAAGAAAGAAGGACAAACAAAAGGGTCAGACATAAAGTCTGGCGAGTCTAGTTATTTTTAGCCAGTAAATAAATAAAAGTAACATGATAGGCATATAAAGTGGATAAGGGAGATCATTACATAAATAGCGGGCGTGACAAGGTAGATAGGGTAAGGTGTATACACTTCTCTAATGATTACTCTGAACTATTACTGGTATAACCAGAATGAGATGATCCCTTCCACTATAAGGCGGTAGACTTAGGGCATATGTCCAAATATACCCTAACCACTACCCTAATCGATCGGCTCCCTACTCTGTACATACTCTGTGTCGACCCCACGGTAGGATATATCATGTCCTACAATGGCAACCCCTCACTGATATGCACAACCCCATATCTACAGGTGTCACGGTCGTCTTATCTCCCTCTGCCCGGCTCATGCACGCACATGGCCCAGTCGGTTTGCGCCGCCCACACCATCCTCCACGTTTGGATCTCTTACAATCAGTCAGTAAGCGTGTCCCCTCTCCACCTAGTAAGGAGTATTTTATCTGATACTTACTCCGGTTTACTGATACTTACTCCGGTTTACTGACAGAAATGGGTCCCACACAATATGATACAAGCTCTCTCATTTGTCTTGTATCCCCCACTAGGTTTTTCACTGAATATGTATACCACTAGGTGTCTTTAATTACATTGCCCTATACCAATTATGCTTACCCTAAAAGATGTCTTTAATTACATAACTTTATTATTTCCTCTGGTTACGTATACCACTAGGTGTCTTTAATTACATAACCTTATCGGATTAAGTTTGTGGGCCTATATGTAAATATTACCCACCCCCTCTAGATTTTCTTAACCCATCCACTATTTCAATCAATTTACTTAACCCTAACCTTATTACATAATCATACAATCCCTATGGATTAGATTTGGTTAAGTAGTCCAATTCATTACCATGTCCATTTATGGTTTATAATGGGCTAAACCTCCCACATTAGCCGACAAAGTGTGGATGCTGGATATGCCTGTCGGGTCCGGCAGACTTATTCCACCGTTGTGCTGAATCTGGTGTCTTAACCCGATTCGTATTTGCGTACTTAGACCTCCCACATTAGGTTCAACGTTAGTGGCTGCTGGATATGCCGGTCGGGTCTGGGCAGACTTCCACCACTGATGCAACCTAACCTCGTGCCATAAGTACAATTACAATTCCTAATTGAAAATACTAAACATTCCATTATTAATTAATTAATCAATTAATCCTTTCCCTTTATAGGTGTTAATGCCCATTTTACCCAATAAGTTGAATTATATGTCCAAAAATGTTCATATTCAAATTATGCCAATATTAACCCTTTTTCCCCCGTTTCCTAACTAGCACACTCATAAACTGGGCTAGTCAATAGCCTAGTCATAAACGATAATAGGGAAAATAATGGGAATATAACTAAAGTGATCATCTTGGCATAAACATAAATTAACATGATGATAAGGTGAACATACATACTAGCATGGACATGTAACTAACATCATATAAGGTGGACATAAAACTGATGAACTGGTGGCGGCCAATATAACTACGATGTCACAATAAGCATAGTAAGATCTAAATTAGCAGTTTAGATGTCCAATTGGTTTAGATCTAACATGATAACACAAGGTGATCTAGAGGTTAAAATAGATCGAACACCATTAGAATGACATGTTAGCATGTTTAGATCTAAATATGGGTTCACATGTCCAACTTACAACATATCTAAGTTGATCGCAATATGACAATTGAAAGGTGATTTACATAAAGAGTTAGATCTAACCAATGTTGCAACTGTCCAAATTAACAGATTTACATTCACCCTAACATAGTTACAAGTCAAGATCCACATAGGTAACATAATAGAATAACAACAATTGCATTGGATCTAAAGGTGTAGATCCATCATGACATAATATAAGATTTAACAATAGCATAGATTCATAGTTTACAACATATCCAATTCACAGTCCTTCACAATTTACCTTTATTTATTTTAAACCTAAAAGCAAGTAAAACTCACAGCGATAGGTTCAGAGAATAGAGAAAGAATGGATCTTGAATTTCTAGATTTGATTTACAAAGTTGAATGTTGTACGTTGTTTGAACAAAACGATTCCGTCTCAGTTCGCACACCGCCAGCATTTGGCTCCCATAATTTCCAATGAAGAAATAGGAGAATTGGACACATATATAGCTTCAGAACCCCCTGAAACCGACTGCCACCTCAGCCCTACGGGTGTCGACACCGCTATGGGTGGGTCGACCTATAGGTCGACACCCCTTAAGGGGGATCGACCCCGGTGTCGACACCCCTCTAGGGGGGTCGACCCCCTAGAGCAGGAAATTTGCCGCCTTGATGAATTTTTGAATTTCGAACTGTTCTGGATAGGGTCTGACTCATATCTGACTCATACGTGACCCATATGTGTATATATGTTCTTTCTGCGCATATACAAACTTAAAACCCTCATAACTTCTTCCGGTTTACGCAAACCAAATGTCTATCTTGACCAGAATTTCGAGATGGACGCGATGGCGTAGTCCGTTTTCCTTAATTCTGAATATTAAATTAATTATTATTTAATTTATCCTCGTTTAGTGTTGTTAAAAATTCGGGGTGTTACGAACGCCTTGCTTATGATATATATGCATATATATATATATATATATATATATTACTTTTACTTTAAATGATATCCGATATTGTGTATAATCGAATATATTCCTAATGGTTCTTCTTCTTTATATGCTAATTTAGACTTTTGATTCAAACCAATGTCTTAACTACTTTCATTTATTAGTTGGTTTGAGGAAAAAAGTAAAAACTAAGAAAAGTGAGACCATCTCTGTTCATTGTAAGTTACTAAATGATTTATTTCAATATACATATACTTGCTTACTTTTATTATAATTAGTACATTAATTAATAAATGCGTATGTCTATTAATTTTAATTTAATCCACGTATGGTCACTTTTTCTTCTTAATATATTTAATACTAAAAAAGCTCTTATTTCCTTAATTTCTCTATCTTCAGTTTGTTCTATCTTCTTTCGCAGTTATGGGTGTCTTCTATCTCTAGTTTCACAAAAAAACAATTTAATTATAACATGAATTTTATAAATTAATAATTTTATATTGAATATATTACGAACCAGCAATTGCATATCATTCTCTAGTATATGCACAATCAAATTGTTGACTTATTACCATGCCTACTTTTGACTATTATCCATTTATGTTTATCTAATTTGTGTCCATATGATAATTAAAGAAAAAAAAATTGGCCTTTAATGAGATATATAAGCCAATTATTTTTATTATAGATATGATTTAATATTGTATGTGACTAAATATTTTTGTAAGAGTTTTTCGTCATTATTTTATAACATTGTACTAGCTAATTTATAATTTTATTAGGGCTTTTTATTCAAACATTTATTTTAACTTATTTTTTACTGTGGTTTAAGTTTCATCAATTCCATGTTGATATGTTATAAAAGGTAACAATAGAGATAATTTATCCTAACTTATTATGGTTTAAATAATTTATTTCATAATACAAATATTTCCTTACTTTTGTTGGAATATATACACTTAGTTCACAATCAATGCAGCTACATAGATTCTAATTTAATTCTTTTAAAGGTTCTTATTTCCTTGATTTCTCCATCTTTAATTTGTTGTCCATCCTGCCACAATTATGTTAATTCCCTCCTCCGGCTTCATATAGAAAATTCAATTTAGAATTAAGCACAACTTTGAGATGATTTCCAAATAGTTTATTTCAGGGCTGTTATGGTAATGGTAATCTTTACCGATACCAGAAAATCGTTACCATACCAATACTATTGGTAAGCCAAAAAAAAAATACCGATAATTTACCATTGGTAAATTCTATTGGTACACCGAAAATTACTTAACGTACACCATTATTTTGCTAACAAACTATACTTCTAAATTACCCTTCTTCTTTATTGCGTTCTTACTTTTTTATTATAACCCATCAATTAAAACATTGCAATTTTCCTGTTAATAACCATATTTACCAATCCATGTAAAAAAATTTGAAGAACTTAATGTGTTTTTAAACATGAAACCTAAAATTTAAATTATGGGAACTTCTACATGTAATTTCTCAAATTTAAAATCATATCTTTTTGCTGAAATTGAGAATTTTTTTGTAGCATAATAAATTGATTCCCATGTATTCAAAAAATTGAAATTCATTTTACTAAATTTCTTATTTTCTACGAATAGATTTAAAGTTTTAAAGATAGAAGATGATGAAGAATAAAATAAGGTTAATATTGTAAAACATACAGTATATGTAAAGTAAATTTTGATGTATGGTAGTTTATTTTATTTCATGCTGTATGTTATAAAGAGATTGTTGGTGTATGAATAGAATTAGCCTTTACCACTACCGCTGGTAAAATGTTCATTGGAATAGCGATAAACTGGTAAACCGTTGACTGGTAATGGTAAATTTACCAATACATAAAGCTATTAAAAAATTAACACATTAGAATTTAGATAATGATAAAAAGCAAATATTTGTTTACTAATTCTAAACCATTAATGTTTATATAAATATTTAAACTTATTTTAATTGGCATGGAAAATTTACTTAGCTTATCACAAGATATTTACAACAATATGAAATAATTATTTTTTAATCTTAAACTTTGAGGTTAACAAATCCAAAAGAATTACCATCCTAAATAAATCTATAAGCATATGCATAAAATATGACAAACTTTCAAAAAAGTTAAGGTTGAAATTCATTAAAATAGTGAAAAAACAAAATTAATATGACTGGTAAATTTACCATTACCACTGGTATTGACATTTCTTTACCGCTATTTTACCGTTAATAATGGTAAATTTTACCGAAAACATTTGTATACCGATGCAGCTCGATATTGGTTACCAATGGTTTGATACTGGTATGGTAATGGTAAATTTACCATTACCATAACAGCCCTAGTTTATTTACTTATCTCATAATTCATTTAACATGATTATAATTGTATTAAGACATCGATAGTCCTTTGTTATTCTATATATTTACTTTAAAAATTAATTGTCAAGAACAATCCAAAGTTTAACGTGTCTTTCCATAATAATCCCAAGTTTGGATTATTTCGGAATAATCCGAAGTTTGGGGGGTGTCTTCCCATCTTAATCCCATTTATTGGTGTCTTCCCATATTAATCCGAAGTTTAGGGGTGTATTCCCATATTGATCCCAAAATAACACGCCAAAAAGTCATTGGGATCATTATCGGAAGACAACCCCCAAACTTCGGATTATTCAAAAATAATCCAAACTTGGGATTATTATGGGAAGACACCTTAAACTTCGGATTATTCTTGACAATTAATCCTTACTTTAATTGTTTTTTATTTCATTCAATTTATGCACTTGTTGTATTCCTACTTTTTTTAGGGATAAGATACATATAAATTTTGATAATCATGTTTACATGGTAATTGTTTTGGTCTATTAAGGTGAATACATATAAATTTTAATTTAATTTTATTTCATTATTACGTCAATTACTAATCAAATATGTGTGTGTGTGTTTATGTGTATACTACTTATTCATATCATAAATACCAACCAAGATTCTATGTGATTGCGTATTTTCGTAAGGTTCGCTCTTCTTTATTTGCAAATTTAGTTTGTATTTTATAACTTCTAATTTTATTGTAGACTTTTTAGAATCTTTATCTTAACTTCTTTATTTATTTATTTATTTTAATTCTTTTTTTTTTTTTTTTTGCAGCAAGGTTTGTTTTCCATCAATTCCATGTTTGTTCGAACAAAAAGACAAAAAAATAATAGTAAAAGGAATTTTCATAAGCAGAAAGATCATTACTGTCTATCATAACTTATTATAACTTAAATTATTTATTTCACTATACATATGATTTCTTACTTTTATTGTAATGAATACATTTATTTCACAATAAATGCATCATTCATTCATTCTAATTTAATCCAAATAAGTTCGCTTCCTCTTTATACGTATTTAATACTAGAAGAAAAAAAAAATCTTATTTCCTCAATTTACCTTACTTTGATTTGTTCACTCCTTACACAATTGTGTTTATTCCCCATCTCAACTTCACATAAAAATTAAGTTCTAAATTAGGAACAAATCTGAGATTTCTTTTATTTTTTTCCAACTAGCTTATTTACTTATCTCATAATTTTTAACATGATTATAATTTGATTGAATACATCAATAATTCTTCATCTTTAATTTAACTAAATTCATCTTTTGAATTATAGTTTGTTGTATTCTACCATTTGCTTTAGAGATAAGATTCTTATGGATAGATTATCTAAATTTGCTGAAGACTCTTGCACTCTTAATCAACAAGCTTGGTCTAAAGGTTTGATATATTTGTTATGTCTCTTCTTTAATTTCAAGTCAAAACTATTTCTTTATCCAAATTTTTTGATATTACATCATTGATTCATATTTTTTTATCTCAAATTGTTGTTTTACTCTTATTTTTGTTTCCAATAGCATATTTATGAATTTAGTTTTTTTCATATTTTTTTTAGGAGTTTATTGGATATACTGATTCACAACCACCACAAGAACTTCTACTATTTTATAAAATCTATCATATGTAATGTTGAGTTATTTCTTATCTCTCGTGTTTTATATCAATCATATTTTTGCCATGAACCAAATAATAACCTCCTTTTATAATACCCTATATAGGGAGCTCTTATTAGGAGGTAATTGCTCTCTTTAATTCATTATGGGTGCTACTATTCATACCCCGGTTTACACTTCCGGTCACCTTTCTAAATTTAATACAAAGAATTATTTTTTATGGGGGTTGTTATTGACACTCCAAGTATTGTTAAGGGGGTTCAATGTTTTTTAAAACAAGAATTGGTTAAGGGGAGTACCAATGTAGAGAGCACCCCCTTAACAAAAAAAATTTGCTTTACCAAATTAGCCTTCTTTACAATAATATCTTTTTTAGTTGTTAATCAAAAAAAAAAAATATGGTATATTAGTCGAACTACATCAAAATTTTATACCATATTATAAATAATCTCATTTGTCGAAATGCATCAGACCAAATTAAAATATATCATTCATAGAAAATCGATATACATATATCAAAAAAAAAAATTGTATGTATATATATATGGTATCAAACCACCGAATTTGTCGATACATCATATCTCCCTCACTTCGGCAACCCGACAACGAATACAAATTTCAAAAATAATGAACAATGTCGAACAAAAAAAAATCATACCATAGACCTACGTCGTTCATGTCGAACAAAAATAATAAAATTTCTCTCCAAATGATTGCTTTTTTTCATTTGCATATAATGTAGAGATTGTTTTTTTTTTGCATTTGAAATTGTATGGGATTTGGAATGGTAACTGATGTTTTACCAGGGTAAAAAGGGAACATAAAAATTAAGTACGTGACCCCCCTTAACATTCTTTTTATGATTGGAGTATTTTTAAAATTTGTCCTCCCCTTAACAATATTTGGAGTGTCAATAACAATACCCTTTTTTATATTCTTTTGGCCATTATATATTATTCTTTCACTCGGTTATTCACCACCATACTTCTAAGAAAAACACGTACCTAAACCCTAACAAAAGCAAATATTCTTTTGTGCCTAATAGAGATGGAAGATGAAGATAAAAAAAAGGTTAGAATTGCTTGATTTTTACTGTTTTATATTATATTATAGAATATGTTATTAGGTTTTTTTTTTTGTAACGGTTAGAGTTTTCCATTGCATTTTAGGATATTTTTTCCGCTCCGTTGGAAATTTCAAACTTCGAGGACGTTAAATTTCACGACGTGTAATAGAGAATCACAATGTAAATTTTGACTTGTAAGGTTTTTATCCATATAACTTACGTAATTTTTTAAAAGATTGATACATTAACTTTTTTTTCGTCATTTGATAGATGAAGTATTTGAATGATGATAAATTGGATGATAAAGTGATGGTTGTGATAATATGAAGCAAGATGTTATATCAAATGACTCAAAAGATATAAATGCATGATGTAAGTGAGGAATGAAGCATTCATGTAGAGGAAGGTGCTGGTGGCCTCTCCATTTTTAGGTTATTAATTTAGACGGTGGCCAGCATAGGAAAATTGAAATATGTGGGGTACTTTTAGTTTTGGTGGTCAGAAGTGTAAATTGGAGTGTAAATAGTAACGTCCTTCATTATTTTGAAGTGACTTGTTCGTTTGTTAATTGTAACACATGGATACCGAACGAATCTTTAATCGTCTTCTACAGCCATATAAATGTAAAGGTAAAGTCATCCTTATTTCATTCCTTGTCATATGCATATAAGAGAATGAATAGCATAATACTACTAGCAGGAAATTCAGTATAAAAAAGATCACATTATATAGTGGAGAAAAATATGAATATATAAGAAATAATTATATTTTGCTTCCAGTACACAATTCTGAATTTTGTTAAAAGTTCGGTGTTAAATAAAAGTTTCGAAAATTCATTTACTCTAATTTTTGTATGAAATTTTAGTTAATCTAAATTATTCTTGTAAGTTATTTATTGATCAATACAGGCTTTTACTATTTTTCTGTTGTTTTATTTAATAGGCTATAAATCATTCATAATCAAAACACATTCATGATTATCTTCAAAGTCTTGGCGATTTTATGCAAGAACGAGATGTTTTGAACTTTCGTAGTTTTGTAACTTTTATAAATAGCTATAGATTAGATATATGTTTATTCATAATGATTATATGCGCATCATTTGAAATAGAAATGATAATATCAAACATTTTAACCATATAGTAAAGGATTAATTGTCAAGAATAGTCCGAAATTTAACGTGTCTTCTCATAATAATCCCAAGTTTGGATTATTTCTTAATAATCCGAAGTTTGGGGGTGTCTTACGATATTAATCTCATTTGTTGGTGTCTTCTCATATTAATCCAAAGTTTGGGGGTGTCTTCCCATATCGATCCCAAAATAACACGTCAAAAAGTCATTGGGATCATTATGGGAAGACACCCCCGAACTTCGGATTATTCAAAAATAATCCAAATTTGGGATTATTATGGGAAGACACGTTAAACTTCGGATTATTCTTGACAATTAATCCTATAGTAAATCAAAATACGTAATTAGTTGATTCAAATTTAGACCAATTTGAATCTAAAGTAATTTCAAAAATAAAATATAATTCAATTTAAGAAGTAAATCAATTACATATTGTCTTTAATGCTAATCAATTACAAGATTAATAATAGTCAATTATTGTTTTTATACCCTTTTTACCAGCAACATTTCAAATGCATTGCAACACTAGAAGCATTTATAACTCCTTAAAAACTACTACTTGTAAAGTTGAACAAATTATCCTTTATTATGCTTTATATCAAATTCACTTTCAATGTTTTATTTATTTATATTAGAAAGACCAGACATTTGAATTCCTCCCTTTATTTTGTACGGAGTTATTAGTTAATTAATGCATATAAACACACAAAAAACTTCATTTCTCGCCTTGTCAAAAAAAAAAAAAACTTCATTTCTCTATATAATCTAATAGAGGCTAAGTTCATCTTATTTCATTCTCATGACAAGTATATAAGAAAAATATGTTGGAAGGAAAATATTATCATTAAAAATAAGCAACATTCAAATGAAAATTTTCATACTCTTCTGTTGGGAAAGGTATAAATTATAAGCAACACTTTTGTTCTTCCTTCATGGGTTAATTTCGAAATTTTGCTACAAAATTAAATTTAAATCCCGTTAATGTTTAAGATAATGCATGAGTGTGAGAGAGATCCAGTGAAAGGAGAGAAAATGAAGATTATGTGGTGGAAATTAGGACTAAATGAATGATATATTATTTGGAATGCTCTTGATCCTAACTTTTTATCTCTCTCTCTCTATTTGAGAGCACCTCAAATGCACCCTATTTATGGCCATACAATTATATTAAAAAAAGTTAGTGAAGGGAGAGAGAGGGTTAGTGAAAGGAGAAAGAAACGGAAATATGTGGTGGAAATCAAGAGGCTAAGGGGGTGCTGCACTATTTGGGGTGCTGTTGATCCTATCTCATATATATATATATATATATATATATATATATATATATATATATATATATATATGCATTCGGTTGCACCCCAAAAAATGGAGCATGATTTTCTCTTCTCATTTATATTAAAGAAAGTGAGCGAAAGATGAAAGAATGAGTAGAAAGATAAAGGAAGAAAGGAGGAAGGAAATTTATAATGGAAAAGTGGTAGGCTAAAGAAGTGCTAAGTTTTTGGGATGCCATTAACCTCTAACACACACTCTTATCTATATCTCACCTTTGAATGTTATCTGACATGCCTGAAACTGTTATCCATATTCCTATCGATGATAATGTTTGCTCCATGCGCATTTTACTATCATGGTCCATTTTATGTTCAGCGATCCTAATCTAATGAACACAAAAATAAAATAAAACTAGTAATGAATTTTTATTTCTTTTGCATTTTCGTGACATGAATAAACATATATTTTTACTAATTATCAATAATTTATAAACAGTATCCAGGGCTGAAGCAAAGCTTTCAAAATCTAATAATATACATTCACAAAAATACTGAATTACATTAGGCTATGCCATACAGTTACAAATACATAATCATTGATATAACATTTGGAGCCAGAGTTAAATTAATGTGCTTTACATGAATATACATCCTAAACAATTGGTATCATTGTATGAAAATGATACACATACAACGTGAATACTTTTAGTCAAAGGTTTTTTGAATTATAATGTAACAATCTGGATGGAGACTTGCGGAAGAAAAACTTATATGGATATTATTGGTGTATCTTTCATTTTTGGAGCGCAGAATTCTGACTTTAAAAGCTTCATTCCTGGCTGAACGTTAACTTAATTTTGGAGCGCACGGAATTCTGACTTTAAAAGCTTCGCTCTTGGCTGAACGTTGATGTAGGCGAATGGTGTTTCTTGCTCAACTTGAATATAATCTCTTGTTTTCAGCACCTGAGATTTAAATAACGAAGGATTGAAGACGATGTAAATGCTTTATTTAGACATTAGGAGATCAAACATAAAATTTCAAAATTTTCAGTAATGATTAACTGAAATTGCATAACTTAAAGTAATGAAACTCTAAGTGTAACCATATTCTAGTGCAAACTTACATATCAAATAAATCATTCAAGAATAAATATGTCAAAGGTTTCGTAATGGTTCAGAGACTTATCTGATGAATAATTGCAGACATTTCTACAATTATTCAAAGAAGATTACTTGCTGTGAAAAACTGCCGACAAGTTTGCAAATTTTGTAAAATAACCGCATACGTCGATTTTTTGATGTTCACCGAAAAATAAATTGTCGAGTGAATACTTTCTTCTAACTGCATACTTTTCCAATAAGTGCACACTATCATGTTAATATTTATGATTTTATGAATTAATATTTCACAATCATAAATATTCAAGTTTTCTCAATAACTGCAAAATAATAAAATCAAGTTTGCCGACAAAATCATAATATTGTGTATATTAATTCAAAATTGCCAACAAATTTGCAAACTTTCATAAAATCAAGAAATTTATACTTATTGAGAAATACAGTTAATATTTATGATTTTATGAAATTTTGTGAAACCAATCAGTCAGTCAGTAAGTACTATCATGATCATGCTTCTGTCCACAAGATTTCAAAATTGCGCACAAGTTTGCAAATTTTGTAAAATAACTGCATGCTATCATGTTAATATTTACGATCTTACGAAATTTCTCTTTTTGCTTTTTAGGCAATGAAACAAAAAATACGAAACAAATTTGCTAGTGAATTAATTCCAGAGAACCGCTTTATAATTTAACTCTATATACGGACGCGCATTACATTTACCATAGCTCGAAGCTCCGGTTTCCGGTTCCGTTCCAGTTATGTAGAAAATTCAATGCTCCGGTCCTGTTCCAGAAAGTCTGGAAATTCCGGTTTAATTCCGTTTTGCAAATTCCGGTACTTTTTTATATAAATACGCAAGGATATATGCAGTACTAATAATCATTAACGCTAAATTATTCGAATTACATAGAAAATACAAAATGTACAATATCAAAATTTGATATCGAAAACTATTTCTTTGAACATCGTATAAATCTTTTTCTTTGTTATTTTCCTCTAGTGTCGGAAGTCTAAATATTAAGTCAGATGTGACAAAATTTATACTAAAGTACTGAGCTTTAACTAGATTTAATGAACATAATTCACAACTTCACCAAAAGCAAGTTATGATTTATATAAGAGCCCTAAAGCTCTATTTATTAATTATGTTCTAAAGCTTTCTTAACCTTCGAATCAGAACCATTTATATTGTCGTTTCTATTTTTATTTTTTATTTTTTGAAATGGGTACTGATATTAATTAATAGTAACAAAAATGCATATATTAATATATTCTTGGGTACTTGCCAGCACAACAAATGAAAAAAGTCTCTAGATATTATCCACACATACACGAGCAAACTAGTAATATAAAATCAATTGTACCACGCGGCAACCAACCTCTTTTCACCCATTCTCAAAATTCATTTGACCAGAAGTCAAACAACAGTCGCTCTTTTTAAAAATTCCAAATCTAGAAAACTGGAATCAAGAGAAAAAGGGGAAAAGCTCTTCATTAACGCAACCAGATCCACAATCAATGCGATGAAAACCACCCCCAAGCTCTCGGTCGAGATTGGAGACTGCATCTGATGGCATCCGAACAGTAGAGGAAGAAAGTCAGGCAAATTCAGATCTGACAAGTAGCTTCGACCATCACGGTGAAGAAAGGGGACTGTCCAGTCGACATGCAAAACGGTCAAATTAAACGGAACATTTTTTTAGCTTAATTCCGGTCCGGTCAACGCCGGAACTGGGCCAAGATGGCAGGAATCCAGGCGTGCTGGCCGGATTTTCAAACCATGCATTAACATTACGTTTGATTTTAGGGATGTGTTACTGATATTCACTATTTTTAAATCAACTTCCTAGTTGACCATTTTCCAGTCTCATCTCCTTCCCCATGTACATGCAGAAAACACAACGTTCGTTTTCAAACCAAACAAACCGTAATATTAATGTTTCCATTGCTTATCTGATAATGTACATCCACTCTTAGAAGGATGAGAGGGAATTAAACTTCACCTGATAGAGGTTCTGAGATGATAATAGTGGGAAAAAAAATTGAGCTAACTACAAAATCTAGAAGATAAGAATGTATTTATCGACCTCAAACAAATCATAAACGCTAAATTTAACCATGCAAAGATCAACAACCGACTGGAAACAAAAACTACCCCTTAAAATTGCTTCAAAATAAACCAAGACCGTCAACATCCGCCAACCTCAGTTGTTTAAGCCAAGGCCTCAATCTATTGAATTTGTAACTGGTCGACCAACACAGTCATACTATTCGACTAACGTAAATAAAATCATGTGTGGTATTGAATGAGTTTGTTGTTTAAAATAAGTTTGAACTGAAACGTAAAAAAAATCGTAAAGACAGATTTGATAAAAACAGGATGAACTGCACCGATATCATCCAAAACTCCGCAAGGGGCGGCAATTGGACCCGACAAGATGAACCCGAATACAAACTCAACTAGGTGGGTCTCAATTCTAGACGAAATGGGTATTGTTGGGTCCAAACTACAAGTTTTAAAACCTAGAGTCGATCTAAAGTTCGATTCGGACTGGTATGTCTGTTCCGATCAAGGTTCGAAGTTCCGTTTTCTGTTTCCGTTCTGGTTCGTAGCAAATTCTAAAATTTCAGTTTCATTTCGGAAATTTCGACAATTCTGCTATAATTCCGGTTTGGAAATTCCAGTGTTACTTTATAGGAAAAGAAGATAATGCTAACATAAATATATTATCTTTACAATATAAACAAATACAAAGTTTCAACAAATAATACATATACACACCCAGTTGATCTATCCTAAGGTTATAAGAACGAATATTGCCTACGATAAGCACTGTACAAAATAGATATCTAAAGAACGCACAAATTAAACTTTTGTCCGGTCATTTCATCCATAAATAAAGCGACAAAGTATCATCTATATTTGCTCATATCCCCAGTTTCAAGTCACCCATAATAAAACTAGGGTTAGACAGAAAATTAATGCCGGTTTTGAATCCAAGGCGAGTAGCCACCAAATTGGCTTTTGAATCTCAACTAGTTTCCTTCTATTTTTGATTTCTTGCTTCAGCTAATCTGTTTTCCATTGATTTTAAATGAGGATTTGTGTTTCTTACTTCTCTTTCTTTGATATGGTCTTGAATTTCATCTTTAGTGCCCCTTTTTCTTCTATCTTTTCATGATACTTGTTTCGAATTCAGCAGTTGAAGTACCTTTTTCACCTTTTATGGCCGGAATGGTATTTTAGCAATATTCCGTTCCGGCACTGGCCTGAAGCGGAACGGCATGGACGGAATTCCAAGGTTTCGGCCGGAATCTTAAACTATGGTTCCGATCATACCCAATAATAACACTAAAATTGCATATATTTCAATATTTTTTGATCGAGTCAGGCTGGTATGTCGGGTCAATCGAGTTTGAACAAGCCTTCATGGCATTTTTCATCACCTAGCTCTAAACCGAGACCTGTTATGTTTGACTCGAGTCTTTTAGGATTGGTTTGATTTGAATTCGACATTCTTGGTTTTAATTATCAATCTACAACCTCTACAAGCTCCACCTTGAGTTGAGCTCCATACGGTAACGTGAACTCAACCCTCATTACTACCACTCTAGATCAATCACTGGATACTCTGCTAATATACCGATTTGCATCTCTTTGAACTGAGTTTTCAACTAAATTTGGAACGATTAATGAATCTTTATTTTGCTTAATCATTGATGACTCATCAAAGATAACACGCTATGAGTGAATAATTTTAACTTCCAAGGTTTCAAATACAACAATCTATAATACCATCTATAAAACCAAACAGAATACCCTTGAAATCTTTTTTAAACTATACTCAAGAGACCCTAGAAACCTTTGATTTTCGTAATATACAAGACAATCAAATACAAAAATAACTCAAACTAAAAGTTTACCTCTCCTCTTATTCTAGAATTTTGCCTCCAACAGTAGACACAAAATCCAATTGCTAATATCGAGGTTCGCGGTCCCGGTTTCCATTTCCGTTCCGGCCATGTAGAAAATTAAAAATTCCAATTTCGTTCCGGAAGTTCCGGTACTTCTTTTTTACAAATTAAATATCTATCGTGGAAATAAAAACTTTCATATGCCTGAAATCCAGTTAAAGCCCAGACTATTAAAGCCCGTATCTACTTATGTTTCTTTTCACTTCTAAAACCTGCATATGTTTTTGATTGTAAACCCAAAAAGTCATCTTCCAGTATGTGGAAGCGTGAAGCCCTGACACAATCGTTCCAATCCCTTTCCTAATGAAGTCGCCTCTGATGCCCTAGATCGGATTCACAATTGCAAATGAAAGAGAGCTGCGCAAGTTCGAAAGCTCTTTTTGGTACCCAAATCCATTTACCTGAAGCACCTGCTTAGTAAAATTCTGAATTTGATTTAATTTGTTCGGTTATGTTGGTATTTCTTCTTCGAATCTTTCAGTATTTTGTAACTGCTTTTGTTCTTGCACCATTTTATATGCGATTTTTTTAATTTTTATATCAGTTTGAATGAAATGGAATTTTTAGACAATTCCGTTCTGGACACCACCGGAACCGGACCGAGATGGCCGGAATTCCGTGGTGCCAGACGGAATCTTAATCCTAGGCTAATACACATGGCCGATGAAGCTTTGACCCAAAATCTCTTGGAAAACCTAATGTCAATCTCAATAAATAGCATCATCTAGAAAGTACAATTTATTATTTCTGCAACCCATTCGATTACCCATCCGACTGTCCAAGCATGATAATGTGCTTATGTTAAGTTGTCTACAATAACCTAGGAATTCCGAAGAAACGTATCATCACTGTCGGACCTTGTCATTTTTAAAGCCTTTACATTTTCATTATTCAAACTTTGAACTTTTCTAGAACCACCAACTTGATCTTCAATACAGACATTTAAACTTTTGGAGAAAACATTGATACAAGAGACATGATATCTAGTTCTCCAATGGAAGTCGTGGCAGTTTAATCCCCAAATACCACTGCAAACACAATTAAGCACATCTTAGTATCATGGTTTTCCAACGCCTAAAGGTGCCTCGGTCTACTTTTCCAGAACACATTCTTGGCAAAAATCTAATCGTGAAATCAACAAAGTCTAGGTGTCTGAGAGCAAAGAAAACCCCGAAATGAATCCCATGGGTCATATTTATAAATGAGAGTCGAATCTGGATCGGCCTAAAGCTACCCAGGAAATGCGTAGTGGGGAAGGTGGAAAACTAAGAGAAAATGATGTGCCAAGTTTCAGATCAAGTTGTTCTGGATCGGCCATGCCATGCCGATCCGAACCCATACAGACCCGGATTCTTGTGCTTTTGCTGAGCAGCTTCGCCACTTTGTATTGTACCAAATCCAAGTATCAGAAATGCAAGTGCTGATCCCGTGCTTGGTGTGTTGACCAATCCAGGGCAGAGCACTGCGCTGATCTGAAGCATGGCCGATCAGTGACAAACAATCCTTGCTGATCCGAAGTGAATGGCCTGGGCCGATCCGGGGGTATAAACCATGGCCGATCCAAAGTGTTGCATTTTACCTAATCCGATCCGGTTGTTGATACAAACAGGCCGAACCAAGGCTATGAGAAGCAAGCCGATCCGAAGCGTTTGCTTGTGCCGACCTTGGATGAGGCGTTCGTGCCGAGCCAGCATGTTGAAGTGATCTGGTCTGATGCCTTTGGACACAAAGAAAAACGATCAGATCCGGGGCATAATGCCTAAGCCAATCCGGATTGCGTCAGTTGAGTACTCGAGTTAGCTGAGTTCTAACGCTTCGCCCAAGCAATTTCGACTGTCCTCAGCCTTGCGTTGTTATCTGCATTCGGTGATTGAGCGATCAATGGGTTCAAGTCTAAAGTGTAACGACCTTGTAATAAGGTGGGTTAACACCTAGAAAATGAACGGGGTTAAAACGAGGATCACACCATCATACATATATATCTACACTAAACAAATTCCAAAAAACTGCAGGTAATATCATTCCTCGTAAGCATTGCACTCGTCTCCTTGTTACCACAGAAAAGAAAATAAACCTATTGTGCATCATATGGGATGCCTCCAAATCAAGGATCCAACGATCTGCAATGCAGTATCATCATCACTGATGTAATTCTTCAGCGCAGTTGATGAAGATCCAACTACTACAACTCTGAACAATCTAACATCCAAACACCTGGTTTTTTAAAGTAATGACACTTCGATCTCTCAACTTACTATATCCATCTCTATGATTCCTAGATTTAGGATTGCCCTTAAAAGTTTTTCCACATTTAATGTCTACCTCTCTCGACAAACAAGGCATGATTACTACCAGCTCCAAAACCTTTGGCACTCATCTACTTCAGTTGACTGGACATAGGTGCCAATCAACTAAACTAGCTATCAGTTAACCGACACTACCCAGTCAACCCACTGAAGCAGCTCCAAAACGAACTATTTCTATTAGATTTAAAAATCGAGTTTTATTAGGATTCAAAAGTTGATGGCCATCCATTGCCCCTACATATTGGTTGACCGAACTTGCTGATGAAGCTCCATTCTGCTTTAATTTTATCCTGCGTGCACACCATGCCTTCATTCGACCATATCTTCCTATCCATATCTCTGATTAGTGAATCGTCTTCATCATCACGATCGTAACAAAATTCTCTTCAATTTTGATAATACTGGTTCACATATTTCAACAAAAATTCAACGTAAAATATAATATTGCATATACGTGAACGTGATTTATAGTCCTAGAAATCATTTGAAATAACAGTTCATTTTAATACTCAATTTGAGAACAGAAATACACTCATTTTTCCATCTAATTTAGATATCTGGTAAAATCAAGTGTATTTAGCCATACTAAGAGCAAATACATATATTTCACACTTCATTTTACCCATTTAATTATAAACAAAAATTAGGACAGATCTACCCTCAACAAGTTAAACAAATATAATACAACAACAACTAAGCCATATATCCCAAACAAGTTAAACAAATATAATAATTGGAAAAAAAATCAACATACCAGAGTCTCAAAGAACATTCTAGATGCTTCTTTTCGAGTTTTACCAGCTAAAAGTTGATCAATTGCAACTGATTTTCTCCCACGGCCTGATTCTTGATCAAACATAATCTTCAAGTAGTTTGCGACTCCCCTATAAATATGGATTTTCCATCATATAATTTGATACTAGTGTGTATCATACTATCATTATAACAAGGTGTTACCTTTGACAGTAAATACATTCATGTGAATGCAAAGATACAAGTAAAAATAGAATCTCACCTGGTGCGAGCAGACCACCCCATAGTCTCTAAAGATTGAGCATCCTCTGCACTATGTACATCTGTAGTCGTGTCTTCTTCGTACTCCACATCATCATCGACATTTAGAAAATCTATCAGAAAATAAGTATAATTTATCACATAGTACTACAGAAGCAGTGATGTAGCATAAGAGCTCACTTAACTAGAACCAAAATCATGTGAGATGATACCAATACTTAAATTACACAATATTATTTATCTAGTCTCAAAAATTCATAAAATGAGCACTGTAATTATGTATAGCAAATAAACTTTCTCCCTTACAACTAAATGGTATAAAGAGGACACGTGACATAAAGACAAAAGCTCATCCATTTACTCCATAAAGAAATATTAAATTCCCCTACTACGAATACACCTGTCCAAAATTTGCAAAGGCTATTTTCATATTTTTCTTCTTCTAATGGAGTAATAGCTGAACGGTCATTAATCTTATTAATATTATCATAGCATACAGATGTAACATGGTCATGAATCATGATTACAACAATTCAGAAAGAAGAAAATAACAGTTCTGCAGATAATCGTGAAACACTACTTAATAAAAAATACAGATGTACTCCTTCAATATACTATCCCAGTCAAATGTAACTCATGATGGCTTTGAAAGTTTAAAGCTGTATAGATGGAAGCAAAATCAAAATCAGTAAACAAAAGACAACTTCATCTGCAGGACACTACAGTTTCAAGGAATTTAAAGCCAATCCGTATTTCATCTACAGTTCATCCCTCCATCAACAATAATGGTAGACTAGGTCCATGCACCTTACCAGTTCAGCGCTTTTTAGGTCATTATAAAATATCCTTACCTAATTTACCCCTTTCTTATTTAGCTTTATTTCTCCCATTTTTCAAATTGAGACAACTTCTCATAGGAAATAGTGTAGAAGCACCAATTTTCACTTTAAAATCACAAATTTAACATTCAATCAAATGATGAAGTTTGTGTGTATGAGAATAATCTTACATAAAAAAACTGCACAAGTTTTTTTTTCCCCATGAAAGAATAATATATTTCCCACAAAGGAATAATATCTTTCTGACAGGAAGGGAAAGAAATCTTCCTTCTAAACTGTATCTTCCTTGAATTGGAATTTTGATCTTTCAAAAAAGGAAAGATGTCTCCTGTCTGAAGGAAGAATATCCCCATTTTCAGGAAGAGCGAGTATCTTCCTTATTAGAAAGGAAAACTACCTTGTTGAATACTTTTTATCAGACTACATCATTAAAAATTTCTTGATGTGTGTTTGAATGATAAAGGTGATCTGTTCTTTTGTTGTCTCTATAAAAAGACAATGAGTTTCAGAAGCATGATATTGATTTTTCACAATACATAATATCACTCATAAGACCATTTAAATTTGTGATTAAGTGATGAAAACAAATTTTAATTTCAATCACGTTTAAGATCTTTATCACATCCTAAAGGTTATTAATGTAAAAAGGGCATTGTTGTAACTGAGAGTGACATTTTTGTAATCAAATGAGTAGCAGCAACCAGGTTCACAAAAAAACTGGGAAAGACGTTTAGCTTAGTTATTATATATAGGGTTGTTTAGTGGAATCCCCAATGTAAATTTATATTAGTAGAAGTAATAAAACAGTGATAAGATGACACATAAGGGATAATATATGAAAATACATCATCCTTGGACAAACTAACAAATCAGAAGTAGCAACATCACACTTTAAACGCTATTTGCAAAGTAAAATGAGGTGAGCACACTAAAGATCGACAAGCAACCGTATTCAAAACATAGAAGGAACCATACCTGTATCAATTTTGTCCATATCATTGTCAAAGTCCTGCAGAAAAGCAATGAAAAAACTATGGTTATAAGGATTCCCCAAAAAAGGTCCAAAGAAAGATAAAATGAGCATTATTTCTGCTTGCAGAAGATGGTAAACACAAACTGATTAGCAGGCACACTGGACAAAACTCCAAATCTATTCATTACTACTTGTTAATTTGCTTTTCCAAACAAAAAATAAATAAAAATTTGAGGGAGAGAGAGTTTGAAGCATGCGCTAAACCCGTTATGCATTATCTAGGCCATTCATGAGGTGAGTACCAACAACTGACAATTGCGCACTCACCAATGTTATCGCTGTTTACAAATATATATATTAAAAGCATATGTATGATTACATAAAATGAAATTCATTAAAACTTACATCAGATTTTTTGGTGGCTGCCTGTTCTATATGATTAGCATCTCCATCAAGAACAGTTTCAACATTCCCAGATAAATTTACCTGTAAATCCATTTATCACTACCTATCAATATATACATATGAGCACACATATGCATTAATTTCTATTTTATCATGCATAAAAATAGAAAACCATACAGATTGATTAGTGAGCATACAACGGAATACTCCCAAATCTATTTATAGCTGCTTATCGTGTGTGTGCTTGTGCGCACACGAGGACGGGTATGCATGCGTGTGTGTGTGTGTGCGTCCTTGCGTGTGTGTGTGAACATGGTATGATCACATAAAAATGAATTATAAATGACAACTTACTTCGGATTCTTTGGTGGCTGTCTGTTCTATATGATTGCTGTCCACAGGAAGACCAGTTTCTACATTAACAGACAAATTTTCCTACATCCATTTATCACTACCTATCAATATATACATATGAACATATGTATGAGAGTATAAAAATGGATCCTGGTATAGTAACTTACATTAGATTCTTTAATTGGCTCATGTTCTATGTGATTATTCCCCACATCAAGACCACCCTCCACATTCACTAATAAATTTTTATCCATCGCTGATGCAGCATGTTCTCCTTCGGTTACACACAAATCTGGGTCCAATGAATTTGCTTCACCAACAATATATGAAGCATATTCTTTAAACTTGCTTCCAACTTCAGCCACATATACTGCATCTAATGTCATGTCTCCCGCAGTAATTTCTGTAACCTTATCATTCAACAAATCTGCTCGATAAGGCATATCATCATTTACAGATACAGGCATATCAGATGCTCCTAGAAGTAAATCATTGTCGACCTCCTCGCATTTTTCTTCCATTACAGTATCACCAAACTCCGCATGTGGAAGGTCCATATTATGAGGCTCATGTGTCTCAATGGGGAGAAGACTGTTGCGGTTTTCCGTACCAATTAGGAGTAAATCATTGTTGACCTGCTCACATTTTTCTTCCATTACTGTATCACCAAACTCTGCATTTGAAGTGTTATTGTCCGGAAGGTCCAAATTACAAGGCTCATGTGTCTCAATGGAGAGAAGATTACTGCAATTTTCTGTACCAATTAGTTCCAGTTCTGGTATTTCTACTCTCTCCGGCACTTCTACAACTGAAGTAACTACTTCTGATACATTTGCTCTCTCCGTCTCCTTCACGTTTGGAGTAACTATTTCTGACACAATTACCCTTTTTGGTCCTTCCACATTTGGAGTAACTTTTTCTGACATGTTTACATTTTCTGACACATCGACATTTGGAGTAACTATTTCTGAGACTTCTACTCTTTCTGACACCCCCACATTTGGAGCAACTATTTCTGAGACCTCTACTCTTCCTGACACCTCTGCATTTGGAGCAACTATTTCTGAGACTTCTACTCTTTCTGCAACCTCCATATTCGGAGCAACTATTTCTGAGACTTCTACTCTTTCTGACACCTCCACATTTGAAGTAACCATTTCTGAGACTTCTCTTTCTGGAACCTCCATATTTGGAGCAATTATTTCTGACACATTCACACTTTCTGGCACCTTCATATTCGGAGCAATTATTTCCAATACATTCACACTTTCTGGCACCTCCATATTTGGAGTAACTATATCTGACACGTTTACACTTTCTGGCACTTCCACAATTGGAGTACCTATATCTGACATATTTACTCTTTCCGATACCTCAACATTTGGAGTGACTATTTCTGGCACATTTACCCTTCCCAATACATCTATACTTGGAGTAACCGTTTCTGGACCATTATTATCCATAACAGAAACTGGGCTTTTATTACCTCCAAATTCTTTGATTGCTTTGATGGTAGAGTCATGGCTGACACCCTTCTCAGGTAATCTTTTGGCAGAAGCATACTTCCTTGTGTATAGACTTGTTAATTGTTGAGATATACCTGCAAGGAATAGCATGTGTTAAGAAATATACAAATATGTAACTATATTATAGTAAAAGAATTTATTTCTCACCAGTGAATAAGGATCCACCAAAAATATCTTTTTCTTCTTCTCCTTCTTCTAGCAAATTCCTCTGAAGCCTCCAAATTTCAGGAATTGTGCAAGGAACCTTCTTTCGCAAGCGATGTATATCATCGGTGTTGATCAGCTGTTGCCGTATTGTGCTGGAATTTTTGGAAAGTATTAGATATCAAAAGAGAAATATTATTAGTGCAAAAATTGAAACTGTACATACAGAACATATTATTGTGTTATGTTCAGAGTTAGAATGATCGTACCCTTTTCCAATTTCCGACCTCAACTCAATCATAAGATCGGATATCTATTCCGACATATTCATAAATTCATAACATAAAGTAATCCACTGTACGAGATAAGCAACGGCGATTCCTATGTCGCATTGTCGCTTTTATCCATTTAAGTAAAGACATAGTATATCTCATACAAAATTAGATCGTTTATCTCAGTTTCACTGGCACTCAAGTATGAAAGAAGACCCTAATGAATTGGGCACTCGAAAGGAAACATAAAGTACTTTCTTAACTAAAGTGAAAATGCACTTATGGAATGATACGAAAGAAAAATAAGGAAAAGACAACGTGGGAGAAAACAGTGTATAACAAAATTGTTTTATCTATGATTAAAACTATAAGGAGCAGAAGTACGTGTAAATATGTTAATTTTATTTTTAAATATAATAACTGCAGTTACACATGCATGCATGTGTGTATATGCATGCACGTATGTGTTAAGTATGCATATGTATGTATACAACAAAGAAATTCTGCAGTAATTTGATAAACATCTTTTCATGTGTGGTATTCCAGCTGAAAACATACCTTGATGTATTTATACTATATAGTCAAATTAATTGTGACCAATGCTCATATATATGAATTACTTAAGTATGGCCCTTCATACCTAAATCTACACAAGAATAGAATTTGTGCCCAAGAATGGGTCTTCATAACTAACTCAGTGCTCAAACTATCAGAGGATATTCATCCAAGTTTTGTGGTTGGTCAGGACAATCTTTTAAGCTTCAAAAAAAGTTGAAAAGCCTTTTTTTCTTTTAAAAAAAACATAAAAACACTAATTGACCAAATGACAAAACCCTCCATCATGTTTTACTAATAGTGCAAGAAAAGTACAGTAGCTAGCATATAATAATATATTCGCTGACATACATGAAAACAAGAAAATATTGCAACAAATGAAAGCATGAAGAACATACTCGGCATGTAAGACAATTGGATCATCCAACAACACCTTTCTTCTTTTAAGCAAGCCAGATTTTTGTGTCGATCGGGGACGCTTTGAAGTGGATGGTTTTGGAATAGGTGGTGAAGGTCCCACTTTCAAGGCAGGAGTTCTACCGACTGAAGCAATGAAATACCAATATACACATCATGAGGATTTTATATATAAAGTTGAGCATAAGCTTGTTAAGGTAAACAAAAATTATGTAAAGATTAAAGAAGTAGATTCTAAGGCTTTATGGATTTGTTTAAACATTACTGCACATTCTAGAAGACTTAAAGGTAATCTAGAGTCGCGAAGAAAATCAATAGGTTATACCTAAAATGGAAGCCAGTAAATCATCATCTTGTGGAATGATGTAATCATTATGCTGCCTCTTTTGCAGAACCGAAGACCCATCGAATGAATTGTCATTTTGAATGTAGGGTGTATTATCGATTAAAGGACGTTTCTTGCCAGACAGGGTACCAGTTCTATCAACACTTCTGTCAAACTCAATCACGTCTTTATTTACAGGTTGCTTTTCTTTATAATTTGATGCAGAATAATTTACCGATGTTGCAAATAACATTCTTTCGGGCTCTGAAAACTGAGAGTTTGACGAGTAGTTAAGCTGACTTATGTGTTCATTTGACTTTGGTTGTGCAAATGTCTCTCTGTCTCTAACTGTAGTATTATCTGAAGGATAACCTGTAAGAAAAAGAAGTGATGTTTTAGACAAATATGGTTCACAGCTGTATTCTGCTATGATTTCAAAGTACACAAAAAATCATCTGAAATCCAAAATTGAAATTATTGCCGTCAACCAAAAGCCTCATTTTTAGTTGAGTTCAAACACAATTTTGTGAAACTTTAACAATCAATAAAGAGCAATAGTAAGATTTCAGAGAAAATAATACCTACATGACAGAATAATACGAAGTTGTCAAACAAACCTGGTATGTTTGTTGAAGGTCCTCTAAAATGCACATCTTGACCGAATTGCATGCCTTGATTAAAATGCATGCCTTGACTAAATGGCATGGCTTGACTAAGTGGCATGCCTTGACTAAGTGGCATGCCTTGACTAAAGGGCATGTGTTGATCGTTTGAAGGAGTAAAATTCACTGCAGGTGTAGATAACAGTCCTCCAGGTACTGATGCTTCAGAACTTGGTAAGTGGTTCAAATGATCTAGCTGGACATTATTTAACGTTGGCCGTGCCTCTGTGTTAGTATTATTAGTTGATGGACCTGCAAAAATAAAATTAACAAAAAGGAAAGAAAGAAAAACTCAGTATATTACTAGGGGACGGTACTTTGTTGAAAACAAATTTTTATTGTAAAATATTATGAAATCGAAAAGGAAAATGCATACCTTGACTAAAATGCATGTTTTGATCATTTGACGGAGTAAATTTCACTGCAGGTGTAACTGACAGTCTTTCGTGTGCTGGCGCTTCAGGACTCGGTAAGTGGTTCAAATGATCTAGCTGGACATTATTTAACGTTGGTCGTGCCTCTGTGTTAGTATTAACAGCAATATTGGATGGACCTGCAAAAATAAAATTAAGAAAAAGAAAAGAAAGAAAAACTCAGTATATTACTAGCGGACAGTACTTTGTTGAAACCAAATCTCTATTGCAAAATATTATGAAATCCAAAAGGAAAATGCATACCTTGACTAAAATGCATGTTTTGATCTTTTGACGGAGTAAATTTTACTGCAGGTGTAACTGACAATCTTTCATGTGCTGGCGCTTCAGAACTCGGTAAGTGGTTCAAATGATCTAGCTGGACATTATTTAACGTTGGTTGTGCCTCTGTGTTAGTATTAATAGCAACGTTGGATGTACCTGCAAAATTAAAATTAATGAAAAGAAGAAAATAGAACAGCACTCAATGCTTACCTAGGGGAAGGTACTTTGTTAGTTTTCTATGTTATATTCTGAAATCAAAAAGCAAAATGCCTCCAAAAATGAAATTAACAAAAAGGAAAGGGAAAAAAAATCTGTATATTACTAGGGGATGGTACTTTGTTGAAACCAAATTTCTATGTTAAAATATTATGAAATCCAAAAGGAAAATGCATACCTTGACTAAAATGCATGTTTTGATCAATTGACGGAGTATATTCTACCGCAGGTGTAACTGACAGCCTTTCATGTGCTGGCGCTTCAGAACTTGGTAAGTGGCTCAAATGATCTAGTTGGACATTATCTGACGTTGGTCGAGCCTCTGTATTTGTATTAGTAGTAATATTGGATGTACCTGGAAAATTAAAATTAATAAAAAGAAGGAAATAGAACAGCACCCAATGCATTACTTACCTAGGGGAGGGTACTTTGTTAATTATAAATTTCTATGTTAAGTATTCTGAAATCGAAAAGCAAAATGCATACCTTGACTAAAATGCACGCTTAGATCATTTGACAGAGTAAAGTTTACTACAGGTGTAAATGACAATCGTTCATCTACTGGAGCTTCAGGATTTGATAAGGGGTTCAACTGATCTCGCTTGACACCATTTAACTTTGACTGTGTCACTGTGTTTGTATCAATAGCAGCAGTATTAGAGGGAGGACCTACAATAAAAAAAAACAGCACTTGGTGTATTACTTGGGGAGTACTTTGTTGACATTAAATGTATATATTAAGTACTCTTGAACTCCAACATCAAAATGCATGCCTGGACTAAAATGCATGTGTTGGTCGTTTGACAGAGTAAAATTTACTGCAGGTGCAGATGACGATCTTTCAGGCTGTGGTGCCTCAGAACTTTGAAAATAGTTCAGCTGATCTACTTGGACATCACTTAATTTTAACTGTGGCACTGTGTTTGTATCAATAGCAATATTAGAGGAAGAACCTGCAATAAAAGCAGCACTCTGCACATTAGTTGGGGAGTACCTTGCGAATATAAACTGTATACGTTAAGTATTCTGAAATCCAAAATCAAAATGCATGCCTTGACTAAACTGTATGTTGTGATCATTTGACGTTGTAAAATTTACTGCAGGTGTAAATGACAATCTTTCAGGCTCTGGAGCTTCAGAACTTAGTAAGTCGTTGAACTGTTGTGGCTGGACATCATTTGGCTGATCCTCTATGTTCCTGTTAATAGCACCATCAGAGCAAGGACCTGCAACAACAAAAAAGCAAACAGCGCATTATTCGAGAACTCTGTGTATGTTGTGTGTGTAGGTTAGGTGCCCTGAATTGCAGAATCAAATTGATTGCAGTCATCTAACCCGTCACCCCCGTCTTTTAGTGGGAAAAAAAATATCTCCAAAATAAAAAGAATTTTGTAGATGTGTTATATTCTTTAGCGAGACAACTATGCAATATTGTGAATTGTTTTGAAATTTTTAACCCCGTAAAATAAACAGCTTTTTACTGGATTATAGTTTTCAAAACAGTTCAAAATTTTGTGCATATGGTCTTGCTAATTTGTACTGCACATCTACAAATATCCATTTCATTTCAGAATTTCTTCCCGACAAAAGACAAAGGGGGGACGGGAAGGCGATTTTAGCGGGAAGGATCTAAATCCATCAACCCTACACCCCCCCCCCCCCAAAAAAAAAACACATGCACAAAAAAAAAAAAAAAAAAAAAAAAACTGCATGTATGCACATATGTATATGTAAGGCTACGATCAATAACCCTTTGGCATCATTTCATAGCCCCTGATGTCAACCACAAGTTTCTTTTTAAATATTTGTTATTTTTCTCTCTTGTCACATGATCAAATATCTAGTACAAGTTTGTGGGTAATACTAGAGGCAGCAAATGGCATTAAATAAAGGGAGCTATTTATCCTACCCCCAGCCCATATGCATATGAATGTGTGTGTGTGCGTGTACTGAGAAACACATGCACATGAAGATTCACACAAACACACATTTGTATATATGTATATATATGTGCACTTCCACATGCAAAAATATTAAAATCAAATCAAAGAACGCATCATGGCGATATCTTATGCCAGGAGCCAAGGAAATTAAATAATCAATAGAGGAAAAATAAGGATTTTACAGACAGCATCATGGTTAGCCTATGCATATAATAATTAAACATAACACCACATGACAAGATGATACGAAGTTAGTAAACAAACCATGCATGCTCGCAGTATGTTCTCTGTATGGAATGTTTTTATCTGCTGTTGGTGCCACTGAGCAATCAGGTTCCCCAGGAGACACGAAAGTGGCTTGAATTGGCACAGATGTACAAGGTTTCAAATGAAAATCAGAGTTCAAAAAAGAGATATGGTTAGGTTGGACAGAGTTAACATCTCCTATTTGAGCGTTATTAAGAGTAGGTACGCCATTTATACTAGAAACCACATGACTACTTTCTTCACAGCAAACTCCATTGGGTAAGGCAGTAGCAGCTTCTGAATCAGGTTCCTTCTCAACAAGCCCAGGACTAGCTACTGTACTACCAGACAATTGTGACACTACATGTACATCGGCCAATTTTGGGTCAGTTACAGTAATAGGCATAGGAATGGAAGTATCTTCTGCATTCTTCAAATCATTTGCTGTAATATTTTGTTCATCCAGGACATCATCATCATCTGATTCAGGGTTTGTTGGTGTTGCATTTAGAATATTGTCATTTGCTGCACCAGCACACTGAACTTCTTGAACTATATGTGTAGTAGACAATTCCTTCAGTGTACTATTCGGTTCACTCAAGAGCACAACATTTGGTTCTTGATTCGTTACTGTTGCGTTTAGGATGTTGTCATTAGCTGCATTGGCACAGTTAGCTTCTTGGACCATAGGTGTGAGAGGAGAATCATTCAGTGTACTATTTGATTTATCCAAAGATACACTATCCAATTCAGGATTTGTTGACACTGCATTTAGGATGTTACCATTTAATGCATCAGCACACTCAGCTTCTTGAACCATAGCAACTTTTTGTGTGATGGGCAAATTATTATGTTCATTGAATGCAGGTGGTGTAGGATCCATATCAATATCATGGGTTCCAGATGGACCCCCAATGCTTTCATTGTCAGGCATAAATACTTCATTCAAGTCAGGTGTCTGAATGTTAAACATTGGCCGATGAGAGAATTCATCATTTTTATTCACATTCTGAATGTTTGTAATTACATTTTTACCACGATCACCAACAAGAAGTTTGGATAATTCACTGGAATATGCATCATTATTTTCCTTGTCATGGCTAGCTTGTTCTTCATTGTCGTTGACTTTAATATTATCACTTGATCCTTCACCTTGTTGAAAAATACTGATGACAAATGAAATACTTAGAACAGCAGATGACATACAACAAAAAGGAAAATAATTGAGCTAGAGGATACTGAAATTCAGAAAACGATACGAAGTAATTGTTGTTAAATGTTAGACTCATAGTAAGTCATGCCAGCGAGATTAAGAAAAAAGAACTATAGAAAAATTACCCTTCTTTAATTTGTTGAAATACAAGATTGCTATCTCTCAAAAATTCCTGCACGAAAGATGGGAATGAAGACAGAAGAATCAGAATCCTTTAAATAGAACTACAGAACAGATGATCAACCACTGATCGTATTTACAGAGAATATAACTGTAAACTATAACATAATAGTGGCATACCTCATCAAAGTCCATACCAATCTGAGAAGCGTCTCCATCACCAAATCTTTCTGCAGAAAAAATACTAGCTTAAAACAGATCAATCTATTATAAAGAATACCGTTCAGTGAATTAAATACCATCTAATCCAAACTGCAAATCAGAGAAGCCAGCACCATCCAAAGCATCCTGAAGTGTAATTTGCTCTTTAGTACTCACATTTCGATCATCAAAGTTACTGCATTTCAAATTTGAGCCGTTAGCATCACCGAATGTTAGTCAGCATAGCAAAATGTCATTTGAAACAGTACTGACCCAACAGTGTCAGGTAGCTCAAAATCGTCAAGATCAAATGTTTCTGGAAGTGTGATGGAATGATAAGGTGCAGTTGACTCTTCAGGTGGAAGGTCAACTGCAGTTGACCGAAAAGCTTGCTTTACTTTGAGCAATGTTTCACTACAATCATGAAAGAGGTAGTTTACTTTCTTGGAATATATCCTCACCACACCAAGCAACAGATGACTAGATAATCTAAGTGCAATGGGTACGTCTGGGAAAAGAATTGAATCTGTGCATAGGAAAAAAGAAAGGTACGTGGCTGTTTAAAGATATTATGAAGCTAATAATGAGATGAACAAAAGAAGACAAAATAGATTTCAACATTTAAATAGTTGTCTGCTGTCAATTATGGCATTTGTGCTCCAGTTCATAGAAATAATATGATCATTTGAAATTATATCTGGACAAGCAACGATCTATCACAAAGGTAAAATAATATCTATTATCATTTGTCTACTCTATGTTATGAGACCAACATTAATGATCAGTAACCATGTGTTTGAATCTTCAATATCTCGTCTGAGATCTCCTTTTCTTGCTTAGGCAATACGGGACTCAATATAATTCTCATCTCGTTTGATACATATCTCGTCCAATATATTCAAATCTCACCCAAGAATCTGAGATATGGATCAAAATCTCAATCCAAGATCTAACCCAAATTGTATATTTTTCTTGTTTTACATGCTTTTTTCCTCTCCAATTTCAATTTCATATAGATTTAAAGAGAAACTACTCAATCCAATTACTATTCACCAACTCTCTGAACATATTAATATTTTATCTCATTTCTTTTCTACGTTCAAATAAGATGATACAATCAATTGAGATAATCGAACTGTTAGGGATTGAGATGTTGGTGATGATGGTTTTGATGACAACTTTGTTTTAACTATTATTGTTAAAAAAAATACTAACACTATTACACACACACACGCAGGTATTGATTATTGAAGATTGTACAGTTTAAAGATTTAAGATTTCAAAGAAGAATAGTTCAAGATGGTTTAAAGATTCAATCAAACATTGGAACTCTGAAACAGCATTGAATCCTTATTTCAATCTTTCTCACTATTTTTTAATATTCCCATCTTATTTTCAAACAGATTTCAAAATTACTTCCTTATTTCAATCCATATTTCTTTGTTTTTAAATTTATTTTAACTCTTGTTTCAAATATTTCTTATTTATATGATTGTTATTAATTTTATATTAAATTTGAATAAAGTTACTTAGGTTTTAATTCCCTTTACTTATATCTTCAGTTTTAAAGTATTTTTATTTATATTCATAGTTGTATATATGTTTTAATATCATTTTATATAGTTTTTAAATCATTCTTATATTTTTTTTTTGAATCGTTTTCATATATGTTTTTAACATATGTTTTTAATATATAGGAAAGTAGTTTGTTTTAACTCAAGATTTACCAGAATTTATTTAAACAATACATGCCTTGATTTGAAATTTTATTTTTCAAATTCATCAAGACATGTCAACATGGGTAACCTCCCACGTTTACATGGTGACTGTTGGATTTCAAATTCAAATTCTGAAAAGTTATATCTTTTGATTTCAAATCTTTTCTAAAAGGTTTTGAGTGTTGACAGACTATAAATAGGCTTCTAAATTCGAGATTAATAACTAATTTCATTATATTCTTCTTCCTTTATCTTCTCTCTGTTAAAACTCTTAAATTCTTAAATTATATACTTACACTTTGCTAAGTTTCAAAGAGACTCACATCAATCTCTTTCCAGTTTGATTCTCTACCACACTCTCTCAAAGATTCAAGTGCTACATAAAAGTTATAGGGTTTCTCGCAAGATCAAGTTTTATCGAGTCTTACTTCCAAAGTTGATACTGAAAAGATATGGTCATAGCCCATTCAAATCGACTGAGTGTGATTGTAGCCAACTAATCAATTGAGTCTCACTATACTTCAGAAATAGGTGGAAGTACCTCGTGACCTTGAAATCAAAGATTGTAATTTGGATATTATTTAAAAAAAAATCTGCATCAACCTAAAGTTGTGTGAGACTGAATGTAGGATGACTCTGAACTAGTATAAACTACCAATGTGTTCTTTCCTTTTACTGCCTTTTATTTATTATTATCCGCAGCTATGTTTGATTCTGTGAGCATCTCATATCTATAATATGTATTTCATTCTGAATAACTTAAAAAGATTACAAATAATTTATAAAAGAGGTAATTAGGGAGGACAAACTTTGCCGAAAAATTAGGCTGAAAGACACCAAGCTAATTAGGGAGAAAATGCTAGCTTTAACTAGCATTATTCAGTTTTACACTGCAGAAAATGCTAATTATTTTTAGCATTGTTCTTCAGTCTAATTTTTTTCAAAGTTTATCCTTCAGCCTAAAAATAAAACTTGACGTCATTCAGACTAATTTTTTTCCAAAGTTTGTCCTTATGCCTATTTTCCACTTTATAAAATCCATTACATTATCCCTCCCCCCCCCCCCCTCTTTCTCCTGTATTTAGTTTGGCTTAAGATTATTAATCCGAATTCCCAAACACGAACTACCATTCTTATCTAAAACATTAAATTCAAATCATTTTTTACGTAAATCAAGCATATTACAGTTTTGTTTTTTTTTTCTTTGAAAAATGTAATATTTAAATAAATCATTGGCACAATAATTTTAAACATATAAATACCATGAGATATTTCCGAGATGTAAGATAAGATTAAGACCCGAGATGTCAATCCGAGATATACACTCATCTCATCCGGTATCTCCTTCGATACAAGATAGCTTCCGTGAAATTTACGAGATGAAAAGTGACCGCAATCCGAGTTTTAAAACCTTATCACTGGCTAAAATATTCAAATGCAAAAAGTTCGAGCGACAATCAACCAATTTAATATTACTTAATTATTAATAAAAATAATAAACAAAAACACATACACCGACACACACACATACAGCAGACACACATATCTCTGTATAAAAAAACAATGTGAACTCTACCATAAAATTGGAGTTATGTTTTGAGTTAATAGTTATGCTCTAGACAGAGGAATTCCAATTAAATATAATAACCACGATTAAAATATAGTAAATGTAATAACACTATTATTCCAATGGTAGCTCAATTTAAAAATAATAAATGTGTATCAAATATAGCAACTATAAGAAAGCTATTACTCCACTATCACATAATTTAAGTGATACTGCTACAGAAAAAGACAGTTGCCTGGTCTACGATTAAAAATAAATTGTTCCGAATTATATCCTAAATGGAGCTTCTTAGCAAAAGAGAAATGTATGCTCTAAACAAGTCAAACTTGGAACACGTGCATGTACAAAATAAATACGTAATATTGATACAATCGAATGAAGCTTCTAAGATGATAAACAACCATATCACTTAGAGCTGATGAGAAATAGAAGTTATACTGCAGAAAATTTGAGCATGCACTAATACAGGTTAGACAATTAATTGTTTAGTCTGAATTCCATGGTTTATTGGTTTTGTTATATCAACAACAAGTATAACCACACAGACAGTACAAATGAACTAATTAAAATATCCATAACTCTTCATCATCATTTTGCTTGTAAATTTATAATCAGGACACCCTTAAAAGGTAAATCTCACTCTTTATGATTTAGAATCAATGAGAGGCAAAATAATAGTTAATTTACAAATGATGGTGTTCCAAATTTAGAAACCTCTACATTAACACCATGATCTGAAATAATTAAGCAAATAATATAACGTATTGATCAGTAAGTATCAAGACAAAAATATGCTAATCTGAACTAAGATGGCACTTTCAGGAGAGATGAGCAATAACCCAACAAGAAATATAGAAGGGTTCAAACAAATTCAACATTTCAACATCACCCAATATTTTGTTCGTGCTTATTAAATTAATTTATAGGCATAGAATAGAAATATGACTTGCCTTAACAGATAGCTAAACCAAAACATGCATTTTAGTAACACAAGTTCAGCTTATTTACACAAACAATTAATTAGAAGTAATAGTATGTTTTGAGATGGTAATTATAACGCACTGTAACCACATGTGATTTATCATAATAAAACATACATACCTTTTTAAATATTCCTAATCAAATATAAAAGAGATTAATGATGGAGATTTTGAAGCTTATGAATCTGATGATGCATACAGTGATTTGAATATATAATCGCTGAATTAATTTCATGCCTATCCTGATATTTACACAGTTTTATGAGGTTTTCATTTTAGAAAACTATTACACTTGAACATTCATATTTATGATATTGTACTATGATGCTTTTGTGTAAAATACCTATAAAAAATCGTTGTAAACGTTTAGCAACAATATTGAATTTTTTATATCTATTATACATATACACACACACGTACATACATATCAAAATATACATAATTAAAAAAAATTAAACATACGCACTAAATTTAAAAGGTGCACGCCATTTGTCGCACCGTGCACTAGAGAGGCTTTGCGCATTTTTGAGTCGTACGTCATTAATAATTAAATCTTGTTGTTGGCACACGATACATCTAAAAATATAGAGAGTCTATCAAAACACAAAATTTGACATACAAAATGTTAACCATTAGATCTCTCCCTGAATTGTACATTCCACATAAGACAAACGAATTCAATGGTCCACAATTTGTCCCTAATACATGTATGTATGTATGTATGTATGTGTGTGTGTGTATATGTATATGTATATGCACACACATATGTGTGTGTATATATAATCTATTTAGACACAGAAGTTTAACACAAACTGTGAAACATAAATTATCAACCGTTGGCTTGCACCCTAATTTCCACCTTATATAAGAACAAATTATTCTAATGGCTGAAATTTTATATGCCCCCTAATTTGTGTCATATTTTTGTATCCAAATAGCTGTTATATATATATATATATATATATATATATATATATATATATATAGAGAGAGAGAGAGAGAGAGAGAGAGAGTATTTCCAAGTGCCAGATAAGTAATAGGTTATAATGTACTTACACTCATACATCTAATATATTAGTGTTGCCAATTTCCTACACGTCCCACAACCCAAAACCCGACCCATTTAGTTGGCGGGTCATTTTCGAGTCAACCCGAATTTGACTCATTTATATATAAGAACAAATTATTCTAATGGCTGAAATTTTATATGCCCCCTAATTTGTGTCATATTTTTGTATCCAAATAGTTGTTATATATATATATATATATATATATATATATATATAGAGAGAGAGAGAGAGAGAGAGAGAGAGTATTTCCAAGTGCCAGATAAGTAATAGGTTATAATGTACTTACACTCATACATCTAATATATTAGTGTTGCCAATTTCCTACACGTCCCACAACCCAAAACCCGACCCATTTAGTTGGCGGGTCATTTTCGAGTCAACCCGAATTTGACTCATTTATAAACGGATGGGTTTAGAGTTGACCCGCTAACCCGATTTTGATGCGCCAAACCCGATTATATGTTGTACATCTTCCATACTGTTAGTTTTTTATTTATGTTATTAGTGTTAGTCTTTTATGTATGCAGTAATCAGTATGATTATATATTCTTGTGTAGTTGTTATATTTTACTAATTTATTCTTGTACATTGTTAGTTATATTTTACTTATAACAATTGTATCTCTTCAAATTGTTAGTCTTTATCTATACAGTATGCTCATATATTATTATGCATGGAGAATGATTTTTAGATATGCTGATTTCATGTTTTATATATATACCGCTCGTTGATGATTTTGTAACTTGTTGCATGTTGATGATTTGCATGCTAGTGGTTATATCATAGTGTTGCATGTTGGTGATTTGGTTCTTTTACTGTTTATATTAGTGGGCAGTATTTGCCAATGGGCCAAACGGGTAAACCCGACCCGACTCATTAAGTTAAATGGATTACACGGATCGGGTCAGATCAACTTGTTTATAAACGAGTTGGGTTCGAATTGAAAAAAAAATTGATCCGTTTAACAAACAGGTTGATCCGACCCTTTTTAAATCAACTCGAACCCAACTTGACTCGACACGAACCTGACCCATTGACAGCCCTATAATATATTAAGTTTTACAACTGATGTTGCTATAGGAATACAACTTTGTTGACGGTTATGTCAACAAAACTACTGCCAACAAAATAGCAAAAACCATAGTTGTGAAAGGCGCGTCATGGCGCATAGCATGGCGTTTGCGTCACTTTTTCTTATGGCGCGGTGCATATAAAAAGACGCGCCAAATGACGCAAAAATGGCTTGCAGCAAAAATGGAACATCATTTCTTTACTTTATTGTTTTTTTTTTGCATTTCAAACTGCAATAACTACTACTATAAATACTGTTACTATCACTACTACTATGATTATTACTACCATAATGACAAAATGTGAATAACCTTTTTAATAGCTATTTTTTAGTTATATGAAAACATAATTACATCATTATTATTCCCTATTCGATTATCATCAACGAGTTAATAACCCTACAAATATGTAATTAGCTGACCTTAGCATGTCGGCATTTAGAATCAACGTATGTTTTATTATCCAATATAGTTTAGATTCATTTTATTATCGTCAAAAGTATATAATGTAATGTATAAAACATCATAAAATATTGTTTAACAATGACGCAAAAACAAATGAACAAGACTGAGAACCTGTGAACGATAAATCAAGAGAAGCGGCTTTGGAAGAAGATAAAGTATTCTCAGAAAATAAACATTCAAATAACTCTAAAACATACAATTGGATATAAAAAATTGCATTTGTCTGAATATATCTAATATCTTTGTACGATTTATGTACAACATAAAAATATTTTATAATTTGATATTTGTTAAATACAATCGAGCATTAAAAAAAAGATATAATATTCGTGACATCATTAATCTAATATCTCTGAATGATATTGATGTAATGAATGATTAACGGAAAATATGGATAATGCATCCGATACTAAAGATAAACTTATATTTGACGATGATGACTTGACTTGGGGTGTTGCTGCTAGAGCAGCAGGAGTAGAAAAAGCTTGACATTCAATTAGAAGAACATCCATACTGAGAGGTTTTTCAACAACTGCTTCAGCTCCTTTACATATTCACGAAGAAAAAACAAATTGAAATGATACGGATGAGGAAGATGCTGAAGCTTATGAATCTGTTGATGCGGATATTGATTTGAAAAATATAATTGTTGGATCATATTCATATCTCTAGTGTCTCATTATTATGTATTATTATTTTGGATTTGAAAACTACTATGCTTGAAATTCTATGTTTTATGTTTGTTTGTTTTTTTGTAAAATGTATTAAAATCTTTGTTGCATATGCTTTAGCAAAAAATATTGAATTTTTTAATTTTTTTGTTAAATGTCAGATTTATTTAAAAAATTAAACAAACACAGTAAATTAAAAAGGCACGCTCCATGCGTCAAGGCTCCAGAGAGGTTTTGCGTCTTTTTGTGCCGTGCGCCATTAATAACACTGGCAAAACCGCATATATATAAATATTTGTGATTTTATACAGTCACACTCATTCATACTAGGGGTTATCTCACATGTACGAAGTGGAGGTGGCCACATCAGTTGTAAATTGAGAAATGTGCTGTACTAATATGGATTAGTCAGCACATAACATAAGAGTTCTTTTTTTTTAAATGTTGATCAACTCCTATGCAAGCCATTGGCCTATGGGCAATTGATGTAGATATGACTGCATCGGTACTGAAACCTAACAATTAAGACAAACAAAAATTGTCTTTCTGTTGACACCAATGTCGACAAACAAAGGTAACAAAATTTGCTAAACAAAGAGAATGCTGCATGGTCGGCATGTGCCACCACATATGATCCAATTTTTTGTGCTGATGCTAAGGTCAAGTTCCTTTTTTTAAGTTTTCTTACAAAAATTTACAGTTGTAAAAAAATACTAAAACTTATCCCCTGTCGTACTGGTTATGCTTTGGATTTTGCTTCCTGAACTATATAGGACTGGCCCTGAAGCTGTGTAGCTTGCAAATATTATGCATCTGTGTTTCTCTCTTGTTAGTAAGAATCAACGAAGTTGGTAAGCGTAGCCATTTTTACTAACACAGTAATACTTGTAATTACGGCAAACTCTGAACTTGTGCTTATTAATATGGTATCATTAATTAGTCATTATTATTCCTCTGTTTGATCATTAATATACTAAATGAACTTCAGAAAAGGAAATTAAAGTGTAGGTAACCAAAAAAATTATGATATCACACTGTAAAACAAAGATAACTAAGCTATCAACTAAAATCAAGTAACAGCTATAAAAATAATGCTATTCTCCATGCAGTGATTGGAGACTATTGCAGAAACCTTAGTTTACAAACATCAAATCATATACAGCACGGTAAATAAACAATCATAACCATAAAAAAACGCTCAAAAAAATGTCAGTTAAGCTTATAGAAGAACGTAAGAAAAAACAAGATCAGAAACCAACCTACAGAGTCAGTAATATCAGTTTCTGCCACTTGATTTTTCTTTAATTTCCTCTCCAAATGCGCTGCAATCCATATTGTACCTAAAGGCCCCTTTTTTGCCAAAATAAATTGCGAATAAAACATCTTTCCCTAAATTCCAAACCCTAGTATTCCATTCCAGCAGTAAGAATAAAAATCCCCAAGTAAGATCTCAGCTCTTCTAACCCTAACTTCACGAACCCCTGAATCAAGATCAATTTCTTAAGAACCCAAGTTTAAATCTTGCTCGAGTTGCTTGCAAACGGAAACAGGGGAAGAAAACTTGACCAAGTAGTAATTAAGCAGAGTGAAATTTCAGAAAAGTAGCTCAAAGCCGAGAGAAAAGAGGGCTACAAGACTAGTAAGAAACTTGGAAATTTGTTATGTTTGTTATTGTATATTATTGTTAGGAAGAGTAGCTTCAATTAATTTTCAACTGAAAGCGATAAAAGGGTTAAATCATGCTAAATTTAAAAAGTTGAAATATCGCGACGAAATATTTGACCGCGAAGTCGAAATTTCATTTGAGTCGACATTATCCACGCGTTTGCTAAGTGCATCTCTAGGCCGTCCAAGTCCAATGGTCCAGTGATTAATAAAAGACATTGATTTGGTTCGCTTAACCGGTCATTATCAAAAACACAAATTAATGTGCTCTTAAATGCATGCAGATTTCAATTTTTTAATACCATTATCGATTCGTTTTTTTTGTAATACAGTTACATTTTGGATTTTTGGTTATTTGACTGCTAGTGTGTTTAGGACTCAGTACGTGAATAACTTGGAAAATCTTGGATTGATGAACTTGAAAAATCTTGGATTGAAGTCATGGAGTTCGTGAATAACTTGGATTTTTGTTTGGCTTATGTGGTGCATTGGGTTCGGCTTGACTTCATGTAATTTTGGCTCAACATGGATGTTGATTCCCGAATCGGCCTTACCTCACGAAGCCCAAATCCGTAAATTCCCCAGGCTTCGGTTCGGCCTTCACCCAACTGCCCTGTTTCGACATCCTAATTTCTAGCTTCGAACCCACACGCGCATATTACTCCGGATTGGACAAAGCATCGATACGGCCATGCCGAATCGGATCAAGCGAATCCCCCACTTTCTCCATTCATGGACGTGGCCTAGCCCACTACTTCCACAACTCAGTGTTTCCAGCAACTACTTCATACCGGACTGGATTGTTATAGTACCTATAAGTGGATCAGGACTTGGCCATTTCAAAGGAGTGTCTTCTCTCTGATCGGCACTCTTATCAGCGTGAGGACATCGCTACTGCCATTCAACGCTCTTATCTCTAATTTTCTTACAATCAAACATAGTGTATTTCTAAACGTACAATATAAACAATAAGATTGCAACAAGTGACACAACCAAGATTTGTAGAACCACTATCAATTTGTGTGTTATTTAACTTTTTGCATTCTATGGTTGGATTTGCTTAGTTATTTTATGGATTCAACTCAGACTTGGGTGTTAGTGTTTGATTTACCAAATCGAATGTCGACATTCTAGCGGGCCAAGAAGGAGCCCGGCAACCATCTATATAACTTAAAGGACTTGGATTGCTCGAGAATTTCGCAATGGTAAGACGGAAGAAAGCAGATATAAGCATATGAACTGAAGGCGCAGGAATTGAATGAAGGCATGAGACTTCCTCTACTGGAGGCCGCTGCATCTACCTGACTCGGGAAGAGATGGACGAAGTCATAAAGCAAATGAAATCTCGTATGGTGGGATAGGATGAACTCCTCGGATGGTAGAAGGAGATGATGCTACATTTTTCTCGAGTATGGAAAAGCTCGGAAGGCCGGGAAGCCATAAAACAGTCATTGGAGCAATCTCCAAAGCGAAACCCAGTGGAATAGCATAAATTGGCTCGGGAGCAGTATCCTCATACTTGTCCCGGATTGGTACCGAACTAGTTTAGGCAGGGGAAACTCCCTTAATGTTGTTGGTTTGGCTCACCACCCATTATCTCGTCGCATTGTGGACATTCACTTTGATGGCTTCGCTAATGCGCCGGTGTGCGTGGACTTGGATGGAAATGGAGCTAATATGGAGCATGAACCTCGGTTCTATGCCGAACCCAATCTCAGGGTTAAGGTCAACCAGCACACACACATCGTGGATCGACGTGCTTGTTTTGGATTGAATGTTGAGGACATCAGTGTTGGCATGGATGATCGAAGACAACTCGTCGTCAATAGGAATCGAATCCGGACATGATTCGATTGTTTACTTGAGGCGGGACATCTAAATCGGATTGGACTGTGTTAATCGCAGTTTCTTCGTTTAAGTCGTCGGCGATTCTTGAAACCCCCCGAATTTCAAATTACCGATACTTGAAGCTTAGGATGGTAGAAAGAATCCTATCATCCATCAGATGCGCTATATGTGCTACATGGAAGTGCAATCAGTGTTGGATAATTTCATGGTTGAGTGTTTCCCACTCTATCTTACGGATACCGCTGCCATGTTGTTTGGCAGTTGGAATCAAAATCAAAAGGCAACTTGAATGCATTGATGGAAAGATTTATTAAATAGTTTAAGGTCTATATATCTTGACCTAAAAATGTCATGGCACTTGTAGCAATTAAGCAGAGGACTGGAGAAACTCTACGCTCTTTTTTAAAGAGGTTTAATGCGCTGCTAACGTCGGTGGATCGACCAGAACCATTTATGGTGCTTATAGCAGCTGTCTAATGAATTTTGGATAGGACGGACTTTAAAATGTCATTGCAAAGGGACCCACTAAGGGACCTTGGAAAATTTTATTTCGAAGATGGCAGATTTCTATGGAAGGAAGAAGCAAGAGCAGATAAAGTAACTTTCGAGATTAATGCTGTTGAGAACGGGGTTGTCCGGATTTGGAAAAGGAAAGGACGAGGGAAAAGGAAAAGCACCTGCTGGAAATGGCCAGAATGTTCAACCATAGAGCCTAAACTCTCTTCATATACAGAACTCAACTCCTCTTTGAAGGATATCTATTTGGACATTCATGAATCTGCTCCTTTCAGAAAGCCTCCCAAAAGGGAGTCAACGCAAAAGGAAATGGACTCTATAAAACACTATTTATTCCGCGAGCAGGATGACCATAATACAAACAAGTGTAGACACCTATGGGATATGGTTGAGGAGCGTGTCAATCGCAGAGAGTTGAAACAGTATGATAGGAATCAGACTGCAATAGAGGAACAGGTGCAACCGCCTATTGCCCCTCGGAACAGGAGCGAGCCAGGGCCTAGCTCATGTGGATTAGTCATCAATTGATTGGGATTTCTATCTGAACATCGGATTCTGTGGATACTTGGCTTTCAGGATCTTGGACTCTTTAGGCTTTAGCTTTTGGATTTTGGTCTTTCGGATTTTAGTTTTGTATAGTTACGTCATCCTACCAATGTATGAGATTAAGACTTAATTCCTAGGCATGCCCTGTACCCGATAGTAAACCATCCACCCTCCTAAGTTATCAATCTGTAATAAAAACGATCAAGTTGGCTCACCCCACGTATGATGTTAGGATTTAACCCTTAAGCGTGCTCTGTGCGCAATGATAAACCATTAGGTTTTAATTTGTTTTTGTAACAGCTTAGAACTTCTATAGTTTTAACGTAATTTCTTTGGTCGTGTGGATTATACTTGTGAAGTATGGAATCGAAAAACAGAATTTCGAACTTGAATAAAATGGCACCCGAGTATGAACTATATTTGGGAGGAGCTGGGTGGTCTTGTCAGTGTAACAACCCGAAAATTTGATATAGCAAATTAATTAAAAGATTAATAAAGTAAACGTTAGTCAGAAAATATTGGGAAATCGGCGGGGGTTGCGCCATTGAGTCTGTCTCGAAATTATGGCTAAGATAGACCTTTGGTTTACTAAAATCAAACTTAAAACGAATAAAATACCAAAGAAAGAAGTTTGTATTTTGAATTTTAAAAGGTAGCAACATTCGAAATAAATAAAAATTAAAATCAAAGCAAATCACGCAAGGTTAGGTCGACCCAGGCCCCAAGTGGGTCGATCCAGGTGTAACATGTCGTCTTTCGTCTGGTTCAAGCCGGTAATTAAACCAACTCAAAACGTTCAAAATGACAAAATGTTATTAACTTCTGAGGAAAATAGAACAAATCACAGAATCACAAATTACAGACACAAAGTAATATAATATCTCGCAACGGAAAATTTAAAATACAATAGTAGTTCATGAAGCTACTAAATAAATTTTACATCAGAGTTTACATAATAATACAGCGGAAGTCTAATAAAATATAAATAAATGATAACAGTTTGAAATAGAATGACATAAATAACTGGATTACTGGAAAACTGATCAACAAGTAGATATAGATGAGCAGAATCCAATATAAGCTCCAAACTCCAAATATGAATCTCGAAAACTGAAATACTCGATCTGGCCCGAGCAATAATGCAAAACAAAACAACTCAGATCAGGACAAACATTCTCATGGAAGTAAATTAACTCAAATGAAATGCTCGATGAAATGCAATCAGTAACTTAAAGGATGTTTGGGATCATCATCCTCTAAGGATCCGTCAAACTAATATTATATAGTATAATACGTTATATACAATAGTGTCTATCAGTAAAGTAAAAATATCAAAATAGTGTAAGCGGGGTTACCATGATTACCCTTACACCGTTTATATATTCCCATAGTATATACAATATCGTAATTCCACCATAAACTAGAGGTTGATCAGAGGGCACTCCATATAAAACAGTACAAAACAAAATCGTAGTGGGCTCGTATAAGCATGTGACAAGGCACGCAAGGAATGCCAGGATGGATTCACCGTTTGTAGAGCCGGACTGGTGGTAACGCATAGCAGCTACTACCGCCCACCTCAAAAAACACTCATATAATCAAAAGGGCCCAAATCGAATCTCAATAGTAATAGAATAATATCGAAGAAGTGTGCTCGATAGGAGGAATGACCTCACTTGGTCCGTGCATAGCCCATGTTTTAGTCACATCAAGCTGACTCAAGGTAGTCAGGGTCTCGTAATTAATATGAAATAAAAAAAATGGAGTCTTTTGCCAAATCATCCCCTTCATTCTGGAACTCCACCGCGTACACAGTTGTTAAAGTGGTTTTGGGTATTGGCAGAGTATGACAATAGCCGACCCCGGTCTCTTTAACAAACAATCGTTTACATTTTCACACCATGGTCATTATTTTATAAATTACTTTATAAAATAGTTTATACGAAATCTCATATTCAAATTTTGAAACCAAAATCTAATATCTAACTTCGATTTTAATAATTTTTGAAAACAACTCACTTATATCGATTTAATCAAATCGATTACAAAACCATATCATCAAAATATAATATAAACTATTGTTATATATATTATTTAACTTCGGTTATATAAAATTTTCCGAAATTATTACATAATGATTTTCAATCCGAAAATAACTTATTTTCAAATCATATCTTAACGATCGCAATTTCCACTTAAATCGATACAAAATATTTACTTCGATAATATTTCGGTTTGGTTTATATTCGCAAAAATTCAAGTTCAAAATAATCCAAATAATTAAATTTCTACCTTTATAAGGAAACATTTAAAATCAATTCACATAAATTCAACATTTTGGTTCGAATTCAAAATGTATAATTCAAGTCAAAACTTATATTTCAATTTTAAACAAAACATATCATGGTTTGCAATTCAAGTCATGAAAATTGAAATCGTTATTTATAAATTCAAATAATTTATATAATTCAGTTAATATAATTCTAATCAAATCTTACATTTCACGAAATTAATTCTTTCTCTTATAAGTTCAAACCAATTCGAATTCATAACTTAATATGAGTTCATTCGTTATTCAAATATCATTATATAAATTAACATCTTCAAACTTAAAATTTAAATCGCGAAATCTAACTTATCCATCTTCAGTTTATTATTAAATTTTATAATATATATATATATATATATATTTAAATAGATATGTATATATATAAGTTATAAAATTTTAAAATTACTTAGAAATAGATTATAAACATATATAAGTTTAAAATAATATAAAAATAGATTTAAACAAATATTATTATAATAAAACAAAATTAAAATACTTATATGAATAAATTATATGGTTTAAAATAATAAAATTATAAGTAAAATCTTAAATAAACATATAAATCTATATTTACTCATAAAATCATTTTAAAACATATAATTTTAAAATTTTAAAATTTAATTTTTAAAATCTTTAAAATGTAAATATAAAATATAAAATTTAATTTCTCAAATCAGTTAACTTGGAAAAACTTGACCAACGGTGTCCGTATATAGTATTCTACCCTATGATCAAGTGATACGGATATTTATCATTTCAATCCGCGATTTATAAAATTTCTATGGGTCTATCATTTCAACATGCGATTCCAAATTCAGTAAAAATTGTTCAGGTCTATCATTTCAACCCATAACGATTTTTCCTATTCTAATGTCCGTTCGGGTATGTATCATTTCAACCCTTAGTGATTTTTCCTAAACTAGGGGTATCTATAACATAATAAATCATCACATATCAGCAATTACATCATAGTCATATATAATCAGTGCGCATATAGGTCATATGAATATCGTGTCATATATATGAAAATGTACATATTAAACAAACAATTTCTACTAGTAGTCCTATACATTTCATAATAGTTCAAATAGCTGATCTAACATCCATGAAATAATGTCAGCATGTGTGAGATAAACTCACATGTCGAAGCATGGAAATGGAGACAACAGATGGATTTGATACAGAAAGAGATGACGACATCCAGGCATGATTCAGAACAGGTTCAACTTGACGATCGCTCAAAATTATAATTTAATTTATAAGAGGAGGATAGGGACTGTGTCAATGGACATGCACAGTTATTAGGTTTTTGGGACTATTTTCCGAAATATACTGCAAACTTGACTCAAATAAACACAAAATAAACACAATACTTCTTTTATAAAATATTATATAATATCCCTATACGTAAACATAATATATATATATATCTATTATAAATTCAACGCACACCGCAAATTATAAAATATATACATAATAAAATCAACATGACGTTAAATGCGCGCGCACATCACAACAAAACCATATAAATTATATATATTTAAAAATTATGCACACCCGAAACCGTTTACATATATTATAAAATATACGTGTGTGTGTGTATATATATACATTTTAAAACAACACGCACAAAACTATATCATATATATTTTCAAACCAATAAATTTTAAAACAACTCAACATCTAGAACTCACGCAACACAAACAAACTTTACACAATACACACACAGAGTATTACAAATGCATAAACACACCCCACAAAATACACATACACAGAACTCTCACCACACAATATAAACACACACAACTCAAAAATGGTTCAAACACTAATGCAAATAGTACCAACACAGAATTCATACACAGAGAGGTACACTTAAACACAAACTCACCAGACAAATATACACAACACCGCACATTTTAACACTCACGTACCACACACACAAACCCATACATTTACACCCATGCACAGACCAAACTTGTAACAACCCGAAAAATCAGAACCAATTTAAAATTTTATTTTGGCAATTTTAATGAATTTTGAATATTTAAAATGATTTATTTTAAATAATAATGAAAAGAAATTTAATTTGAATAGAATTAGAACGTATATATTTATTTAAATCGAAGTTAGAATATAAATATTTATTTTAATTATAAAAGGAATTGAATATGGCGTTGTAGTTTGAAATTTCGATTTCAAATTTCAAATGAATGTACAGGATTCAAAATAAACCGGATTTTAGTGAAATCAAAAATATTTGAATCTGCTTGAAAATATATTCTAAAGAATCTGAAAAATTGAAATGTCATTGCGGGAATAAAAAGTTATGTCCAGTTGAAAATTCAGAATAGTCACTATGGAAATATAGCCCTTAAAAATGGAAATTTTGCAAACGACATCCGTTTTCGACGAAACTATTTTTGTTGGATCTGGAATGTCAAATTATTGCTAGATTCCAATTTTCATAATTTTTGGGATCAATATGTGAGCACGGCAAAAGAAAACGTGTTTTGTCAGTTTTAGTCAACTTGGATCGACCAGAAAATGGTCATTTTTCAAACGGTCACCAAATTTGATGAAATTATTTTTGTTAGGACCGCATCGTTAGAACATAACCAGATTTATTTGTCTGGAATTTTTAGAGTTAGTGTGTGGGCCCAGTAAATTAAAATGTACATTTAAATTAAATATATATTGATTCATATTTTAATTTGAACGGAAACTGATTGTAACAAGCGAATTAGCGTACGAAACATATCCCATTATGTTCTGAATGGGGGTAATTAGCTAGGGTCAATAGTTGTTGGGTTTGATTTGGAGTACGGGAGAAAAACTTCACTTTAAAACCATTAAAAGAATAAAAAAATAATATAATTTTTCTATAAAAAGGGGGGCCAACTAAAAGCCCTAACCCTAATTTTCCTGCGTCGTCTTCTTTGAATCAAGGGCAGAAACGTTCTCTTCTTCTTTCTTTATTAATTCTTAATCTACTTCAAATCAGTGGGTGATTTCTGAGCGGGTATTGTAGAGGAAGGTTGGAGCTTTGATTTTGTACGGTTAAGATTGAATTTAGCTGAGTGTAGTGGAAGATTTGGAGCTGCTAATGCAGCGGGTTTGGGTGAGTTTTGCCAGGGGGTGGTGAGTGCGAGTTGGTCAAGGAAGGGGGAGACAGGGAGAGGAAAGAAGGGAGGTTCGCGGGTTGGTGGCTGATCGGAGGCAGGATGCTCCGGCGGCGCGTAGATCGAGGAGGACGCGTGTAGATGATGGGTTACAGAAATTGCCAGTGAACGATTTAGGGAAGGAGAATAATTAGTTAAGTGATTTATTTTAAACCCTTTATAACACTAATTTCCATTGCAAATTTTAATTAATTTATAATTAGCATTTTTTTTTATAAATAAAATAAGCAAATGTTTTATAAATATGAACATTGAATAAAATGTGATTTTTGATAATGTAATAGAATTTGAAAATAAAAATAACATCTTTTTGAAAATATATAAAAATAGAATTGTTTTTCAAAATATATAAAATAGAATTGTTTTTAAAGAAAATAAAATAGAATTGTTTTAAAATAAAGTAAAAAGACCATTGTTTATAAAATAAAAATATACATTGTTTATAAAAATAAGAATATACTTTGTTTAGAAAAATAAATTAGCAATACTTTTAGAAATAAAATAAAATATGATTTTTAGAAATAAAAAAACCAGATTTTTAAATATATGAAATAGCGATGATTTAAAAATGTGATTTTTAATATAAACCGCTTGAAAACAGATTGCGATGGAACAGACTGAAAGCGAACAGAATTCAAACCGCTCAGAAATTCAGAAATAAAACCGGCGGAGTGGAAACCCAAGGTGAGAACTTCTCATTAAAATTATTTTTGTATAGTTATTTATTTTATAACTGCATATATGAACTGCTCCCCGTCTTCCACAGACCATGGACGACTTGTTTGTCTGATTGTATTGTGAAAATTGATTATGATGTGAAATGGACTGTATAAATATTCATGTGTTGAATAAAATATTTGAATAATAAAAATATCATTTTTATTGTGTAAATGAACTGAATAAAATATTCATGTGTTGAAATAAATAATTTATCGTTAAAAATATACTTTTTAACGGATATATGAATGAAAATAAATATTCATTTACAAATCAGACGATTTGTTTATGTACACTGATTTGACTGATATTGATTGGGACGATAAATTTTACACATCGCCCAACTGCACAAATAAAATTCATTATTTGTTGATTGAAACCCCACACGGGTATTGGGATAATATTTAACACACACTAATCCCAATTGTTTAGTTGTATGTCAATCGATTGGTTAACAGGCTGTTGTAAGCGTTAATTATTTATATTTAATACTTATACAGTGTAGAATGCACTCTGGATGATGGATGATTGTTGATTATGGTTGTTATATACGTGTGATGTATGAAATCCATATAAACAACATTATATGGTAATCGACTGTGTCTGATTCCAATTCAGAACGAATGAATATTTTAAAATAACGAATCTTTTAAAATAATGAATACTTTAAAATAATATTCAGAAAAGAATCAAAATATGATTTTGATGTCCGATTTGGGATGGACACGAATATATTTAAATATATGAAGCCGTGTTGATTAATTTAACGCCATTTTGACGTGAACGATATTTAAATCGATTTTATTCATTTTTATAGTGAATATTGAAAAGGAATTGATTTCAAAATCTAATGTTTTGAAAATATTATCATTTATATATTAATGATATATTCAATTTTGATTTGAAATTGAATATGAAGTTGAAATCGTTTTGAAAACGAATTTAAAACGATTTATAAAATACATTTTAAATGGAAATCGACGAAATATATAATATATATATATAATATAATGGCCTGAATAGAACGCGCTGCACTGCGGCAGTTTGCGAATTTCGACCATTGACTTCGAATGGACATTACGGGAGATCCGACCGTCGGATTCTCCTAAAACTGGAACCGTTGGGTTCGTATCGAAAAGAGCATTCTAACGAATACAAGAAATTTGAAATCTAACAGTTGGATTTGGAATTATGTCTAAATCAAATTTGAAAAAGGTCGCTGTAAGTGCAGTTCGATGGCCGTTTATGAAAATCGACTATACGGGCCTTGATAAAATTATTAAAAATAGCAATAATTTATGTAAAATCATAATAAATGATTTGGAAAGAATTGAGATGAAAAATTCCATATTTGAAAAGATAAAAATACCTTTTTACCAAAAATGAACTAGTTATTAACTAGATTTGAAATCCAAAATGTTTTAAATAAAATAAATTGGATTTGAAATGGTTTTAAAAATAACCAAAATTTCCAGTATGTGAATTGGAATGGAATTGGATCGAAATTATCTTCGGAATATTTCGATATTGGATTTCGTGATTATACAGATATTGTTATGGAAATTTGGAAGATATATTTATATCGTTATTTCCAATACGATATTTGTTGGTTGTAAAATTGGATATTGAATATAAGCTGATATATTTTCTATTCGGAGTCTTGTATTTAATATCAAATGGGATTTTGGGTTTGTCTTGAACGGTGTCTTCAGTAACACTGTTCTTGAACCCAATGTGAAGAGAATAAATCTTTTGATTAAGATTGTTAGAGTTTCCAATTATATTTAGTAATCGAAATAAAATAGAATGTGAATTAGGTTTATCGTGAATTGTGTTTTAACGACATTCGTTCTTTAACCCAATTTACAGTGAAATGTGATTTGGAATTTATAAATCTTTTGTTAAGATTTAAAGGAGATTTTTCCAAAGTAAAGTTTTCCAATTTAACATATTAAATTGGAATTGAATGGAATTCGATTTGGTAATAATCGAAGTGAACTTCTGTGGAGGAAGGCTGTTACTATATATGGAATTTAAAAGGCTTTGTCGTTGTTCCATTTATATTATCGGTTGGATATGGAAGTTTATATCGATTATATATATATCGATCTGTTTTCCATGAAAATTCCGTTGTTAATGGAATGAAATTTTGGGTTTATCGTGAGCTGTGTTTTAAATGACATTAGTTCTTTAACCCAGTTAAAGATAAGAATAATTTCTTAACTTTGAAGAAAATTATTAATTAATGATTTTTGGAAATTAAAACTGAATTAGAGTTTTAATGAATTTTTAATTAGATTGAAAGCTGAATTTGATAACTAAAATTATCAAATTCAAGAAATGGTCGAGAATGGGGTACCACCAGTTTTACTCCAAGCGATAGTTAAATCTTTAATTAGATTTGAACGTGAAATGGTAATTGAATTTACCGATTACACCGTGGTGTTAGATATGAAGTATTACCAGTTTTACTTCATGGGATGAATAGGTTGGGATTGGGAAATTAAAACAAATGATTACTTCGGTAAGGTTCGCTAATCCCGACTAGTTTGGATAAACCTTAATATGGTTTGAAATGATATCCAAAGGAAGATTAAAGAATAAATTTAAAGAATTTATCTTTGATAAAATTAATAGGAAACTTTCCCAAAGAATATGAATATTTAAATAAAAGAATATTCGGAATTGGAATGAGGCGTATGTTGTGTTTTTATAGCACTTGTTTATTATACACGTGAGTTATTCAAAAAGATCGGGTTTATCCCATTCTGAATAACTGAATCGGCGATGAGTCTACGATGAAGGTGGTGGTTGAAGAACGGAGGTCTTCACATCGTTTGGATGATTACTAATGTCTTGATTGGGTTGTACACCCAAGATGAGGTAATAAGTGGTGATCGTTCCAGGCGTACTTGGAGATCGACCGGATATGCGAGGGCCTCTCTCCTGTATTGGACACATAGGACAAGGAATAAGGTGCCTCCGGTTTCGTTCAGACCCAGAACGAACTTGTAAATGGATGTGTGTCTAACATCGGATTTCATTCTGTGTAATTGACAGACATCGGTTGCATAGCGTGAATTGCCTGGGTGGCATGGTGAGATGCAAATGATCAAGGCTTCTGTTGAAAAGCAAATTCTTGTGGTGGATGATCAAAGCACGACTTTAATATAGCATAGCTTTGTGTAGCGTTAATTCGCGAGCCTCACACTCAGGTGTGAACTAGAAACGGGAGAGGTCCTCAGGGAGGACATGCGTTTCCTTCTAGCTAGGAGTGGTGTCTGGGTTTTGCACGCCCAGGCGTTTTACTTATGTGGATGATGGATAGCGAGGCGCCTCGGTTATATCGGCATTATGGGGCCGATGGATGATATTGTCATTATACAGACCAGACTTACGCCCCATAGGACGAGGAAACACATGTTCAGGCATTTTAATTCACTCTTTGCACTTCCGGTGAACCGGCCCTAACGATCCAAGGGTCGATGCGCTCTGACCCTAAGGCTCGGGCTAGAGAGTCTCGAAGCGGTAAGGACGTTCCCTTGCCTTGGTTCATAGATGGAAATCCAACTTCCAATACGTGACTTTGCAGTTTTGATTGTAGAGCCTAGTATTGGCGACATGATATATGGTACCCATGCCGCCTAGGATTGATACATTTATATTTGAAGCTGTTTTATACACTATGCACTTATAATAGTATCAAATGATGTATTTTAACGTACCAAGCATGTTTGGCTATTATAAGGGAAAACCCTATCCTCCGGCTTGCGTTGCATTGTGTGATGGGACCTGGGTCTTATAATAGCTTCATTTTTCCAAAAAGCATTGTGTTGTTTAACCTATGCGCTAGTATTCTTGGGAGGAAACCCGTTCCGCGTTATACGGCTTAGTTTTTTGAATTACTCTCTTTTAAAGTAAAATTTTAAATAACTGTTTTAGTTCTCACACCAGTCACATGACTGACATGGAGTTTATTGTTTTAACCTAAACTCTTGGTGCCCTAATTTTCCACACGGGCAACTAGTAGTTTTGGTTTTGCAGATTTATTCTTATGGGATCCTGGTTTACAGCTGAAGTGATATTCGGAAAGCTCTGTATCCATGTATTTCTTTCAGTTGTGTTTATTATTATTTTTCCGCTGCAGTAATGTATTTAAATCTTTGGTATCTATCAAATGTATATTATTTGTTCATACTCTGTATATTCTTGTACTCTGATTTAAACTGTTGTAATAAGCAATGAAATGTTCTTCTATTTGTGTTCTAATTTATCATGTTCTCAACTCAATCCGAGCTTTCCTTCATGGGGAAGTTCGGGTCGTCTCAGTTGGTATCAGAGCTTTGGTTTACAGAGCTTGAAGACAAGACACATTAGAACCGAACGAAAGAATTCATCAGAGATTAGATTAGTAATATCCAATGAGAATGGCTCATTAGAAATGGGATCATTTGTATCCTAGAACGAGTGTGAAGAGTGTTAATTTTTCAAAATAAAAAAAAAGAAAACAAATTTTGTTTTGAAGGTTTAAATTATATAATTCGTATTTGAATATTATTTTTATATTGATTTGGACTATCAGTATACAAAGATTTTAGTATACGTTTGATCCACGTGTATTTGAAGCCTCCAATATACTGGATGGATATAGAGTAACACTCTAGTCACCCGGGGATAATTCTGGTGATGCGGCCGCATCATCAGTATTTATGTTCAAGTTTCGAAAGTGGAATATCTATATATTTCCAATTGACTGGTGTGAGAACCCAAAACAAGATAGGGTTATTGTTGAAAATTGGCATCAAAAATATGATTTTTTGACTATGTATTAAAGTTATGTGTTTGAAACTTTAAAAAACTAATTGATTATTGACTGTGTTGTTTGATAATTAGTTCACTAACTAAATTATTCAAACCCATATAATAATAAAAGGTAAATTTAGTCAAATATTGAACTGTATTGAAAATTGGTTGGAAAAGCGTGCATATACATATATATATATATATATATACGTGTGTGTGTGTGTGTGTGTGTTGTGTGTGTGTGTGTGAACAGGTCATAGCAAGGAGGCTAGAGAAGAGGAATAAAATTATATGCCCGACAAATAGTTACTTGTTTACTAATTTCTTGGGTTTGGATGATTTTATGAGCCGCTTGGCTTTTTCTTTTTGAGATGAGAGGGCATGTCTGGTGGTTTGGGGATTTTCCCGATGCTCCCCGTACAAAGGAGGTTATGGCGAAATTTTACGAAAATTTAGGGTGTTAGCCAAATTTTTGAAAAATTTGAAAATTCTTAGAAATTGAAAAGTTGAAGAATGAAAATTGAGTTGATTAGTAAAACAACTTTCAGCTCCGTTCCTTTTCGAGGACGAAAAGATTTTAAGTGAGGGAGATTGTAACAACCCGGAAAATCAGAACCAATTTAAAATTTTTATTTTGGCAATTTTAATGAATTTTGAATATTTAAAATGATTTATTTTAATTAATAATGACAAGAAATTTAATTTGAATAGAATTAGAACGTATATATTTATTTAAATCGAAGTTAGAATATGAATATTTATTTTAATTATAAAAGGAATTGAAAATGGCGCGGTAGTTTGAAAATTCGATTTCAAATTTCAATTGAATGTACAGGATTCAAAATAAACCGGACTTTAGTGAAACTAGAAATATTTGAATATGTTTGAAAATATCTTTCCAACGAATCCAAAAAATTGAAATTTCATAGCGGGAATAAAAAGTTATGTCCAGTTGAAAATTCAGAATAGTCGCTATGGAAATATAGCCCTTAAAAATGGAAATTTTGCAAACGACCTCCGTTTTCGACGAAACCACTTTTGTTGGATCCGTAATGTCAAATTATTGCTAGATTCCAATTTTCATAATTTGTGGGATCAATATGTGAGCACGACAAAAGTAAACATGTTTTGTCAGTTTTAGTCAATTTGGATCGACCAGAAAATGGCCATTTTTCAAACGATCACCAAATTTGACGAAATTAGTTTTGTTAGGACCTTATCGTCAAAACATAACCAGATTTATTTTTCTGGAATTTTTAGAGTTAGTATGTGGCCCCAATAAATTAAAATGTACGTTTAAATTGAATATATATTGATTTATATTTTAATTTGAATGAAAACTGACCGTAACAAGCGAATTAGCATACAAAACATATCCCATTGTGTTCGGAATGGGGCTAATTAGCTAGGGGCGATAGTCGTTGGGTTTGATTTGGAGTACGGGAGAAAAACTTCACTTTAAAACCATTAAACGAATAAAAAAACAATATAATTTTTCTATAAAGAGGGGGGCCAACTAAAAGCCCTAACCCTAATTTGCATGCGCCGTATTCTTTGAATCAAGGGCAGAAACGTTCTCTTCTTCTTCCTTTATTAATTCTTAATCTACTTCAAATCAGTGGGTGATTTCTGAGCGGATATTGTAGAGGAAGGTTGGAGCTTTGATTTTGTACGGTTAAGATTGAATTTAGCTGAGTGTGGTGGAAGATTTGGAGCTGTAAACGCAGCGGGTTTGGGTCAGTTTTGCGAGGGGATGGTGAGTGCGAGTTGGTTAAGGAAGGGGGCGACGGGGCGAGGAAAGAAGGGCGGTTCGCGGGTTGGTGGCTGATCAAAGGCAGGATGCTCCAGCGGCGCGCAGATCGAGGAGGACGCGGGTAGAAGATGGGTTACGGAAATTGCTAGTGAACGGTTTAGGAAAGGAGAATAATTAGTTAAGTGATTTATTTTAAACCCTTTATAACACTAATTTCCATTGCAAATTTTAATTAATTTATAATTAAAAAATGTTTTCATAAATAAAATTAGCAAATGTTTTATAAATATGAACATTGAATAATCGATAATGTAATAGAATTTGAAAATAAAAATAACATCTTTTTGAAAATATATGAAAATAGAATTGTTTTTCAAAATATATAAAATAGAATTGTTTTTAAAGAAAATAAAATTTGCATTGTTTTAAAATAAAGTAAAAGGACCATTGTTTATAAAATAAAAATATACATTGTTTATAAAAATAAAAATATACTTTGTTTAGAAAAATAAATTAGCAATACTTTTAGAAATAAAATAAAATATGATTTTTAGAAATAAAAAAAATCAGATTTTTATAAATATGATTTTTATAAATATGATTTTTAAATATATGAAATAGCGATGATTTAAAAATGTGATTTTTAATATAAACCGCTTGAAATCAGATTGCGATGGAACGGACTGAAAGCGAACAGAATTCAAACCGCTCGGAAATTAAGAAATAAAACCAGCGGAGTGGAAACCCGAGGTGAGAACTTCTTACTAAAATTATTTCTGCACAGTTATTTATTTTATAACTGCATATATGAACTGCTCCCCGTCGTCCATAGACCATGGACAACTTGTTTGTCTGATTGTATTGTATTTTGAAAATTGATTGTGATGTGAAATGGACTGTATAAATATTCATGTGTTGAATAAAATATTTGAATAATAAAAATATCATTTTTATTGTGTAAATGAACTGAATAAAATATTCATGTGTTGAAATAAATAATTTATCATTAAAAAAATATTTTTTAACGGATATATGAATGAAAATAAATATTCATTTAAAAATCAGACGATTTGTTTATGTACACTGATTTGACTGATATTGATTGGGACGATAAATTTTACACATCGCCCAACTGCATAAATAAAATTCATTATTTGTTGATTGAAACCCCACACGGGTATTGGGATGATATTTGACGCACACTAATCCAAATTGTTTAGTCGTATGTCAATCGATTGGTTGACAGGCTGTTGTAAGCGTTAATTATTTTTATTTAATGCTTATACAGTGTAATATGCACTCTGGATGATGAATGATTGTTGATTAGGGTTGTTATATACGTGTGTTGTATGAAATCCATGTAAACAACATTATATGGTAATTAACTGTGTCTGATTCCAATTCAGAACGAACGAATATTTTAAAATAATGAATATTTTAAAATAATATTCAGAAAAGAATCAAAATATGATTTTGATGTCCGATTTGGGATGGACACGAATATATTTAAATATATAAAGTCATGTTGATTAATTTAACGCCATTTTGATGTGAACGATATTTATAACGATTTTATTCATTTTTATAATGAATATTGAAAAGGAATTAATTTGAAAATCTAATGTTTTGAAAATATTATCATTTATATATTAATGATATGGAATATTCAATTTTGATTTGAAATTGAATATGAAGTTGAAGTCGTTTTGAAAACGAATTTAAAACAATTTATAAAATACGTTTTAAATGGAAATCGACAAAATATTATATATATATATATATATAATATAATGGCCTGAATAGAACGCGCCACGCTGCGGTAGTTCGCGAATTTCGACCATTGACTTCGAATGGACATTATGGGAGATTCGACTGTCGGATTCTCCTAAAACCGGAACCGTTGGGTTCATATCGAAAAGAGCTTTCTAACGAATACAAGAAATTTGAAATCTAACGGTTGGATTTGGAATTATGTCCATATCAAATTTGGAAAAGGTCACTGTAAGTGCAGTTCGATGGCCGTTTATGGAAATCGACTGTACGGGCCTTGATAAAATTATTAAAAATAGCAATAATTTGTGTAAAATCATAATAAATGATTTGGAAAGAATTGGGATGAAAAATTCCATATTTGTAAAGATAAAAATATATTTTTTATCAAAAATGAACTAGTTATTAACTAGATTTGAAATCCAATAATTTTTAAATAAAATAAATTGGATTTGAAATGGTTTTAAAAATAACCAGAATTTCCGATATGTGAATTGAAATGGAATTGGATCGAAATTATCTTCGGAATATTTCGATATTGGATTTCGTGATTATACAGATATTGTTATGGAAATTTGGAAGATATATTTATATCGTTATTTCCAATACGATATTTGTTGGTTGTAGAATTGTATGTTGAATATAAGCCGACATATTTTCTATTCAGAGTCTTGTATTTAATATCAAATGGGATTTTGGGTTTATCGTGAACGGTGTCTTCAGTAACACTTTTCTTGAACCCCATGTGAGGAGAATAAATCTTTTAATTAAGATTGTTAGAGTTTCCAATTATATTTAATAATTGGAATAAAATGGAATGTGAATTGGGTTTATCGTGAACTGTGTTTTAACGACATTCATTCTTCAACCCGATTTACAGTGAAATGTGATTTGGAATTTATAAATCTTTTGTTAAGATTTAAAAGGAGATTTTTCCAAAGTAAAGTTTTTTAATTTAACATATTAAATCGGAATTGAATGGAATTCGATTTGATAATAATCGAAGAGAACTTCTATGGAGGAAGGCTGTTACTATATATGGAATTTAAAAGGCTTTGCCGTTATTCCATTTATATTATCGGTTGGATATGGAAGTTTATATCGACTATAAATATCGATCTATTTTCCATGAAAATTCCATTGTTAATGGAATGAGATTTTAGGTTTATCGTGAGCTGTGTTTTAAATGACATTAGTTCTTTAACCCAGTTAAAGATAAGATTAATTTCTTAACTTTAAAGAAAATCATTAACTAATGATTTTTGGAAATTAAAACTGAATTAGAGTTTTATGAATCTTTAATTAGATTGAAAGGTGAATTCAATAACTAAAATTATCAAATTCAAGAAATGATCAAGAAAGGGGTACCACCAGTTTTACTCCAGGCGATATTTAAATCTTTAATTAGATTTGAACGTGAAATGGTAATTGAATTTACCGACAACACCGTGGTGTTAGATATGAAGTATTACCAGTTTTACTTCATGGGATGAATAGGTTGGGATTGGGAAATTAAAACAAATGATTACTTCGGTAAGGTTCGCTAATCTCGACTAGTTTGGATAAACCTTAATATGGTTTCAAATGTTATCCAAAGGAAGATTAAAGAATAAATTTAAAGAATTTATCTTTGATAAAATTAATGGGAAACTTTCCCAAAGAATATGAATATTTAAATAAAAGAATATTCAAAATTGGAATGAGGCGTATGTTGTGTTTTTATAGCACTTGTTTATTATATACGCGAGTTATTCAGAAAGACCGGGTTTATCCCATTCTGAATAACTGAATCGACGATGAGTCAATGACGAAGGCAGTGGTTGAAGACCGGAGTTCTTCGCATCGTTTGGATGATTACTGATGTCTTGATTGGGATGTACACCCAAGACGAGGTAAGAAGTGGTGATCGTTCCAGGCGTACTTGGAGATCGACCGGATATGCGAGGGCCTCTCTCATGTATTGGACATATGGGACGAGGAATAAGGTGCCTCCGATTTCGTTCAGACCCAGAACGAACTTGTAAATGGATGTGTGTCTGACATCGGATTTCATTCTTTGTAATTGATAGACATCGGTTGCATAGCGTGAATTGCCTGGGTGGCATGCTGAGATGCAAATGATCAAGGCTTCTGTTAAAAAACAGAGTCTTGTGGTGGATGATCAAAGAACGACTTTAATATAGCATAGCTTTGTGTAGCGTTAATTCGCGAGCCTCACACCCCGGTGTGAACCAGAATTGGGAGAGGACCTCAGGGAGGACATGTGTTTCCTTCTAGCTAGGAGTGGTGTATGGGTTTTGCACGCCCAGGCGTTTTACTTATGTGGATGATGGATAGCGAGGCGCCTCGATTATATCGGCACTGCGGGGCCGATGGATGATATGGTCTTTATACAGACTAGACTTACGCCCCATAGGGCGGGGAAACGCATGTTCAGGCATTTTAATTCACCTTTTGCACTTCGGATGGACCGACCCTAACGATCCAAGGGTCGATGCGCTCTGACCCTGAGGCTCGAGCAAGAGAGTCTCGAAGCGGTAAGGACGATCCCTTGCCTTGGTTCACAGATGGAAATCCAACTTCCAATACGTGACTTTATGGTTTTGATTGTAGAGCCTAGTATTGGCGACATGATATATGGTACCCATGTCGCTTGGGATTGATACATTTATATTTGAAGCTATTTTATACACTATGCACTTATAATAGTATCAAATGATGTGTTTTAATGTACCAAGCATTTTGGCAATTATAAGGGAAAACCCTATCCTCCGGCTTGCGTTGCATTGTGTGATGGGACATGGGTCTTATAATTGCTTCATTTTTTCAAAAAGCATTGCGCTGTTTATCCTATGCACTAGTATTATTGGGAGGAAACCCATTCCGCGTTATACGGCGTGGTCCCTTGAATTACTATGTTTTAAAGTAAAGTTTTAAATAACCGTTTTAGTTCTCACACCAGTCACATGACTGACCTAGAGTTTATTGTTTTAACCTAAACTCTGGGTGCCCCTATTTTACATACGGGCAACTAGTAGTTTTGATTTTGCAGATTTATTCTTATAGGATCCTGGTTTACAGCTGAAGTGATATTCGGAAAGCTCTGTATCCGTGTATTTCTTTCAGTTGTGTTTAGTATTATTTTTCTGCTGCAGTAATGTATTTAAATCTATGGTATCTATCAAATGTATATTATTTGTTCATACTCTGTATATTCTTGTACTCTGATGTAAACTGTTGTAATAAGCAATGAAATGTTCTTCTGTTTGTGTTCTGATTTGTCGTGTTCTCAACTCAATCCGGGCTTTCCTTCACGGGGAAGTTCGGGTCATCTCAAAACTCAAGCCACACAAGCAGTAACTCACGCAAGTGGGGGGAAAGAGAAGGATAAGGCTCAGAGCAGTGGAGGGGAGGTGGAAGACTTGGGATGGCTCGACAGAGGCAAGGCACTAGAGGGGGTCGGTTCACATCGAAAATGGGAGAGGAGGGTCAAGTTATGGCTCTTGGGTTTGGGTAAGTGGAGTAAGGCACAGCTGATGGCTTCAGACGCTTGGTGACTGGTCGAAGCTCGGCGGCTACAGGAGTTCGGCCTCGGGCTGATGAGCGTTTGGGCGAGGTGAGGGAGGGGTGGCTCGATGGGGAGGAGAGCGAATGGGAAGCTACTGGAATTATTTTTTTCCAAGAGAGAAATGGGAAACCGAAAATAGGTGGGATTGTTTCCACTATATACGAAGTGATGCGAAGAAGAAGAGGAAGGGTGGAGTGGTCTAAAGAATAACGCGTAAAAGTAATGGTTGGGGAAGAAGAATTTAAAATGGCAACGTTGCTATTTCTTGGGCCAAAAGAAAAGGAGTAGGAGAAAGAATCAGTAGGCTTTAGAATGAATCAGGTGACATGGGAATGAACGAAACTTTGAACTCTCCATTTGGGAAAAGAAATCAAAGAATGTTGTGAAACTTTCAAAATGTTAGGAAAACTTTAAAATTGAAATGTGTGATTTCAAATTCACAACAACAGTCGAATAGAAATGGAACAGTAACGAATGGATTAACCGTTAAAAAAAAAAGCGAATGGAAACTGAATGATATTTTTAATTAACAAAATTAAAATAAAATTAGAACAGATAAAATTTGAAATAAAATCAAATATAAAAATCTTATTAATATGGAAAACAAATTCTATAGTAACACGAGTTTAATATTTAAATAAAAATCTAAAGAAATAAAATTTCAAATCCAAATAAATTAACTTGATAAAAAAAATCAAATAAATAAGATCTGAACTAGTTATTTCATAAAATCATAAATCAATATAAGTTTTAAATCATAACTCAATATTATTATTTCACTAAAAACTTAAACAAATAAATAAATAGAACCAAAATTTGAATTAAATCGTTAAATTAAATACACTTAAAATTGAGTTGTTACAATCTCCCCTACTCAAACCTTTTCGTCCCCAAAAAGGAACGAGATAGAGAAATAGTAATTAAATAATTAATATATTTAAACCAAAGGTTCATATTCATACCTATATATATTCATAAATATAAATAAATAAAAAAATTAAATTATTTTCAAACATATTTAAAAATAGTTTTAAGTATTCACTCGACGTTTCGATTGGCAATATATATATATCCCGCTTTATCCCGCTTTCGAAACCTGAAAATAGATATCGATGATGTCGTGGTCATCAACAGAATCATGTTGAAGCGACTAGAGTGTGACACTATATTTATATAATACACATAGGATTTAATATATATGTTGATCAGACGTATACCCAAATCACTAGGTATTCGATAGGCCAATTTTAACGTCAGGTAAATACTCAAAACATCTTTTATATATATATTTAAATAGAATATATACAAAATATCTAAATCATATATTATAAATAATATATTTCAAATCATTTAAATCTAAGTAGGGAAAATTATGTCTCTCCTCCACTCGTTTATTTATTAAAAATTCAACCTCATTATTTATTAAATATATCAACAATATTATTATAAAATAAAAATAATAATATTATTCAATCAAGAAAAATCAATTTCTCACAAAATCTACATCTTTAAATCTTATATAAAAAATTTAGTTTATAAAATATAAAGTCCTAAAATATAAACATAAAATCTTTTCAAAATATTGGTATTAACAAAACATAAGGTTAGTTATATATATATATATATCAAAATTGCATCAAGGAAACTTATATTATAATACCTTTCAAAATATAAATTTCAAACCAACAATTAATAAGAATGAGCTCGCTAGGAGACTTATATGACAAGGATAGGTTATAGAATTCGAGGTAAAAGATGACCGAACGGAAACCTAATCAAAGAGGATCTACGAAGGAAGATGGATTCAAATATAAATGAATTTCAGCAAAAGATTTAAATATTAAACAAAATTTTATATTTGAAAATATTTGTTTTAAAAACATTTTAAAACCATTAAAAACTATTTATACTTTCAAAATACTCTCTCTCTTAAGAAGGATTCTACGAAGGAATCCACTCGTTCTAGGGTATCACTACCCTATCTCTAATGAGTTTTTACCTCATAGGCTAAAGCTTTGATAAACCAAAGCTCTGATACCACATGTAACATGCCGTCTTTCATCCGGTTCAAGACGGTAATTAAACCAACTCAAAACGTCCAAAATGACAAAATGTTATTAGCTTCTGAGGTAAATAGAACAAATCATAGAATCTCAAATCACAGACATAGAGTAATATAATATCTCGCAGCGGAAAATTTAAAATACAATAGTAGTTCATGAAGCTACTAAATAAATTTTATATCAGAGTTTACATAATAATACAGCGGAAGTCTAATATAATATAAACAAATGATAATAGTTTGAAACATAATGACATAAATAACTGGATTACTGGAACAACTGATCAACAAGTAGATATAGATGAGCCGAATCCAATATAAGCTCCAAACTCCAAAGATGAATCTCAAAAACTGATATACTCGATCTGACCCGAGCAATAATGCAAAACAAAACAACTCGGATCAGGACTAACTGTAAGAACCCGTTTCTTCCCCGTTAAGGAAAGGGCGGATACTTTGAGAACAACACACAAATGAACGCAGACGGAAGAACATTTCATTGCTATTACAACAATTCCATCAGATACAAGAATATACAGAGTATAATTGAATAAATTACATTCGATAAATATCAGAGATTACAGTAAATTACATAGCAACGGAAAATAATACAAAGCACAACTGAAGGTGATATACGGATACAGAGCTTTCCGGATATCATTCCAGCTGTAAACCAGGATCCTGTGAATATAAATCTGCAAAACCAAAACTACTAGCTGCCCATGCGGAAAATAAGGGCACCCAGAGTTTAGGTTAAAACAATAAACTCCAGGTCAGTCACGTGACTGGTGTGAGAACTAAAACAGTTATTTAAAACTTTACTTTAAAAGAGGGTAATTCAACCCGTATAACACGGAACGGGTTTCCTCCCAAGAATACCAGTGCATAGAATAAACAACGCAATGCTTTTTTTGAAAAATGAAGCTATTATAAGACCCAGGTCCCATCACACAATGCAACGCAAGACGGAGGATAGGGTTTTACCTTATAACAGCCAAACATGCTTGGTACGTTTAAAACAAATCATTTGATACTATAATAGGTGCATAGTTCAAAACAATTTCAATCATAAATATAAATCATAGATGGCATGAGTGCCCCATCCCACTATGTCGCCATACTAGGCTCTACAAATAAAGCCGAAATACACGTATTGGAAATTGGATTTCCGTCATGAGTCGAGGCAAGGGGCAAGATCCTCTCCGCGCTCGAGACACTCTAGCAAATGCCTCAGGACTACACACTCTGGGCAATCCTTAGATCGGTTGGGCCAGTCCTCACTTACGTTAGAGGATTATTTATGCCTGAACACACGTTTCCCGGTCCTTACAGACCTATAATCGAGGCGCCTCATTCCAACAACCACAAAGGTGAAAAGTATATAAATGTCAGGGCTGGTAAGTCACTGACACCACCAAAGCTAGAAAGAAACGTCGTGTTCTCCCAACGGTCCGTATCCCGTTTTTAACTCATACCGAGGTGTGAGGCTCGCGAATTCACGTTATACACAAAGCTGCCACGTAGGCCGTGCTTTGATCATCAACCACAAGACTTTGCTTTTCAACAGAAGCCTTGATCATTGCATCTTAGCATTCCACACAGGCAGTTCATGCTATGCGATTGATATCTATCGATATATAACCTCTAAGCTCGTACGTCTCAGAGAAGGGCGTTAAGCAAGAGAATAAATTCTCCGCCGCCAAACAGATATATATTTAACAGAAATCAATCAACACAGAATAAAATCCAATGTCAGACACACAATCCATTTACAAGTCCATTCTGGGTCTGAACGAAACCGGAGGCACTTTCCTCGCATATCCATCCATCTCCAGGTACGTCTGGACGACCACCAACTATTTCCATCCTCTTGGGTGTACAGCCCAATCAGGATCGTCAGTAATTATCCAAACGATGTGAAGACTTCCAGTCTTCGACCACCGTCTTCATCTTCGGCTTATCGTCGAATCGGTTGTTCAGAATGGGTATAAACCCGGACTTTCCGAACAACCCGCGTATATTAAAAACAAATGTTACACCAACACAACATACGCCTCATTCCAATTCAGAATATTCTTTTATTCATAAAATCACATTTTTAGGGAAAGGTTCCCACTAATTTTATCCAAGATAAATTCTTTAAAATTTATCCTTTAATCTTCCTTTGGATGTCCTTTCAAACCAAATTATGGTTTTCTAAACTAGTCGAGATTAGCGAACCGTAACGAAGTAATTATTTATTTTATTTCCCAATCCCAACCTATTCATCCCATGAAGCAAAACTGGTAATACTCCATATCTAATACCATGGTGTTATCGGAAAAATTAATTACCATTTCACGTTCAAATCTAATTAAAGATTTAACTATCGCTTTGGAGCAAAACTGGTAATACTCCATCCTCGCTCAATTTCTAAATTTGATAATTTAGATTTTAGATTCACATTTCAATCTAATTGCAGAATCGTTAAAACTCCTTTTACTGGGTTAAAGAACTAGGTGTTATTTAAAACACAGTTCACGACAAACCCAAATCACATTCTATTTATTATCGGGTTAAAGAACTAGTGTTACTTAAAACACCGTTCACGATAAACCCATTTCAAATCCAATCAAATATATTAGAAATTTCGATTATTTAAAACCCCTTTTTAAATCTAATTTATTTATTTAAAAATAATTGGGTTTTAAATTTAGTTCAAAACTAGTTCATTTCGATAAAAATCTATTTTTGTCTTTTCAAATATGGAATTTTTCATCCCAACTTTTCCCAAATCATTTCTTATGATTCTACACTAATTATTACTATTTTTAATAATTTTATCAAGGCCCGTACAGTCGATTTCCATCACCGGCCATCGAACTGCACTTACAGCGACCTTTTACAAATTTGATTTGGACATAACTCCAAATCCAACCGTTAGATTTTGAATTTCTAATATTCGTTAGAAAGCTCTTTTCGATACGAACCCAACGGTTCCGGTTTTAGGAGAATTCGACAGTCGGATCTTCCGTAATGTCCGTTTGAAATAAATGGTCGAAATTTACGAACTGCCGCGGCGCGGCGCGTTCTATTCAGGCCATTATATATATATATATAATATATATATATATATTATATTTCGTCGATTACCATTCAAAACGAATTTTATAAATAGTTTTGAATTAGTTTCAAAAACAATTTCAACTTCCATCTCAATTCAAATCAAAATTGAATCTTTCCTTATAAGTTCGTTTTAAAATTCATTTCTATTCAATTCAAGTTTCAATTCAAGTTTCAATTCAATTTGAATTCATTTCACTTCGTTTTAAATTCGATTCGAATTGGTTTTCTATTCGATTCAATTCAAATTGGTTTTCTATTCGATTCAATTCAGATTGGTTTTCTATTCGATTCAATTCAAATTGGTTTTCTATTCGATTCAATTCAAATTGGTTTTCTATTCGATTCAATTCAAATTGGTTTTCTATTCGATTCAATTCAAATTGGTTTTCTATTCGATTCAATTCAAATTGGTTTTCTATTCGATTCAATTCAAATTGGTTTTCTATTCGATTCAATTCAAATTGGTTTTCTATTCGATTCATTTCGAAATCACTTTATATTCAATTCATTTCGAAATCACTTTATATTCAATTCATTTTGAAATCACTTTTTATATTCAATTCAAAATGAATAAAATCGATATAAATATCGTTCACGTCTAAATGGCGTCAATCTAATCAATACGGCTTCATATATTTCTATTTCTATTCAACAAATGAATATTTATTTTCGTCAACACACGACTAATCTCAACGAATGAGTACTGTCCACGTGTGACTATTTTTGTTAAATTATTTCGTTCAACACATGACTATTCTCAACGGATGAGTACAGTCAACACATGAACCTTTATTTTATATTGATAAAGATGTAAATTTTATTATTAAAATATTTCGTTCAACACATGACTAATCTCAACGGATGAGTACAGTCAACACATGAACATTTATTTTATAATATTCTTTATTTTCTAAACTGCAATGAGGCCCAATCAATCACCATATAATATTAATTATATGGATTTTCATACATCACACGTATATAATAGCATTGAAAAATAATCAACCATCAACCAAAGTGCACTACACTGTATAAGCATCAAATAAAGATATCTAACGCTTATAACAGCCTGTCAATCAATCGATCGACATATTTAATAAATCAGGATGAGTGAACTTCATATTTCATCCCAACACCCGTGTGGGGTTTCAAACAATCAAACACAGATTTTAGTTGTGCAGTTGGGCGATGTGTAAAATTTATCGACCCAATCAATGTCCTTCAAATAGGTGTACATAAACAAACCGTCCGGTTTGTAAATGAATATTTATTTATTCACATTCACTATATTCATATTCACGTTAAAAATTATATTTTTAACGATAAAACATTTCATTTTAACATATGAATTTCTATTCAGTTCATTCTTTAAATAAAATGATATTTTTATTTTAGAAAATTTCGGCAGCATAACGGCACGATACTAGAAACGGGACGAGGCCTAGCCTTATCCCCGGTCTAGTGAAGGCCCACGCCATTCACATATCAATCAAATTCACCAAACAACCAAATTCAAATCAAATTATCTAACTAATTTATGCAACCAAACAAACAAGTCCATGGTCTGTGGACGATTGTGTCGGGTGCTACTAAGCACCGTCTGCATCCTAGTATATATATATAACAAGAAAAAGAAATTGAAGAGTGAGAAATTCTCAAAGATAGCTATCCAACTCCACGACACTTCATCGTTATCGCATCTTTGTCATCTTCGTTGCTGTAGCCACTACATATGTAAAAATCGAATTTTTACTTCGTTATTCAATATATAAAAAATCGAATTTTTATTATACTATTCTCTATATAAAGGTTTCGCCTTTTCAAAAATAAAGATTTCGCCCTTTCAAAAATAAAGATTTCACCTTTTCAAAAATAAAGATTTCGCCCTTTCAATTCCATCACTATAAAAATCACATTTTTATTTTGCTATACACATAAAGATGATATTTCTAATATTCCTATCACGTAAAAATTATATTTTTAATTCTCTACATAAACAAAAATCATATTTTTACACCATCTATATAGTAAAGACTATATTTTTAATACTTTAAAAATATAAAAATCATATTTTTAATTGAATAAAAATCTTTTCTACCTCCTCCTTATATAAAAATCATATTTTTATAAATAAAAATATAATCTTTTCTAATTTAAAAATCAAATCTTTTCTAATTTAAAAATCAAATCTTTTCTAATTTAAAAATCAAACTTTTCTAATTTAAAAATCAAATCTTTACGTACACTATACCTTTCTATGAAAATCTGATTTAAACAATATTGTATATAGAATAAAAATCGAATTTTTATAAACAATGTATTGAAATAAATTAAAAACTCACTTCTTTATGATGGAAGAGGACGGGTAGGTGGCGCAGCAGCTCGACAGTGGTGGTAGCGGGCCCTGGGTAGCGGCGCAGGAGGTTTTCTCGCATCAGGAAGGGGTGCGAGGTGGCTTGGGTGGCTGTGTCAGTTCGGGGGGGGGGGGGCTTTGGGGTTTGCGACGGTCCTGCAGGAGGTGGGTGGAAGAGCGGAGGAGAAGAGAGAGGGTGCGGGGTGGTGGCGCGGCCGTCAGGGTGAGGGGGGGCGGCGCGATTTCGATTCTTTTTTTTTCGTTTTCGTTTCTGTTTAAATGAACGAAGGGGGGGGGGGGGGGCTGGAGGAGTTTAAGGGGAGAAAGGGTTTTTTTATTATTATTTTATTTTTCACTAAAAAGCAACTTTTATTTTCGACCTCTAAACGAGGCCCACCGCCTGTCGACCATAGCGTTTTACCCCCATTCCGAACACAATGGGATATGCTTCGCAAGCTGATTCGACCATTTCGATCAGTTTCCGTTAAAATCAACATATAACTCTATAAATTGAATTTGAACGCGTATTTCAATTTACCGGGGTTGTAACACCCCACCTCCGCTAGGGTCACTCTTTCGGGGGCACTAGCTTCTGGGGGGCGTTAGAACTGGGTAAGCATGCATAATGATATATCAAGGCAGAACAAGAACATAAATCCATATGTAAAACAGAGTAAACAGCGGAATATCTCAAACCATCTCAAAACAAGTCTAGTACATCATAAAGTCAACTGCCAAAATAAACATGTCTAGTACATCATAAACAGAAATACTGAAATACATAGTGCTATCCCCAAAATGAAAATGATAAACCATAGCGAGCTCAATGTCCAGGCATACATGAGCTATCCAGCAAACAAGCAAGCGATCCAAGCTAAGCACCACTATTCCCTCCCTGAGAACCTGGGGGGGGGGGGAACGGAAGAAAAGAAGCGAAAGAAAACAGGTCAGTCAAAAAGACTGGTAAGCCCTACTACGATCAGTCTATAAACTAATAAAGCTAACATCATGATGGAAACTGAGATGAACATACTGGCAATAGATAAAGGTGTCATCACATAAAGAAGATTAAGCTTTGCACCACTGTAATAACCCGCAAATTCTGAGCCAGTTTATATTTTTTTTATTTTGGCAATTTTAGCGAATTTTGAACATTTAAAATAGATTATTTTAAATAATATCGACGAGAAATTTATTTTGAATATAATCCGACGTATATATTATATACGTCGTCGTTAGAATATAAATATTTATATATAATTATAAATAGAATTGAAAATGGCGCGGTAGTTCGATAATTCGATTTCAAACTTCAATTGAATGTACCGGGTGCAAAACAATTCGGATTTTAGTGAAACCAAAAATAATAGGATCTAATTGATAATATCTTTCCAACGAATCCGACAAATCAAAATTTCATAGCGGGAATCAAAAGATATGTCCAGTTGAAAATTCTGAATAGTCGCTATGGAATTCAGGCCCTTAAAAATGGACATTTTGCAAACGACCTCGGATTTCGAAGAAACCAGTTTTGTTGGGTCCGTGATGTTAATTTATTGTTAGGTTCCAAATTTCATAATTTTTCGAATCAATATGTGAGCGTGGCAAAGGAAAACGCGATTTGACCATTTCAGTTGATTTTAATCGACTGGAAATTGGCCATTTTTCTAACGGTCTCAGAATTCGACGAAACTAGTTTTATTAGGACCGTATCGTCAATACGAAGCTAGAAAATATTTTTCTGTAATTTTTCTAGTTCGTATATGACCCCGGTAATTCGAAATGTACGTTTAAAATTCAATATAGTGATTTAAATGTAAATTTAACGGGAACTGATCGAAACGATCGAATCAGCTTACGATACATATTCCATTGTGTTCGGAATAGGGGTGAAATGCTATGGACGACAGGCGGTGGGTCCCGTTTCGAGTCCGAAATTTTAAGTTGCTTTTTGGAGAATAAAATAAAATAATTTAATTAAATAAATATATATATTATAAAACCCCGTACCCCCCCTTTTTTATTCTCCAATCAGAAAAAGAAATTGAAAATTAAAAACCGATCCTCCTTTTCATCGTTGACCCCGTCGCTCCCCCTATCTCCACCGCGCCTCCGCCGGAGGGCCCCACCTCGCGTCGCCCGCCACCTCCACCCCTCTCGCTCCCCTTCTGTTGAGACCCGAACCCCCCCCCATCGCGATTCTCCCTCCTCTTCCAATTAAGCCGCCGCCGCACCCACATCCACCCTCAGGCGAACCTCCGACCACCGCATCCGCCTGCTCGTCCACCGCCACCCTGTTTCACCGCCAAACCACCATGTCCCGATCCTCCAATCACGAATGAACAACCCCTCCCTCTAGAAGAAAAACCCTGTAAGTTTTTAACTATATTTTATTTTGTTTTATTTAAAGCTTCCAGTTTTATCCATTTTTAACTTAAAATAATTAGTTTTAAAAACCGGCTTTTTATATATGGAAGAAAATTATTTCAAAAACTCATATTTTAAATAGAAATAAAGGTGTTAATAAATTATGATTTTGATTTATATGTCGGATTATAACTTTGACGATGAAAAGATTAAAACTTTGATGTAAAAGATTATAGTTTTGACAATTAATGAAATGTGATTTTTATCATATATAAAGATTGGACTTTTAAATATAGAAAGAACGGATTTTAATATAGGAAAACAAAGGATAAAAATACAATTTTTATTCAAGTAGCAAGATAAAAATGTAATTTTTTTTTATGTAAAGTATTAAAAATATGATTTTTATATTTTTAAAGTATTAAAAATATAGTCTTTACTATATAGGAGAGTTAAAAATATGATTTTTACATGATAGGGATATTAAAAATATCATCTTTATATGTGTAGGAAAATAAAAATGAGATTTTTATAAAGATGAAATCTTTAAATTTGAAAAGGCGAAGTCTATATTTTTATAAAGGTGAAATCTTTATTTTAGAAAAGGCCGTCACATTTGGTATCGGAGCTTTGGTTTACAGAGCTCGAGAACAAGACACATTAGAACCATACGAAAGAATTCATCAGATATTGGATTAGTAATATCCAACTAGAATGACTCGTTAGAGATAGGATCAGTAGTATCCTAGAACGGGTGTGAAGAGTATATTTTTCAAATGAAAACAATTTTGTTTTGAAAATTTAAGCCATTTTAAAAACGTATTTGATTATTTATTTATTTTGAATATGGACAATCGAGTATATATAGATTTTGTATATACGCGTCATGAACGTATATTCGAGGTTTTAATATACTGGATAGATATAGAATCATACTCTAGTGGCCCGAAGATGATTCTGATGATTGACTAGTCGTCATTAGTATTCATGTTCGAGTAACGAAGGTATGATGTCTATATATTTCCATTAGACTGGTGTGAGAACCAAAACTTATATAGTTAGAACACATTGTTGTGAATTGGCATCAAAAACAAGATTTTCAGTATATATATCAAATTTATGAATTTGAAACTCTAATTCACTAATTGATTGATGTTTGTGTTGTTTGTTTATTTGTTTGCTAATTTTGAACCATTTATGCCTAATTGCATCAAATTTTGAATTGTATTGAAAATTGGTCGCATTTGCTTGCATATACATATACTTACATTGAACAGGTCATAGCAAGGAGGCTAGAGCAGAGAATAAAATTTGTTTGCCCGACAAATAGGTACATGTTTATTACATAATTTACTGTTTTGTTTGGGTGATGATGATTTTATGAGCCTATTGGCTAGCCGCTTGGCTTTTTCTTTTTCTTTTTGAGATCTGAAGGACCGGGGAAGCTATTTGAAATTCCCCGATGCTCCCAGTGCAGGGGAGGTTATGGCGAAATTTTTCAAAATTTTAGGGTGTTAGCCAAATTTTTGAAGAATTTTGAAAATTCTCAGAAACTGAAAAGTTGGAGAATGGAAGCCAGATCGAGCGTAGAGTTGATTAATCAAACCACTTTCGACTTTGTTCCTTTTCGGGGACGAAAAGTTTTAAGTGGGGGAGATTGTAATAACCCGCAAATTCTGAGCCAGTTTAAAAAAATTTTATTTTGGCAATTTTAGCGAATTTTGAACATTTAAAATAGATTATTTTAAATAATATCGACGAGAAATTTATTTTGAATATAATTCGACGTATATATTATATACGTCGTCGTTAGAATATAAATATTTATATATAATTATAAATAGAATTGAAAATGGCGCGGTAGTTCGATAATTCGATTTCAAACTTCAATTGAATGTACCGGGTGCAAAACAATCCGGATTTTAGTGAAACCAAAAATAATAGGATCTAATTGATAATATCTTTCCAACGAATCCGACAAATCAAAATTTCATAGCGGGAATCAAAAGATATGTCCAGTTGAAAATTCTGAATAGTCGCTATGGAATTCAGGCCCTTAAAAATGGACATTTTGCAAACGACCTCGGATTTCGAAGAAACCTGTTTTGTTGGGTCCGTGATGTTAATTTATTGCTAGGTTCCAAATTTCATAATTTTTCGAATCAATATGTGAGCGTGGCAAAGGAAAACGCGATTTGACCATTTCAGTTGATTTTAATCGACTGGAAATTGGCCATTTTTCTAACGGTCTCAGAATTCGACGAAACTAGTTTTATTAGGACCGTATCGTCAATACGAAGCTAGAAAATATTTTTCTGTAATTTTTCTAGTTCGTATATGACCCCGGTAATTCGAAATGTACGTTTAAAATTCAATATAGTGATTTAAATGTAAATTTAACGGGAACTGATCGAAACGATCGAATCAGCTTACGATACATATTCCATTGTGTTCGGAATAGGGGTGAAATGCTATGGACGACAGGCGGTGGGTCCCGTTTCGAGTCCGAAATTTTAAGTTGCTTTTTGGAGAATAAAATAAAATAATTTAATTAAATAAATATATATATTATAAAACCCCGTACCCCCCCTTTTTTATTCTCCAATCAGAAAAAGAAATTGAAAATTAAAAACCGATCCTCCTTTTCAACGTTGACCCCGTCGCTCCCCCTATCTCCACCGCGCCTCCGCCGGAGGGCCCTACCTCGCGTCGCCCGCCACCTCCACCCCTCTCGCTCCCTTCTCGCTCCTCTTCTGTTGAGACCCGAACCCCCCCCCCCATCGCGATTCTCCCTCCTCTTCCAATTAAGCCGCCGCCGCACCCACATCCACCCTCAGGCGAACCTCCGACCACCGCATCCGCCTGCTCGTCCACCGCCACCCTGTTTCACCGCCAAACCACCATGTCCCGATCCTCCAATCACGAATGAACAACCCCTCCCTCTAGAAGAAAAACCCTGTAAGTTTTTAACTATATTTTATTTTGTTTTATTTAAAGCTTCCAGTTTTATCCATTTTTAACTTAAAATAATTAGTTTTAAAAACCGGCTTTTTATATATGGAAGAAAATTATTTCAAAAACTCATATTTTAAATAGAAATAAAGGTGTTAATAAATTATGATTTTGATTTATATGTCGGATTATAACTTTGACGATGAAAAGATTAAAACTTTGATGTAAAAGATTATAGTTTTGACAATTAATGAAATGTGATTTTTATCATATATAAAGATTGGACTTTTAAATATAGAAAGAACGGATTTTAATATAGGAAAACAAAGGATAAAAATACAATTTTTATTCAAGTAGCAAGATAAAAATGTAATTTTTTTTATGTAAAGTATTAAAAATATGATTTTTATATTTTTAAAGTATTAAAAATATAGTCTTTACTATATAGGAGAGTTAAAAATATGATTTTTACATGATAGGGATATTAAAAATATCATCTTTATATGTGTAGGAAAATAAAAATGAGATTTTTATAAAGATGAAATCTTTAAATTTGAAAAGGCGAAGTCTATATTTTTATAAAGGTGAAATCTTTATTTTAGAAAAGGCGAAATCTTTATATGAAGAATAGCGTGATAAAAATATAATCTTTACTATATGAACATCGATGTAAAATTATAATTTTTATTTATATAGTAGCGTTGTGAAAATTCGATTTTTATATATTGAATAGCGAGATAAAAATTCGATTTTTATATATATAGTGTCTACGGGCAACGAAGATGACGAAGATGCGATAGCGATGAAGATTTCTATCAATGAAGTGCCGTGGAGCTAGGATAGCTTTCGGTGAGAACTTCTCACTCAAAATTTCTTTCTCTAGTTATATATATATACTAGGATGCAGACGGTGTTTAGTAGCACCCGACACCCGTCATCCACAGACCATGGATGGCTTGTTTGTTAAATTGTTTGATTTCAAAAATTAATTAGATTATTTGATTGGAATTGAATTGTTTGGTGAGAATGAAGGGATTTGATTGATGTGTGAATGGCGTGGGCCTTCACTAGACCGGGGATAAGGCTAGGCCTCGTCCCGTTTCTAGTATCGTGCCGTTATGCCGCCGAAATTTTCTAAAAATATGTTAGAAAAATAAAAATATGTTAGAAAAATAAAAATATCATTTTATTTTGTAAATGAACTGAATAGATATTCATATGTTAAAATAAAATGTTTTATCGTTAAAAATATAATTTTTAACGTGAATGTGAATAAATAAATATTCATTTACAAACCGAACGGTTTGTTTATGTACACCTATTTGACTGATATTGATTGGGTCGATAAATTTTACACATCGCCCAACTGCACAAATAAAATCTGTGTTTGATTGTTTGAAACCCCACACGGGTGTTGGGATGAAATCTGAAGTTCACTCATCCTGATTGATTAAATATGTCGATCGATTGATTGACAGGCTGTTATAAGCGTTAGATATTTATATTTGATGCTTATACAGTGTAGTGCACTTTGGTTGATGGTTGATTATCTTTCAATGCTATTATATACATGTGATGTATGAAAATCCATATAATTAATTTTATATGGTGATTGATTGGGCCTCATTCCAATTTAGAAAATAAAGTAAATATAAAATAAAGGTTCATGTGTTGACTATACTCATCCGTTGAGATTAGTCATGTGTTGAACGAATTATTTTTATAATAAAATTTACATCTTTATCAATATAAAATAAAGGTTCATGTGTTGACTATACTCATCCGTTGAGATTAGTCATGTGTTGAACGAATTATTTTTATAATAAAATTTACATCTTTATCAATATAAAATAAAGGTTCATGTGTTGACTATACTCATCCGTTGAGATTAGTCATGTGTTGAACGAATTATTTTTATAATAAAATTTACATCTTTATCAATATAAAATAAAGGTTCATGTGTTGACTGTACTCATCCGTTGAGATTAGTCATGTGTTGAACGAAGTATTTTAACAAAAATCGTCACACATGGACGGTACTCATTCGTTGAGATTAGTCGTGTGTTGACAAAAATAAATATTTGAAATAGAATATATAAAGCCGTGTTGAATAGTGATGCGCCATTTTGGCGCGAACGATATATATAACGATTTCGAAATGAATTGAATATATAACGATTTCGAAATGAAGTGAATATATAACGATTTCGAAATGAATTGAATATATTACGATTTCGATTTGAATTGAGTATAAAACGATTTCGAATTGAATGGAATAGAAAACCAATTTGATTTCAAATTGAATATATAATGAACTTGATTCAAATAGAAAACGAAACGAATTTAATTTGAATAGAAAATGAATTTGAATCGAATAGAAAACCAATTTGAATTGAATTGAATTGAATTGAAAACGAATTCGAATTGACTTCAAAATGAAGTGAAATGAATTCAAATTGAATTGAAATTTGAATTGAATAGAGATGAATTTTAAAACGAATTTATAAAGAAGAATTCAATTTTGATTTGAATTGAAATGGAAGTTGAAATTGTTTTTGAAACGAATTTAAAATTATTTATATAGTTCGTTTTAAATAGAAATCGACGAACTATATTATATATATTATATATATAATATAATGGCCTGAATAGAACGCGCCGCGCCGCGGCAGTTCGTAAATTTCGACCATTTATTTCAAACGGACATTACGGGAGATCCGACTGTCGAATCCTCCTAAAACCGGAACCGTTGGGTTCGTATCGAAAAAAGCTTTCTAACGAATATTAGAAATTCAAAATCTAACGGTTGGATTTGGAGATACGTCCAAATCAAATTCGAAAAAGGTCGCTGTAAGTGCAGTTCGATGGCCATTGTTGGAAATCGACTGTACGGGCCTTGATAAAATTATTAAAAATAGTAATAAATTGTGTAAAATCATAAGAAATGATTTGGGAAAATTTGGGATGAAAAACTCCATATTTGAAAAGATAAAAATAGATTTTTATCGAAATGAACTAGTTTTGAACTAAATTTAAAACCCAATCATTTTTAAATAAATGAATTAGATTTTAAAAAGGGGTTTTAAATAATCGAATTTCTAATATATTTGATTAAATTTGAAATGGGTTTATCGTGAACAGTGTTTTAAATAACACTAGTTCTTTAACCCGATAACAAATAGAATGTGATTTGGGTTTGTCGTGAACTGTGTTTTAAATAACACCTAGTTCTTTAACCCAGTAAAAAGAGTTTTAATGAATCTGCAATTAGATTGAAATTCGAATTGATAATCTAAATTACCAAATTTAGAAAATGGGCGAGAATGGAGTATCACCAGTTTTGCTCCAAAGCGATAGCTAAATCTTTAATTAGATTTGAACGTGAAATGGTAATTGATTTTACCAATAACACCGTGGTGTTAGATATGGAGTATTACCAGTTTTGCTTCATGGGATGAATAGGTTGGGATTGGGAAATAAAATAAATAATTACTTCGTTACGGTTCGCTAATCTCGACTAGTTGGGAAAAACCATAATTTGGTTTTAAATGACATCCATAGGAAGATTACAGGATAAATTTTAAAGAATTTATCTTGGATAAAATTAATGGGAACCTTTCCCTAAGAATGTGGAATTTAGAAACTAGCTGTAGGTTGGCTAAGAAGAATGGTTTCCTGGGTATTGATCTGATGTTGGTTTCGGCCTTCGGGGTTAATGTTTGGGAAATTGTTCTCTTGCTAATTTGCGGTTAGTGACTAATGAATTGGAATGAGGCGTATGTTGTGTTTGTGTAACATTTGTTTTTAATATACGCGGGTTGTTCGGAAAGTCCGGGTTTACACCCATTCTGAATAACCGATTCGACGATATGTCGAAGACGAAGACGGTAGTCGAAGACGAAGACGGTAGTCGAAGACCGGAAGTCTTCACATCGTTTGGATAATTACTGACGATCCTGATTGGGCAGTACACCCAAGAGGATGGAAATAGTCGGTGGTCGTCCAGACGTACCTGGAGATGGATGGATATGCGAGGAAAGTGCCTCCGGTTTCGTTCAGACCCAGAACGGACTTGTAAATGGATTGTGTGTCTGACATTGGATTTTATTGTATGTTGATTGATTTCTATTAAATATATATCTGCTTGGCGGCGGAGAATTTATTCTCTTGCTTAACGCCCTTCTCTGAGACGTACGAGCTTAGAGGTTATATATCGATAGATATCAATCGCATGGCATGAATTGCCTGTGTGGCATGCTGAGTTGCATGGATCAAGGCTTCTGTTGAAAAGCAAAGTCTTGTGGTTGATGATCAAAGCACAGCCTACGTGGCAGCTTTGTGTATAACGTGAATTCGCGAGCCTCACACCTCGGTATGAGTTAAAAACGGGATACGGACTGCAGGGAGAGCACGACGTTTCTTTCAAGCTTTGGTGGTGTCAGTGACTTACCAGCCCTGACATTTATATACTTTTCACCTTTGTGGTTGTTGAATGAGGCGCCTCGATTATAGGTCTGTAAGGACCGGGAAACGTGTGTTCAGGAATTGCCAATCCTCTAACGTAAGTGAGGACCGGCCCTGAAGCATCCAGGGGTTACCCAGTGTGCGTAATCCTGAGGCATTTGCTAGAGTGTCTCGAACGCGGAGAGGAGCTTGCCCCTTGCCTCGACTCATGACGGAAATCCAATTTCCAATACGTGTATTTCGGCTTTATTTGTAGAGCCTAGTATGGCGACATAGTGGGATGGGGCACTCATGCCGTCTATGATTTATATTTATGATTGAAATGTTTTGACACTATACACTTATTATAGTATCAAATGATTTGTTTTAAACGTACCAAGCATGTTTGGCTATTATAAGGGAAAACCCTATCCTCCGGCTTGCGTTGCATTGTGTGATGGGACCTGGGTCTTATAATAGCTTCATTTTTCGAAAAAGCATTGCGTTGTTTATTCTATGCACTGGTATTCTTGGGAGGAAACCCGTTCCGTGTTATACGGCGTGGTCCCTTGAATTACTCTCTTTTAAAGTAAAGTTTTAAATAACTGTTTTAGTTCTCACACCAGTCACATGACTGACCAGGAGTTTATTGTTTTAACCTAAACTCTGGGTGCCCCTATTTTCCGTACGGGCAGCTAGTAGTTTTGGTTTTGCAGATTTATATTCACAGGATCCTGGTTTACAGCTGGAATGATATCCGGAAAGCTCTGTATCCGTATATCACCTTCAGTTGTGCTTTGTATTATTTTCCGCTGCTATGTATTTAAATGTAATTTAAATCTCTGATATTTCTGTGTAATATTTATTCATTTATACTCTGTATATTCTTGTAATCTGATGCATTGTTGTAATATACAATGAAATGTTCTTCTGTTTGTGTTCTGATTTGTCCTGTTCTCAAACGTTCAGGGGTTTCGAACGGTCTAGATCGGTTTAACGACTGATTCGGATCGAGCGAAATTCCAGGCCGTCACAACCACAGTGTACTAGCAAACTAACATAACAGGTATTGATCCCTCAGCCCAAAACTTTGGCCCAATAACATGAAGTGACTTTAATACAAGGTCCAGCCCAACGGTCTAGTCGATCGGCTCCCTACAAACCTAACACGTTAAGTGTTGGTGCCCATACGGCCCACTTATGGTTGTAGTCAGACTGTGCCGGGTCCACCTTCGGGTGTATCAAGCCCTTGGGTGCCAACCCCAGACACCTAAGCAATAATGCACAGTCTAAACCTACTGGTACCCGTGCCTCGAGTTTGTCCAACACCGGACTACGTGCACGTCCGTAGCCCGCCTGGACCCGCACCGCTGTACCACTCATCCGTCGCTTTGGTCGCTTACATCCGTCCAGTAATCGTGCCCCCGCCCTAGCCTAGTCCTCTAGGGTTGTGAATGATACCCAACTGGGATTACTGCTGGAACAGACCACGTTGCTAGGGTTTTCTAAGAGGGTTAAGTGTGGTTTAACCCCTCACTAATCATGGATTAAATTAGTTAAGTGTAACCAACAGTTCACCACTTAACCCCATTTAATCCCTTGTATTCCCCAAAATTGGTTAAGTATTAGTGGGCCATGACTTAACCTTAATCATGAGGCATTAATTAATTTAATGCACCCAACCTCTCACATTAGACCTTGTTGTGGTTACTAGTTAGGCCGGGCGGGTCCGGGTAGGTTTACACCACAACTTAGTCTAACCTCGGGTTTTACGTGCCACATGACCAACTACTCACATTGGGTCCTATTGCTTGTAGCCACTAGTTAAGCCGGTTGGTTCCGGGTAGGTTTATGCTACAAGCTCAACCCAACCTCGAGTTGGCCACCTTTATGTTTTCTAAGTGTCATGTCCACTTTATTTTCAAAACATCATTACAAGTTTAACAAATACTCGGGTAGACCTAACTTAATAGGTAAATTCCCAAGGGGTAGACCTAACTTAATAGGTAAATTCCCAATCTTATATTTTCATGTATTTTAAGTTTTACCCAAACCCCCCAACGTCATTCCATCGCTTACATATTCGTCATAACGCATAAAGGATAGGAAGAGGGAACTTGGCACAACATACATGATGAATCTTACATATCATAATAAACATGTATAACATGTTGGACTTGCATAACTTAGCGTAGTGAACTTGCATACACATGCATAACTTGTCAAACTTGCAAATCATGGCATAGTGAACTTGCATAAACATGCATAACTTGTTAAACTTGCAAATCATAGCATAGTGAACTTGCATAAACATGCATAACTTGTTAAACTTGCAAATCATAGCATAGTGAACTTGCATAAACATGCATAGCTTATTAAACATGCACAACATAGCATAGTGAACTTGCATAAACATGCATAACTTATTAAACATGCATAACATAGCATAGTGAACTCGTATAAGCATGCATAACTTATTAAACATGCATAACATAGCATAGTGAACTCGCATAAGCATGCATAACTTATTAAACATGCATAAATCCCAACTTTCATCACATATTAACTTTAGAGTTTCTAAAATGAAGGTAAGAGGGCTTATAAATATTATGAAGACACAAATCCACTAATAAAGATTGAAAAGCCCTTTATGCAAGCATATAAAAACCCAAAACAAAGCTCCAATTAACAAAAATCCCAAAACTCTAGCTTAGCAAATAAAACTTGCAACTTGATGATGTATGCAAGCTAATGATCATTCATACAACTTAGAAATGCTTGTATGAACATCATAATCTTCATAGGAATGATTAATGAAGAGATTGGAGGCTAGGGTTTTTAGGTGGAGGCCATTTGAGAAATCAATTTGACATAGTTTGGTTGCTAGATTGAATAATGAGGTTTTAGGGTAGGATTAGGGTCTTATTTATAGAAGATTAGAGTGTTTTTAGCCCTAGGATTAACCCTAGGTTAGCTTAGGTCCGTCAGATTTCGGAATTCTCTAGAACCAAGCCACAAGACCAGACCCAAATCAAAAATGGTGCGCCAGGCAAAACTGCCCGGCCACCCCGTGTCGACAGGGCTGTCGACAGGGCAGTCGACACCCTTAGACCCCTGTCGACATGCCTGTCGACATGGGTGTCCTGGCGGGAGTTTTCCCGCCTGATGCCAGTTAGCCCTAGTCCTTGTTTTTAATTTAAAATTTAAATCTGTTTTTATTATGGAAATTTCTGAAAACTTCCATGGGCCTTAACTGGGTCATACGGATTCCGATTTTCGAAAACTCGGACTCTATTTCGCGTATTTTTCCGAGACGAACGCAATGGCATAGCCCGTTTCCCTTGATTCAGATTTTTAAATTAAATTCTGCCTCGATTTGTGTTATAACAGGTTATTGAAAATACGGGTTGTTACATTCTCCCCTCCTTAAAGGATTTCGTCCCCGAAATCTTCAAGTTAGGAAGAACGTATCCTACCATCCAATCATCCATCTACTCAAAGCATCATCCACGAGCAATCATTGTCCTTACAAGATTCTAAATGTTGTATGAACATATGCAAAGGTGTGTGTATATGTACTTATCTAATGCAAAGATCAATGCAAAATATGTTAGTGAAATGTATCCACATGTATGCAATTCCTAACATAATGTATAATATCTATATGTGTGCACATAACATACACCCATATGCAACATCCATGTGATAACACGAAATTTCCATCCATAAATAAGCATAAACACTCATGCATATGCAATATGAGGAGTGTGCGAGCCGATCTAGTGCCTAATGGTGTATAATGCATCCACGAGTAACCACTTGCAAACACTTGCAACCACTTGCAACCATCAAGCATAACATGTTTCAAACACATGTTTCATCCAAAGGGTTTCTACCTAAGGTTCTCATGACAAGATTAACACGATAAACTAGATAAATATGGGTAGCTAAGAGAAAGATATGCTAACAAAAGGAAAGGGATTGAGAGTGTACCCTCAAAAAGGAATGGATAAAGCCCACGCATCTTCTCCTCGGTTTCCCAAGTTGCGTCTTTTTCGGCTTCACCCCATTGAACCTTCACCAACTTGACCTCTCGATTCCTTAGCTTCTTGGTCTCTGTCCCCAAGATACGAATCGGAGCTCTCCTCAAGGTAGCTTCTTTCTCCACTTCCACATCTTCCAAAACACTTGGCTCCACAATCTCTGCTGATTTATGCAAACACTTCCGGAGATGCGAGACATGAAAAACATCGTGTACTCCGGCAAGCTTCTCGGGCAACTTCACCCTATAAGCCATCTGCCCGATCCTCTCCACAATGGGGAATGGTCCAACAAATCTCGGGGCTAACTTCCCAACGGCTCCAAATCGGACCACATTCCGCAAAGGAGAAACCTTCACGAAAACCATATCCCCTACATCAAACTCCAAATCAGATCTTCGCTTATCAGCATAGGATTTCTGTCGGTCTTGGGCCGCCTTCATCCGTCTTCTAATCAACTCGACCTTCTCGGATGTATCTCTGATCATATCAGGCCCAAGTATGAGCTTATCTGTGGTCTCCCACCAACATGTAGGTGACTTGCACGGTCTCCCATATAAAGCCTCAAATGGTGCCATCCCAATGCTCGCCTGATAACTGTTATTATATGCAAACTCAACAAGTGGAAGATGGTCTTCCCAAGTACCACCAAAATCCAGAATACAAAGCCTCAACAGATCCTCGAGTACTCTATTCACCCTTTCGGTTTGACCGTCCGTCTGTGGGTGATAAGCAGTACTCAGATTCAACCTCGTGCCCAAGGCCTCCTGCAAGCTATTCCAGAACTGACTTGTAAAGATTGGGTCGCGGTCACTGACAATACTAGAAGGGACTCCATGAAGTCTCACAATCTCACGAAGATATACAGACGCTAGCCAAGACGCTGTCCTCTTGCTCTTCACCGGAATAAAATGAGCACTCTTCGTAAGTCTATCCACAATAACCCAAATGCTCGTATTCCCTTTTCTTGACCTTGGAAGCCCATCAATGAAGTCCATGGAGATACTCTCCCACTTCCAAAGTGGAACGTCCAGAGGATGCAATAGCCCACCGGGCTTCTTTGACTCGGCCTTAACTTGCTGGCAAATGATACATCTAGAGACAAACTCCGCCACATCCTTCTTCATCCCTGGCCAAAAGAAAATACGCCTCATATCTTGGTACATCTTATCCCCGCCTGGATGTATAGTCAATTTAGAGCGATGTGCTTCTTCCAGAACTTTTCTTACTAAATCTTCTACCATGGGGACACATAACCTTCCATCTCTCCTTAGCCAACCCTTGTCATCAATAGAATATCGAGCGAGATGGCTAGACGTCTCTCCTCGAATCAGCTTATCCATAATCTCAACTATCTGAGGGTCTTCCTTCTGCGAAGCCCCAACTTGATCCAGAAGGGTAGGCCTGAGCTCAAGAGATGCTAAAGAACCAGTCATCGACTCAACTGCCAAAGAGAAATCAAAGGTTGCCAAGAACTCTAAATTCTTCATCTCAACAAATAGAGGACTTAGTGTCAACCTTTTTCTGCTCAACGCATCCGCTACAACATTCCCCTTGCCAGGGGTATAGGCTATATCAAAATCGTAGGACGCCAAGAATTCCATCCACCTTTGCTGCCTCAAGTTCAGATCCTTCTGCGAAAAGAGATACTTCAAAGACTTATGATCAGTATACAGCTCAAATCTCTCTCCCAGAAGATAATGACGCCACGCCTTGAGTGCATATACTATCGCTGCCAGCTCTAGATCATGAGTGGGATAATTCTTCTCATGCACCTTAAGTTGCCTACCACCAAAACATATAGCTCTGCCTTCTTGCATCAGAACGGCGCCCAATCCCGTGCCACAAGCATCAGTGTACACGGTAAACATCTTACCACCATCGGGTAAAGCTAGAACTGGTGCTGAGGTAAGGGCTCTCTTGAGTCTCTGAAAAGCAAGCTCACAATCCATATCCCAAGCAAAAACTAAGTTCTTCTTTGTCAACTTAGTAAGAGGAGCGGATATCTTCGCGAAGTCCTTGATGAACTTTCGGTAAAACCCTGCAAGACCTAGAAAACTTCTCACTTCGGTTGCATTCCTTGGAGTCTTCCAATCCTGAACCGCAACTACCTTAGCGGGATCCACCGCTAAGCCTTGCTTGGATACGATATGCCCAAGGAATCTAACTTCCCTTCTCCAAAAGTGACACTTGGAGAACTTGGCCTTTAACTGATGTGCTCTAAGCGTATCCATTACCTCTACAAGATGCCTTGCGTGCTCTTCTTCATCCTTAGAGAAGATCAGAATATCATCCACAAAGACTACGACAAACTTGTTCAAGAACTCTCGAAACACCCTACTCATCAAGTCCACGAAATACGCGGGTGCATTCGTCAAACCGAACGACATAACAAGCCATTCAAAGAATCCATCTGGAGTTCTGAATGCAGTCTTGTCTATACTATCTTCAGCCACTCTGAGCTGATGAAATCCAGTAGCAAGATCAAGCTGAGAGAAAACAGAAGCACCGACAAGCTGGTCAAAGAGATCATCGATCCTCGGTAATGGGTGTCTGTTCTTCTTAGTCAGCTTATTCAATTCTCTATAGTCCACGCAAAGTCGAAGAGAACCATCTGCCTTAGTAGCAAACACCACAGGCGCTCCCCATTCGGATATACTTCGTCTGATGAAGTTCTTCTCAAGCAACTCCTTTACTTGCTTGCTGAGCTCCCGTCTCTCACGCGGAGCCATGTGCCGAACGGGCAAAGAAACAGGCTTAGCATTATCCACCAGATAAATGCGAAAATCAATCTCTCGTTTAGGGGGCAACCCCTTAACTTCTTCAAAAACATCTGGATAATCTCGGACCACCCTTACAGACTGAAGGGCTTCCTCTGACGAGTCGAGAGATTCAAGATAGCACAACATGACGGGATCCTTCGGATTGCATGAAATCTCTAGGGTGTTGCCAAGGCGAGTCACAAGCCTCACAACCCTATGCTCACAATCAAGAATGGCTCCATATCTGGACAGCCAATCCATGCCCAATATCAATCCGTATCCCCTGAAACCAAGAACATACGCACTACACAAGAACTCTACACTGAGTATAGAGATCCTTAGATCCTCACATATCATAGATAGATGAGCAGAACCCCCAATGGGATTCGAAACACAAACGGGATCATCCACTAAGCTAGTACTAAGGTGCAAACTATCGACAAGATTAGATGAAATAAAGCTATGTGATGCACCAGAATCAAACAAGGTACGAACTGGAAGATCGGAAATATAAACAAGGTTCTCAACAGAAACACTACCTCGATCGGGAACTGTAGCGGTATTGAGAGCATGAACTTGCCCTCCTGAAGGTCCAGCCTGCCCTTTCTTCTTCGGACATTCCTTGCTGAAGTGTCCAGTTTCACCACAAGAAAAACATCCACCACTAAGCTTCCTTTTCTTTTTCCTACAATCCTTAGCAAAGTGTCCAGGCGCACCACAGTAATTGCATTTTCCCTTGCCTTTGTTGTTGTTCCCCTTCTTGTTCTTGCTCTGATTCCCCTGACTGCTTTGACCACCTTGATTGCCTTTACCTTGAGAATCAGTCTTCTTTGCTTGGGTATCACTCGACTTAACCTCTTTCTTTCCATCACCCTGAAGTAGAGCCATATCGACCAAACTCTCGAAAGTAGCTCCATGCGGAATATGTGACATTGCCAAGCCCTGTAGCGGCTCATTCAACCCTCTAGCGAATCGAAGAGCCTTCTTCTCGGGAGTGTTTACCATATCCAAACCAAAACGGGCCAGCTGATTAAACCTGTTCACATACTCCTTGACAGACATATCACCTTGCCTTAATGCAATGAACTTCTCCATCTGTAAATTCGCCTCAGCAGCAGATAAAAATTTGGCCACAAATCTAGTCCTCAAATCGGCCCAAGTCTCGACGGGCCTTGTCCCATTGGTGACCTCCCACCAATAGGCTGCTTCGTCCTTCAAAAGCCATACTGTCAATAAGATCTTCCTCTCGTCATCAATCCCAAAGATAGCAAACAAGTCCTCAGTGTCTTTCAGCCAATTCCTAGCTTCAACAAAAGATTCCGTGCCTAGGAAATTCTTTCCTCCCATCGCCTTGAAGTCTTTACAAACCTTCGTGAACTCAACCTGAGGATGCTGAGGGGGAGGAGGAGGAAGAGGAGCCTCAACAACTGGAGGGGGAGGAACAGGAACCACCGGAGGAGGGACATTAGGGTGAGGATTCTCAACTACAGGAGGAGGAGTGGGAGTAGGGTTTGCGGGGCCAGCTACTGCCCTAGCTTCTAGAAGCCTCCTATACCAGAGTGGTACGTTTACTCCATCCGGGATGGCAAGATTCTCAGCCATACTGAAACGAAAGATAAGATAAGATTAGGTCAAGGGAACGAAGGATAACGCTAATGGCTTTTTGGGGAATAGCCTTTTAAAATACTAGACTTTTCTTTTGGAAAATACTTCATACTTGTTTTGAAAATAGTTTTTCAAAAGTCTTTTAAAAACTTTTTGTTCTTTCTTATAAACCATATGCTCTGATACCAAATTTGTAACACCCCACCTCCGCTAGGGTCACTCTTTCGGGGGCACTAGCTTCTGGGGGGCGTTAGAACTGGGTAAGCATGCATAATGATATATCAAGGCAGAACAAGAACATAAATCCATATGTAAAACAGAGTAAACAGCGGAATATCTCAAACCATCTCAAAACAAGTCTAGTACATCATAAAGTCAACTGCCAAAATAAACATGTCTAGTACATCATAAACAGAAATACTGAAATACATAGTGCTATCCCCAAAATGAAAATGATAAACCATAGCGAGCTCAATGTCCAGGCATACATGAGCTATCCAGCAAACAAGCAAGCGATCCAAGCTAAGCACCACTATTCCCTCCCTGAGAACCTGGGGGGGGGAACGGAAGAAAAGAAGCGAAAGAAAACAGGTCAGTCAAAAAGACTGGTAAGCCCTACTACGATCAGTCTATAAACTAATAAAGCTAACATCATGATGGAAACTGAGATGAACATACTGGCAATAGATAAAGGTGTCATCACATAAAGAAGATTAAGCTTTGCACCACAGTGTACTAGCAAACTAACATAACAGGTATTGATCCCTCAGCCCAAAACTTTGGCCCAATAACATGAAGTGACCTTAATACAAGGTCCAGCCCAACGGTCTAGTCGATCGGCTCCCTACAAACCTAACACGTTAAGTGTTGGTGCCCATACGGCCCACTTATGGTTGTAGTCAGACTGTGCCGGGTCCACCTTCGGGTGTATCAAGCCCTTGGGTGCCAACCCCAGACACCTAAGCAATAATGCACAGTCTAAACCTACTGGTACCCGTGCCTCGAGTTTGTCCAACACCGGACTACGTGCACGTCCGTAGCCCGCCTGGACCCGCACCGCTGTACCACTCATCCGTCGCTTTGGTCGCTTACATCCGTCCAGTAATCGTGCCCCCGCCCTAGCCTAGTCCTCTAGGGTTGTGAATGATACCCAACTGGGATTACTGCTGGAACAGACCACGTTGCTAGGGTTTTCTAAGAGGGTTAAGTGTGGTTTAACCCCTCACTAATCATGGATTAAATTAGTTAAGTGTAACCAACAGTTCACCACTTAACCCCATTTAATCCCTTGTATTCCCCAAAATTGGTTAAGTATTAGTGGGCCATGACTTAACCTTAATCATGAGGCATTAATTAATTTAATGCACCCAACCTCTCACATTAGACCTTGTTGTGGTTACTAGTTAGGCCGGGCGGGTCCGGGTAGGTTTACACCACAACTTAGTCTAACCTCGGGTTTTACGTGCCACATGACCAACTACTCACATTGGGTCCTATTGCTTGTAGCCACTAGTTAAGCCGGTTGGTTCCGGGTAGGTTTATGCTACAAGCTCAACCCAACCTCGAGTTGGCCACCTTTATGTTTTCTAAGTGTCATGTCCACTTTATTTTCAAAACATCATTACAAGTTTAACAAATACTTGGGTAGACCTAACTTAATAGGTAAATTCCCAAGGGGTAGACCTAACTTTATAGGTAAATTCCCAATCTTATATTTTCATGTATTTTAAGTTTTACCCAAACCCCCCAACGTCATTCCATCGCTTACATATTCGTCATAACGCATAAAGGATAGGAAGAGGGAACTTGGCACAACATACATGATGAATCTTACATATCATAATAAACATGTATAACATGTTGGACTTGCATAACTTAGCATAGTGAACTTGCATACACATGCATAACTTGTCAAACTTGCAAATCATGGCATAGTGAACTTGCATAAACATGCATAACTTGTTAAACTTGCAAATCATAGCATAGTGAACTTGCATAAACATGCATAACTTGTTAAACTTGCAAATCATAGCATAGTGAACTTGCATAAACATGCATAGCTTATTAAACATGCACAACATAGCATAGTGAACTTGCATAAACATGCATAACTTATTAAACATGCATAACATAGCATAGTGAACTCGCATAAGCATGCATAACTTATTAAACATGCATAACATAGCATAGTGAACTCGCATAAGCATGCATAACTTATTAAACATGCATAAATCCCAACTTTCATCACATATTAACTTTAGAGTTTCTAAAATGAAGGTAAGAGGGCTTACAAATATTATGAAGACACAAATCCACTAATAAAGATTGAGAAGCCCTTTATGCAAGCATATAGAAACCCAAAACAAAGCTCCAATTAACAAAAATCCCAAAACTCTAGCTTAGCAAATAAAACTTGCAACTTGATGATGTATGCAAGCTAATGATCATTCATACAACTTAGAAATGCTTGTATGAACATCATAATCTTCATAGGAATGATTAATGAAGAGATTGGAGGCTAGGGTTTTTAGGTGGAGGCCATTTGAGAAATCAATTTGACATAGTTTGGTTGCTAGATTGAATAATGAGGTTTTAGGGTAGGATTAGGGTCTTATTTATAGAAGATTAGAGTGTTTTTAGCCCTAGGATTAACCCTAGGTTAGCTTAGGTCCGTCAGATTTCGGAATTCTCTAGAACCAAGCCACAAGACCAGACCCAAATCAAAAATGGTGCGCCAGGCAAAACTGCCCGGCCACCCCGTGTCGACAGGGCTGTCGACAGGGCAGTCGACACCCTTAGACCCCTGTCGACATGCCTGTCGACATGGGTGTCCTGGCGGGAGTTTTCCCGCCTGACGCCAGTTAGCCCTAGTCCTTGTTTTTAATTTAAAATTTAAATCTGTTTTTATTATGGAAATTTCTGAAAACTTCCATGGACCTTAACTGGGTCATACGGATTCCGATTTTCGAAAACTCGGACTCTATTTCGCGTATTTTTCCGAGACGAACGCAATGGCATAGCCCGTTTCCCTTGATTCAGATTTTTAAATTAAATTCTGCCTCGATTTGTGTTATAACAGGTTATTGAAAATACGGGTTGTTACATTCTCCCCTCCTTAAAGGATTTCGTCCCCGAAATCTTCAAGTTAGGAAGAACGTATCCTACCATCCAATCATCCATCTACTCAAAGCATCATCCACGAGCAATCGTTGTCCTTACAAGATTCTAAATGTTGTATGAACATATGCAAAGGTGTGTGTATATGTACTTATCTAATGCAAAGATCAATGCAAAATATGTTAGTGAAATGTATCCACATGTATGCAATTCCTAACATAATGTATAATATCTATATGTGTGCACATAACATACACCCATATGCAACATCCATGTGATAACACGAAATTTCCATCCATAAATAAGCATAAACACTCATGCATATGCAATATGAGGAGTGTGCGAGCCGATCTAGTGCCTAATGGTGTATAATGCATCCACGAGTAACCACTTGCAAACACTTGCAACCACTTGCAACCATCAAGCATAACATGTTTCAAACACATGTTTCATCCAAAGGGTTTCTACCTAAGGTTCTCATGACAAGATTAACACGATAAACTAGATAAATATGGGTAGCTAAGAGAAAGATATGCTAACAAAAGGAAAGGGATTGAGAGTGTACCCTCAAAAAGGAATGGATAAAGCCCACGCATCTTCTCCTCGGTTTCCCAAGTTGCGTCTTCTTCGGCTTCACCCCATTGAACCTTCACCAACTTGACCTCTCGATTCCTTAGCTTCTTGGTCTCTGTCCCCAAGATACGAATCGGAGCTCTCCTCAAGGTAGCTTCTTTCTCCACTTCCACATCTTCCAAAACACTTGGCTCCACAATCTCTGCTGATTTATGCAAACACTTCCGGAGATGCGAGACATGAAAAACATCGTGTACTCCGGCAAGCTTCTCGGGCAACTTCACCCTATAAGCCATCTGCCCGATCCTCTCCACAATGGGGAATGGTCCAACAAATCTCGGGCCTAACTTCCCAACGGCTCCAAATCGGACCACATTCCGCAAAGGAGAAACCTTCACGAAAACAATATCCCCTACATCAAACTCCAAATCAGATCTTCGCTTATCAGCATAGGATTTCTGTCGGTCTTGGGCCGCCTTCATCCGTCTTCTAATCAACTCGACCTTCTCGGATGTATCTCTGATCATATCAGGCCCAAGTATGAGCTTATCTGTGGTCTCCCACCAACATGTAGGTGACTTGCACGGTCTCCCATATAAAGCCTCAAATGGTGCCATCCCAATGCTCGCCTGATAACTGTTATTATATGCAAACTCAACAAGTGGAAGATGGTCTTCCCAAGTACCACCAAAATCTAGAATACAAAGCCTCAACAGATCCTCGAGTACTCTATTCACCCTTTCGGTTTGACCGTCCGTCTGTGGGTGATAAGCAGTACTCAGATTCAACCTCGTGCCCAAGGCCTCCTGCAAGCTATTCCAGAACTGACTTGTAAAGATTGGGTCGCGGTCACTGACAATACTAGAAGGGACTCCATGAAGTCTCACAATCTCACGAAGATATACAGACGCTAGCCAAGACGCTGTCCTCTTGCTCTTCACCGGAATAAAATGAGCACTCTTCGTAAGTCTATCCACAATAACCCAAATGCTCGTATTCCCTTTTCTTGACCTTGGAAGCCCATCAATGAAGTCCATGGAGATACTCTCCCACTTCCAAAGTGGAACGTCCAGAGGATGCAATAGCCCACCGGGCTTCTTTGACTCGGCCTTAACTTGCTGGCAAATGATACATCTAGAGACAAACTCCGCCACATCCTTCTTCATCCCTGGCCAAAAGAAAATACGCCTCATATCTTGGTACATCTTATCCCCGCCTGGATGTATAGTCAATTTAGAGCGATGTGCTTCTTCCAGAACTTTTCTTACTAAATCTTCTACCATGGGGACACATAACCTTCCATCTCTCCTTAGCCAACCCTTGTCATCAATAGAATATCGAGCGAGATGGCTAGACGTCTCTCCTCGAATCAGCTTATCCATAATCTCAACTATCTGAGGGTCTTCCTTCTGCGAAGCCCCAACTTGATCCAGAAGGGTAGGCCTGAGCTCAAGAGATGCTAAAGAACCAGTCATCGACTCAACTGCCAAAGAGAAATCAAAGGTTGCCAAGAACTCTAAATTCTTCATCTCAACAAATAGAGGACTTAGTGTCAACCTTTTTCTGCTCAACGCATCCGCTACAACATTCCCCTTGCCAGGGGTATAGGCTATATCAAAATCGTAGGACGCCAAGAATTCCATCCACCTTTGATGCCTCAAGTTCAGATCCTTCTGCGAAAAGAGATACTTCAAAGACTTATGATCAGTATACAGCTCAAATCTCTCTCCCAGAAGATAATGACGCCACGCCTTGAGTGCATATACTATCGCTGCCAGCTCTAGATCATGAGTGGGATAATTCTTCTCATGCACCTTAAGTTGCCTACCACCAAAACATATAGCTCTGCCTTCTTGCATCAGAACGGCGCCCAATCCCGTGCCACAAGCATCAGTGTACACGGTAAACATCTTACCACCATCGGGTAAAGCTAGAACTGGTGCTGAGGTAAGGGCTCTCTTGAGTCTCTGAAAAGCAAGCTCACAATCCATATCCCAAGCAAAAACTAAGTTCTTCTTTGTCAACTTAGTAAGAGGAGCGGATATCTTCGCGAAGTCCTTGATGAACTTTCGGTAAAACCCTGCAAGACCTAGAAAACTTCTCACTTCGGTTGCATTCCTTGGAGTCTTCCAATCCTGAACCGCAACTACCTTAGCGGGATCCACCGCTAAGCCTTGCTTGGATACGATATGCCCAAGGAATCTAACTTCCCTTCTCCAAAAGTGACACTTGGAGAACTTGGCCTTTAACTGATGTGCTCTAAGCGTATCCATTACCTCTACAAGATGCCTTGCGTGCTCTTCTTCATCCTTAGAGAAGATCAGAATATCATCCACAAAGACTACGACAAACTTGTTCAAGAACTCTCGAAACACCCTACTCATCAAGTCCACGAAATACGCGGGTGCATTCGTCAAACCGAACGGCATAACAAGCCATTCAAAGAATCCATCTGGAGTTCTGAATGCAGTCTTGTCTATACTATCTTCAGCCACTCTGAGCTGATGAAATCCAGTAGCAAGATCAAGCTGAGAGAAAACAGAAGCACCGACAAGCTGGTCAAAGAGATCATCGATCCTCGGTAATGGGTGTCTGTTCTTCTTAGTCAGCTTATTCAATTCTCTATAGTCCACGCAAAGTCGAAGAGAACCATCTGCCTTAGTAGCAAACACCACAGGCGCTCCCCATTCGGATATACTTCGTCTGATGAAGTTCTTCTCAAGCAACTCCTTTACTTGCTTGCTGAGCTCCCGTCTCTCACGCAGAGCCATGTGCCGAACGGGCAAAGAAACAGGCTTAGCATTATCCACCAGATAAATGCGAAAATCAATCTCTCGTTTAGGGGGCAACCCCTTAACTTCTTCAAAAACATCTGGATAATCTCGGACCACCCTTACAGACTGAAGGGCTTCCTCTGACGAGTCGAGAGATTCAAGATAGCACAACATGACGGGATCCTTCGGATTGCATGAAATCTCTAGGGTGTTGCCAAGGCGAGTCACAAGCCTCACAACCCTATGCTCACAATCAAGAATGGCTCCATATCTGGACAGCCAATCCATGCCCAATATCAATCCGTATCCCCTGAAACCAAGAACATACGCACTACACAAGAACTCTACACTGAGTATAGAGATCCTTAGATCCTCACATATCATAGATAGATGAGCAGAACCCCCAATGGGATTCGAAACACAAACGGGATCATCCACTAAGCTAGTACTAAGGTGCAAACTATCGACAAGATTAGATGAAATAAAGCTATGTGATGCACCAGAATCAAACAAGGTACGAACTGGAAGATCGGAAATATAAACAAGGTTCTCAACAGAAACACTACCTCGATCGGGAACTGTAGCGGTATTGAGAGCATGAACTTGCCCTCCTGAAGGTCCAGCCTGCCCTTTCTTCTTCGGACATTCCTTGCTGAAGTGTCCAGTTTCACCACAAGAAAAACATCCACCACTAAGCTTCCTTTTCTTTTTCCTACAATCCTTAGCAAAGTGTCCAGGCGCACCACAGTAATTGCATTTTCCCTTGCCTTTGTTGTTGTTCCCCTTCTTGTTCTTGCTCTGATTCCCCTGACTGCTTTGACCACCTTGATTGCCTTTACCTTGAGAATCAGTCTTCTTTGCTTGGGTATCACTCGACTTAACCTCTTTCTTTCCATCACCCTGAAGTAGAGCCATATCGACCAAACTCTCGAAAGTAGCTCCATGCGGAATATGTGACATTGCCAAGCCCTGCAGCGGCTCATTCAACCCTCTAGCGAATCGAAGAGCCTTCTTCTCGGGAGTGTTTACCATATCCAAACCAAAACGGGCCAGCTGATTAAACCTGTTCACATACTCCTTGACAGACATATCACCTTGCCTTAATGCAATGAACTTCTCCATCTGTAAATTCGCCTCAGCAGCAGATAAAAATTTGGCCACAAATCTAGTCCTCAAATCGGCCCAAGTCTCGACGGGCCTTGTCCCATTGGTGACCTCCCACCAATAGGCTGCTTCGTCCTTCAAAAGCCATACTGTCAATAAGATCTTCCTCTCGTCATCAATCCCAAAGATAGCAAACAAGTCCTCAGTGTCTTTCAGCCAATTCCTAGCTTCAACAAAAGATTCCGTGCCTAGGAAATTCTTTCCTCCCATCGCCTTGAAGTCTTTACAAACCTTCGTGAACTCAACCTGAGGATGCTGAGGGGAAGGAGGAGGAAGAGGAGCCTCAACAACTGGAGGGGGAGGAACAGGAACCACCGGAGGAGGGACATTAGGGTGAGGATTCTCAACTATAGGAGGAGGAGTGGGAGTAGGGTTTGCGGGGCCAGCTACTGCCCTAGCTTCTAGAAGCCTCCTATACCAGAGTGGTACGTTTACTCCATCCGGGATGGCAAGATTCTCAGCCATACTGAAACGAAAGATAAGATTAGGTCAAGGGAACGAAGGATAACGCTAATGGCTTTTTGGGGAATAGCCTTTTAAAATACTAGACTTTTCTTTTGGAAAATACTTCATACTTGTTTTGAAAATAGTTTTTCAAAAGTCTTTTAAAAACTTTTTGTTCTTTCTTGTAAACCATATGCTCTGATACCAAATTTGTAACACCCCACCTCCGCTAGGGTCACTCTTTCGGGGGCACTAGCTTCTGGGGGGCGTTAGAACTGGGTAAGCATGCATAATGATATATCAAGGCAGAACAAGAACATAAATCCATATGTAAAACAGAGTAAACAGCGGAATATCTCAAACCATCTCAAAACAAGTCTAGTACATCATAAAGTCAACTGCCAAAATAAACATGTCTAGTACATCATAAACAGAAATACTGAAATACATAGTGCTATCCCCAAAATGAAAATGATAAACCACAGCGAGCTCAATTTCCAGGCATACATGAGCTATCCAGCAAACAAGCAAGCGATCCAAGCTAAGCACCACTATTCCCTCCCTGAGAACCTGGGGGGGGGGGGGGGAAACGGAAGAAAAGAAGCGAAAGAAAACAGGTCAGTCAAAAAGACTGGTAAGCCCTACTACGATCAGTCTATAAACTAATAAAGCTAACATCATGATGGAAACTGAGATGAACATACTGGCAATAGATAAAGGTGTCATCACATAAAGAAGATTAAGCTTTGCACCACAGTGTACTAGCAAACTAACATAACAGGTATTGATCCCTCAGCCCAAAACTTTGGCCCAATAACATGAAGTGACCTTAATACAAGGTCCAGCCCAACGGTCTAGTCGATCGGCTCCCTACAAACCTAACACGTTAAGTGTTGGTGCCCATACGGCCCACTTATGGTTGTAGTCAGACTGTGCCGGGTCCACCTTCGGGTGTATCAAGCCCTTGGGTGCCAACCCCAGACACCTAAGCAATAATGCACAGTCTAAACCTACTGGTACCCGTGCCTCGAGTTTGTCCAACACCGGACTACGTGCACGTCCGTAGCCCGCCTGGACCCGCACCGCTGTACCACTCATCCGTCGCTTTGGTCGCTTACATCCGTCCAGTAATCGTGCCCCCGCCCTAGCCTAGTCCTCTAGGGTTGTGAATGATACCCAACTGGGATTACTGCTGGAACAGACCACGTTGCTAGGGTTTTCTAAGAGGGTTAAGTGTGGTTTAACCCCTCACTAATCATGGATTAAATTAGTTAAGTGTAACCAACAGTTCACCACTTAACCCCATTTAATCCCTTGTATTCCCCAAAATTGGTTAAGTATTAGTGGGCCATGACTTAACCTTAATCATGAGGCATTAATTAATTTAATGCACCCAACCTCTCACATTAGACCTTGTTGTGGTTACTAGTTAGGCCGGGCGGGTCCGGGTAGGTTTACACCACAACTTAGTCTAACCTCGGGTTTTACGTGCCACATGACCAACTACTCACATTGGGTCCTATTGCTTGTAGCCACTAGTTAAGCCGGTTGGTTCCGGGTAGGTTTATGCTACAAGCTCAACCCAACCTCGAGTTGGCCACCTTTATGTTTTCTAAGTGTCATGTCCACTTTATTTTCAAAACATCATTACAAGTTTAACAAATACTTGGGTAGACCTAACTTAATAGGTAATTCCCAAGGGGTAGACCTAACTTTATAGGTAAATTCCCAATCTTATATTTTCATGTATTTTAAGTTTTACCCAAACCCCCCAACGTCATTCCATCGCTTACATATTCGTCATAACGCATAAAGGATAGGAAGAGGGAACTTGGCACAACATACATGATGAATCTTACATATCATAATAAACATGTATAACATGTTGGACTTGCATAACTTAGCGTAGTGAACTTGCATACACATGCATAACTTGTCAAACTTGCAAATCATGGCATAGTGAACTTGCATAAACATGCATAACTTGTTAAACTTGCAAATCATAGCATAGTGAACTTGCATAAACATGCATAACTTGTTAAACTTGCAAATCATAGCATAGTGAACTTGCATAAACATGCATAGCTTATTAAACATGCACAACATAGCATAGTGAACTTGCATAAACATGCATAACTTATTAAACATGCATAACATAGCATAGTGAACTCGCATAAGCATGCATAACTTATTAAACATGCATAACATAGCATAGTGAACTCGCATAAGCATGCATAACTTATTAAACATGCATAAATCCCAACTTTCATCACATATTAACTTTAGAGTTTCTAAAATGAAGGTAAGAGGGCTTACAAATATTATGAAGACACAAATCCACTAATAAAGATTGAGAAGCCCTTTATGCAAGCATATAAAAACCCAAAACAAAGCTCCAATTAACAAAAATCCCAAAACTCTAGCTTAGCAAATAAAACTTGCAACTTGATGATGTATGCAAGCTAATGATCATTCATACAACTTAGAAATGCTTGTATGAACATCATAATCTTCATAGGAATGATTAATGAAGAGATTGGAGGCTAGGGTTTTTAGGTGGAGGCCATTTGAGAAATCAATTTGACATAGTTTGGTTGCTAGATTGAATAATGAGGTTTTAGGGTAGGATTAGGGTCTTATTTATAGAAGATTAGAGTGTTTTTAGCCCTAGGATTAACCCTAGGTTAGCTTAGGTCCGTCAGATTTCGGAATTCTCTAGAACCAAGCCACAAGACCAGACCCAAATCAAAAATGGTGCGCCAGGCAAAACTGCCCGGCCACCCCGTGTCGACAGGGCTGTCGACAGGGCAGTCGACACCCTTAGACCCCTGTCGACATGCCTGTCGACATGGGTGTCCTGGCGGGAGTTTTCCCGCCTGACGCCAGTTAGCCCTAGTCCTTGTTTTTAATTTAAAATTTAAATCTGTTTTTATTATGGAAATTTCTGAAAACTTCCATGGGCCTTAACTGGGTCATACGGATTCCGATTTTCGAAAACTCGGACTCTATTTCGCGTATTTTTCCGAGACGAACGTAATGGCATAGCCCGTTTCCCTTGATTCAGATTTTTAAATTAAATTCTGCCTCGATTTGTGTTATAACAGGTTATTGAAAATACGGGTTGTTACAGGGGTCACATACGAACTTTAAAAATTCCAGAAAAATATTTTCTAGCTTCGTATTGACGATACGGTCCTAACAAAACTAGTTTCGTCGAATTCTGAGACCGTTTGAAAAATGGCCAATTTCCAGTCGATTAAAATCAACTGAAATTGGTCAAACGCGTTTTCCTTTGCCACGCTGACATATTGAATCGAAAAATTATGAAATTTGAAACCTAACAATAATTTGACACTGCGGATCCAACAAAAGTGGTTTCGTCGAAATCCGAGGTCGTTTGCAAAATGTCCATTTTTAAGGGCCTGAATTCCATAGCTACTATTCAGAATTTTCAACTGGGCATATCTTTTGATTCCCGTTATGAAATTTTGATTTTTCGGATTCGTTGGAAAGATATCATCAAATAGATCCTAATGTTTTTGGTTTCACTAAAATCCGGATTGTTTTGCACCCGGTACATTCAATTGAAGTTTGAAATCGAATTATCGAACTACCGCGCCATTTTCAATTCTATTTATAATTATATATAATTATTTATATTCTAACGACGACGTATATAATATATACGTTCGAATTAGATTCAAAATAAATTTCTCGTCGATATTATTTAAAATAATCCATTTTAAATATTCACAATTCGCTAAAATTGCCAAAATAAAAATTTTAAACTGGCTCAGAATTTCCGGGTTATTACAATCTCCCACACTTAAAACTTTTCGTCCCCGAAAAGGAACAAAGTCGAAAGTGGTTTGATTAATTAACTCTACGTTCGATCTGGCTTCCATTCTCCAACTTTTCAGTTTTTGAGAATTTTCAAATTTTCAAAAATTTGGCTAACACCCTAAATTTTCGAAAAAATTCGCCATAACCTCCCCTGCACTGGAAGCCACGGGAAAATCCCGAAATTGCCATATAGGCCTTCTGATCTCAAAAAGAAAAAGAAAAAGCCAAGCGGCTAGCCAATAGGCTCATAAAATCATCATCACCCAAACAAACAGTAAATTATAGTAAACATGTACCTATTTGTCAGGCAAACAAATTTTATTCTTCGGCTCTAGCCTCCTTGCTATGACCTGTTCCAAAAGATATACATGTATGCAAGCAAATGCGACCAATTTTCGATACAATTCAATATTTGATTCAATTAGGCATAATGGTTCAAAATTATCAAACAACTAAACAAACAACACAAACATCAATCAATTAGTGAATTTAACGTTTCAAATTCATAATTTGATATATATACAAAAATCATGTTTTTGATGCCAATTCACAACAATGTGTTCTAGCTATATAAGTTTTGGTTCTCACACCAGTCTAAATGGAAATATATAAATACCACACCTTCGTCACTCGAACATGAATACTAATGATGACTAGTCAATCATCAGAATCATCTCCGGACGACTAGAGCGTGATTCTATATCTATCCAGTATATTAAAACTTCGAATATACGTTCATGACGCGTATATGCAAAATCTTTATATAGCGGATTGTCCAATTTCAAAATAAATAAATATTCAAATACGTATAAAATGATTTAAATTTTCAAAACAAAATTGTTTTCATTTGAAAAAAATATACTCTTCACACTCGTTCTAGGATACTACTGATCCTATCTCTAACGAGTCATTCTAATTGGATATTACTAATCCAACATCTGATGAATTCTTTCGTATGGTTCTAATGTGTCTTGTTCTCGGGCTCTGTAAACCAAAGCTCTGATACCACTGTAAGAACCCGTTTCTTCCCCGTTAAGGAAAGGGCAGATACTTTGAGAACAACACACAAATGAACGCAGACGGAAGAACATTTCACTGCTATTACAGCAATTCCATCAGATACAAGAATATACAGAGTATAATTGAATAAATTACATTCGATAAATATCAAAGATTACAGTAAATTACATAGCAGCGGAAAATAATACAAAGCACAACTGAAGGTGATATACGGATACAGAGCTTTTCGGATATCATTCCAGCTGTAAACCAGGATCCTGTGAATATAAATCTGCAAAACCAAAACTACTAGCTGCCCATGCGGAAAATAAGGGCACCCAGAGTTTAGGTTAAAACAATAAACTCCAGGTCAGTCATGTGACTGGTGTGAGAACTAAAACAGTTATTTAAAACTTTACTTTAAAAGAGGGTAATTCAAGGGACCACGCCGTATAACACGGAACGGGTTTCCTCCCAAGAATACCAGTGCATAGAATAAACAGTGCAATGCTTTTTCGAAAAATGAAGCTATTATAAGACCCAGGTCCCATCACACAATGCAATGCAAGCCGGAGGATAGGGTTTTACCTTATAACAGCCAAACATGCTTGGTACGTTTAAAACAAATCATTTGATACTATAATAGGTGCATAGTGTCAAAACAATTTCAATCATAAATATAAATCATAGACGGCATGAGTGCCCCATCCCACTATGTCGCCATACTAGGCTCTACAAATAAAGCCGAAATACACGTATTGGAAATTGGATTTCCGTCATGAGTCGAGGCAAGGGGCAAGATCCTCTCCGCGCTCGAGACACTCTAGCAAATGCCTCAGGACTACACACTCTGGGCAATCCTTGGATCGGTTGGGCCGGTCCTCACTTACGTTAGAGGATTATTTATGCCTGAACACACGTTTCCCGGTCCTTACAGACCTATAATCGAGGCGCCTCATTCCAACAACCACAAAGGTGAAAAGTATATAAATGTCAGGGCTGGTAAGTCACTGACACCACCAAAGCTAGAAAGAAACGTCGTGTTCTCCCAACGGTCCGTATCCCGTTTTTAACTCATACCGAGGTGTGAGGCTCGCGAATTCACGTTATACACAAAGCTGCCACGTAGGCCGTGCTTTGATTGTAACAGCCCGTATTTTCAATAACCTGTTATAACGTAAATCGAGGCAGAATTTAATTCTAAAATCTGAATCAAGGGAAACGGGTTATGCCATTGCGTTCGTCTCGGAAAAATACACGAAATAGAGTCCGAGTTTTCAAAAATCGGAGTCTGTATGACCCGATTAAGGCCCAACGAAGTTTTCTGAAAATTCCAAAGTAAAAACAGATTTCAAATTCAAACTTGAATTTGGAAAATTGGGCCAGTTTGGGCCAGGCGGGAAATTTCCCGCCAGAACACCCCAAGTCGACAGCCCTGTCGACTTGGGAGTCGACTTGGTTAGACCAAGTCGACAGCCCTGTCGACTGGGCTGTCGACTTGGCTCAGACGGGCTGTTTAGCCTGGTGCACCAGTTTGGGTTTGTGTTGAGCTTGGGGGCCAGATTCGGTTTTGAGGGCTGAGATTGGAACTAGGGTTTAATCCTATGGCCTAAATCACTTGCCTAATCTATAAATAAGACCCTAACCTACCCTAAATCATCATTATTCATTCTAGCAACTAAACTATGGCAAAATCAATCCTCTCATGGCCTCCACTCTCTTCATAAATTCCTAAATAAATTTCTATGAGATTTTCCATGCATACAAGTGTTTTTAGACTTGTATGATCATCATTAGCTTGCATTCAAGTCAAGTTTCTATATTTGCATCATAAAGCAAGGATTTTTAGTGATTTAAAGCTTGCATTTTGGGGTTTATTGAGTTGCTTAAGGGCTTTCTTATATTTGCTATACTCATTTGAGTCCGCATAAGCATTGTAAGCCCTATTCTACTTTCATACTTAAACTTTAAAGTTAAATGTATGATATGCAAGTTTACGATGATGTGTTATGCAAGTTTACTATGATGAGATATGCAAGTTCATCAAGTTGTGTTATGCAAGTTTGATATGCAAGTTGTCATATGATATGCAAGTTGTGTTATGCAAGTTTGATATGCAAGTTGTCATATGATATGCAAGTTGTGTTATGCAAGTTTGATATGCAAGTTGTCATATGATATGCAAGTTGTGTTATGCAAGTTTGATATGCAAGTTGTCATATGATATGCAAGTTGTGTTATGCAAGTTTGATATGCAAGTTGTCATATGATATGCAAGTTGTGTTATGCAAGTTTATCTTGGGCTTATGAACATAAAGCTTCAAGCTTTATGCCAAAGGTTGCATTTTGGCAACATGTAAGTTATCATATCTCTTATGATAACTTGCATGTGAGGCTAAATGCGAACTTATGGCCATTTCTACATGTCATTTAGCACCATGTATCACCAATATGCCAAGTTTAGTTTTATGCATGTTTTTGAGGCCTAATGCAAGTATATGAACATATGTACCTCTCATATGCCACCATGTTGAACTTGTGGCTTCAACACCTTTATGTCTTGATTATGCCAAGTTTCCTCTTTCTATCCTTTATGCGCTATTGCGATATGTAAGCGATGGGATTGCGTTTGGGGTTGGGTAAACTTAAAAGACATAAAAACATAAGCTTGGGAATTTACCTATTAAGTTAGGTCTACCCATTGGGAATTTACCTATTAAGTTAGGTCTACCCAATTGCTTGAAAACTTGTAATGTGTTTTGGAAACATGATGGACATGACACTTAGAAAATATAAGTGTGGCCAACTCGAGGTTGGGTTGAGTTTGTAGTGTAAACCTATCCGGAACCGACCGGCTTAACTAGTTGCTACAAACAATAGGACCCAATGTGAGAAGTTGGTCATGTTGTACCTTGGACCCGAGGTTAGACCAAGTTGTGGTGTAAAGCTACCCGGACCCGCCCGGCTTAACTAGTAACCACAACAAGGTCTAATGTGAGAGGTTAAGGCGCATTAATTAATTAATGCCTCATGATTAGGGTTAAGTCATGGTCCATTTAATACTTAACCAATTTGGGCTTGGTAGATTAATCGGGGTTAAGTCGTGAACTCATCGTTACACTTAACCAAGTTAATCCATGGTTAGCAAGAGGGTTAAACCGTACTTAACCCACTAGAAAAACCTAGCAATGGGGGCCCACTCCGCAGTAAATCCCCAAAAATTGGTATCATTAAGGCCCTAGGGACTAGGCTAGGGAGGGGGCACGATTACTGGGCTGGAGGTAAGCGACCAAATAAACGACGGCCGGGTGGTACGCCGATGTAGTTCCGGACGGACTATGGTCGTGCACGTAGTCCGTATTTGGAGAAGTCACCCATGGGTACCAGTAGATCGAGACTGTGCACTCATGTTTATGGTGTCCAAGGGGTTGGCACCCTAGGGCTTGATACACCCGAAGGGTGGACCCGGCACAGTTCGACTACAATCATGTTATTGGGCCGTATTGACACCAACACGTGGCGAGTTAGGCTTAGGGAGCCGATCGACTAGACCGTTTGGGTTGGACCTCGTATGAGGGTCACTTTATGTTATTGGGCCAAAGCTTGGGCCAAGGGATCAATGCTTGTTTATTCAAGTCATGTTAGTTTGCTAGTACACCTGTGGTGCAAAACCTTAATCATGATTATGCGATGACACCTTTATCTACCTTGTTAGTTAATCATCATGCTAGTATGTTGTTATCCTTATGTTCATCCCTGCTGGTCATACCAGTTAACTTTATCAGTTTACATTGATTGTAGTAGGGCTTACTCAGTCTTTTTGACTGACCTGTTTTCTTTTGCCTCTTTTCTTCCGTTTCCCCCCAGGTTCTCAGGGAGGGAATACTGGAGCCTAGCTTGGATTTTGGATTGCTTGCTTGTGGGATTTCAGCTCATGTACGCTTTCGACATGAAGCTAGCTATGGTTCTCTTTTATTTTGGGGATAGCATTTATGTATTTCAGTTTTCAGATGATGTTATTTTATCTAGACTTGTTTATTTGGAAAATTGACATTATGTTGTACCAGACTTGTTTTGAAATGGTTTGAAATCTTCCGCTGTTTTATCTATGTTATTTACTCTGTTTACATATATACATATGTCCTTGTTCTGCCTTGATATATCATTATGCATGTTTACCTGATTCAAACGCCCCTCCAAAGTCAGAGTGCTTGCAAGAGTCACCCTGGTGGAGGTGGGGTGTTACAATTTGGTATCAGAGCATATGGTTTACGGGAAGGAACAAAAAGGTTTTTAGAAAACTTTTGGAAAACTATTTTCAAAATCAAGTATAAAGTATTTTCCAAAGAAAAGTCTAGTTTATTTTAAAGGCTATTCCCAAAAAAAAAGCCATTAGCAAAATTCCTTCGTTTTTCTCCATTCTGAATCTGTCTTTTTCTTTTTCAGTATGGCCGATAACTTTGCTATTCCGGAGGGAGTACACGTACCTGTTTGGTATAGGAGACTTTTGGAGGCTAGGGCGACCGAAGTCGGGCCCGCAAATATTACTCCTCCCCCGGTAGTCAATGTTCCTCCTCCTGTCGCTGAGGTTCCTCTTCCTCCCTCCCCTCAGCATCCACAAAAGGATTTCGCGGAGATTTGCAAAGACCTCAAGGTGATGGGTTGCAAGAATTTCATTGGAACCGAGACTTATGTAGAGGCAAGGAATTGGTTGAAAGAAACCGAAGATCTTTTTGCCTTCTTTGATATAGATGACCGTAGGAAGGTTTTATTAGCAGTGTGGTTGCTAAAGGAAGAAGCTGCACGTTGGTGGGTGGTCACCACCGTTACTAGGCCAATTGAGACTTGGGATGACTTTCGGGGGAAGTTTGGACTAAGGTTCCTATCACTGAAGCAAGGGGACATGACTATTAGGGAATACATAGATAAGTTTAATCAACTGGCTCGGGTCGGTTTAGACTTGGTTAACACAGCTCCGAAGAAGGCCCTATACTTTGCTCTAGGATTGAACGAGCCATTACATGGTTTAGCCATGACTCATATACCCTTGGGGGCAACTTTCGAAAGTTTGGTGAATATGGCTCTACTCAATGAGGAGAATATGAGTGACAAGAAAGAGATCAAGATGAATGATACTCAAGCCAAGAAGACTGATTCCCAGGGGAAGGGAAATCAGGGTGATCCAAGTGGTCAGAGCGGTCAAAGCAACCAGAACAAGAACAAGAACAAGAGTCAGGGCAACAAGGGGAACAACAACAAGGGCAATAACAAAAAGGGAAAGTGCTATTATTGTGGTTTAGTTGGCCATCTTATTAAGGAGTGTAAGAAGAGGAAAAGGAATAATGGTGAATGCTTTTTCTGCGGTGAGACTGGACATTTCAGTAAGGATTGCCCGAAGAAGCGAGGGCAAGGGCAGGGTCAGACTCAGCGTGCTGGACCTTCAGGAGGGCAAGTTTATGCTCTCAATGCCGCTCCAGTTCTCGGTCGAGGTAGTATTTCTGTTGAAAGTCTTGTTTACAGTTCTGATTTTTCTGTTCGTACCTTGTTTGATTTTGGTGCATCGCATAGTTTATTTCATCTGATCTAGTTGAAAGTTTGCACCTAAGTACTAGTCTAGTTAATGATCCCGTGTGTGTTTCAAATCCAAGTGGGGGTTCCGCCCATTTGTCTATTATCTACGTGGATTTGAAAATCTCTATCTTTAGTATAGAGTTCTCGTGTGATGCTTGTATTCTCGGTTTCATGGGGTAGGGGTTGATTTTGGGCATGGAGGGGTTGTCCAGTGGTGGAGCCATCCTTGATTTTTGGGTTTAGGGTTGTGAGGCTCATGATTCGCCTCGGTAATACCCTAAAAATTTCTAGTAACCCTATGAGTCCCGTCATGTTGTGTTATCTTGAATCCCTCAACTCGTCTATCGATAGTTTGCAATCGGTGAGGCTGATCCGAGAATATCCCGATATCTTGGGTGAAGTGAAGGGGGTTACCCCTAAGCGAGAGATAGATTTCCGCATTTATCTGGTTGATAATGCCAAGATAGTTTCGTGGCCGGTAAGGCACGTGGTCCCGTAAGACGGGAGCTAAGTAAGCAAGTAAAGGAGTTGCTTGAAAAGAACTTCATTAGACGAAGTATATCTGAATGGGGAGCGCCTGTGGTATTTGCTACCAAGGCAGATGGTTCTCTCCGACTTTGTGTTGACTATCGAGAGTTGAATAAGCTGACTAAGAAGAACAGACACCCGTTACCGAGGATTGATGATCTCTTTGACCAGCTTGTCGGTGCTTCTGTTTTCTCTCAGCTTGATCTTGCTACTGGATTCCATCAGCTCAGGGTAGCTGAGGATAGTATAGACAAGACTGCGTTCAGAACTCCAGATGGATTCTTCGAATGGCTTGTCATGCCGTTCGGCTTGACTAATGCACCCGCATATTTCGTGGACTTGATGAGTAGGGTGTTCAGGGAGTTCTTGAACAAGTTTGTCGTGGTCTTCGTAGATGATATTCTGATCTTCTCTAAGGATGGGGAAGAGCACGCAAGGCATCTCGTGGAGGTGATGGATACGCTTAGAGCGCATCAGTTGAAGGCCAAGTTCTCCAAGTATCACTTTTGGAGAAGGGAAGTTAGATTCCTTGGGCATATAGTATCTAAGCAAGGCTTAGCGGTGGATCCCGCTAAGGTGGTTGCAGTTCAGGATTGGAAGACTCCAAGGAATGCAACCGAAGTGAGAAGTTTTCTAGGTCTTGCGGGTTTTTACCGGAAGTTCATCAAGGACTTCGCGAAGATATCCGCTCCTCTCACTAAATTGACGAAGAAGAATTTAGTTTTTGCTTGGAGCATAGAATGCGAGCTTGCTTTTCAGAAGCTCAAGAGAGCTCTCACATCAGCACCTGTTCTAGCTTTGCCCGATGGAGGGAAGTTATTTACAGTATACACCGATGCATGTGGCACGGGGTTAGGAGCTGTTCTGATGCAAGAAGGAAGAGTGATATGCTTTGGCGGTAGACAACTTAAAGTGCATGAGAAGAATTATCCCACTCATGACTTAGAGTTGGCAGCAATAGTATATGCACTCAAGGCTTGGCGCCATTATCTTCTGGGAGAAAGATTTGAGCTTTATATCGATCACAAGTCATTGAAGTATCTCTTTTCTCAGAAGGATCTGAATCTGAGGCAACAAAGATGGATGGAATTCTTGGCGTCCTACGATTTTGAGATAGCTTATACCCCTGGCAAGGGGAATGTGGTAGCAGATGCATTGAGTAGAAGAAGGTTGACCCTGAGTCCTCTATTCGTTGTGATGAAGAATTTAGAGTATGTGGCAACCTTTGATTTCTCCTTGGCGATTGAGTCGATGACCGGTTCTTTAGCATCTCTGGAACTTAGACCTACCCTTCTTGATCAAGTTGGGGCTTCTCAGAGAGAAGACCCTCAGATAGTTGAGATTATGGATAAGCTGGTTCGAGGAGAGGCGTCTAGTCATCTCGCTCGATATTCTATTGATGACAAGGGTTGGCTGAGGAGAGACGGAAGGCTATGTGTTCCAATGGTAGAAGATTTAGTAAGAAAAGTTCTGGAAGAAGCGCATCGCTCTAAGTTGGCTATACATCCAGGCGGAGATAAGATGTATAAAGATATGAAGCGCATTTTCTTTTGGCCTGGGATGAAAAAGGATGTGGCAGAGTTTGTCTCTAGATGCATCATTTGCCAGCAAGTTAAGGCCGAGTCGAAGAAGCCCGGTGGGCTATTGCATCCTCTAGACGTTCCACTTTGGAAGTGGGAGAGTATTTCCATGGATTTTATCGATGGGCTACCAAGGTCAAGGAAAGGGAATACGAGCATTTGGGTTATTGTGGATAGACTTACGAAGAGTGCTCATTTCATTCCGGTAAAGAGCAAGAGGACCGCATCTTGGCTAGCATCTGTATATCTTCGTGAGATTGTGAGACTTCATGGAGTCCCTTCTAGTATAGTCAGTGATCGTGACCCAATCTTTACAAGTCAATTATGGAATAGCTTGCAAGAAGCTATGGGCACAAGGTTGAATCTAAGTACTGCTTATCACCCACAGACGGACGGTCAAACCGAAAGGGTGAATAGGGTACTCGAGGATCTATTGAGGCTTTGTATTCTGGATTTTGGTGGTACTTGGGAAGACCATCTTCCTCTTGTTGAGTTTGCATATAATAACAGTTATCAGGCAAGCATAGGGATGGCACCATTCGAAGCTTTATATGGGAGGCCGTGCAAGTCGCCTACATGTTGGTGGGAGACTACAGATAAGCTTATACTTGGGCCTGATATGATCAGAGATACATCCGAGAAGATCGAGTTGATTCGGAGACGGATGAAAGCGGCCCAAGACCGACAGAAATCCTATGCTGATAAGCGAAGAACTGATTTGGAGTTTGATGTTGGGGATATGGTTTTCGTGAAGGTTTCTCCTTTGCGGAATGTGGTCCGATTTGGAGCCGTTGGGAAGTTAGCACCGAGGTTTGTTGGACCATTCCCTATTATAGAGAGGATCGGGCAGATGGCTTATAGAGTGAAGTTGCCCGAGAAGCTTGCCGGAGTACACGATGTTTTTCATGTCTCGCATCTCCGGAAATGTTTACATGAATCAGCAGAGGTTGTTGAGCCAAGTGTTCTGGAAGATGTAGAAGTGGAGAAAGAAGCTACCTTGAGGAGAGCTCCGATTCGTATCTTGGGGACAGAGACCAAGAAGCTAAGGAATCGAGAGGTCAAATTGGTGAAGGTTCAATGGGGTGAAGCCGAAGAAGACGCAACTTGGGAAAACGAGGAGAAGATGCGTGGGCTTTATCCATTCCTTTTTGAGGGTACACTCTCAATCTCTTTTCTTTGTTAGCATATCTTTCTCTTTGTTATCCATGCTTATCTAGTTTATCGTGTAAATCTTGTCATGAGAACCTTAGGTAGAAACCCTTTGGATGAAACATGTGTTTGAAACATGTTATGCTTGATGGTTGCAAGTGGTTGCAAGTGTTTGCAAGTGGTTACTCGTGGATGCATTATACACGTTAGGCACTAGATCGGCTCACACACTCCTCATATTGCATATGCATGAGTGTTTATGCTTATTCATGGATGAAAATTTTTGTTTTATCACATGGATGTTGCATATGGATGTATGTTATGTGCACACATATAGATGTTATACATTATGTTAGGAATTGCATACATATGGATTCATTTCACTAACATAATTTGCATTGATGATATTTGCATTAGATAAGTACATATACACACACCTTTGCATATGTTCATACAACATTTAGAATCTTGTAAGGACAATGATTGCTCGTGGATGATGTTTTGAGTAGATGGGTGATTGGATGGTAGGATACGTTCTTCCTAACTTGAAGATTTCGGGGACGAAATCCTTTAAGGAGGGGAGAATGTAACAACCCATATTTTCAATAACCTATTATAACGTAAATCGAGGCAGAATTTAATTCCAAAATCTGAAACAAGGGAAACGGGCTATGCCATTGCGTTCGTCTCGGAAAAATACACGAAATAGAGTCCGAGTTTTCGAAAATCAGAGTCCGTATGACCCGATTAAGGCCCAACGAAGTTTTCTGAAAATTCCAAAGTAAAAACAGATTTCAAATTCAAACTTGAATTTGGAAAATTGGGCCAGTTTGGGCCAGGCGGGAAATTTCCCGCCAGAACACCCCAAGTCGATAGCCCTGTCGACTTGGGAGTCGACTTGGTTAGACCAAGTCGACAGCCCTGTCGACTGGGCTGTCGACTTGGCTCAGACGGGCTGTTTAGCCTGGTGCACCAGTTTGGGTTTGTGTTGAGCTTGGGGGCCAGATTCGGTTTTGAGGGCTGAGATTGGAACTAGGGTTTAATCCTATGGCCTAAATCACTTGCCTAATCTATAAATAAGACCCTAACCTACCCTAAATCATCATTATTCATTCTAGCAACTAAACTATGGCAAAATCAATCCTCTCATGGCCTCCACTCTCTTCATAAATTCCTAAATAAATTTCTATGAGATTTTCCATTCATACAAGTGTTTTTAGACTTGTATGATCATCATTAGCTTGCATTCAAGTCAAGTTTCTATATTTGCATCATAAAGCAAGGATTTTTAGTGATTTAAAGCTTGCATTTTGTGGTTTATTGAGTTGCATAAGGGCTTTCTTATATTTGCTATACTCATTTGAGTCCGCATAAGCATTGTAAGCCCTATTCTACTTTCATACTTAAACTTTAAAGTTAAATGTATGATATGCAAGTTTACGATGATGTGTTATGCAAGTTTACTATGATGAGATATGCAAGTTCATCAAGTTGTGTTATGCAAGTTTGATATGCAAGTTGTCATATGATATGCAAGTTGTGTTATGCAAGTTTGATATGCAAGTTGTCATATGATATGCAAGTTGTGTTATGCAAATTTGATATGCAAGTTGTCATATGATATGCAAGTTGTGTTATGCAAGTTTGATATGCAAGTTGTCATATGATATGCAAGTTGTGTTATGCAAGTTTGATATGCAAGTTGTCATATGATATGCAAGTTGTGTTATGCAAGTTTGATATGCAAGTTGTCATATGATATGCAAGTTGTGTTATGCAAGTTTATCTTGGGCTTATGAACATAAAGCTTCAAGCTTTATGCCAAAGGTTGCATTTTGGCAACATGTAAGTTATCATATCTCTTATGATAACTTGCATGTGAGGCTAAATGCGAACTTATGGCCATTTCTACATGTCATTTAGCACCATGTATCACCAATATGCCAAGTTTAGTTTTATGCATGTTTTTGAGGCCTAATGCAAGTATATGAACATATGTACCTCTCATATGCCACCATGTTGAACTTGTGGCTTCAACACCTTTATGTCTTGATTATGCCAAGTTCCCTCTTTCTATCCTTTATGCGCTATTGCGATATGTAAGCGATGGGATTGCGTTTGGGGTTGGGTAAACTTAAAAGACATAAAAACATAAGCTTGGGAATTTACCTATTAAGTTAGATCTACCCATTGGGAATTTACCTATTAAGTTAGGTCTACCCAATTGCTTGAAAACTTGTAATGTGTTTTGGAAACATGATGGACATGACACTTAGAAAATATAAGTGTGGCCAACTCGAGGTTGGGTTGAGTTTGTAGTGTAAACCTACCCGGAACCGACCGGCTTAACTAGTTGCTACAAACAATAGGACCCAATGTGAGAAGTTGGTCATGTTGTACCTTGGACCCGAGGTTAGACCAAGTTGTGGTGTAAAGCTACCCGGACCCGCCCGGCTTAACTAGTAACCACAACAAGGTCTAATGTGAGAGGTTAAGGCGCATTAATTAATTAATGCCTCATGATTAGGGTTAAGTCATGGTCCATTTAATACTTAACCAATTTGGGCTTGGTAGATTAATCGGGGTTAAGTCGTGAACTCATCGTTACACTTAACCAAGTTAATCCATGGTTAGCAAGAGGGTTAAACCGTACTTAACCCACTAGAAAAACCTAGCAATGGGGGCCCACTCCGCAGTAAATCCCCAAAAATTGGTATCATTAAGGCCCTAGGGACTAGGCTAGGGAGGGGGCACGATTACTGGGCTGGAGGTAAGCGACCAAATAAACGACGGCCGGGTGGTACGCCGATGTAGTTCCGGACGGACTATGGTCGTGCACGTAGTCCGTATTTGGAGAAGTCACCCATGGGTACCAGTAGATCGAGACTGTGCACTCATGTTTATGGTGTCCAAGGGGTTGGCACCCTAGGGCTTGATACACCCGAAGGGTGGACCCGGCACAGTTCGACTACAATCATGTTATTGGGCCGTATTGACACCAACACGTGGCGAGTTAGGCTTAGGGAGCCGATCGACTAGACCGTTTGGGTTGGACCTCGTATGAGGGTCACTTTATGTTATTGGGCCAAAGCTTGGGCCAAGGGATCAATGCTTGTTTATTCAAGTCATGTTAGTTTGCTAGTACACCTGTGGTGCAAAACCTTAATCATGATTATGCGATGACACCTTTATCTACCTTGTTAGTTAATCATCATGCTAGTATGTTGTTATCCTTATGTTCATCCCTGCTGCTCATACCAGTTAACTTTATCAGTTTACATTGATTGTAGTAGGGCTTACTCAGTCTTTTTGACTGACCTGTTTTCTTTCGCCTCTTTTCTTCCGTTTCCCCCCCAGGTTCTCAGGGAGGGAATACTGGAGCCTAGCTTGGATTTTGGATTGCTTGCTTGTGGGATTTCAGCTCATGTACGCTTTCGACATGAAGCTAGCTATGGTTCTCTTTTATTTTGGGGATAGCATTTATGTATTTCAGTTTTCAGATGATGTTATTTTATCTAGACTTGTTTATTTGGAAAATTGACATTATGTTGTACCAGACTTGTTTTGAAATGGTTTGAAATCTTCCGCTGTTTTATCTATGTTATTTACTCTGTTTACATATATACATATGTCCTTGTTCTGCCTTGATATATCATTATGCATGTTTACCTGATTCAAACGCCCCTCCAAAGTCAGAGTGCTTGCAAGAGTCACCCTGGCGGAGGTGGGGTGTTACATTGATCATCAACCACAAGACTTTGCTTTTCAACAGAAGCCTTGATCATTGCATCTTAGCGTGCCACACAGGCAGTTCATGCTATGCGATTGATATCTATCGATATATAACCTCTAAGCTCGTACGTCTCAGAGAAGGGCGTTAAGCAAGAGAATAAATTCTCCGCCGCCAAACAGATATATATTTAAAAGAAATCAATCAACACAGAATAAAATCCAATGTCAGACACACAATCCATTTACAAGTCCGTTCTGGGTCTGAACGAAACCGGAGGCACTTTCCTCGCATATCCATCCATCTCCAGGTACGTCTGGACGACCACCAACTATTTCCATCCTCTTGGGTGTACAACCCAATCAGGATCGTCAGTAATTATCCAAACGATGTGAAGACTTCCAGTCTTCGACCACCGTCTTCACCTTTGACTTATCGTCGAATCGGTTGTTCAGAATGGGTATAAACCCGGACTTTCCGAACAACCCGCGTATATTAAAAACAAATGTTACACCAACACAACATACGCCTCATTCTAATTCAGAATATTCTTTTATTCATAAAATCACATTTTAGGGAAAGGTTCCCACTAATTTTATCCAAGATAAATTCTTTAAAATTTATCCTTAAATCTTCCTTTGGATGTCCTTTCAAACCAAATTATGGTTTTCTAAACTAGTCGAGATTAGCGAACCGTAACGAAGTAATTATTTATTTTATTTCCCAATCCCAACCTATTCATCCCATGAAGCAAAACTGGTAATACTCCATATCTAATACCATGGTGTTATCGGTAAAATTAATTACCATTTCACGTTCAAATCTAATTAAAGATTTAACTATCGCTTTGGAGCAAAATTGGTAATACTCCATCCTCGCTCAATTTCTAAATTTGATAATTTAGATTTTAGATTCACATTTCAATCTAATTGCAGATTCGTTAAAACTCCTTTTACTGGGTTAAAGAACTAGGTGTTATTTAAAACACAGTTCACGACAAACCCAAATCACATTCTATTTATTATCGGGTTAAAGAACTAGTGTTATTTAAAACACCGTTCACGATAAACCCATTTCAAATCCAATCAAATATATTAGAAATTTCGATTATTTAAAACCCCTTTTTAAATCTAATTTATTTATTTAAAAATAATTGGGTTTTAAATTTAGTTCAAAACTAGTTCATTTCGATAAAAATCTATTTTTGTCTTTTCAAATATGGAATTTTTCATCCCAACTTTTCCCAAATCATTTCTTATGATTTTACACTAATTATTACTATTTTTAATAATTTTATCAAGGCCCGTACAGTCGATTTCCATCACCGGCCATCGAACTGCACTTACAACGACCTTTTTCAAATTTGATTTGGACATAACTCCAAATCCAACCGTTAGATATTGAATTTCTAATATTCGTTAGAAAGCTCTTTTCGATACGAACCCAACGGTTCCGGTTTTAGGAGAATCCGACGGTCGGATCTCCCGTAATGTCCGTTTGAAATAAATGGTCGAAATTTACGAACTGCCGCGGCGCGGCGCGTTCTATTCAGGCCATTATATATATATAATATATATATATATATATATATATATAAATATATATTATATTTCGTCGATTACCATTCAAAACGAATTTTATAAATAGTTTTGAATTAGTTTCAAAAACAATTTCAACTTCCATCTCAATTCAAATCAAAATTGAATCTTTCCCTATAAATTCGTTTTGAAATTCATTTCTATTCAATTCAAGTTTCAATTCAATTTGAATTCATTTCACTTCGTTTTAAATTCGATTCGAATTCGTTTTCTATTCGATTCAATTCAAATTGGTTTTCTATTCGATTCAATTCAAATTGGTTTTCTATTCGATTCAATTCAAATTGGTTTTCTATTCGATTCAATTCAAATTGGTTTTCTATTCGATTCAATTCAAATTGGTTTTCTATTCGATTCAATTCAAATTGGTTTTCTATTCGATTCAATTCAAATTGGTTTTCTATTCGATTCAATTCAAATTGGTTTTCTATTCGATTCAATTCAAATTGGTTTTCTATTCGATTCAATTCAAATTGGTTTTCTATTCGATTCATTTCGAAATCACTTTATATTCAATTCATTTAGAAATCACTTTATATTCAATTCATTTTGAAATCACTTTTTATATTCAATTCAAAATGAATAAAATCGATATAAATATCGTTCACGTCTAAATGGCGTCAATCTAATCAATACGGCTTCATATATTTCTATTTCTATTCAACAAATGAATATTTATTTTCGTCAACACACGACTAATCTCAACGAATGAGTATTGTCCACGTGTGACTATTTTTGTTAAATTATTTCGTTCAACACATGACTATTCTCAACGGATGAGTACAGTCAACACATGAACCTTTATTTTATATTGATAAAGATGTAAATTTTATTATTAAAATATTTCGTTCAACACATGACTAATCTCAACGGATGAGTACAGTCAACACATGAACATTTATTTTATAATATTCTTTATTTTCTAAACTGCAATGAGGCCCAATCAATCACCATATAATATTAATTATATGGATTTTCATACATCACACGTATATAATAGCATTGAAAAATAATCAACCATCAACCAAAGTGCACTACACTGTATAAGCATCAAATAAAGATATCTAACGCTTATAACAGCCTGTCAATCAATCGATCGACATATTTAATAAATCAGGATGAGTGAACTTCATATTTCATCCCAACACCCGTGTGGGGTTTCAAACAATCAAACACAGATTTTAGTTGTGCAGTTGGGCGATGTGTAAAATTTATCGACCCAATCAATGTCCTTCAAATAGGTGTACATAAACAAACCGTCCGGTTTGTAAATGAATATTTATTTATTCACATTCACTATATTCATATTCACGTTAAAAATTATATTTTTAACGATAAAACATTTCATTTTAACATATGAATTTCTATTCAGTTCATTCTTTAAATAAAATGATATTTTTATTTTAGAAAATTTCGGCAACATAACGGCACGATACTAGAAACGGGACGAGGCCTAGCCTTATCCCCGGTCTAGTGAAGGCCCACGCCATTCACATATCAATCAAATTCACCAAACAACCAAATTCAAATCAAATTATCTAACTAATTTATGCAACCAAACAAAAAAGTCCATGGTCTGTGGACGATTGTGTCGGGTGCTACTAAGCACCGTCTGCATCCTAGTATATATATAACTAGAAAAAGAAATTGAAGAGTGAGAAATTCTCACAGATAGCTATCCAACTCCACGACACTTCATCGTTATCGCATCTTTGTCATCTTCGTTGCTGTAGCCACTACATATGTAAAAATCGAATTTTTACTTCGTTATTCAATATATAAAAATCAAAATTTTATTATACTATTCTCTATATAAAGGTTTCGCCTTTTCAAAAATAAAGATTTCGCCCTTTCAAAAATAAAGATTTCACCTTTTCAAAAATAAAGATTTCGCCCTTTCAATTCCATCACTATAAAAATCACATTTTTATTTTGCTATACACATAAAGATGATATTTCTAATATTCCTATCACGTAAAAATTATATTTTTAATTCTCTACATAAACAAAAATCATATTTTTACACCATCTATATAGTAAAGACTATATTTTTAATACTTTAAAAATATAAAAATCATATTTTTAATTGAATAAAAATCTTTTCTACCTCCTCCTTATATAAAAATCGTATTTTTATAAATAAAAATATAATCTTTTCTAATTTAAAAATCAAATCTTTTCTAATTTAAAAATCAAATCTTTTCTAATTTAAAAATCAAACTTTTCTAATTTAAAAATCAAATCTTTACGTACACTATACCTTTCTATGAAAATCTGATTTAAACAATATTGTATATAGAATAAAAATCGAATTTTTATAAACAATGTATTGAAATAAATTAAAAACTCACTTCTTTATGATGGAAGAGGATGGGTAGGTGGCGCAGCAGCTCGACAGTGGTGGTAGCGGGCCCTAGGTAGCGGCGCAGGAGGTTTTCTCGCATCAGGAAGGGGTGCGAGGTGGCTTGGGTGGCTGCGTCAGTTCGGGGGGAGGGGGGCTTTGGGGTTTGCTACGGTCCTGCAGGAGGTGGGTGGAAGAGCGGAGGAGAAGAGAGAGGGTGCGGGGTGGTGGCGCGGCCGTCAGGGTGAGGGGGGGGCGGCGCGATTTCGATTTCGATTCTTTTTTTTTCTTTTCGTTTTCGTTTCTGTTTAAATGAACGAAGGGGGGGGGGGGGCTGGAGGAGTTTAAGGGGAGAAAGGGTTTTTTTTTTCACTAAAAAGCAACTTTTATTTTCGACCTCTAAACGAGGCCCACCGCCTATCGACCATAGCGTTTTATCCCCATTCCGAACACAATGGGATATGCTTCGCAAGCTGATTCGACCATTTCGACCAGTTTCCGTTAAAATCAACATATAACTCTATAAATTGAATTTGAACGCGTATTTCAATTTACCGGGGTCACATACGAACTTTAAAAATTCCAAAAAAATATTTTCTAGCTTCGTATTGACGATACGGTCCTAACAAAACTAGTTTCGTCGAATTCTGAGACCGTTTGAAAAATGGCCAATTTCCAGTCGATTAAAATCAACTGAAATTGGTCAAACGCGTTTTCCTTTGCCACACTCACATATTGAATCGAAAAATTATGAAATTTGAAACCTAACAATAATTTGACACTACGGATCCAACTAGATCCGTTGGAAAGATATCATCAAATAGATCCTAATGTTTTTGGTTTCACTAAAATCCGGATTGTTTTGCACCCGGTACATTCAATTGAAGTTTGAAATCGAATTATCGAACTACCGCGCCATTTTCAATTCTATTTATAATTATATATAATTATTTATATTCTAACGACGACGTATATAATATATACGTTCGAATTAGATTCAAAATAAATTTCTCGTCGATATTATTTAAAATAATCCATTTTAAATATTCATAATTCGCTAAAATTGCCAAAATAAAAATTTTAAACTGGCTCAGAATTTCCGGGTTATTACACTAACATTCTCATGAAAGTAAATTAACACAAATGAAATGCAATCAGTAACTTAAAGTTTGTTTGGGATCACCATCCTCTAAGGATCCGTCAAACTAATACTATATAGTATAATATGCTATATACAATAGTGTCTATTAGTAAAGTAAAAAATATCAAAATAGAGTAAGCGGGATTACCATGATTACCCTTACACCATTTATACATTCCCATAGTATATACAGTACCGTAATTCCTCCGTAAACTGGAGGTTGATCAGAGGGCACTCCATATAAAACAATACAAAACAAAATCATAGTGGGCTCGTATAAGGCATGTGATAAGGCATGCAAGGAATGCCAGGGTGGATTCACCATTTGCAGAGCCGGACTGGTGGTAACGCATAGCAGCTACTACCGCCCACCTTGAAACACACTCCCATAATCAAAAGGGCCCAAATCAAATCTTAACAGTAATAGAATAATATCGAAGAAGTGTACTCGATAGGAGGAATGACCTCACTTGGTCCGTGCATAGCTCTTGTTTTAGTCACATCAAGCTGACTCAAGGTAGTCAGTAGTCAGGGTCTCGTAATTAATATGAAATAAAAAAATGGAGTCGTTCCCCAAATCATCACCTTCATTCTAGAACTCCCCCGCTTACACAGTTGTTAAAGTAGTTTTCGGTATTGGCAGAGAGGATGGCAATAGCCAATCCTGGTCTCTTTAACAATCAATCGTTTACATTTTCACACCATGGTCATTATTCTATAAATTACTTTATAAAATAGTTTATACGAAATCTTATATTCGAATTTTGAAATCAAAATCTAATATTTAACTTCGATTTTATTAAATTTTGAAAACAACTCACTTATATCGCTTTAATCAAATCGATTGCAAAACCATATCATAAAAATCTCAAAATATAATATAAACTAATATTATATTATTTAACTTCGGTTATATAAAATTTTCCGAAATTATTACATAACGATTTTCAATTCGAAAACAACTTATTTTCAAATCATATCTTAACGATCGCAATTTCCACTTAAATCGATACAAAATATTTACTTCGATAATATTTTGGTTTGGTTTATATTCGCAAAAATTCAAGTTCAAAACAATTCAAATAATTAAATTTCTACCTTTATAAGGAAACATTTAAAATCAATTCACATAAATTCAACATTTTGGTTCGAATTCAAAATGTATAATTTAAGTCAAAACTTATGTTTTAATTTTAAACAAAACATATCATGGTTTGCAATTCAAGTCATGAAATTTGAAATCGTTATTTATAAATTCAGATAATTTATATAATTCAGTTAATATAATTCTAATCAAATCTTACGTTTAACGAAATTAATTCTTTCTCTTATAAGTTCAAACCAATTCGAATTCATAACTTAATATGAGTTCATTTGTTATTCAATCATTATATAAATTAACATCTTCAAACTTCAAATTTAATTTCTCAAATCAGTTAACTTCGAAAAACATGACCAGCGGTGTCCGTATATAGTTTTCTACCCTATGGTCTAGTGATACAGATATTTATCATTTCAATCCACGATTTATAAAATTTCTACGGGTCTATCATTTAAACATGCGATCCCAAATTCAGTAAAAATCGTGCAGGTCTATCATTTCAACCCATAACGATTTTTCCTATTCTAATGTCCGTTCGGGTATGTATCATTTCAACCCTTAGTGATTTTTCCTAAACTAGGGGTATCTATAACATAATAAATCATCACATATCATCAATCACATCATAGTCATATATAATCAGTGCACATACAGGTCATATGAATATCGTGTCATATATGAAAATGTACATATTAAACAAACAATTTCTGCTAGTAGTCCTATACATTTCATAACAATTCAAATAGCTGATCTAACATCCATGAAATAATGTGAGTTAGGTATGAGATAAACTCACCCGTCGAAGCACGGAAATGGAGACAACAGACGGATTTGATACAGAAAGAGATGACGACATTCAGGCATGATTCAGAATGGGTTCAACTTGACGATCGCTCAAAATTATAATTTAATTTATAAGAGGTGGATAGGGACTGTGTCAATGGACCGGTAGGGTTATTGGGTTTTTGGGACTATTTTCCGAAATCTACTGCAAACTTGACTCAAATAAACACAAAATAAACACAATACTTCTTTTATAAAATTTTATATAATATTCCTATATGTAAACACACACACACACACACACACACACACACACACATATATATATATATATTAGAAATTCAACGCACACCGCAAATTATAAAATATATACATTATAAAATCAACATGACGTTAAATGCGCACACATATCACAACAAAACCATATAAATTATATATATTTAAAAATTATACACACCCAAAACTGTTTACATATATTATAAAACATACGCATGTGTGAGTGTGTGTATATATATATACACATTTTAAAACAACACGCACAAAACTATATCATATATATTTTCAAACTAATAAATTTTAAAACAACTCAACATCTAGAACTCACGCAACACAAACATACTTTACACAATACACACACACAGTATTACAAATGCACAAGCACACCCCACAAAATACACATACACAGAACTCTCACCACACAATATAAACACGCACAACTCAAAAATGGTTCAAACACTTATGCAAATAGTACCAACACAGAATTCATACACAGAGAGGTACATTTAAACACAAACTCACCAGACAAATATACATAACACCACACATTTTAACACTCACACACCACACACACAAACCCATACATTTACACCCATGCACATACCAAACTCAAGCCACACAAGCAGTAACTCACGCAAGTGGGGGGAAAGAGAAGGATAAGGCTCGGAGCAGTGAGGGGAGGTGGAAGACTTTGGATGGCTTGGCAGAGGCAAGGCACTGGAAGGGGTCGGTTCACATCGAAAATAGGAGAGGAGGGTCAAGTCGTGGCTCTTGGGTTCGGGTAAGTTGAGTAAGGCACAGCTGATGGCTTCAAACGCTTGGTGACTGATCGGAGCTCGGCGGCTACAGGAGTTCGGCCTCGGGCTGATGAGCGTTTGGGCGAGGTGACGGAGGGGTCGGCTCAATGGGGAGGAGAGCAAATGGGAAGCTACTGGAAATTTTTATTCCAAGAGAGAAATGGGAAACCGAAAAAAGGTGGGATTGTTTCCACTATATACGAACTGATGCGAAGAAGAAGAGGAAGGGTGGAGTGGTCTGAAGAATAACGCGTAAAGTAATGGTTAGGGGAGAAGAATTTAAAATGGCAGCGTTGCTATATCTTGAGCCAAAAGAAAAGGAGTTAGAGAAAGAATCAGTAGGGTTTAGAATGAATCAGGTGACGTAGGAATGAACGAAACTTTGAACGCTCCATTTGGGAAAAGAAATCAAAGAATGTTGTGAAACTTTCAAAATGTTAGGAAAACTTTTAAACTGAAATGTGTGATTTCAAATTCACAACAACAGTCGAATAGAAATGGAATGGTAACGAATGGATTAACCATTAAAAAAAAGCGAATGGAAATATAAGATAGTTTTAAATCCAAAAGGAATGAACATTTATTTTGAATAGACCGAAAATGTATCCCGATAAAAGGTTGAATGATATTTTTAATTAACGAAAATAAAATAAAATTAGAACGGATAAAATTTGAAATAAAATCGAATATAAAAATATTATTAATATGGAAAACAAATTCTATAGTAACACGAGTTTAATATTTAAATAAAAATCTAAAGAAATAAAATTTCAAATCTAAATAAATAAACTTGATAAAATAAATCAAATAAATAAGATATGAACTAGTTATTTTTAATAAAATCCTAAATCATTATAAGTTTTAAATCATAAAACAATATTATTATTTCACTAAAAACTTAAACAAATAAATAAATAGAACCAAAATTTGAATTAAATCATTAAATTAAATACACTTAAAATTGGGTTGTTACACCAGGAGTCGACCCACCCGGTATATGGGTCGACCCATCCTTGGCAACGTGAGCACCCCTGGACCCACGTTGTTGGTTGGTTTTCATGCCTTTTGGGTGCGATGTTCTGGAGTGTTCCTAGATCTAATGGCGTATAATATAAACCTTAAATGTAATGCATATAAGCACCCTAACTCTATTATAAATTACCTCCAAAGCCTAACCAAATCTCACTACTCCATTCTTCTGCCCTCCTCTCAAATAACCCTCTTTTCAAATAAAATTATAATGGAGTATTGAGGCTTTGATTCTGCATATATTTTTGGGGATATCCATAACCAGAGACTATCTACCGGGGCTTGATTTGGATTGTTTAGATTTGTGAGTATATTTCAATAATTGCAAGATTCAGTAAAATTTGTGGTTTATTCTTGATAGTATAATAAGTTGTAGATTCTTATTTATATTCTCTTCTCTATCTAAATATAAATCTTTTTCTATCCTCCTTTTGTTTATTTTCAGTAAATCTAATATTGTAGTTTTATTCAGTTGTCTATATCCCATTCTTTTTGTATGTGATTTTATTACAGTTATGTATCACCCCTGTTTTATTTTAGATTTATTTTTGTCTGTTTGAGCATAGGCCATGCAAGAGCCTATGCCAATTCCTTTTTATTTATGACGTTGAGTTTACGCCTTCCTAAGCCTAAACTTTTCATTCTTTCTTATTATGCACAAATTGGGTAAAAACATGAGATTGGACAATAATAGCGTAATTGGAGAATAATAAGAAATACGTATAAAAATGATAAATTGGGCTTAATTGAAACTGTGCAATAAAAGAGAAACTGAACTGTAACTTCGATAATTGAATATATGACATTTGGATAAATGCAAATGACGGGGGTTGCGTTGAACAATTAAATTAAACAAAAGAGATACAACTTGTAAATTAAAGTTTATACGCCACCTATGAATGATAGAAAAGTACATGAAGGAAAATAGGCTTATTAATAAACTTAAGATTGGAGTTAAGTTTAATTATATAAATTAATAAGCAAGTGTAGTTGAAGTCCGTTTCGGCAGCGACGGCTGATTAGGGAAAATAAGAGGCTCGTAGTATTGGTCCGTTCCGGCACTAAGAGTAGACTGATTAGGGAAAATAATATACCAATTAAAATGGGGGACTAAGTCTAGGTGTGAATTATGTCGAATTGCATATTTTTGTTTGGGGATCCGCATTAGCCAGTATTCCTTTTTATCACTACACCGAGGTATCACGAGGAAGCGAAGGCACGCTCATACTGAGCAGGGTAGTAAGAGGTCCAGACATGGTGGGTTCGGGAGCGTTTCAGCGGGGAGGTGAGCGTGCATCACGCAGATTAGGGAAGATAAGGCATTGTGATGCCAGTGATATTTGCTGTGTCCTTAAAGCTGATGGATTGGTTCTATTGACAGAGGGCTATAGTTGGCATAGGTATCACAACTGTGGTTTAGGAGCCAATCGATGGATAGAATCGGGTAAAATCCTAATTTATGAATTGTAGCAATTGGTGTAGAAATCTAATGATTTAATAATCGACTATCTTGTAGAAATACATCTGTGTTCTTATTTACTATGTTGAGCTTCATTTTATTTATTTGTCTAGATTTCTTCTTTTTCACTCATGCTAGTAATTACTTGGCTCATCAGGCTTTATGTCTAACTAGTTTTGTTTTTCTCTTCTTCCTTCCTTCCCCTCCCCCCTCCAGATTCTCCAAGCGGAGGATACTTTTTATTTTGGTGCATTGATTTGTTGTTGTTGTTTTGAGACAACTTTAGTTTTTATTTTATGACTTATAATGATGTAATGGCACTACTTATTTTGTATTAAAATGAAAATTTAAGTTTTGCTATGTTTATTTATTATCGTCTTGTGAATTTTAGCCTCTGTGATGTTATTTTATACTTATATTCTTCATATTTCTTAATAAAATCCGCATATGGGTCTTGCTAAAAAATGTGGGTATCACAGTCAAAACGTGGCAAGATTGCTCGGTCAGGGCTCGACTATGGACTATACTCGATGGGATTTGGATTGTCTTCTCACAAGATCATTTCGTTATGAATCGTATGGACTATGCTCGTTGTGCATGGATTGTACTATCAGGACCTGACAAGGTCAATTGTTCATGGCTCGAGTATAAACTATACTCGATTGGGTTTAAATTGTTTTTCCAGGACTTGTCAAAATGGTTCATTTGGTTTTTTGTAAGTACGGTTTATACCCCTATTGGCTAGGACCAACGTGGCCACGAATTTATCAGATTTTCTTTGTATTTCTAGATGTTTGAATTTCTTGGATTTGGATGTCTTGGACTTGGTTTTCTCTTCACATGATCCGAAGAGATTGTGGGATTATATAGACCTTCGAGCTCGGATTTAGGATTCTGATTTCCTATAATAACGATTTAACATGATCGTGGTTCTCTGGATTTTTGGTCTTCGGTTGTTGATACACTTTTAGGTCGAAGCTGTCACACGACGAGATTTTAGTTAGCGACGCGCTCAAGTGTTAGTAACTTCGTCAGAAAATTCAAAGCGATTTGGTCGAAGTCGCGACGTGTCCGGAAAAAGGATTGGAAATGGCTTTGATTCGTAAAATCATCGCCAAGGGACACAGAAAAACTAGCATAGTAAAAACCTGTGATCAACATGGTCCGATCAGCTCAAAGTTCTTGAGCATGTCGGTCCGATCACGTGGCAAGACTCGTCATGCAAATTCATAGGTTTTGGTAAAAAGCAGTGCCACACACTTAATAACAGCTGACAGGCACGTGAAAGACCATGGTGAAAACATTAGTTGATCATCCTGGCAAGTTTGGTAAATATGGTAAGTTTGGCACATTTGGCACGTTCAAAAACGGCTGATCAATACGGTGGACCCATCGGTTTTCACATGCACAACACAGGGATCTCAAAGTTGGCAAAGTGCGACGATCCCAAAATCCGAGGGGCGGTATTAAGGATAATCATTGGAACATAACACATTAATCATCATAGCAGAGTACAGATAATAGCAAAAACAGTAAATAGGATAACTTTACATGGATATGACAGCGGAATCACAACATGTAACAACATCAGAATAGCATAGCGTAGGATATAACTTAGTAAATAAAAGGGAAGTGATCAGTCATCATCGCCAGAGGCGGAATACATACATGCAGTGAGACATAATAAGGGTATCAGTCTACATTGCCGAAGGCGGTACATATACATACGATAATAAGTACTGAAAGTAAATCAGTCTGCATCGCCAGTGGCGGAATCATAATATAAGTACAGTAATGGCGGAAAATGTCAAAGTCATCTCTGTGAAGTCAGCCTCGCCATGAGCCAAAATGCACTCTATGCAACAGTGCAGAACCAAAAACAACATGTCACCTGTGAACTAGGCTGCCCATGTGAAAATAAGGGCACCCGCGTTTGCAAAGTGAAACAAACAACGAGTCAGTCATGTGGACTGGTATGAGGAATCTATTTAACAGTTAAACAACAGTAATAGCAAATCATAGGACCACGCCACTTTCGCGGAACGGGTTTACTCCAGTGATTGCTAGTGCATTTAAAACAAAGTAAATTCTTTTAAAACAACGCCATGCTTTTTAAAAAGAATGAAGCCATTATAAGACTCAAGTCCCATCACACAATGCAACGCAAGCCGGAGGATAGAGTTTTACCTTATAATGGCCAAATATGCTTGGTACGTATAAAGCAAAATCATTTGATATTATTACTAGTGCATATATGTTTCAAAAGAGAATATCATCATAAATATCAATCATAGGCGGCATAGCTACCATACACTATGTTGCCATACTAGTTCTACAATCGAGTCCGTTATTTCGTATTGGAAATTGGATTTCCGTCATGAGTCGAGGCAAGGGGCAAGCTCCTCTCCGCTTCGAGACATTCTAGCAAATGCCTCAGGACTACACACTCTGGGTAACCCTGGATCTTCAGGGCCGGTCCTCTCTTGCGTTTGAGGATTAGTATTCCTGAACACACGTTTCCCGGTCCTTACAGACCTATAATCGAGGCGCCTCGCATTCCAACAACAACATAGGTGAAAAATAGATATAAATGTCAGGGCTGGTAAGTCACTGACACCACCATAGCTAGAAAGAAACGTCGTGCTCTCCCTGCAGTCCATAACCCGTTTTTAACTCATAACGGGGTGTGAGGCTCGCGAATCCATGCTATACACAAATCCAGGCCACGTAGACCGTGCTTTGATCATCATCCACAAGACTTTGCTTTTAAACAGAAGCCTTGATCACAGCATCTTGGCATGCCACATAGGCAGTCCACTCCATACGATTGATTTCCATCGATATATAACCCCTGAGCTCGTATGTCTCAGAGAAGGGCGTTAAGCAAAAAGAATAAATTCTCCGCCGCCAAACAGATATATATTTAACAGAGATCAATCAGTATAGAACAAAATCCAATGTCAGACACACAGTTCATTTACAAGTCCGTCCTGGGTCTGAACGAAACCGGAGGCGTCAAATTCCTCGTATATCCGTCCAATCAACACATACGTTCAGACGGCTACTACTTCCGTCCCTTTCCGGTAGCTACTCCGGTCAGGAACTTCAGCAGCGCCCATCCAACCGATACGAAGATCGTCAGTCTTGAATCGCCTTTGCATTTTCCAATTCGAATCGCTCGAGAAATTATTCGAAATGAGGGTTAGCTCGGCCTTTTCAAATAATTCACGTAATTAGAATTTAAATCGATTCTTTCTATGGTTATATTATTCGACATCCATCTTTCAGTTCTTTAGTGTTATTTTCGTGCCAAGCACATACAACCATCAAATATCAAACAATTCAAGCCCAATTGGTTTATTTGCAATCTATGTTGCTTATAATATTTTATAACGATTTTTCGCCATTTTTATTTATTTAAAAATGGCCATATTTAATTAAACGACGTTTCAGGTCGTGCCGTGGCACTGGCGCTGTTTTTCCCCTAATTTGGTTTACACATATCAGAAAATCTAACCGTTGGATTTCTACAAAGTCTATATCAGTGGGAAGATATTCCCAAAGCGAACCCAACGGTTCCAGTTTCGTGAAAATCCGACGGTCGGATCTTCCCCATTAGTCGTTTGAAGTTACAGTTTCAAAATTCGAACTGCAGCGTCGTTATTCGATTTAATTTAATTATATTTATATTTATATATAAATATAAACGATTCTGGCGCTGTTTTTCTTCAGATTTGAATTAAACATTCCGGACAATCCAACCGTTGGATTTCTACAAGGTTGGTGCCGTTGGGAAGATATTTCCAAGGCGAACCCAGCGGTTGCGGTTTCAGGAAAATCCGATGGTTGGATTTCTCGTACTAATCGTTTCAAATTACGATTCCGAAACACAAACTGCACGGCTTAAATTCCTTTTAATTATATATATATATATAAATATAGTTCATTCTATAATTCCAACTATAGCTCATTCTATATTTTCAACTTAGTTTTCACTTCAAATATTTCACTAACGCCTTAATATTTCGAAAAATTTCGCCATAACCTCCTTTGTACGGGGAGGGGTTTGGAAATTTATTGGGCCGTGTTAGGTACCCAATAAATCCTAAAAAGCATCCACATATTTATAGTGATATATTCTGGTGTTTACGGGGGAGCATGTATAGATAATCACTCCAGAGAATAAATTCTCGTCACCCCGTTTCCGTGTGGAAATAAATAGTCCATGTGCCGTATCTAATAACTAGAGAGACGTGATTATTGTCAACTCCAGACCCGTGTGGGGTTTTTATTAATCTGGCAGTTTATCGTTATATTTTATATAGTCCATATCAGTCATCAGTTCAACCTGTAGTATAAAATCATCGCCATACAAGCCTCTCGCTCGTATGGTAAATCTTCCACCTCGTCACACAAGCTCCAATTGCTTATGTGGAATATGATGAAGTATGCCTATCGTCAAGAAGTATGCCATGTAGTGTAGTTCAAAATTAATTGTTACTATCCTATGGCGATGTTTATTATTTCACACAGAATAACCAGCACTCCGCGTCCAATGGCACTCACAGGAGTTGATATAAAAATAAAATTGCGCAGCCAACTCATCAAGGCTTACCTATTTGTCGGGCACGCAAATAATTTCTTTACTCTACAGCTAATCCATTTTTCCTATTCAACACATGTATATATATGCAGAACAAAGCTAATAATAATAATATTTCTAGCAAACTATTATTTATTTCAACACGTGTGTATTTTTATCAAAGCGTATACATGATAAAAGAAATATTTTTATCATCACAAATATTTATTCAACACGTGAATGTTTTTAACATTTCATATTCACAATGAAAATGTAGTTTTTATTGTCGATTCATCTTATTTTAAAATACGATAACATTCAACACATGAATTTCAACTCGACGAACGAATTTCAATTCAACACATGAATATTCTCTATAGTTTGTATATATATAAAAATGTGATTTTTATCGCTAAAGCTATTTGTTTAAATTCAAATAATATTCAACATTTGGAATTTCAACTCAGCGAATGAATTGCATCTTAACACATGAATATTCGCTATGGTTTGTATATATATAAAAATGTGATTTTTATCACTAAAGCCATTTGTTTAAATTCAAATAATATTCAACACATGAATTTCAACTCAACGAATGAATTGCAACTCAACACATGAATATTCGCTATGGTTTGTATATATATAAAAATGTGATTTTTATCGCTAAAGCTATTTAAATTCAAATAATATTCAACACATGAATTTCAACTCAATGAATGAATTGCAACTCAACACATGAATATTCGCTATGGTTTGTATATATATAAAAATGTGATTTTTATCGCTAAAGCCATTTGTTTAAATTCAATTAATATTCAACACATGAATTTCAACTCAACGAATGAATTGCAACTCAACACATGAATATTCGCTATGGTTTGTATATATATAAAAATGTGATTTTTATTGCTAAAGCTATTTGTTTAAATTCAAATAATATTCAACACATGAATTTCAACTCAACGAATGAATTGCAACTCAACACATGAATATTCGCTATGGTTTGTATATATATATATATATGTGATTTTTATCGCTAAAGCCATTTGTTTAAATTCAAATAATATTCAACACATGAATTTCAACTCAACGAATGAATTGTAACTCAACACATAAATATTCGCTATGGTTTGTATATATATAAAAATGTGATTTTTATCGCTAAAGCCATTTGTTTAAATTCAAATAATATTCAACACATGAATTTCAGAAAATTTCGGCAGCATAACGGCAGGGTAGTTAAAACCGGGACCGTCCCTAGTACGGCTCCTCGCTCTACCTTAAAACCTCGCGGTTTTTGACAATGGGGATCATGCATCTAGTTCGCACGCAGGTGGCATGTTTTATTTTCAATTCCACAATCCTATTCTAATTTCTTTCAACCACAAGAGGGTATTTTTCAACCACAAAGGTATTTTTCAACCACAATATCAACCACAAACAATTATTCCCAACCATTCGTCATACCATATAATATCACGTCAATCACAAGCAATAAATATCGTCCATGGTCTGTGGACGAGGGGAGTATATATATATATTATATTATAATTCACTTGCATTTCATCACAATTCAAAGCATATATGTTTCATTCAACGCTCGTATAATTTATACATCGCTAATATAACTTATACAACACATGTACATGAGGTATACAATGCGTATATAATTTATACTTCGCTTATATAATTTATACAACGCGTTTCCATTCACACAATTTAGTTTAGATTCCTCACATTGGTTTCTGCAGTGCTAAAAATCGTAGGAAGATCAGAAAAATCCGCGGCTTCTTCTAGAATGTAGAGAGCCTTCTTGCGGTCACGGTATCTCCTGTTTCATTGAATTTCGTTAACGAACGAAAAAGATATTATTTTTCAAAGTTTTGCAACGCTTTATAGTGTTATTTTCATTTCTGAATAATAAAGGTCGTACCTTTATTTTTGATTCAAAACTAGGTTAGCAAAATCCGTGAAATCCGACGATTGTTGCTTCGATCAGGTGGTGCCACGTGGAAGGGCTACGAATCAGCTCCCTGTCGGTGGTGGTGCGGTTCCCTTCAGTGGTCGGAGGAAGGCGGCGCGGCGCTGGGAAGTCGACGACTTCCTCGACGTCGTTCAGGCGATTCCGGCGAAGGTGGAGGCCGTGTCGGGGTCGGATGGGAAGAGGAGGCGAAGGCGAGTCGAACTGGGGTGGTGGCGCGGCTTAGCGTCGCCTGTGGCGGTCGGAAAATGGAGGAGAAGCACGGAGCTCGAGGAACCGTCCAAATCGTCTAAGGCGGCTAGGGTGTTTCGATTTTTATATTTTTTTTAAAGAAAAATTCCTATTGGTCGAAGTTATATAGGAAATTTTAAATGGTGTTTTCACAAACGGACTCAAAATCAAACCCAACAACTGTCGCCCCTAGCTAAATACCCCCATTGCGGACACAATGGGATATGTTTCGTTGGCCAATTCGACTGTTACAGTCAGTTATTTTTCAAATTAAAATATAAAACATTCAATATTTAATTTGAACGTATATTTCAATTTGCCAGGGCCACAAACTGAATCGACAAATTCCAGAAAAATAAATCTAGCTTTGTTTTGACGATACGGTCCTAACAGAACCAGTTTCGTCGAATTCTGAGCTCGTTTGAAAAATGGCCATTTTTAGGTCGACCCATTTTAACAGAAATTGACCAATCACATTTTCTTTTGCCCCGCTCACATACTAGCTTCAAAAATTATGAAATTTGAAACTTAGCAATTATTTGACATCCCGGACCCAACAAAAGTGGTTTCGTCGAATTCCGAGGTCGTATGCAAAATATCAATTTTCAAGGGCTATATCTGCTATATAGCGACCTTTCTGAAAATTCATTTGGCCATAACTTTTGATTCCCGCTATGAAACTCCGATTTTTCGGATTCGTTAGAAAGGTATTCATAAACATATTTAAATATTTTCAGTTTCGCTAAAATCCGTTATATTTTTCCACCCGGTACAGTCAGACAAAATTTGTATTTAAATTTCAAACTGCCTTACTTTACCCGATTCTTTATTTTATTGAAATATGCTATTTCAACTATTCAAATTCTTTGGTAATAACCAAATTTAAAATTTTTAAACTGGTTCACATTTTCCGGGTTATTACAATCTCCCCCACTTAAAACTTTTCATCCTCGAAAAGGAAATAACAGCTAAGTAGGAAATAAAATGTAAATGCAAAGTATTGTAAAGGTACCTTGCACCGGAGTTAGTCTGAGATGTCCACTCTGCATTTGGGGTAGGCTTGTTTAATGCTTTCCTCAGTCTCCCAAGTACAGTCTCTAGGATCACTACTCCACTGCACTTTGACTAAACGAATCTTTTTGTTCCTTAGCTCTCTAGTTTCTTTGCCAACTATCTTTAATGGTTCTCTTCTGAGCGCTAATTCTGGAGTTATGTCTATATCCTGTTGCGCTACTTCTTCTACAACAAGATCTGGATCATGAACATGTTTTATGAGTTGAGACACGTGGAACACATCATGTACACCAGGCAACCAATCAGGTAACGAAACCCTATAAGCAAGAGTTCCAATCCGTTCAAGTATAGGAAAGGGACCAATAAATCTCGGTGCCAACTTCCCAGTCTTGCCAAATCTGATTACTCCTCGCATTGGAGAAACTCTTAGATAAACATAATCGCCAACGGCAAATGATAAATCTCTTCTTCTCGCATCAGCATAACTTTTCTATCGGCTTTGTGCGGTTTTTAATCGCTTCTTAATGAACTTGACTTTATCCGATGCTTCTCGAATCATATCGGGTCCTAACACAAGTCTGTTGCCAGGTTCTACCCAACATGCGGGAGATCTGCACGGTCTACCGTATAATGCTTCAAATGGGGACATTCCTAGACTTGCTTGGTAGCTATTGTTATAAGAGAATTCGGCTAAATATGATCTTCCCATGAGCCTCCAAAATCAATAACGCAAGCTCGCAGTAAATCTTCTAGAATTCTATTCACTCGCTCAGTTTGGCCGTCTGTCTGAGGGTGATAAGCGGTGCTTAGATTCAATTTGGATCCCAATTCTGTCTGGAATGCTTCCCAGAATTTGCTAGTAAATAGGGGATCTCTATCACTGACTATATTGAGCGGCACTCCATGTAGTTTAACTATTTCTTTGAAGTAAATATGTGCTAAACTTTGAGCCGTTCTGTTGGATCGGACAGGTATGAAATGGGCAGTCTTCGTGAAGCGATCTACGATTACCCATATACTGTCGTTTCCCTTCCTAGTTCGAGGCAAACTATCGATGAAGTCCATCGAAATTTGCTCCCACTTCCATCCTGGAATTTCTAGTGGATGTTATAGTCCAACCAATTTCTGCTGATCACTCTTAACTAGCTGACAAGTGGGGCATCTACTAACATATAATGAAATATCTCTTTTCATTGACCTCCACCAGAATGTGCGTTTGATATCGTTATACATCTTGCTCACACCTGGATGGATACTTAGTTTGGACTTGTGGCACTCAGCAAGTATTTCTCTTCTGAGCTCAGGAAGGTTTGGGATGCAAATTCTGCCCTTCAATCTTAGAACTCCTTTGTCATCGAGTCGGAAACTTGTGGATTCACCTCCCTTGACTCTCTGACTGACTCTTTGAATAAATTCATCGTCTTTCTGTAGAGTCGAGATCCTGTCAATTAATGAAGACGTGATGACAAAACTGGCGATGATTTCATTCTTTCTGCTGAGCGCATCTGCTACAACATTGGCTTTCCCTGGAGTGTATAGAATTTCAAAATCGTATGCCGCAAGGAATTCTAACCAACGCTGTTGTCTCAAGTTTAGATCTTTCTGAGTGAATAGATATTTCAAGGATTGATGATCGGTAAATAGTTCGAACTTCTCACCTAATAAATAATGCCTCCAGATTCTTAAAGCAAACACGATAGCTAATAACTCAAGATCATGAGTTGCATAGTTTCTTTCATGCGGCTTCAACTGACGGCTGGCATAAGCGATCACTTGGCCCTTTTGCATTAATACTGCGCCTAGCCCTCTAATAGAAGCGTTTGTCCATACAGTCAAGTCTTGGTTGCCTTCTATAATTGTCAATACTGGAGCAGTGGTCAACTTCAGTTTCAGCTCCTGGAAAGCTTCTTCACATTCGGGAGTCCATTTGAATTTCTCATGCTTCTTTGTAAGCTTTGTCAATACACCAAATATCTTTGAAAAATCCTGAACAAATTTCCGATAGTAACTAGCCAACCCAAGGAAACTTCAAACTTCTGTGGGGGTAGTAGGTTGTTTCCAGTTCTGAATCGCTGTAATTTTGCTTGGATCTACAGCAATCCCTTCTTTTGATACGACATGGACTAGGAACTTAACTTCATCCTGCCAGAAGACACACTTAGAAAATTTAGCTTTCAAGACATTTCTCCTAAGAATTTTCAACACTTGTTCTAAATGTTTTGCATGCTCGCCTTCCGACTTGGAGTAGATTAAAATGTCATCGATGAAGACTAGAAAAAATTTATTCAACACACCACGGAACACTCTGTTCATAAGATCGACGAAGTATGCCGGAGCGTTACACAAGCCGAACGGCACTACTAACCATTCGTAGAATAAATCGGGACCCCTGAAGGCTGTCAAAGGAACACAGTCTTCTGCTATACGTAATTGGTGGAAACCTGTAGCTAGGTCCATTCTGGAGAATACTGTTGCTCCATTTAATTGATCTAACAGATCATCTATACGTGGTAAGGGATATTTGTTCTTCAGTGTCTGCTTATTGAGATCCCGGTAATCAACACAAAGTCTTAGAGTACCGTCTGATTTCGGGACAAATACCACTGCTGCTCCCCAAGCTGAAAAGCTCGGTCTGATCAGACCTTTCCAAAGCAATTTTCGAGTTTGACTACCTAACTCTTCTTTTTCTTTCGGGGCCATTCTTCTAATTGGATGTACTACTGGTTGGGCGTTAGGAATTAGATCTATTCTAAATTCAATTTCTCTTTACGGCGGTAACTTTTCTACTTCTTCAAACACATCCGCATAGTTTTTAACGATCGGTATCTTTTCTAACGAAGGGGGAGTAACTTCTAAAGAAGACCAAAATTCTGTTCTATTAATTTCTGAGCCATGGCATGGTATAGTTATATGCCCAAGTTTCGTTTTAACTTTAACGATTCATTCTGCACATCTAACTTCGGCCTTATATTTTGTCAACCAATCAAGTCCCAAAATAATATCAAATTCGGAAAGGTCCATGACGATCATTTTAAAAGGAAATTGGTAACAAGAATATGAGGCGGGTACATTACAATATGAGACGAGAATATTAGACCCTCCTATTGGATTTTGAACTTTAATTGGTTCTTTAAGCTTCCTTGGATTCAATTTTAACTTGTGCACAATATTACCAGAAATGAAGCTACGTGATGCACCAGTATCAAAAAGTACAGAAACAGGAATATTTTTAATGGTAAGGGTACCTCCCAAGATGTCGGGTTTACCTGATCCATCGGTGATAGCTGGCGGGGTCTTCCCATCATACACATGAGCCACTTGTGCATTCTGCTTCAGAGGATAATTCCTGCTATAGTGCCCCTTCTTATGGCAGTTGTAGCATTCGGCTAAGTCTGGATTTGCCTTTGGCTTCCTCGGGGCTTTGCACACATTAGAAAAATGACCCGGCTTCCCGCAGTTGTAGCAATTGCCTTTCGGTATCTTTCCAGGTTTCTGAGTAGCGGCCGCTGTAATGCTAGACTCGGGCTGATCTGTTGAAGCCTTGCGCTTATTTCCATCTTGGCTTTTGGCGCGGTCTTGGCTGGCATGCCTTTCATCCATATCTTCATAATTGCAAGCCATTTCTACCAATTCTGAGAAGGAGAGTTTGATGTTGCTCATGGCTCTTTCATGGTACTTGCGCTTTAGCCCAAATATAAATCTCTTGTTCTTCGCTTTGTTGGTCATAATAAGCTCTGGGGCGTAGCGCGACAACTGGGTGAATTTGTTGAGGTAATCCTGGATAGAGAGATCTCCTTGCTGGAGATTAGTAAACTGCTCTCGCATTCTCTCTAAAGCCTGTTCAGGTACAAACTTCTCGTTGAACATGGTTTTGAATTGCTCCCAGGTTCTGACAGTACCTGCTGCATCCTCTGAGGTGATGACATCCCACCGCAGCTCTGCTTCCTCCTGTAGGATCCAAATGCCTAGTCGTGCTTTGTTGTTGGTTCCCAAACCCATGCCTTCAAAGATCTTTTCACAGGTCTTCAACCAAGCAATAGCCTCTGTCACTGTACCAGTGCCAGAAAAGGGTTTTCCCCCAAGGTTCCTATACCTCTTCGCTACTCTGTCTAGCTCGAAGTCCTCGGGTGCTGGTGGCTGAACAATAGGGCCTTCCACAACTACGGGGATATCCCCCCGTCCTCCTGCTACTCCTGCTCGGCCTCCACGGCCTCCTCTAGCTGCTGCTGCTTGTGTAGCCATCAGAAAGGGTATTGTATAAGCAAGAAAAGAGTCAAGATCACAGATTTGATAATTTTCATATATGATAAAGCAGGGGAATATAAGGAAAGATAATGATGATGTACTGATCAAACTGTTTTGCTAATCTGCTTAGCTCATTCTAGGACATTGCTAATCCTATCTCTAACGAGCTACTCGCCATAGAACACTACTGATTCTATTCTGACGAGGTGTTTAATGTGTTAGATCCCGGAACTAAGGTTAACCAAAGCTCTGATACCAACTGTGACGATCCCAAAATCCGAGGGGCGGTATTAAGGATAATCATTGGAACATAACACATTAATCATCATAGCAGAGTACAGATAATAGCAAAAACAGTAAATAGGATAACTTTACATGGATATGACAGCGGAATCACAACATGTAACAACATCAGAATAGCATAGCGTAGGATATAACTTAGTAAATAAAAGGGAAGTGATCAGTCATCATCGCCAGAGGCGGAATACATACATGCAGTGAGACATAATAAGGGTATCAGTCTACATATAAGAATTAGTATTCCTGAACACACGTTTCCCGGTCCTTACAGACCTATAATCGAGGCGCCTCGCATTCCAACAACAACATAGGTGAAAAATAGATATAAATGTCAGGGCTGGTAAGTCACTGACACCACCATAGCTAGAAAGAAACGTCGTGCTCTCCCTGCAGTCCGTATCCCGTTTTTAACTCATACCGGGGTGTGAGGCTCGCGAATCCACGCTATACACAAAGCCAGGCCACGTAGACCGTGCTTTGATCATCATCCACAAGACTTTGCTTTGCAACAGAAGCCTTGATCACAGCATCTTGGCATGCCACATAGGCAGTCCACTTCATACGATTGATTTCCATCGATATATAACCCCTGAGCTCGTATGTCTCAGAGAAGGGCGTTAAGCAAAAAGAATAAATTCTCCGCCGCCAAACAGATATATATTTAACAGAGATCAATCAGTATAGAACAAAATCCAATGTCAGACACACAGTCCATTTACAAGTCCGTCCTGGGTCTGAACGAAACCGGAGGCGTCAAATTCCTCGTATATCCGTCCACTCAACACATACGTTCAGACGGCTACTACTTCCGTCCCTTTCCGGTAGCTACTCCGGTCAGGAACTTCAGCAGCGCCCATCCAACCGATACGAAGATCATCAGTCTTGAATTGTCTTTGCATTTTCCAATTCGAATCGCTCGAGAAATTATTCGAAATGAGGGTTAGCTCGGCCTTTTCAAATAATTCACGTAATTAGAATTTAAATCGATTCTTTCTATGGTTATTTTATTCGACATCCATCTTTCAGTTCTTTAGTGTTATTTTCGTGTCAAGCACATACAACCATCAAATATCAAACAATTCAATCCCAATTGGTTTATTTGCAATCTATGTTGCTTATAATATTTTATAACGATTTTTCGCCATTTTTATTTATTTAAAAATGGCCATATTTAATTAAACGACGTTTCAGGTCATGCCGTGGCACTGGCGCTGTTTTTCCCCTAATTTGGTTTACACATATCGGAAAATCTAACCGTTGGATTTCTACAAAGTCTATATCAGTGGGAAGATATTCCCAAAGCGAACCCAACGGTTCCAGTTTCGTGAAAATCCGACGATCGGATCTTCCACATTAGTCGTTTGAAGTTACGATTTCAAAATTCGAACTGCAGCGTCGTTATTCGATTTAATTTAATTATATTTATATTTATATATAAATATAAACGATTCTGGTGCTGTTTTTCTTTAGATTTGAATTAAACATTCCGGACAATCCAACCGTTGGATTTCTACAAGGTTGGTGCCGTTGGGAAGATATTTCCAAGGCGAACCCAGCGGTTGCGGTTTCGGGAAAATCCGATGGTCGGATTTCTCGTACTAATCGTTTCAAATTACGATTCCGAAACACAAACTGCACAGCTTCGATTCCTTTTAATTATATTAATATTTATATATATAAATATAGTTCATTCTATAATTCCAACTATTGCTCATTCTATATTTTCAACTTCGTTTTCACTTCAAATATTTCACTAACGCCTTAATATTTAAAAAAAATTCGCCATAACCTCCTTTGTACGGGGAGGGGTTTAGAAATTTATTGGGCCGTGTTAGGTACCCAGTAAATCCTAAAAAGCATCCACATATTTATAGTGATATATTCTGGTGTTTACGGGGGAGCATGTATAGATAACCACTCCAGAGAATAAATTCTCGTCACCCTGTTTCCGTGTGGAAATAAATAGTCCATGTGCCGTATCTAATAACTAGAGAGACGTGATTATTGTCAACTCCAGACCCGTGTGGGGTTTTTATTAATCTGGCAGTTTATCGTTATATTTTATATAGTCCATATCAGTCATCAGTTCGACCTGTAGTATAAAATCATCGCCATACAAGCCTCTCACTTGTATGGTAAATCTTCCACCTCGTCACACAAGCTCCAATTGCTTGTGTGGAATATGATGAAGTATGCCTATCGTCAAGAAGTATGCCATGTAGTGTAGTTCAAAATTAATTGTTACTATCCTATGGCGATGTTTATTATTTCACACAGAATAACCAGCACTCCGCATCCAGTGGCACTCACAGGAGTTGATATAAAAATAAAATTGCGCAGCCAACTCATCAAGGCTTACCTATTTGTCGGGCACGCAAATAATTTCTTTACTCTACAGCTAATCAATTTTTCCTGTTCAACACATGTATATATATGCAGAACAAAGCTAATAATAATAATATTTCTAGCAAACTATTATTTATTTGTGTATTTTTATCAAAGCGTATACATGATAAAAGAAATATTTTTATCATCACAAATATTTATTCAACACGTGAATGTTTTTAACATTTCATATTCACAATGAAAATGTAGTATTTATTGTCGATTCATCTTATTTTAAAATACGATAACATTCAACACATGAATTTCAACTCGACGAACGAATTTCAATTCAACACATGAATATTCTCTATAGTTTGTATATATATAAAAATGTGATTTTTATCGCTAAAGCTATTTGTTTAAATTCAAATAATATTCAACACATGAATTTCAACTCAACGAATGAATTGCAACTCAACACATGAATATTCGCTATGGTTTGTATATATATATAAATGTGATTTTTATCGCTAAAGCCATTTGTTTAAATTCAAATAATATTCAACACATGAATTTCAACTCAACGAATGAATTGCAACTCAACACATGAATATTCGCTATGGTTTGTATATATATAAAAATGTGATTTTTATCGCTAAAGCTATTTGTTTAAATTCAAATAATATTCAACACATGAATTTCAACTCAACGAATGAATTGCAACTCAACACATGAATATTCGCTATGGTTTGTATATATATAAAAATGTGATTTTTATCGCTAAAGCCATTTGTTTAAATTCAAATAATATTCAACACATGAATTTCAACTCAACGAATGAATTGCAACTCAACACATGAATATTCGCTATGGTTTGTATATATATAATAATGTGATTTTTATCGCTAAAGCTATTTGTTTAAATTCAAATAATATTCAACACATGAATTTCAACTCAACGAATGAATTGCAACTCAACACATGAATATTCGCTATGGTTTGTATATATATAAAAATGTGATTTTTATCGCTAAAGCCATTTGTTTAAATTCAAATAATATTCAACACATGAATTTCAACTCAACGAATGAATTGCAACTCAGCACATGAATATTCGCTATGGTTTGTATATATATAAAAATGTGATTTTTATCACTAAAGCCATTTGTTTAAATTCAAATAATATTCAACACATGAATTTCAGAAAATTTCGGCAGCATAACGGCAGGGTAGTTAAAACCGGGACCGTCCCTAGTACGGCTCCTCGCTCTACCTTAAAACCTCGCGGTTTTTGACAATGGGGATCATGCATCTAGTTCGCACGCAGGCGGCATGTTTTATTTTCAATTCCACAATCCTATTCTAATTTGTTTCAACCACAAGAGGGTATTTTTCAACCACAAAGGTATTTTTCAACCACAATATCAACCACAAACAATTATTCCCAACCATTCGTCATACCATATAATATCACGTCAATCACAAGCAATAAATATCGTCCATGGTCTGTGGACGAGGGGAGTATATATATATATATATATATATTATATTATAATTCACTTGCATTTCATCACAATTCAAAGCATATATGTTTCATTCAACGCTCGTATAATTTATACATCGCTAATATAACTTATACAACACATGTACATGAGGTATACAATGCGTATATAATTTACACTTCGCTTATATAATTTATACAACGCGTTTCCATTCACACAATTTAGTTTAGATTCCTCACATTGGTTTCTGCAGTGCTAAAAATCGTAGGAAGATCAGAAAAATCCGCGGCTTCTTCTAGAATGTAGAGAGCCTTCTTGCAGTCACGGTGTCTCCTGTTTCATCGAATTTCGTTAACGAACGAAAAAGATATTATTTTTCAAAGTTTTGCAACGCTTTATAGTGTTATTTTCATTTCTGAATAATAAAGGTCGTACCTTTATTTTTGATTCAAAACTAGGTTAGCAAAATCCGTGAAATCCGTCGATTGTTGCTTCGATCAGGTGGTGCCACGTGGAAGGGCTACGAATCAGCTCCCTGTCGGTGGTGGTGCGGTTCCCTTCGGTGGTCGGAGGAAGGTGGCGCGGCGCTGGGAAGTCGACGACTTCCTCGACGTCGTTCAGGCGATTCCGGTGAAGGTGGAGGCCGTGTCGGGGTCGGATGGGAAGAGGAGGCGAGTCGAACTGGGGTGGTGGCGCGGCTTAGCGTCGCCTGTGGCGGTCGGAAAATGGAGGAGAAGCACGGAGCTCGAGGAACCGTCCAAATCGTCTAAGCTGGCTAGGGTTTTTCGATTTTTATATATATTTTTTTAAAGAAAAATTCCTATTGGTCGAAGCTATATAGGAAATTTTAAATAGTGTTTTCACAAACGGACTCGAAATCAAACCCAACAACTGTCGCCCCAAGCTAAATACCCCCATTCCGAACACAATGGGATATGTTTCGTTGGCCAATTCGACTGTTACAGTCAGTTATTTTTCAAATTAAAATATAAAACATTCAATATTTAATTTGAACGTATATTTCAATTTGCCAGGGCCACAAAATGAATCGAAAAATTCCAGAAAAATAAATCTAGCTTTGTTTTGATGATATGGTCCTAACAGAACCAGTTTCGTCGAATTCTGAGCTCGTTTGAAAAATGGCCATTTTTAGGTCGACCCATTTTAACAGAAGTTGACCAATCACATTTTCTTTTGCCCCGCTCACATACTAGCTTCAAAAATTATGAAATTTGAAACTTAGCAATTATTTGACATCCCGGACCCAACAAAAGTTGTTTCGTCGAATTCCGAGGTCATATGCAAAATATCAATTTTCAAGGGCTATATCTGCTATATAGCGACCTTTCGGAAAATTCATTTGGCCATAACTTTTGATTCCCGCTATGAAACTTCGATTTTTCAGATTCGTTAGAAAGGTATTCATAAACAGATTTAAATATTTTCAGGTTCGCTAAAATCCGTTATATTTTTCCACCCGGTACAGTCAGACAAAGTTTGTATTTAAAATTTCAAACTGCCTTACTATACTCGATTCTTTATTTTAATGAAATATGCTATTTCAACTATTCAAATTCTTTGGTAATAACCAAATTTAAAAATTTTAAACTGGTTCACATTTTCCGGGTTATTACACAAAGTCAGCTTGCCAACTCACCACTTCACATCGCATCAGAAGCTGATGCAATTTTCATGTGATCGCATCAGCCCCGACTCACTTTCTATTGCATCCGGCTCGAGAAAATTGGATACGAGATTTGGTGAGGGGGTGATGCGAGATTTGGCACAACAGAAAAAGGCAGATTGACATGGGAAAATTTCGGATCTAGCAGAGGCGCGCATCGCATCCCAGTGATGCGATGTGATTTTGGCAAATCAGAAGGAGGCAGATTAGGACAATTTGGAATGCGATTTTCCCCTGAACGCAACGATGCGACGCGATATTTCCTAGTTGTGGTGCAAGGATAATGTGATGCGAAATACGGTATAAGTGGCGTGGTCATGATTTTTTTGGCAAGGAATGCGGTACGATTTTCATTGGATTGCATCGAGAGATTCGACATTTTCCATGGCACGCGCCCGAGTGATGCGGTGCGAAAATTTGAATATGATATAAACTTGGCAAATGCTAGAAATCTTGGCACGATCGAAATACCATGTAGATCGGGACATTTTGATGGATGCACACATGATTTCAACGCATTTTCATGAATGCGAAATTTCAGAGGAAAGGTGATGCGATTTTTGTCTATGGATTTGAGGGATGCAATTTTTCGTACTATGGTCCTAAAATCTCACCTACTCCTACCTGCCACACTATTACATATAGCCCCAAGCTTGGCATTCAAATTGGTTGGATTTTATTTGGATTTTGGACTTCTTGAAGCTCTCAAGCACCATTAATGACTTCCATCTTCTTCTCTATGACTATTGGACATAGCTTGGACCACTAAAACGTTGCACAAACATTTTCCATCAACTTTTGGACATTCACAAGGACATTGGCACTACTTTTGGAATGTTATTGGACATTTTTGGATCTTTGACATTGAAGCTACATTCTAGACATCGTTGACTAAGTCAACACTTTTTTCACTCAACGAAGAAGGACATTTTTGTCAAAGTTTAGAATTAACAATTACCTTGTTGTTTTATTGTAACGCTTTGTACTCAAATATTGTCTGAACTTGTATAAACTTTATAAGAAAAAATTATATGATGAATGATTACTATGAAATGAACGTAGACGTTAGTGTCGAACCACTATAAAAGTTTGTGTTCTTCCTATTTTACTTTATATTAAATTTGGATTATTGTGTTTCTATGACACTTACACTCAAGTGTTAGCGTGTGCTAAACCGATGGCAATTCCCCAGGTCAACACTTTGGTGCTCCAGGAAGGGGTTGCACAACTTCAGTTTCATTCTCAGTTCTTGACTTCAGTTTTCAACTCTAGTTACCAACTTTAGCTCTCCACTTTGGTTTTCGGATTTCGAAATTCAACCTCAACTTTCTTTCAGAAACGAACTTCACCCGGTTTCCTCCATGGTTAAAAGAAGACAAATAATTCGCTCAGAAGGAGCAGGTGTAGAGGAGCAAGAACTCTCCTCGACCGGACACCCATCCAACTTTGTCACTCGAGACGACATTGACAGAGTCGTCAAAAATCTGATTAAAGATCTTACTTCTTGCTTAGAGCAACAGGAAGAACTTTTCCGTTGCCAAGAGGTCACCATGGCCACTTTTCTCGCCCGACTCGAAGGATTTACAAGGCAATCGGGCCAAGTAAATTTTGTTGGAAGAAGTGCAATTGCTCCGCAAGGATTTACTTGGGACTTGGGGTAATTTCCGGAGAATAACCTCGCATCAACACCAATCCACATACAGCTATTGGATCAGCTCGGCTAGGCTCGGAGGCAATACCACCAATCCCATTCAAAGTTCAGCCCAGGATGTCGTCCATCAGGTCGCAGGATCGGGCACTGGAAATGCTACTCAAGCGCCAGTGCGTGCAACTTTGGACATAGGAACTCCATGGTTCCGAATGCTGGTTTTGTTCCCGCTGAGGCATCTCAAGCTAGGATTGAGTTGGATATTTTGCTTGGCGCTCGACCTTTTGCTAACATTGGACTTGACGCGGGGGGAAACTTGCACAATCTGAATCAATTTCTTGGCACTGACAGTGAAAGCCAAGTCGTTGATGTCATTTGACGCTATACCCGCGGCGGGGAACCCCATGCCAGCTTGGACTGTGTTACTCGCAGCCCCTTCACTCCAGACATCATGAACTCTCAAAACCCATCGGACTTCAAATTTGTCGATGCTAGCAGGTTTTGATGGTAGTAAAGGCCATACTGTTAATCTCATGTGCTACATACGCCATATGGAAGTACATTCGACCTCAGATGGCGGCATGGCCAAGTGCTTCCCACTTTACCTCAAAAATATAGTCGCTCTATGGTTTAGATATTTGGAACCAAAATTTATTAACAACTAGAGCGTATTGGTTAGAGGATTTTTTTGAGCAATTCAGAGTTCACATCGCCCAACCAAGAAAACGTCATGACTTTAACATCAATTAGGCAGTGGCCAGGCGAGACTCTACACAAATTTCTTGAGAGATTCAATGCGATGTTGGCCTCTATTGACAAATTAGATCCATTATAGTCCTAATGGTCGCCATCTCCGGCATTCTTGATAAGACTGACTTCAGAACTTCATTACAACTGGACCCGCCGATGGGTCTCACCGAATTCTATTTTGAAGCTGAAATATTCCTTAGGGAGGACGACTCCCACGACGAAAAGCCCGTGCATCGAACCAACTCCACAACAGGCTTAGAGCCATCTATGCTCGACAAAGGCAAGGCTAAATCTAGGGACAACCAAAACTCACTACCTCGCTTCGAGCCAAAGTTCCCAGCCTACACTGAGCTCACTCATGGCCTGAAAACGGTTTATCTCAACATATATGAAACTGTGCCTTTCCAGATTCCTCCCAGGAGAGACCCGACTCCACAGTTGGCAAGCTCTGACAGGTGCTTCCTATTTCATGAGCTGCTAGGTTATGACATCGACCACTGCAGGCAGTTCCGCGATCTCGTTGAAGCCCGCTTCAGACGTGGCGATCTATAGTATTACGCCCTGAATCCAACAACAGCTGCACCACCTGCTCCTCCCCCTACGACATGTGAGGACAGGGGTAGGACTGGTCGCACCCAGGGAATGGTCATCGACCGACCTAGCTCGGTAGATCCTCCTTGGCTTCCCATACCGCGGTCCGGATTTTATGTTGTTTTTGTTGCTGGCGGTTTCTCACCTTTTATTTCTTTTTCCTTGTAATCAAAGCGGCAACGTTGGCCCACACGCACGGAACCGTCTTGTGGTCTCAAGTCGTGTTCTGGGTTGGACTAACGACCGTTGTACTCGTACGGAATTAACAAAATACTACTTTAGGGCTTTGGCACCACATTGGATCCGTCCAGTATAAACATAGGGATTCGGCTCGATAATGGATCCGTCCAATATAAACATAGGGCTCCGCCTCCACACTAGACCCGTCCAGTATAAACAAAGGGCTCCGACTCCACACTGGATCTGTCTAGTATAAACATAGGGTTCTGGCTCCACTAGATCCGTCCAGTATAAATATAAGACTCCTGTCTCCTCCGCGTTGGATCCGTCCATTATAAATGTAAGACTCTGGTCTTCCCCTCCCTGGTCAGTCGGGCATGAAATTTGAACTCCGATTCTTAGCTTGGACTCCGGTCCGTGACTTTCCCTAAAAACTAGGCCTATCGGTTGTTAAGATTCCTTGAATAAGTTTTTCAAACATAGGAACTCCTAGGCTTGGTCCGCCAAGCATGGGAGTTCCTTATCGCAACCCTCTTATCATAAGAATCTTAATAGCGCGGCCCTTCATGCACATAACATTACATAACTTAGCCGCCAAGTGAAAAATCCTCTTTTGCAGGTACATACTTGCCCCGGCAAGGCTCAGCAATCCCTCGGCTTCCTATTTTCTGGACTATAAGCATCTCGGGCTAAGCACTTCATCCTACTACGATCCCGACAATCGTCGGATTTACATTTTAATGAGATCTCAACGATCTTCGGACTTCTATTCTAGGCATGATCTCAGCAATTGTTGAAGTTCTATTTTATTACAATCTCAGTGTTCGCCGATATTTTGCTCAAACACAACCTCCAATTATCTGGCAATCCCAGTATTCTGGATCATTCTAGTTATCTTTAAACGATCCAAAGCGATCGTCAGCTTTCACTGGATTTCAGGCTTTCTAGTTTCCCGTTTTCTTTAACTAAATACGATCCGGCACGATTGTGGCTGTTCAATTTTCTAATTATAGAAGTTCACTTCAGAGTTCTACCAGCTTTGGTTTCTGGATTTCTAGATTTTTGGTCTTATCACAAAACACACCTTCCTCCTATCAAGCAAGTCATGATGTTTTAGAGGGGCAAAGTGTTGACACGCCTTTTGGTTGAACTTGTCACGCGATAAGATTTTGGTTAGCGACGCGCTCAAGCGTTAGTAACGTCGTCAGAAAATTCAAAGCGATTTGGTCAAAGTCGCGACGTGTTTGGAAAAAGGATTGGAAATGGCTCCGATTCATAAAATTGTCGCCGATGAACTCTGAAAAACCGGCGTAGTAAAAATACGTGATCAGCACAGTCCGATCAGCTCGAAATGCTTGAGCATGCCAGTCCGATCACGTGGCAAAACTTGTCATGCAAAGATATATCATTTTGGTAAAATGCAATGTTGCGCACTCAAAAACAGCCGATCAACACGTGAAAATCACAAAAAAACATGGTGAAAACATTGGCTGATCATCCTGGCAAGTTAGGTAAATCTGGTAAGTTTGGCAAATTTGGCACGTTCAAAAAAGTCTGTTCAACACGATAGATCCATCGGCTTTCACGTGCGAAACACAGTGATCTCGAAGTTGCAAAGTCGTCTTGGCAAATCACCACTTCGCATCGCATTAGAAGTTGATGCGATTTTCATGTGATTACATCGGCCTTGACTCACTTTCTATCGCATCCAGCTCGAGAAAACTGAATATGAGATTTGGCGAGGGAGGGGTGATGTGAGATTTGGCATAGCAGAAAAAGGCGGATCGGCATGTGAAAATTTCGGATCTAGTAGAGACACGGATCGCATCCCAATCATGCGATGCGATTTTGGCAAATTAGAAGGAGGCAGATCAGGATAATTTGGCATGCGATTTTCCCGTAAATGCACTGACATGATATTTCCTAGTTTTGGTGCAAGGAAAATGTGATGCGAAATAAGGTAGAAGTGGCACGGTGAAACGACCCAGACTTCCCTGATCCCGGGAGAGATGGAGCAACCTAGATTAATTTGAGAACACAACTCATCAAAACACAGAACGATAAACTCTAACTAAGTTTGGTTCTCACACCAGTCAATTGGAAATATATGGATATCCCACTTTCGAAACTCGAACATAAACATTGATGATGCTAGCAATCATCTCCAGGCAACTAGAGTGTGATTCTATATCTATCCAGTATATTTGAGACTTCGAATACACGTGGATCAGACGTATATTAAAAATATCCTCACACCTGATAGTCCAAATTCAATATAAAATACTCAAATATGTATAATAAGATATATTTTTTAAAACATGTTTTTAGAAAAATATATCTTATTATACGTATTTTAGTATTTTATATTGAATTTGGACTATCAGGTATGAGGAGATTTTTAATATACGTCTGATCCACGTGTATTCGAAGTTTCAAATATATTGGATAGATACAGAATCACACTCTAGTCGCCCGGAGATGATTCTGATGATTGCTAGCATCATCAGTGTTTTTGTTCGAGTTTCGAAAGTGGGATATCTATATATTTCCAATTGACTGGTGTGAGAACCAAACTTAGAGTTTATTGTTCTGTGTTTTGATGAGTTATGTTCTCAAAGCAATCCGGGCTCCTCCGTCTCTCCCAAGATCAGGGAAGTCTGGGTCGTTTCAGTTTGGTATCAGAGCTTTGGTTTACAAAGCTCGAGAACAAGACGCATTAGAACCGAATGAGAGAATTCATCAGAGATAGAATTATTAACATTCTATTTAAGAATACTTTTTATAGATAGGATCAGTAGCATCCTAGAATGAGAAATTCATTAGAGATGGGGTTAGTAATGCCCTAGAATGAGTTAAGAGTGATATATTTATATGTAACCGATTAGTGATTATTATATAATCCGATTTTAGAACTTATATATTTTGAGTATATAAAAGTTATATTTTTAGAAAGAAAAATAATCAATTAATTGTTCGTGGGATTGTTTAATTTTTTGTTTGCTTACTTATGACGTTTGATTTAAATAAATTAGACGTTATATTTGGCAATTTTGGACATTGAATTCATTAAAACACTTGTTACTTAATTTAATGAAGTTAAATTAACTGAATTACAAGTTTAGTTAGAATTGGATATGTACACATATATATGCTGACCAGGTTATGGATTTACTGTTGATTAGAGAAATATATCGTGTCCCCGACAAACAAGTGCACCTTAATGAGTTGGTTGCGCAATTTTATTTATTATAAACTACTGTGAGTGTTCTGGATGCGTTGTGATGGTTGTTCCGTGTGAGGTTAAAAACATACGCCATAGGATAGCAACAAATAAATTATGAACTACACCGCATGGTATACTACATGAAGACAGCATATCATATCATATTCCGTATAAGCATTTGATGCTTATATGACAAGGTTTGGATTACCATACGAGCGAGACGCTTGTATGGCGATGAGGTTGAACCGAAGACTGATTATGGGCTTAATTAAATAATACGTGTAACGGTGCTCGGGGAAGGATTTAATAAAAACCCTACAGAGGTCTGGAGATGACAATAATTCACGTCTCTCTGGTTTTTAATTAAGGCGTATGGATTATTTTATTTCCAACACTAGGGCAAGGTATGAGATTTCGGCATTTTTACACGTCTCCCTTAGACATAGATAGGTCACAAAACATGTTTATGCTTTTTATTGATTTATTGGGAGCCTAATATGGGCCAATAATTTTTTCAAACCCTCCCCGTACAAAGGAGGTTATGGTAAATAAAATTGAAAATTTTGGGTGTTAGCCAAATTTTTGAGAAATTAGAAAGTTCTTAGAAACTGAAAAGTTAAAGAATGAAAGCCAGAATGAAAGTTGAGTTGGTTAGTTAAACAACTTTCAGCTCCGTTCCTTTTCGTGGATGAAAAGATTTTAAGTGGGGGAGATTGTAACAACCCAGAATTTTTGAACCAATTTGAAAATTTTATTTTAGCTATTTTAATGGGTTTTGAATATTTAAAACGATTTATTTTAAATAATAATGACTAAAAATTTATTTAAATCGAAGTTAGAACATATAATTTATTTTAATTATAACCCACATGTCCCAGGATCAAAACCTGACTCTGATACCAAGATGAGACGACCTAGACTTCCCCGATCCCAGAAGAGACGGAGGAGCCCGAATTGCTTTGAGAACACGATGCATCAGAACATCAACAACAGAACATTTCATTGCTATTACAACAATTTACATCAGTGTATAAGAATATATCAAAGTTCGAATAAATAATATACACATCGGAAATACAAATATCAGAGATTAAAATAACTTACATTACAAAACAGCGGAATTAAAATGTATAAATACAATGTATAGTGGAAAATACATCAACTACCACAACTGAAATAAATATACGGATACAAAACTTTCCGAATATAGCCCCCTAGCTGTAAACCAGGATCCTGTTAACTAGAAATCTGCAAAAACAAAACTACTAGCTGCCCGCGTGGAAATTATGGGCGCCCAGAGTTTAGGTGAAAACAATAAAGTCCGAGTCAGTCATGGGACTGGTGTGAGAATTAAAAACAGTTATCAAACTTTTTCTTTAAAATAGGGTAAATCACGGGACCACGCCGTATGTCACAGAACGGGTTTACCCCCATGAATACCAGTGCCTAAAAAATAACCAATAATAGATATATGGATCTACTATGCATCATACAACATGCAATTTTCTAATCTACCCATTTAGTCTTAAACCCCAAATTTAGATTTTTTGAAATCCAATTCACTTTTCAGAAATTATTTCTTTGGACTTTATTCCCAATTTCTTATTTCAAATAATTTGAAATACATATCTAGCTTTTATATCAAAGTAGATTTCACTTCGAGATCTCAAACCAAAATCTTTGGAAATATGAATTCCAAAGCATCACAATGCATACAAACATATATGCAACCAAATATCGGGCTCCCCTCAGACAAGGCAAAGGGTACGTGCCTTACCAAATCGATATATATATATATATATATATATATATATATATGTGTGTGTGTGTGTGTGTGTGTCTGTGTGTGTGCACCGCTCACGATGGAGCAAGCTACACTGACGATGCACCATCCCATGCCCTCGGGGAAAACTACACCGCCATCTCATCCATACTTTTAGTCATCCCGGGTTACCCGAATCTTTAGCCACATACTAAATCATTTTTGTATCCCAAAGTAGGGAAAATCATTCCACAACATAATAATCACAAGTACTTTCAAACTATAGTACTTCACATCAGCAATTCACACATATGATCATTTACCATTAATCACACAACCTTTGAGATCTAACGTCTCAAAGATGGGTGTTAAGCAAGAGAATAAATTCTCCGCCACCAAACAGATACATCATCAATAGCAACTAATCGGTTATGTGATGAACTATAATGTCAAACACATAATATTTTTCCATATCATTTCGACAACATCGGGTTTATCCCTCGAAATCCTTTCTGTTTTATAAAACATTTTTATAAAACATTACCTGTCCAAAATCGGGAAAACATTTCTTTTCAAAATCATTCATCAATTTTGAAATAAACAACATCATCGCTAACACCTCATTGTCAAACCGTGTAGTGTTTCACCAGGTGTTAGCATACAAATAATTCTACCCAACCCAGTGCTAAATGTAAAAGCATATTTTGCTCATAAACTGGTCAAGCATAATCAATCAATCACAATCAACAACCAAGTGTATTTGGTTTATACCACATCTCATGTTTTGGTAAATTTAACTGCCATTCGTTCATTCAAATCTAATTAAAGATTTATTAAAACTCTTCTTAGTTTCAATCTCAAGAATCATTACTTAATGATTATTCAACTTTCTGGAAATTAAACCTGTCTTTTACTGGGTCAAAGAGTGAATGTCATTTAAAACACAGTTCACGATAAACCCAAATCAACTTCCATTAATTATGGAATCTTCATGGAAAACAGATCAATATATAATTGATATAAATCTTCATATCTGACTAATAATATAAATGGGATAACAACAAAGCCTTTTAAATTCCATATATATTAACGGTCTTCCTTCACAGAAACTCATTTCGATTATTACCAAATCGAATTCCATTCAATACCAATTTAATATATTAAATTGGAAAACTTTTCTTTGGAAAATTCCATTAATCTTATTTGAAAGATTATAAATTCCAAATCATACTTCACTGTTAATTGGGTTTTAAGAACAAATGTTATTTAGAACATTATTCACAATGAACCCAAAATCATCTTTCATTTAATTCCAATTTATAATTATAGATTGGAAAACTTCATTTATCTTAATTAAAAGATTCATTCGTTCTCAACCGAGTTTAAAAATGGTGTTATTAAAGACACCATTCACTACAAACCTCAAAATCCAATTTGATATTAAATATAAGGCTCTGAATAGAAATAATATCGGCTTATATTCAGTATCAAATTCTAAAACCAACAAATATTGTATTGGGAATAACGATATATATCTTCCAAATTCCGCAACAATATCCATATAATCACGGAATCCAATATCGAAATATTCTGAAGATTATATCTATTTAAATCCTTTCCACTTCATTCGCTGGAAAACACTGGTTATTTTAAAAACCATTACAAATCCAATTTATTTATATAAAAACATTGGATTATTATTCTAGTTAATAACTAGTTCATTTAGATAAAAATATCTTTTATCTTTTCAAAACTTGGAACTTTTCATCCAAAATCTTTCCAAATCATTTATTATGATTTTACACAAATTTTCCATATTTTTAATAATTTTATTAAGACCTTTACAGTCGGTTTCCAATAACGGCCACCGAACTGCATCCATAGCGTCCTTTTCTAAAATTGATTTGGACATAATTTAATATCCAACCGTTCAAATAAAAATCTCTTATATTCATTGGAAAGATCTTTTCGATATGAAACCAATGGTTCTGGTGTTAGGAGAATCTACCGGTCGGATCTCCCGTTACATCAATTTGAAGTTAATGGTTGAAATTCGTGAACGGTCGCTGCGCGGCGCGTTTTATTCAAGCCATTAAATATAAATAATATATATATCGTCGATTTCCATTTAAAACGTATTTTATAAATCATTTATAAATTCATTTTAAAACGATTCCAACTTCCATTTCAACTTTCAGTCAAAATTGAATATTCCATTACATGACTATTTTATACAGTGCATATATATGTTTAAAATTATATTTTTAACGATCCAATAATTATTCCATTACATGACAATTTTATACATCTCATATATAAGCTAAAAATAATATTTTTAGCCAACCAATATTTATTTCAATATTTTTGTGTTCATCCAAAATCAGACATCAAAATCATATTTTAATTATTTACTGAATTTTATTTAAAATATTTGTTCAGATTCTGAATCGGAATGTGACTCAATCAACTACCGTATAATTTCAGTTATATGGATTTCATACATCACATGTATTCAACAATAATGATAAATAATCATTACACATTCAAACATCATATAGAGTGCATTCTACAACTCTATAAGCGTTAAATAATTAACCAATGCTCACCATAGTCTGTTAACCCATCGATTGACATACAACTAAATATTAGGATTAGTGTATGTCAAATATCATCACAATACCCAATTGGGTTTTTCAAACAACAACAGTCGATTTAAATAAATCATTGGTTATTAAATTTAACCAATTCAAATTCGGTTTGAATTATTTTTCTACTTAACCAATTTCCACTATTTAAATTATAAATAAATAATTTATGTCCATTTTAGCTATCACAATAATTTTATAATTATTTTTTTTGCGTATTAAACATTTCAAAATCATAGTCACAATCATAACACAGCAATTCAACAATATCATCCATATAAATAAATACTTAACTACCCAATGCCATTTACGGCGCCACAAGTGGCCATCCGCGGAGTATGAAATGCGAGTGTAGCTAATATCCATACATCTCTTCTATTTTAAATGATTTATGTTAGTTCGTGTGTTGAACTCCAGCAATGTCACATACAACAGATAAAAATCAATACTGGCATATAATTTCAGTTATAAAATAAATAACTGGTACAAATATTTTAGTGAGAGAATTCTCACTTTGGTTTCCACTTCGTCAGTCTTTATCTGATGATTGTTTTGATAAAATTAAACGACCGTTTAATTTTATCAAAAACTGCAATAGCTTCCATTTTTGTTATGGTCTGCTACACATTGTAGTGTTCATTCACGCGATCCCAACGCATTTTAAATCGTCTGATTCCATTGTTGTTTGAATAAGATATGATAATTTAAACATTTAACAACATTAATTACCGATTAAAATATAATTAAGTTAATTAAAACTCTTAGTTACATCTTAACCTCATCCCCTACGTTAATCAGCAGGTCCCAAAACCGAACCCAACGCGCAACTTCATCCCTTGCCTACGCGCGCCACTGGCATCGCCGGACCCCCATCAACCAACACCACTCGATAACCCCTTCCGTCGCCACCCCCCGGACCAGGGCCACCATGTCCTAAACCCCCAGCAATGTGAAAAGTGCCAGCGAACTCAGCGACTTTGAGAGGATGATTCAGCCACCGTGGCACACTAGCGAGGATCACCACCATTGAATCACGAGATCACGTTTAGTACTACATTTTTACAGTTGTATTTTTTTTATTTTATCGCCTGGATAGGGATATAATTGGGAGGAAAAAACTGAACGCGTCAGCCTTTGATTTTAGACGTGGCGACAGTTTTTGTTAGGGAGAATTAGGGTTTAGTTTGGTTGTATCTATATCCTTTTTATTTATTTATTATATTCCAATATTTCATGTTTATCAATCCGAGCTCCAAATCAAATCCAACGACTGTCGCCCCTAACTAAATACCCCCATTTCAGACATAATGGAATATGTTTCGTAAGCCAATTCGACTATTTCGATCAGTTTTCATCAGAATTTAAATATAAATTAATACAATGGTCAATATTGAATTTCAACGGACATTTTAATTTATTGTGGACATATACTGACTCCAAAAATTACAAAAAAATTATATCTAGCTATGTTTTGATGATACGGTCCTACCAAAATTAGTTGCATCAAATTTGGAGACCATTTGAAAATGGCCTTTTTATAGTCGATTAAATTCAAATTGAAATTACCAAATGCGTTTAAATTTACTATGCTCACATACTAATTCCAAAAATTATGAAATTTGAAACCTAATAATAATTTGACATTCCGGATCTAGCAAAAGTGGTTTTGTCGAAAACATAGGTCGTTTGCAAAATGGCTATTTTTAAGGGCTATACATTATATATATACACACACACACACAAATTCTATAGCGACTGTTTCAAATTTTAAACTGGGCATAACTTACAATTTATAAAGTGAAATCTCAGTTTCTTACATTCGTTAGAAAGATATAATTAAACATATTCTAACGTTTCTTGTTTTTACAGAAATCCGATTTATTTTGAATCTTATACATTCAATTGAAATTTAAAATCGAATTTTCAAGCTGCCGCGCCATTTCCAGTTCGTTTCATAATTAAAATAAATTTATACATTCTAACTTCGATTTAAATAAATTTTTAGTCGTTAGTATTTAAAATAAATCATTTTAAATATTCAGAACCATCAAAATAACCAAAATAAAAATTTTAAATTGGTTCAGAAATTCAGGGTTATTACACGCGGTCATGAGGTTTTTGGCAGGGAATGCGGTGCGATTTTCATTAGTTCGCATCGAGGGATTCAGCATTTTCCATGACACACGCTCGAGTGATGTGGTGCGAAAATTTGGATATGATGCAAACTTGGCAAATGCCAAAAATCTTGGCACGATCGAAATACCATGCAGATCAGGACATTTTAATGGATCCGCACATGATTTCAACGCATTTTCATGGATGCGAGACTTTAGAGGAAAGATAACGCAATTTTTTAGATATAGGTTTGAGGGATGCTATTTTTCATATTGTGGTCCCCAAATATCACATACTCCTACCTAAGCTACTACTATAAGTACTCTCAAGCTTGACATTTAAAGGGGTTGGATGATTTTGGACAACTTGAAGCTCTCAAGTACCATTAATGGCTTCCATCTTCTCCATAACAATTGGACATAGCTTGTACCACTAAAACGTTGCACAAACGTTTTCCTTCAACTTTTGGACATTCACAAGGACATTTGCACTACTTTTGGACTGTTCTTGGACATTTTTGGATTACTTGGACATTGAAGCTACATTTTGGACATTGTTGACCAACTGAACACTTTTTTCACTAAACGAAGAAGAAGGACATTTTAGTCAAAGTTTAGAATTAATAATTACTTTGTTGTTCTATTGTAACGCTTCATACTCAAATACCGTCCAAACTTGTGCAAACTTTGCAAGCAATAATTATATGATGAATGATTACTATGAAGTGGACGTAGGCATTAGTGATGAACCACTATAAAAAGTTGTTTTCTCCCTGTTTTACTTTACATTGGATTTGGATTATTATGTTTCTATGACACATACACTCGAGGGTTGGTGTGAACTGAATCGATGACAATTCCCCATGTCAACATGGATTATTGTATTTCTCTCAGATTATAGCTTTTGGATTCTATATTACACAAAACACATCTTCCACCAAAAGACATGTCTTAAGGGCAAGTTGTTGAATTTCCTTTTAGCAAGGCAGTCACACGTTGGATTTTTGGCTGCTAGACTGCTTAGAACTTGAGTATGAACTTAGGCTAACCCAAAAAATCTTGGATTGGAGTCATCGAGTTTGTGAATAACTTTGATTTTTTCTTTTCTTACCCTAATCGGTGCATTAGGTTCGGCTTAACTTCATTTAATTTTGGCTTGGCATGGATGTTAATCCCCGGATTGGTCTTACTTCATGAAATTCGGATCGGGGGATTCCTTAGGCTTCAGTCCGACCTTCACCCAACTTCCTTGGTTCGGCATCCTTGCTTCCAGCTTCGGATCAGCACACCCATACTACTCCGGATCGGTCAAAGCCTCGGTTCGGCCGTGCGGAATTAGATAAGGAGAATCCCCTACTTTTTTCACTCTTGAAAATAGCGTAGCCCACTACTTCCGTAACTCTGGATTTCTAGCAACTATTCTGTGCCGAACTGGATTACTGTAGCATCTATGAATCGACCAGTACTTGGCCATTTCAAAGGGGCCTCTTCTCTCTGGTTGGTATTCTTACGCGACGACATTGTGATTGCCATTTAATACACTTATATCTACCTTTCTTACAATCAAACGGACTATATTTGTAATCGTATAGTACAAACAATAGGATTACGCTAAGCGGACGTAGGTAGGATTTGCCGCACTATAAATGTATGTGTTATTTTACTTTCTGCATTTTGTGATTGGGTTTACTTGGTTATTTTCTAGATTTAACCCGAAATTGGGTGTTGGTGTCTGATTGATCAAATCGAACATTAACTTCCATAAATAAAAATAAAAAACACAATAAATTTTATGTACTTTATAATATCAAATACATTTCACACAGTAATCAACCACCTTGCAAAATCGTTTTGCATGGCAAACAACTATCGAACAACATCGTTTTTCATGGTCATCAACCGCCGAACTATTGTTATTCAGTGGTTGATTATCGCAAAAATGGCGTTGGTCAATGGTTGTTGGTCATGCCAAAAATAAAATGAAAACGATGTATTTGGTAGGCTCTTAAATTATTTGATATTAAGAAGAGTATAGTTTGAAATTTTATGGTATTTTTTAATATTGGTATTAGGAAGAAGTAAAAAAATGTTCCCTTAGCAGCATACTAAATATATTAGTGCACCTCTCTAATTTTACAATGCCATCAGTACTAAAATGCTTTTGAACTAATTTCCTAACTAGTTGACAAATAATAAATCAAGCTAGTACGTATGTTGCACATAGATAATACAAGAAAGTTGAAACACATAAATTACATTTGCTTGATAGATTAAATTAAGTATATATGATAATAGTTTGAAAATAGTATAAAATGGGAATGATCATAATTTTACTATTGGTGCATTTTGAGAAATGTTTCTAGGTTTTTTTTCCGTTCATTTCTTGATAGTTTTTGGTACCAACAATGATTAAAGCGCTAAAAAATATCTCACTACCCTTATTATTCCAATATATAATACATGGATACAAAAATACGTGAGAATGAGTTTTGTTTAATCTCATATGAAAGTGATAGTATAAGTAGATCACAATAAGAATATTTACTTTTTTATATTTGAATTCAAGCAAATTAAAAGGCTATTCAAAATATGATTCTAATGTTATATCCGACTCCACTTTAAATAAGAGAATTTTCACACATTGACTTTTTAAATCAATTATCCTTGGCATCAATTAAAAGAACGTAACTGATACTACTAGTTTAAGAATTTAATTATATATGACTAAGTGAATATTAAAGAGATAGATAATAATGAAAATATTTGTTAAATCGATGATCAAGAGAACTAAAAAACAAAATGTATCGTTAAAATACGTGTATTTTGTAATTATTATTTTTACTCAAAAAAGTTAATCATAGCGTTTGATAATTTTAAAGTTGATTTAAGTTCTAAGTAAGAAATCCAAAACCTATAGCATAGGAAGAACCAGATCTAATAGTGTTTTTAAAATCGAAAGTGTGAATGATTCATAGTTTCAACAATTAGCATTTTCATTTTTCAAAGCTAGCATAAGTTTTAGTTCGCATATTATATATTGAACTTAGTCTCTGCCAAGATGATAAAAGGGTAGAAATAGTTGGTTTACAATTCATTTTAATTTGCAAACAATTAAGTTGTATATAGAAACTTCAGTGTAAATATTAAAACAAAGACTGTATGAGTAAGTTTGACTGTATGTTTATTGTTGCATACAAGTAAAGATATAAGTAAATTACAATGAACATGTAACAACCCGAATTTTAGTGATTACCTGTTGTAGGTATTAATAATTTATAAGCGAAAATTTTGAAGTAATTATGTCGTATTTATCAAATTAATTGATAAATTCAACATGCATTATCGAATTAGAGATTTATAAAATGTAAGTTTGGGGTTTAATGCGGTAAAAAGAAAGGGATTACTCATTTTAGTGATTAATTTAAGGCTTGGGGTTTATTAAAAGTTTGAGAAACTATGTGTTGAAAATTTTGGTGGTTAAAAGAAATACAGTTTTGCAAATTTATGTCCAAGTTTGTATGATAAGAAATTTTGAGAATTTTAATAAGCATAAAATATTTAACTTGAATAATTAGTAGTAATTTGTTGCACAATACTACTAAAGTATATAGAAAATGTAATTTTTGGCTAGTTTTGGTGAATTGCGCAGAATTAAAACATTATTGAAATATTCAAGCTCAAAGTTTTATGAAAATTACACAAATTGTGTTAAGAGGTTGCATTTTGTATAAAACTATGGAATTTGTTGTAAACATGATTTTAAGTGTTAAAAACTTTTAATAATGTAAAAAAATCGTGCTTATAAATTTTTATTAATGTTAATCCAATCTCGACATACTTATAGTTGGAAGAGAAGTGTTAAAAACATGTTAAACCGTGTCATTTTGGCTTAAATAGGAGTCATCAAGGGATAAATTGCATTGTTAATGGCCAAATTACTTGGAATTGGACTTAAGAGAATTAATTGGACCAAAATACCTTAGTTAAGAAAAAGATTTCTCTAGAAATCTTTACTACGTTGTTCTTCTAGAGGAATCCCTCATTCCTCCTTCCTCATTAAGAAAAATTTGACAGCTTAAGAAAAACTTCACTATAACTTCAATTCTCGGTCTCTATCTTGTTCTAATTGCTAATTTGGGGTTTCTAATCTTATTAACAATAGGTAATCTTCATAAAATTATGGTTTAGTTCATCAATTTCATATTTTGTTCGAGAAATTCACTGTATATTTTTGCATGTTGTTGTAGCTGAGAAATTAGGGAAGAAAGATCTTACCTCTTTGCAATTTGGCCACCAAAAACTTCAAAATTTTATCCTATTTGCTATAAATCTAAGGCATGGGTCCCCTCACACAAATTCTAACTTGTTTCAGTTGTTTATTTTTGTGATTTGCTAGGAAATCTTAAGTTTCATTGAATTTGTCATATAGGTTTTACTGTTCATGTCAGACCGAAAACTAATTCGATCATAACTTTCTCGTTATTGATCAGAATCCTTAATATTGTATAGTTCTGGAATGCTCAGAATGTAAGCTATAAGTTTTGTTTGTTGACTTTTCAATGATTCTGTGATTAATATTTTCAAAATCGTGGTTTTGCACTGTTGTCTCGAGATAAAAATCGACAGCCATGTTTTGTGTCAAGTTGAAACTGTTTCGATCATAACTTTCTCTTTATTGATCGGAATCCTTAATATTGTATAGTTTCGGAATGCTCAGAATGTTCAATACAAGTTTTGTTTGTTGAGTTTTCAATGATTTTGTGATTAACATGTTCAAAATTGTGGTTTTGCATGTTGTCCCAGGAAAAAAATCGACAGCTAGCTTTTGGGATTAACATGTTCAAACTACTTTCCTAAGTTTTTTTTATATATAAGAACCACACATATTGGCACTCTTCAAGAAGACGTGTTGGTGAGTGAATGATATTGTAAACCCTACGGCATGGGACGTGACATTATACGATATATATTCATCCCAGATCCGTCCGATAGAAGTAATGAATCCCAGTGCTTCTCAGTGTTTCTATGATTTCAGTGATTTCTTGTGACTTTTCATATTTTCAAATCTCAGTGCTTCTCAATGTTTCTTTGATTTCAGTGTTTTTTGTGACTTTTTTGTTGTCAAATGTGAAGCTGACTTACAGTGTGTGAACCGTTAATTGAGAATATGTGGTATGGGACACACTATTTTCACTTTTCAGGTTACTTTCTGAGGGTCCCTGACCATCCCTGTGTAACTGCGAGTGCTAGACCTTTCAGTCAATCCTTTGTGAACTCCGTGTCGACCTTCGGGTCAATTCTATGTGAATCTGTGGACCTTCGAGTCATTCGGGTACCCTCCTGTGTGATATAGTGCTGGCTAAGGCTTTAAGCCATCCCGTGTTAACATGTGCAGGCGTAGCTTTGACTCGCCACACTTTGTGATGGATCCGTTATCTGTGTTTTTGTATTTCAAATTCCTTGTGATTTCTTTTGTGGATTTAACTCTTATTAGAGTTCAGTGATTTCGTGGATTTGTGATTCACTGTGTTAATGAATTTGTGGTTTTAAGGTTTTGCGTGTTATTTTATTTAGTGAACACCTATTGTTTCTTAAATAGTTTATAGGAATTCACTCTCTTATTACTTATGCACATCTTATTCCTTCATGTTATAAAGGAATACTCCTTTTAGCGAATCCTTTACTTATTGTGTTTTTATTGATTAACTGTTACAAGTTAGAGTAACCATATGTATGTCCCTCAGGTCAGACCGAGTTACAAATTAGCTTATTTGTTCGTGCTTTACTGTCTACTTGGATATCCTACTCACCTTTTGGAGATGCATAGTTTTTGTTCGTCTTAGTAGTGCACCCTTGGACATGACATTGTATATTCTTCTGTGGAGTTTTTGATGTATGGATATGTATGTATATTTTGTGGTAACCATCAGACTTATCAATTATGTATCATACATGATGTATGTGTATGCATATGTATCCGTGAGTGCTATTCTGTATTCTATGATCTTAACTATATTGTATATTGTTCTGAACAAATCCTGAAGCCACCATAGTGGTGTATCGAGTAAGTATTAGTCATGTTAAAGAAAATGATTTTTGACATGTTTAATACTTATTCTATGCAACATTATGGATGGTCGCTCCTATATGCCCTATTCTTCGCATTAGTAGACAATATTACTAGTTAATGCTCTTTGCTAATGTGGGTCTCGGGGAGGGGCATCACAATTTGGAATCAGAGCGAGGTTCAGAGCAAAATGTGATACATACACACACACACACATAATAGCGTGCACTTTATTATACATCACTGTATCATACGCATACAAACATCATAACCCAACAAGAGTTATCATTGTCATGTCCTTAACTTCCCTTGCTTTCAGTGGTATTGTTTGTGGAATACGTCTAGGAATATGGATCTTAATTCCGTAGTATTCCTGCCATGTTTATAATTCATGCATAATATCTTATTCAAGTGTTTAATCCTATTTTATCGTTTCTTATAACTTATGGCTGGTCATGGAAAGAGGCATTAGACGACGTTTGGAGCGAGACGTCGTCCAGTCCCCGAAGCAGAGAATGTTAGACCAGCTAGTGATTCGCATCTTGAGGCAGTCACTATATCTTCTGATCAATTATTGGAGTTTCTCAGGAGCACTCGATCTTCTCCTCCACGTAAATCTTCCTTCACGCGGATATGTAGTGATTTCTCTCACCTCAGTTGTAAGTCCTTTAAGGGCACTAAGACGGTTCTTGAGATTCGGGCTTGGTTGCGTACTTGTGAGCGTATTTTTACATGGATGGAATTTCTGAGCATGATCGAGTTCTTGTAGCATCGAGAATGCTATATGGTCGTGTCCTTGATTGGTATGAGCTTCTTGTAGCTGAGTTAGATGAGTCCACCTAAAATTGGAAACAGTTTAGAGAGAGATCTGAGTTAAAATTTATTCTGGAATCAGAGAAAGAAATTCTGGCTAGTCGATTCTTCGAGCTTAAACAAGGAAATTGACCGTTTTGGAGTACGTTGCTTCTTTCGAGGCCTTGTCAGAGCATAGCCTAGAGCATATATCTACATCGTATAAGAAAAATCTTAAGTTTGTTAATGGACTTAAGAAGTATCTTAAGAGGCCTCTTTTATTGTAGCTTGATCGGACCTTTGAGAATCTTATTGATGCAGCTCTCCATCTTAAGACAGTCAAGAAGGAGAAGGATAGTGATGATGGTAGTGAAGTTGTAAGAACCTAGGCAAGAAAAGTTTCCATTTCATAAGTCAACATCTTTTCCTAATAAGAAGAAAAAGCAAGGTGGTTCCAGCTCTCAGTCTCTTGTGACACTGCCTTCAACTCAAGCAAAGGGATGTTACAATTGCAGTTCTCTTGATCATTTCGCCCATGCTTGTCCTAAGCCGCGCATGTGCAGATATTGTAAGAAGGAAGCTCATGAGATTTCTTCGTGTCCTAAGAGGCCGAAGAAGCCTATTTCGGGTAGTCCTAATGTGGCTAGTGCTTTTGGAGTTTCTTCTCAGTTGGGTGGTACGCTTCTCGAGGGTACTTTATTAATTAAAGATTGTTTAATTCATGTTCTATTCGTTACAGGTGCATCACACTCATTCCTACTGAAGGAACAAGTGGATGCTTTGTTTATGGATGTTGTATGTTTGTTGACTTCTCTTCAGATTGTGAATCCTATTGGAGGATCCGCATGTAACACCCCATGTCCATTAATGTCACTCACAAAGGGAATGCATCAATGTCCATGAAGCGTTATTGTTGTATAGAACAGATAAATTACAAGAATAAATAAATAATACAATACAGCGGAAGTTAAAACTTATTTCATAGCATCATAACTCATAACGAGTTTACATAAGTAGTCTCCAAAACCATTACATCATGATCAATAGTCTTTTCTAAAAACTTCAAAGTACATAAAGAAACAAATACTTAAATAACATAAATGCATAAATCCCCACTGAGCATAAGCAAAGCCACAAAGATGAGAGAGTCCCAAGCGATACATCTACTCTCTTCAAGCAAGTGAAAGAAATCGGCACTAAGTTGTAGTATTCCCTCCTTGCAAACCTAAGGGGGGGGGGAAGGAAGAAAAGAGGTGGAAAGAAAAGGGGGTCCGACATAAAGTTTGGCGAGTGCAATAACTTTAACAATATAATTATCAAAATAACTAGGCTAAGGCATAAGCTGGAAAATAAGGAAATGACTGTGAACAATTGAGTATGACAGGAATATAAGACGAACAAAGATAACGTTAAAGGCGCCCCTAATCACTATAAGATAATTACTATACTTCACCACTACTAGTCACCCTAAAGGTTGATCCCGCCTATAGAACTTAATACTGCCAATGGTAGTTTCGTGTACCCCTAACTACCTCCATAGGTGCCGTCTGCCCCTATCTCCACTAGGTGTACCCACTACCCCCATTCAATTGGCTCCCTAACTCGTAGATACCCGTGCTAGCCCCACAGTGGGGTGTATCACCCCCCAAAGTGGCACCCGATACAACCAAAAATGCACGGCTTATATCTACACGATGCAACAACGTCTTACCTACCAGCCCGGGCCCACACACACATATGAACCCGTTGGACTTGCGTTGCCACCACTGACCCGTTTTGACCTCTTACAATCAAATCCAGTACGCGTGTACCGTCTTCGACTTGGGTCGAGCCCACAAAGATACTTAATGGGTTACTGGTTTGAAAAGGGCCCCCATGCATGACATAAACTTTCCACCTATGCTTGGTCCCCTCTAAGGTTTTTCCCACTTAACCCCATTCTTATTCATGTCTTCTTACATGTTTCAATCTTGGTTAAGTGCATCTAATCATATTTCAAATGCCACCCAGGGCACCCACTAAATTCCACATGCCACCCAAGGCACCCACTTAACCCCCTCATGTCCCACTACATGTTTATCTGGTTAAGTGTTTCTTAATTCATTAAGACCGTAACCTTGTAAAGACCTCCCACATTAGACTGGCATTTGTGGCAACAGGATTTGCCGGGCGGGTCCGGGCAGTTTTACACCACAAACGAGCCTAACCTCGTGTCTTTACAACTGTTACGCATTTAATTTATGCCTAAGACCTCCCACATTAGACTGACATTTGTGGCTGCTGGATTTGCCGGGCGGGTCCGGCCAATCATACACCACAAACGAGTCTAACCTAGTGTCTTAGGCGATTAATTACACATAATTAATTATCCCTAATTTGAATTAATTTCCCTATTCAAATTGTCAATCAATTACAAATTTAACTATGTCCATAATTAACACCTTAATTATGTCCATCAATTTATGGTATATAAAATTATACCAATTAACATCACATTTAAGGCATTTATGCCAATTCTCAATATTAAATCTTTTAATATTATCCCATTGCCCCACATTGTACATTCGTTCGTTTAATGTGAAATATACGTTAGACTCGAATAGTCTAACTTATGGAATAAAGATATAACATCACAACATGCATAGAATTAAAAACTAGATCTAAACATAAGGGGTGAACTTGCATGTGTGAATGAGGTTTTTCATCTAAAACTTGCATAGGCTAAAGTCACAAACTTGCATAAACTATGGATGTCATAGATCTAATCATAAGGTGTAAACTTGCATAGGCAATGTAACACCCCACCTCCGCCAATGTCACTCTTGCAAGCACACTAGCTTTGGAGGGGCGTTAAACAAGGTAAACATGCATGCAGATATCACAAGACAGAACATATAAGTAAAAACAGAGTAAACAAAGCAGCGGGTAAAAACTAACATTTCAAACCATAGTCAAGTTACATCACAGTACTTGGTCATTATTTTCCCACAAAACAAAGTCTAGAAACATAAACTAAAAACTGAAAAAAAAACATAAAGTAACTATCCCAAAGTAGAATAAAGCCATAGCAAGCTCAAGTCCAAACCATACATGAGCTATCCAGAAAAGCAGCTAAAGATCCAAGCTAGGTGCTGGTGTTCCCACCCTGAAAACCTGGGGGGGGGGGGGGGGGGGGGCGGGAAACGAAAGAAAAGAGGCGAAAGAAAATGGGTCAGTCAAAAGACTGGTAAGTCCTACCTACTATTAGTATAAAAACTAATAAAGTTAACTGGACATGTAAAACAGAAATGAAACATAGGATGATAACTGGCATGGTGAAAAGTTAACAAGATAGATCAAGTGTGGCATCGCATATACAAGGTTAAGTTTTGCACCCAGTGTACTAGTATTCAAACCCATGTCAAGCATAAACAAGAAGTGATCAATTGGCCCAATCTTGGCCCAATATCACGAGATGACCTAAGTTAAGGTCCAACAACACGGTCCAGTCGATCGGCTCCCTAAAAGCCTAACTCGTCAAGTGTCGGTGTCATACGGCCCAACCACGAAGTGTAATCAAACTGTGCTAGGTCCACCCTAGGGTGTATCAAGCCCGAGGGTGCCAACCACAGACATAAATCAAGCACGCACGGTCTAAACCTACTGGTGCCCGTGTCTGCTTTTTCAACTCCGGACTATGTGCACGACCATAGTCCGCTTGAACCTACACCGGCGCACCTACTCAGCCGTTGTTTTGGTCGCTTACATGTCAGCCCAGTAATCGTGCCCCACCCTAGCCTAGTCCCTAGGGTATCATGATACAACCAAGAGGGTTACTGGTGAAAAGGACCACGTAACTAGGGTTTCTAACGGGTTAAGCGTGGTTAACCCTATCCAATCAAGTATCAAGTTGATTAAGTGTACCCAAGGTTCATGACTTAACCCCATCAACCCATCGTGTTTAATTGGTTAAGTATTCAAGTGGTCCATGACTTAACCCTATCATGTGGCATTAATTAATTTAATGCACCCAACCTCTCATATTAGACCTTGTTGTGGTTACTAGTTAAACCGGGCGGGTCCGGGTAGCTTTACACCACAATTTAGTCTAACCTCGAGTTTCAAGTGCGACATGACCAACTACTCACATTGGGTCCTATTGCTTGTAGCCACTAGTTAAGCCGGTCGGTTCCGGGTAGATTTATGCTACAAACTCAACCCAACCTCGAGTTGGCCATTCTCATGTTTTCTAGAAGTCATGTACAAGTTCATGTTTCAAGCATAATCACATGTCATATTTCGTGTCATCTTTTCAAGTCATGTTTTTATGTCATTTTAGTTTACCCATAACGTAACCCCATCGCATGTAAGTTCGCATAAACACAAATAGATCTCAAAGAGGGAACTTAGAAACATGACATAATTAATAAGGTTTGGCCACAAGTTAAACATGGTGGCATATGAGGCAAATGTGTTCATAAACTTGCATATTACATTATAAGCCTCAAAACATGCATGATATCAAACTTTAACAAAATAGGTGAAACATGGTCATAAATGACATAGGATGATAGCTAGTGATTCGCATATAACATCATATGCAAGATAACATAAGGGTTATGAGAGTTTCTATGTTGCTTTATGCAACATTTCAAATCAAAGCTCATAGCTTTCTATGCACAAAGTCAAGGTAATAGCTTTACAAACATGCATAGAATAAATCTATGCATAACATGATAGAATTAAAGCACAAATCATACTTAGGCCCAAACTCAAACTTGCAACATGTCATATTTAACTTCATAGTTAGAATCTAAGAGTAGAATAGGGCTTACAATGCTATGAAGACTTCTAAAATAAAATAAGATTGAGACGAAGCCACTAGCAACTCTAAAAACCCCCAAATGATAAGCTCCAATGAAAACCCTTGAGAAATAAGAAGAAGATCCTTGCTTTGATGAAGAAAGATTGAACTTTGGCCTTGAATCAAACTTAGAAACTCTCAAACAAGCTTAGAAACTCTCATATGAATGAAGATGGAGACTATGAAAAGAGGGTGGAGGCCATGATTAAACATTTTGGCATAACCTAGTTGTAGGATTGATTTATGATGGTTTAGGCTAGGTATTAGGGTCCTTTTATAGAAGTTTAGGTTAGTTTAGGCCATAGGATTAACCCTAATTCAGATCTGAGCCTTTAAAATCTGTCACAAGCCTTAAAACATGTCTTGAGGAACAAGTCAGGTGCACCCAGGCCAAACTGGCCGAACCACCATGTCGACACCCGTGTCGACTGGGCAGTCGACACGGCCCTGGGTGTGTCGACACCCCAGTCGACATGGGGGTTGGAGGGAATCTTCCCGCCTGGGCTGTCTGGGTTGAAACTTAAACATTCAGATTAGAATTTGAATCTGTTTGTAAACTTGAATTTTTCTGAAAACTTCTATGGGCCATAACTGGGTCATACGGACTCCGATTTTCGAAAACTCGGACTCTATTTCGCGTATTTTTCCGAGACGAACGCAATGTCACAAGCCGTTTCCCTTGATTTAGATTTTATCATTTAATTCTGCCTTGATTTATGTTATAACATGTTATCAAAAATACGGGTTATTACATTCTCCCCTCCTTAAAGGATTTCGTCCCCGAAATCTCTAAGTTAGGAAGAACGGATCCTACCATCCATCATCCATCTACTCACAACGTCATCCACAAGTAACCATTGTCCTTAACAAATTCTAAATGCTGTATGATTATATGCAAAGGTGTGTGTATATGTACTTATCTAATGCGAAAATCAGGCGGTTACTGATTCAGTAAACCTCCTTAATGCATATGTATGTTAGTGTAATGAGTCCATATGTATGCAAATTCCTAGCATGATTCATAATATCTACATGACTGCACATAACATTCATCCATATGCAACATCCACGTGATAGAATAACAAGTTTCATCCATGAATAAGTATGAGCACTCATGCCTATGCAACATGAAAGTGTGTGAGCCGATCTTAGTGCCTAACGTGTATCATGCATCCACGAGTATCCACTTGCAAACACTTGCAACCACTTGCAAACATCAAACATAACATGTTTCAAATACATGTTTCATCCAAAGGGTTTCTACCTAAGGTTCTCATGACAAGATTGACGAAGTTACAAGATAAACAGGATAAACATGGATAGCAAAATGAAAGATATGCTAAAAAGGAAAAGAGACCGAGAATGTACCCTAAAAAAGAAATGGATAAAGCCCACGCATCTTCTCCTCGGTTTCCCAAGTTGCATCCTCTTCGGCCTCACTCCACTGAACCTTCACCAATTTGACTTCTCAATTCCTTAGCTTCTTGATCTCCGTTCCCAAGATACGAATCAGAGCTCTCCTCAAGGTTGCCTCTTTCTCTACCTCCACGTCTTCAAGAATACTAGGTTCAACCACCTCAGCGGACTCATGTAGGCACTTTCGGAGATGCGAGACATGAAAGACATCATGCACTCCGGCCAGCTTCTCGGGTAATTCCACCTTATAAGCCATCTTCCCAACTCTCTCTATGATAGGGAAGGGTCCTACGAACCTTGGTGCCAGCTTCCCAACTGCTCCAAAACGAACCACATTACGCAAAGGAGAAACCTTCACGAAAACCATATCTCCAACTTCGAATTCCAAATCTGTCCTTCGCTTGTCAGCATAGGATTTCTGTCTGGCTTGGGCCGTTTTCTTCCGTTTTCTCACCAATTCAACTTTCTCGGATGTGTCCCGTATCATATCGGGCCCAAGTATAAGCCTATCCATTGCCTCCCACCAACAAGATGGTGGCCTACACAGCCTCCCATACAAAGCTTCAAATGGTGCCATCCCTATGCTAGCTTGATAGCTATTATTATAAGCAAACTCTACAAGAGGAAGGTGGTCTTCCCAAGTACCACCAAAGTCAAGAACACAAAGCCTCAAAAGATCTTCTAGCACTCTATTCACCCTTTCGGTTTGACCATCCGTCTGGGGGTGATAGGCTGTACTTAGATTCAGTCGCGTACCCATCGCTTCTTGCAAACTATTCCAGAACTGGCTAGTGAAGATTGGGTCACGATCGCTAACTATGCTAGAAGGAACTCCATGCAATCGCACTATCTTGCGAAGATAAATAGATGATAGCCATGATGCGGTCCTCTTGCTCTTCACTGGGATGAAATGAGCACTCTTCGTAAGTCTATCAACTATGACCCATATGCTTGTATTCCCTTTCCTTGACCTAGGCAATCCATCCACAAAATACATAGAGATACTTTCCCACTTCCATTGCGGGACCTACAATGGATGTAATAGCCCACCGGGTTTCTTCGACTCGGCTTTCACTTGTTGGCACACCATGCACTTTGAAACATACTCTGCCACATCCTTCTTCATTCCAGCCCAAAAGAAAATGCGCTTCATATCCCTATACATCTTATCTCCTCCAGGATGTATAGTCATCTTCGAGTGATGCGCTTCTTCGAGAACTTTATGCACCAAGTCTCCCACTTGTGGAACGCATAGTCTTCCATCACGCCTTAGCCAACCCTTGTCATCAATGATATATCTAGCAAGGTGACTAGATGTCTCACCACGAATCAACTTGTCCATGATCTCGACTATCTGCGGGTCTTCCTTCTGCGAAGTCCCTACTTGATCAAGAAGTGTAGGTCTAAGCTCAAGAGATGCTAACGAACCCGTCATTGACTCAACAGCCATTGTGAAATCAAAGGTTGCCAAGAACTCTAGGATCTTCATCTCAACAAACAAGGGACTCAAAGTCAACCTTCTTCTGCTTAGTGCATCTGCCACAACATTACCCTTGCCAGGGGTATAAGCTATCTCGAAGTCATATGATGCCAAGAATTCCATCCACCTTTGCTGCCTTAGATTCAGATCTTTCTGCGAGAAGAGGTACTTGAGCGACTTGTGATCAGTATATAACTCAAACCTTTCGCCTAGAAGATAGTGGCGCCAGGATTTGAGTGCAAAGACGATCGCCGCCAACTCCAAATCATGAGTGGGATAGTTCTTCTCATGAACTTTAAGTTGCCTACCCCCATAACATATTACTCTTCCTTCCTGCATCAGAACAACACCTAACCCCGTGCCACATGCATCGGTGTACACGGTAAACATCTTACCGCCATCGGGTAATGCCAAAACTGGAGCTGTGGTAAGGGCCCTCTTGAGCCTTTGAAAGGCAAGCTCACACTCTAAGTCCCATGCAAAGACTAAGTTCTTCTTCGTCAACTTAGTAAGAGGGGATGAAATCTTAGCGAAGTCCTTAATGAACTTCCTATAGTAGCCTGCCAGACCGAGAAAGCTTCTTACTTCGGTTGCATTCTTAGGAGTCTTCCAGTCTTGAACCGCAACCACTTTCGCGGGATCCACAGCTATGCCTTGCTTAGAAACTATATGTCCAAGAAACCGAACTTCCCTTCTCCAAAAATGGCATTTGGAGAACTTGGCTTTCAACTGATGAGCTCTAAGCGTATACATCACTTCCTTGAGATGTCTAGCATGTTCTTCCTCATCCTTTGAGAAGACCAGAATATCATCCACGAAGACAACCACAAACTTGTTAAGGAACTCCCTGAACACCCTACTCATCAAATCTACGAAGTAGGCGGGTGCATTAGTCAAACCGAATGGCATGACAAGCCATTCAAAGAGTCCATTTGGAGTCCTAAACGCAGTCTTATCAATACTATCCTCAGCCACTCTAAGCTGATGGAATCCGGTGGCTAGATCGAGCTGAGAGAAAACAGAAGCACCAACAAGCTGGTCAAAGAGGTTATCAATCCTCGGTAACGGGTGCCTATTCTTCTTTGTTAGCTTGTTCAACTCTCGATAATCAACACATAGACGAAGCGAACAATCTGCCTTAGTAGCGAACACCACAGGAGCACCCCATTCAGAAATGCTTCGCCTAATAAAATTCTTCTCAAGCAACTCCTTGATTTGCTTACTGAGCTCTCTTCTTTCTCACGGGGCCATGTGCCTAACAGGCAATGAAACTGGCTTGGCATTATCAACAAGATAAATGCGGAAATCTATCTCTCGTTTAGGGGGTAATTCCTTAACCTCTTCAAAGACATCAGGATATTCTCGGACCACCCTTACAGATTGCAGATCATTGATGGACGAGTCAAGAGATTCAAGATAACATAACATGACGGGATCCAGCGGGTTGCAAGAAATCTCTAGGGTATTACCGAGGCGAGTCATGAGCCTCACAACCCTATGCTCACAATCGAGAATGGCTCCATAACTGGACAACCAATCCATGCCCAAAATCAACCCGTATCCCATGAACCCGAGAACATAAGCATTACACGTGAATTCTACGGTCAAGATAGAAATCCTAAAATCCATACAAATCATAGATAGATGGGCGGAACCCCCAATTGGATTTGAAACACTAACGGGATCCTCAACTAGACTAGTACTTAGGTGCAAACTTTCAACAATGTCAGAAGAAATAAAGGTATGCGATGCGCCAGAATCAAATAAAGTGCGAACAGGAAAATCAGAAATGTAAACAAGGCTTTCTACAGAAATACTACCTCGGTCCTGAACTGGAGCAGTGTTGAGAGCATGCACTTGCCCTCCAGAAGGTCCTGCATGCTGAGTCTGCCCTTGCCCTTGTCCTTGCTTCTTAGGGCAATCCTTGCTAAAGTGTCCAGTCTCTCCACAATGAAAGCATTCACCCAACTTCCTCTTCTTCTTCCTGCAATCTTTGGCTATGTGCCCAACAATCTCACAGAAGTTGCACTTTCTTGTGTCCTTTGCCTTGTTGTTGTTGGCCTTATTACCCTTGTTGTTCTTGTTGTTCTTGTTGTTTTGATTGCTCTGATTTCCTCCCCACTTGGAGTCCGCCTTCTTGGTTTGAGTCTCATTAGGCTTGACTTCTTTCTTGCCATTCTTATCGTCTCCCTGAAGTAATGCCATGTCCACTAGGCTTTCAAAAGTGGCCCCCATGGGTATATGAGACATGGCTAAACCTTGCAATGGCTCATTCAGCCCTCGTGCAAAGCGTAGAGCCTTCTTCTGGGGAGTATTAACCATGTCCAAACCGAATCGAGCAAGCTGGTTAAACTTATTCACATACTCCCTCACTGTCATGTCCCCTTGCTTCAAAGATGTAAACTTCTCCATTTGGAGATTCTCCTCAGCAGATGATAGGAACTTAAGCCCAAACCTCATCCTAAAGTCGGCCCAAGTCTCAATAGGCCTAGTAGCGTTGATGACCTCCCACCAATAAGCAGCTTCCTCTTTCAATAGCCATACTGCCAACAGAACTTTTCTATTGTCTTCCACATCAAAGATGGCGAAGAGATCTTCAGTTTCTTTCAACCAATTTCGCGCCTCAACAAAAGTCTCCGTCCCAATAAAATTCTTGCCACCCATCGCCTTAAAGTCTTTGCAAACCTTTGCGAAATCTGCTTGTGGATGCTGAGGAGGAGGAGGAACCTCATTTACGGTGGGGGTGTTTGTTGGGCCCACATCGTTGGCCCTAGCTTCCAAGTACCTCCGGAACCATCCGGGAATGGTTACTCCCTCGGGTAGGTTAAGATCGGCCATGCTGAAAAAGGAAAAGATAGATTTAGAACGAGAAAACAAAGGATAGTGCTAATGGATTTTGGGGAATAGCCTTTTAAGATAAACTAGACTTTTCTTGGAAAATACTTAATTGGTTTTGAAAATAGTTTTTTTTCAAAAGGGTTTTAAAACTTTTGTCCGGTCTAGTAAAACCTTATGCTCTAATACCAAATGTAACACCCCACCTCCGCCAATGTCACTCTTGCAAGCACACTAGCTTTGGAGGGGCGTTAAACAAGGTAAACATGCATGCAGATATCACAAGACAGAACATATAAGTAAAAACAGAGTAAACAAAGCAGCGGGTAAAAACTAACATTTCAAACCATAGTCAAGTTACATCACAGTACTTGGTCATTATTTTCCCACAAAACAAAGTCTAGAAACATAAACTAAAAACTGAAAAAAAAAAACATAAAGTAACTATCCCAAAGTAGAATAAAGCCATAGCAAGCTCAAGTCCAAACCATACATGAGCTATCCAGAAAAGCAGCTAAAGATCCAAGCTAGGTGCTGGTGTTCCCACCCTGAAAACCTGGGGGGGGGGGGGGAAACGAAAGAAAAGAGGCGAAAGAAAATGGGTCAGTCAAAAGACTGGTAAGTCCTACCTACTATTAGTATAAAAACCAATAAAGTTAACTGGACATGTAAAACAGAAATGAAACATAGGATGATAACTGGCATGGTGAAAAGTTAACAAGATAGATCAAGTGTGGCATCGCATATACAAGGTTAAGTTTTGCACCCAGTGTACTAGTATTCCAACCCATGTCAAGCATAAACAAGAAGTGATCCCTTGGCCCAATCATGGCCCAATATCACGAGATGACCTAAATCAAGGTCCAACAACACGGTCCAGTCGATCGGCTCCCTAAAAGCCAAACTCGTCAAGTGTCGGTGTCATACGGCCCAACCACGAAGTGTAGTCAAACTGTGCTACGTCCACCCTAAGGTGTATCAAGCCCTAGGGTTCCAAACACGGACACAAATCAAGCACGCACAGTCTAAACCTACTGGTGCCCGTGTCTGCTTTTTCAACTCCGGACTATGTGCACGACCATAGTCCGCCTGAACCTACACCGGCGCACCTACTCAGCCGTCGTTTTGGTCGCTTACATGTCAACCCAGTAATCGTGCCCCACCCTAGCCTAGTCCCTAGGGTATCATGATACAACCAAGAGGGTTACTGGTGAAAAGGACCACGTAACTAGGGTTTCTAACGGGTTAAGCGTGGTTAACCCTATCCAATCAAGTATCAAGTTGATTAAGTGTACCCAAGGTTCATGACTTAACCCCATCAACCCATCGTGTTTAATTGGTTAAGTATTCAAGTGGTCCATGACTTAACCCTATCATGTGGCATTAATTAATTTAATGCATCCAACCTCTCACATTAGACCTTGTTGTGGTTACTAGTTAAGCCGGGCGGGTCCGGGTAGCTTTACACCACAACTTAGTCTAACCTCGGGTTTCAAGTGCGACATGACCAACTACTCACATTGGGTCCTATTGCTTGTAGCCACTAGTTAAGCCGGTCGGTTCCGGGTAGATTTATGCTACAAACTCAACCCAACCTCGAGTTGGCCATTCTCATGTTTTCTAGAAGTCATGTCCAAGATCATGTTCATGTTTCAAGCATAATCACATGTCATATTTCATGTCATCTTTTCAAGTCATGTTTTTATGTCATTTTAGTTTACCCATAACGTAACCCCATCGCATGTAAGTTCGCATAAACGCAAATAGATCTCAAAGAGGGAACTTAGAAGCATGACATAATTAATAAGGTTTGGCCACAAGTTAAACATGGTGGCATATGAGGCAAATGTGTTCATAAACTTGCATATTACATTATAAGCCTCAAAACATGCATGATATCAAACTTTAACAAAATAGGTGAAACATGGTCATAAATGACATAGGATGATAGCCAGTGATTCGCATATAACATCATATGCAAGATAACATAAGGGTTATGAGAGTTTCTATGTTGCTTTATGCAACATTTCAAATCAAAGCTCATAGCTTTCTATGCACAAAGTTAAGGTGATAGCTTTACAAACATGCATAGAATAAATCTATGCATAACATGATAGAATTAAAGCACAAATCATACTTAGGCCCAAACTCAAACTTGCAACATGTCATATTTAACTTCATAGTTAGAATCTAAGAGTAGAATATGGCTTACAATGCTATGAAGACTTATAAAATAAAATAAGATTGAGACGAAGCCACTAGCAACTCTAAAAACCCCCAAATGATAAGCTCCAATGAAAACCCTTGAGAAATAAGAAGAAGATCCTTGCTTTGATGAAGAAAGATTGAACTTTGGCCTTGAATCAAACTTAGAAACTCTCAAACAAGCTTAGAAACTCTCATATGAATGAAGATGGAGACTATGAAAAGAGGGTGGAGGCCATGATTAAACATTTTGGCATAACCTAGTTGTAGGATTGATTTATGATGGTTTAGGCTAGGTATTAGGGTCCTTTTATAGAAGTTTAGGTTAGTTTAGGCCATAGGATTAACCCTAATTCAGATCTGAGCCTTTAAAATCCGTCACAAGCCTTAAAACATGTCTTGAGGAACAAGTCAGGTGCACCCAGGCCAAACTGGCCGAACCACCATGTCGACACCCGTGTCGACTGGGCAGTCGACACGACCCTGGGTGTGTCGACATCCCAGTCGACATGGGGGTTGGCGGGAATCTTCCCGCCTGGGCTGTCTGGGTTGAAACTTAAACATTCAGATTTGAATTTGAATCTGTTTGTAAACTTGAATTTTTCTGAAAACTTCTATAGGCCATAACTGGGTCATACGAACTCCGATTTTCGAAAACTCAGACTCTATTTCGCGTATTTTTCCGAGACGAACGCAATGGCGCAACCCGTTTCACTTGATTCAGATTTTATCATTTAATTCTGCCTTGATTTATGTTATAACATGTTATCAAAAATACGGGTTATTACAGGCAATAGTCACAAACTTGCATAAACTATGGATGTCATAGATCTAATCATAAGGTGTAAACTTGCACATGCAATAGTCACAAACTTACATTACATGATTCATACTCCAATATATATATATATATATATATATATATATATATATACTTGCATATGTGCTTTATGCAACATAAACTATGGTGTAAACTTGCATAGGCAATGGTCACAAACTTGCATAAACTATGGATGTCATATATCTAATCATAAGGTGTAAACTTGCATAGGCAATAGTCATAAACTTACATTACATGATTCATACTCCAATATATATATATATATACTTGCATATGTGATTTATGCAACATAAACTATGGTGTAAACTTGCATCTAAACATGTAAATTAAGATCTACATGTAAACTAGCATATAGAATTTTGTATACTAGCATATAACTCACACATGTCTTAGCCTGAACTTTAGATCCAAGCTTACACATAAAATAGATGTCATGAAACATGTAAGGTGGTATGTGATTCTCATTAACTTGCACATGATTCATATCTAAATTAACATCCAAACTTGCATACAGAATTATCAAGTTAAACTAATATATGATTTAACATATGAATTAGCCCCAACAAACATAACCAAACTAGCATATGAATCATCATTATGAATTGATTGTACATAAGCCAACAATTAACATAGATTTTCAAAATAGATAATAACATCACAGCTTTACAACATAGATAATAACATTATAGATTTACAACATAGATAATAACATAACGGTCAATGATTCACAACATAACCATATAACCTAAATCATAACTCAACCTAATCAAATTGTTAATTATCTTATTAAAGAAATCAAACTCACAACTCAAAGAAGGTCTTGCGTTCTGAAATCTGAGTTCTGAAATTGATTTAGCTTTCCTTTGAAGAAGACAAATTCGTTGTTGTTTAGATTTGAGTTGAATAGAATTGAGTTGATTAGCTTTTCTTTCTCCTAAATGGTGGCGGCTACTCTAGGTTGCAAGGTGACAGCATGGCGGCCATGGTTCTAAATTTTTATTTGATTTTAGGGTTTGAGTCTACATGTGTTTATATAGAATTTAAGATTAATTTAGGCCATTGTATCTCACAGGAGCCATCACCACCGTCAAGACTAGATAGAGTTATCCTATTGACTCAGCAACAGGTCAGGGATGACTCAACAAATGTATTAATAAACTTCTATTTGTACTAAATGTTCATTTTTTACTGATTTACATATTTATGGTTTTATATGTAAATCATTCACAATAACATTAATTAAGTTCCTAATTAATGGTATACCAATTATACCGTTTCATACCAATTACCCAAATTCACTCAAACCTAGTCATGTTCCTATTTCTCAAGTCATGACCAAAACTAGATTTATATGCTAAATTTCATACTTTGTCATTCATGCCAATTACTCCAAATTATAACTTAACAATCATGCCATGATACATGTTCCCAAATTATGCCTACTTAATATTTTTTTTCCTTTTAATTAATATCAATGACAAATTAACAGTCATCTACAAATTAATCTATTCATGTTTACATTAACTGCCCATATATACACACACACACACACCCCTATTCATAAATTCTAATGTTGACAAATAATGCAAATTGATTGCTTACCTAAAAAAAAGGAAATCGAGTATATAATTTAATTTCCCTTTTTTTTCTACTTTCCTTGCAACATGCAAAATCAATGCATAATGAAGTTACCTACATACATACATATCTATTATGCATAAATCTTCCCCTCCAAATAAATTGACTGTATTTATCTTCTCAATTATATATATATATTCGATATATATATTTAATTTTCTTTTTATATGTCTTCCCAATTAACCATTTTCACACTAAACCACTTTTTGAACCGCGTTCACACTAAGCCGCTTTTTAGCCACTCCCCTAAAACAAAAATATGGCGTTGGCGGGGATTGAACTCTATACCTCTTGTATGCAAGTCACATGTTCTAACCAAACAAGCTACTAGGTATTTTGCTTACAATCCTTAGAACAATGCTAAACATTATTCTTTTCTCATTCCTCGTTTTCCATGTTTTGCTGCAATATTTAATTTAAGGATATCTTTTTCATACGGAGTCCAATTTACGCAAACTCGGACTCTATCTCAAGCAGAATTCCGAGACGAACGCAATGGCCCAACCCGTTTCACCTAATTCTTTTCCTAAAAATTAATTATACCTTGATTTGTTATTTTTTATGTTCACAGAAAATACGGGGTGTTACATTCTCCCCTCCTTAAAGGATTTCGTCCCCGAAATCTTCAAGCTGGGAAGAATGTGTTCTACCATCCAATCATCCATCTACTCAACCAACAGGCACAGGCATCCATTGTCCTTAAGAGACTTCTAATGCTTTCATGTTTACATGCATAGTGTGTGTACATGTCCTTATCCAATGAAAAAATCAGGCGGTCTACTAATTCAGTTGACCTTCTTAATGCGAACCATGATAGTGCCATGCATCCATTATGTATGCAAAAGATTACTAATGATACATATTATTTCTACATGCGTGCATAACCATTCATCGGAATGCAACATCCATATGATAATACAACCATGATACATCCATTAATTTAAATATGCACACATATTAATATGCAATATGAGAGTGATTGAGCCGATCTAGTGCCTACTGTGTGTGTAAATGCATCCACGAGCAACCACTAGCAAACACTTGCATTCACTTGCATCCACCAAACATAACATGTCTCAAACACGTGTTTACACCCATTAGTTTCTACCTAAAGGTTGAAGACTCGATCGAAAGGATACAGCCGAGTGATAGAGCGAGTAAAACAAAAGCTCTGTTCCCATTAGATATCGATTTGGAGAATAATTCCCTAAGTATCAACCCCGAAGACCGAAATCAACATAAGATTGACACTCAGAGAATTACCCCCATTAACAAATGTCAAAACTGGAAATCTATTTCACACTTCGAGTAAAAACCCCTATCCTTTTCAGAAATATTCAGATTGGCACAGATCAGATTATCAAATGATTCTTAAGAAACTAAGCATGATAAAACCCCACCATATCCTACATAACCCAGAATGTATGCGTCATCTTGGAGTGATGTGAGTCTTCAAGAATCGTCTTCCTCAAGCTCTCATCTTGCGGTACACAAAGTCTCTCATTTCTACGTAACCAACCTCTCTCATTTATAGCATATCTACAAAGATGGCTCGAAGGCTCCCATCTGGCAAAACTAAAACTGGAGCTGTCGTCAAAGCCCCCTTCAAACGCTCGGTTGCGTTCTTAGGAATCTTCCAATCTTGGATTGCCACCACCTTCGCGGGATCCATAGCTATCCCTTCCTTAGAGACCACGTGCCTTAAGAATCTCACCTTCTTACTCAAAAGAAATGGCATCAACATAGGGTCCTAAACAATCCATTACTTCACATCTTTCTCGAGTCCACTCGAGTCATCTCATAACCCTATTGAGTCTAACTCGGGGCAGTCCATACCATCGAATAGTCTTATCTTGTCACGGCTGCCCATCACTCTTCGAATAAACCAAGATATTCATGCAATGAAAAATCGCCACAGCTATTTATCTTTCACACAAACCATCCTAGTCAAAGTCGACATCCCCCAAGCACAAGCCCCAAAGGCCTAAACCAATATAAGACAAGCACCCAAGGAATACCTCCTTCGAATTCGGACAATCTACGTGAGATGATACTAGCAAAACAACCAAACAATTAAGCACCCCATTCCGAAATGCTTCTTCTTATGAACCCCTTCTCAAGCTACTATTTGACTTGCTTACTGAGTTCTCTCTTCTCTCTCGGAGCCATGTGGCGCACTAGTAATGCAACTGGCTTTGCATTATCCACTAGGTACATACGAAAGTCTATCTCGTGCCTCGGGCGTAAACCCCGAACTTCATCGAAGACGTCACCATACTCACGGACCCCACGAACAGATTCCAAATCATCGTTGGATGCGCCAAGAGATTCTAGGTAGCTAAGCATCATTGGACCTTTAGGGTCACAAGAAATATCAAGGGTCTTTCCACTATAAGTCAACCATTTTACTACCCTTCGTTCACAATCTAGGATGACACCATATCTGGCTAGCCAATCCATCCCTAGAATCAACCCATAGCCCATGAAACCAAGAACAAAAGCATTAGATTCAAAACCAATGCCTAAGATCGACAATCTCAAATCCCTACAGACCATGGATAAATGAGCCGACCCACCGATAAGATTTGAGACTACAATGGGATCCACAACAAGACTAGTATTTAAGTGCAGTGTCTCACCTAATGATGTAGAGATAAACGAATGTGATGCGTCAAAATCGAATAAAGTACGGACAAGATGATCAAACAGAAAAACTAAACTCTCAACGGAAATGTTTCTACCTCGTTCTTACAGCGGTGGGACCGTGAGAGCCTGGACCTGCTCCCTTGCCTGCCCCGGTGCCACGAGAGCCTGAAGCTGCCCTCCAGAAGTTCCTTGCCCTTGTCCCTGTTTCCTTGGGAAGTCCTTAACTAGATGACATGCCTCTCCACAGTGGAAATAACCAATCTTCTTCTTTTTCCTACAGTCTTTACTCAGATGGCCTGGTGTCCCACAATTAAAGCACTTCTTCTTTCCTTTGCCATTATTGTTCTTCCCTCCCTTCTTTTGTTGTTGTTGTGGTTTCTTTTGATCTCCTTTCTTCTCAGGTGCCTTATTAGCATTGGCGCCTTTCTCCTCTTCATGCATAAGAGCCATATCAACTAGCCTCTCAAAGGTAGCCCCCATAGGGATGTGGGTCATAGCTAACCCATGTAGTGGCTTGTTCAAACCCTTAACAAATCTCAGGGCCTTCTTTTCGGGTGCATTCACCAAGTCCAAGCCAAATCTCGCCAACTGATTGAACTTGTTGACATATTCTTTCACTGATAAATTCCCTTGCTTCAACGCCAAAAATCTTTCCATATATAAATTCTCTTCAGCCCGTGAGAGAAACTTTGCCTCAAACCTACGCCTGAAATCCGGCCATGTATCAACTGGATGCTCTCCATTAGTGACCTCCCACCAAAACGAAGCTTCGTCCTTCATCAACCAAGCAACCAATTGGACCTTCTTACAATCGTCCAAATCAAAAATGCCAAACGGATCCTCCACTTCTTTCAACCAATTTTTAGCTTCAATGAATGTTTCAGACACACTAAAAGATTTTCCGCCCATCGAACGAAAGTCTTTACATATCTTGGAGAAAGTATCTCCACGCGGAGGAATGACTAGAGCTGGGGGGGGGGGAGGAGGAGGAATGTTGGCCGGTCCCGCGGCAGCGGCCCTAGCCTTGGGATATTGACGAAACCAACCGAGTACATGAACACCCTCTGGTATCTCAGATGCTCCAGACATGCTGAAAAGAAAAAGAAAGAGTTTTAAAACAAGGGAGGCGAAAGAGAGATGTATGGCTTGCGGGGATTATGCTCTTTAAAGTTAACTTTCCTTGAAAATAGCTTCTTTAAAACAAGTTTTCGAAAATACTTTCTAGGAAAATAATACTTTTGAAAACACTTTTCAAAACTTTTTATCTGTTCTTTTAACCATAGCTCTGATATTACGTGTAACACCTCATGTCCAATAATGTCACTCACAAAGGGAATGCATCAATGTCCATGAAGCGTTATTGTTGTATAGAACAGATAAATTACAAGAATAAATAAATAAAACAACACAACGGAAGTTAAAACTTATTTCATAGCATCATAACTCATAACGAGTTTACATAAGTAGTCTCCAAAATCATTACATCAGGATCAATAGTCTTTTCTAAAAACTTCAAAGTACATAAAGAAGCAAATACTTAAATAACATAAATGTATAAATCCCCACTGAGCATAAGCAAAGCCATAAAGATGAGAGAGTCCCAAGCAATACATCTACTCTCTTCAAGCAATTGAAAGAAATCGGCACTAAGCTGTAGTATTCCCTCCTTGCAAACCAGTACGCGTGTCCCGTCCTCGACTTGGGTCGAGCCCACAAAGATACTTAATGGGTAACTGGTTTGAAAAGGGCCCCCATGCATGACACAAGCTTTCCACCTATGCTTGGTCCCCTCTAAGGTTTTTCCCAATTAACCCCATTCTTATTCATGTCTTCTTACATGTTTCAATCTTGGTTAAGTGCATCTAATCGTATTTCAAATGCCACCCAGGGCACCCACTAAATTCCACATGCCACCCAAGGCACCCACTTAACCCCCTCATGTCCCACTACATGCTTATCTGGTTAAGTGTTTCTTAATTCATTAAGACCATAACCTTGTAAAGACCTCCCACATTAGACTGGCATTTGTGGCAGTTGGATTTGCCGGGAGGGTCCGGGCCGTCTTACACCACAAACGAGCCTAACCTCGTGTCTTTACAACTGTTACGCATTTAATTTATGCCTAAGACCTCCCACATTAGACTGGCATTTGTGGCTGCTGGATTTGCCGGGCGGGTCCGGCCAGTCTTACACCACAAACGAGTCTAACCTCGTGTCTTAGGCAATTAATTACACATAATTAATTATCCCCAATTTGAATTAATTTCCCTATTCAAATTGTCAATCAATTACAAATTTAACTATGTCCATAATTAACACCTTAATTATGTCCATCTATTTATGGTATATAAAATTATATATTATCCCATTGCCCTACGTTGTACGTTCGTTCGTTTAACGTGAAATATACGTTAGACTCGAATAGTCTAACTTATGGAATAAAGAGAAAACATCACAACATGCATAGAATAAAAAACTAGATCTAAACATAAGGGGTGAACTTGCATGTGTGAATAAGGTTTTTCATCTAAAACTTGCATAGGCCAAAGTCACAAACTTGCATAAACTATTGATGTCATAGATCTAATCATAAGGTGTAAACTTGCATAGGCAATAGTCACAAACTTGCATAAACTATGGATGTCAGAGATCTAATCAAAAGGTGTAAACTTGCATAGGCAATACTCACAAACTTAAATTACATGATTCATACTCCGATATATATATATATATATATATATATATATATATATACTTGCATATGTGATTTATGCAACATAAACTATGGTGTAAACTTGCATAGGCAATAGTCACAAACTTGCATAAACTATGGCTGTCATAGATCTAATCATAAGGTGTAAACTTGCATAGGCAATAGTCACAAACTTACATTACATGATTCATACTCCAATATATATATACTTGCATATGTGATTTATGCAACATAAAATATGGTGTAAACTTGCATCTAAACATGTAAATTAAGATCTACATGTAAACTAGCATATAGAATTTTGTATACTAGCATATAACTCACACATGTCTTAGCCTGAACTTTAGATCCAAGCTTACACATAAAATAGATGTCATGAAACATGTAAGGTGGTATGTGATTCTCATTAACTTGCACATGATTCATATCTAAATTAACATCCAAACTTGCATATAGAATTATCAAGTTAAACTAACATATGATTTAACATATGAATTAGTCCCAACAAACATAACCAAACTAGCATATGAATCATCATTATGAATTGATTGTACATAAGCCAATAATTAACATAGATTTTCAAAATAGATAATAACATCACAGCTTTACAACATAGATAATAACATTATAGATTTACAACATAGATAATAACATAACGGTCAATGATTCACAACATAACCATATAACCCAAATCATAACTCAACCTAATTAAATTGTTAATTATCTTATTAAAGAAATCAAACTCACAACTCAAAGAAGGTCTTGCGTTCTGAAATCTGAGTTCTGAAATTGATTTAGCTTTCCTTTGAATAAGACAAATTCGTTGTTGTTTAGATTTGAGTTGAATAGAATTGAGTTGATTAGCTTTTCTTTCTCCTAAATGGTGGCGGCTACTCTAGGTTGCAAGGTGACAGCATGGCGGCCATGGTTCTAAATTTTTATTTGATTTTAGGGTTTGAGTCTACATGTGTTTATATAGAATTTAGGATTAATTTAGGCCATTGGATCTCACAGGAGCCATCACCACCGTCAATACTAGATAGAGTTATCCTATTGACTCAGCAACAGGTCAGGGATGACTCAACAAATGTATTAATAAACTTCTATTTGTACTAAATGTTCATCTTTGACTGATTTACATATTTATGGTTTTATATGTAAATCATTCACAATAACATTAATTATGTTCCTAATTAATGGTATACCAATTATACCATTTCATATCAATTACCCAAATTCACCCAAACCTAGTCATGTTCCTATTTCTCAAGTTATGCCCAAAACTAGATTTATATGCTAAATATCATACTTTGTCATTCATGCCAATTACTCCAAATTATAACTTAACAATCATGCCATGATACATGTTCCCAAATTATGCCTACTTAATATATATATATCCTTTTAATTAATATCAATGACAAATTAACACCCATCTACAAATTAATCTATTCATGTTTACATTAACTGCCCATATATATATATATATACACACACACACACGCACCTATTCATAAATTATAATGTTGACAAATAATGCAAATTGATTGCTTACTTAAAAAAAAGGAAATCGAGTATATAATTTAATTTCCCTTTTTTTTCTACTTTCCTTGCAACATGCAAAATCAATGCATAATGAAGTTACCTACATACATACATGTCTATTATGCATAAATCTTCCCCTCCAAATAAATTGACTGTATTTATCTTCTCAATTATATATATATATATTCGATATATATATTTAATTTTCTTTTTATATGTCTTCCCAATTAACCATTTTCACACTAAACCACTTTTTGAACCGCGTTCACACTAAGCCGCTTTTTAGCCACTCCCCTAAAACAAAAATATGGCGTTGGCGGGGATCGAACTCTGTACCTCTTGTATGCAAGTCACATGTTCTAACCAAACAAGCTACTAAGTCTTTTGCTTACAATTCTTAGAACAATGCTAAACATTATTCTTTTCTCATTCCTCTCTTTCCATGTTTTGCTGCAATATTTTATTTAAGGATATCTTTTTCATACGGAGTCCAATTTACGCAAACTCAGACTCTATCTCAAGCAGAATTACGAGACGAACGCAATGGCACAACCCGTTTCACCTAATTCTTTTTCTAAAAATTAATTATACATTGATTTGTTATTTTTTATGTTCACAGAAAATACGGGGTGTTACACCGCAACACTCAGCTTGATGAGTAGTGATGTTGAATTGTATTTGTGTGGATTTTCTTTCCGTTCGAATATGCACATGATATATTCCTTGGGCTTTGGTATGATCCTTAGTATGGACTGGCTCGTGCGATACGAAGCCAAAATTTTGCGTGTAGAGCAGATATTATATTTAGGACATCCTAATTCTCCCGATCAGCTATCTCTCATTCTTAAGGATGTTTATCCTAGTTCTATGGCTCCCTTATATTCTGTTGAGTCTAGTGACCATGGTTCATCTCGTGTTCCTGTTGTATGTGACTTCCCAAATTTTTTGAGCTAGTTTTTGGTTTGCCACCCGAATGAGCCATTGAGTTTCTTATTGATTTAATCCCTGGAGCGCAGCCGGTTAGTCGGCCTCCCACTCGGATGCCGACTAAAGAAAATGAGGAACTTAAGAAGAAGCTTCTCGAGCTTGAGTCTAAACATTTCAATCGATCCGACTCTTCACTGTAGGGTGTTGCTGTGGTGTTTGTGAAGAAATCTAATGGGACTCTTAGGCTATGTGTAGATTATCGCAAGCTTAACGAGTTGATCATCGAGAACCGATATCCATTGCCTAGGATCGACGATATGTTCGATCAATTAAGCGGAGCTAAGATCTTTTCCCAACTTGATCTCACTACAGGGTTTCATTAGCTCCGAGTTGCGTAGGATAGCATACCCCTTACAACATTCCGCACTCGCTATGGGTCCTAGGATTGGCTTGTCATGCCATTCGGTTTGACGAACGCCCCGACAAACTTTGTCGATATCATGAATCAGGTATTCCGTGAATATCTCAATAAGTTTGTTATGGTGTTTACTGATGATATTCTTGTGTATTCCAAATCTGAAGCGGTTCATGCAAATCATTTGCGCATTGTCTTAAGTACGCTTCATCACCATCAATTAAAGGCAAAATTATCTAAGTGTCACTTTTGGGAGAAGTAAGTCCGTTTTCTTGGTCATGTTGTTTCAGTAGAGGGTATTTATGTCGATCCATCTAAGATTGAGGCCATCCAAAATTGGAAAAGGCCTAAGAATGTCCATGAGATTCTTCTTGGGTCTAGCCGGATATTATCGTCGCTTTATCAAAGACTTCTCTCGTATCCTGCTTCCTTTGACTAGTATCACGAAAAGGGAGTCCGCTTTGTGTGGTCCGATAAGTTTGAAGCTTCCTTTCAAAGATTGAAGGAACTTCTCACACATGCTCCTATTCTTGTGGTTCTGGAAGGGAACCAAGATCTTATCGTATATACTGATGCGAGTCATTGTGGTTTGGGTGCTGTGTTGATGCAACGCGATAGATTCGTTGCTTATGCTTCTCGTCAGTTGCTACCAAATGAGGTTCGATATGCTACTCATGATCTTGAGTTGGCTGTTATCGTATTGCCTTGAAGATTTGGCATCATTATTTTCTTAGCGAGCATTTTACCCTCTTTAATAATCATAAATCCCTTAAATATCTGTTTTCTCAGAAGGATCTCAACATGCGGCAACAACGTTGGCTTGAATTTCTTACAACTTATGACTTTAATATCCAATATACCCCTAGGAAGGGTAATCGTGTAGCAGATGCACTTAGTCGCAAACACTCAGCAGTAGTTTCTATGATGTTAGTCGAGTGGGATATTCTTGAGATCCTATCCCTTTGTGGTATTCATGATCGAGCATCCTCGTCTGATTCACCTGTTCTATTATATAGGTTGGAAGATCGCCCTTCATTATTTGGTCGTATTTTAGATGCTCAGCGGCGCGATCCTGAAGTGATACACCTTATCCATCTTTGTGGGTCCGGATCCCATGATGAAGAATCATGGGATTTCAATATTGATTCTCACGGTTGCCTTCGTTTGAGGAACTGTATTGTAGTGCCATCAGATCCAGCACTTAGGCGTGACATCTTGATGATTGTCATCGCTCTAAATATATAAATCATCCCGGAAGCAGCAAGATGTACGCCGATATGCATCACCTTTGCTATTGGAAAGGCATGAAGCGTGACATTGCAAGTTATGTAAGTAATTGCATGACTTGTCAACTTATTAAGGCCGAGCATCAGCGACCATTTGGTCTTCTCTAACCTCTTGAGATTTTATTAAGGAAATGGGATCAGATATCTATGGAATTCGTGGATGGCCTACCTCGTTCAAGGTTGGGTCATTCGAGTATTTGTGTTATGATAGATCACCTCATGAAGTCAACCCATTTTATTCCCATTAAGGCTAATAGGAGTGCACCTCTCCTTGCTAACATATATGTGAAGGACGTCATTCGACTTCATGGTGTTACATCTTCGATTGTTTCTGATTGTGATCCATTATTCATGAGCCATTTCTGGGGTAGCTTGTAACAAGCTTTAGGAACAACGCTTAATTTTTCTACAGCTTACCATCCTCAATCCGACGGGCAGACTGAACGTGTTAATCATATTCTTGAGGATTTTCTTCGTGTGTGTATTCTTGATTTTAGTGGCTCTTGGGAGGTTCATCTTCCTCTTGTGGAATTCTCATATAATAACAGTTTTCAGTCGAGTATTAGCATGGAATCTTTTGAGGCTTTCTATGGAAGGCCTTGTTGTTTGCCCTCATGTTGGCTAGAATCTGGAGAGATTATTCTTGGTCCAGATTCAGTTCAAGATTCTTTAGAAAAGATTATTCTTATTAGGCAGAGAATGAAAGAGGCACAAAGCCAACAGAAATCCTACATGGACAATCGTAGGAAGCCTCTTGAATTCTCTATAAGGGACCTTGTTTTTATTCGTATTTCTCTACTGAAGGGAGTTATGTGATTCAGTACGACATGGAAGTTAGCTCCTTGTTTTATAGGACCGTTTCCTATTACTGAGCGCATAGTGTCTGTTGCATATCGAATATCTCTTCCAACTCGTTTATCAGGCGTCCATGATCTTTTCCATGTATCTCAGCTTCGCAAATGTCTTCGAGATTTTGATTCAGTGTTGGATCCCTATGAGCAGCTTGAGCTTGAGATCACCCCCGATTTATCTATTGTGAAGCATCCTATGTTCTTGTAATGACCCGCATTGGCAGAGGTATTATGATTAATTTATTTAATTATATCAATGGTGGTATAGTGAATTAAATGGTCATGGAATTAAATAATGGTAAATATTTAATTAAAATAATAAATTAAATTATATATTTAATTCAGAAATAATCAAAAATATTGGGAATCACAATATTCTGTGAACGGGGTCGTCCCTTAGATTTAATTCAGCTTAGAGTTGAATTATATTGACGAATATATTCAATCGACGTCAGTTTGAACGTATAATTATATTATAATTAAAATCGAGCTTGAAATGGCGCTGCAGTTTGTAAATTGGCGATTCGAACTTCAACTGAATGTACAGGATTCGTTTTAAGCCGGATTTCTATGAAACAAGAAACGTGTGGAGCTGGTGGAGTATATCTTTCTAGTGGAAGAGAAAAATCAGGATTTCGTCGGGTAGATTTTGATTTATGTCCAAATCAAATTCTAGAAAAATCGCTGTGGAATTCCTTTATAATTTATAAAGGAATTATTTATATTTTTAAAAGGAATTTCAATATAAATCGAATATCGATTTAATCAGGATTTGAAATATCAAGTTAGAAATTCATACAGGAATATTCTGGAGCTGTACGATATCATATGTGGATGTATACGATAATATTAATTTATTAATATTTAATTTAATTATATTTAAATATATTTATATATTTAAATGGGTCATCCAAAGCGTTAAAAATAGCCAGTTTTGCAAACGACCTCAGAATTCGACGAAACTAATTTTGTTGGATCCGCAATGTCAAATTATTGCTAGATGTCAGTTTTCGTGATTTTTAGAATCAGTGTGTGGCCGTACGGATTTTTAGAGTGAGAAACTATCAGTATTTTGACAGTTAAAAATACGCTGTGTGAGCATACGGAGTCGAAATTCGACGAAACCTGTTTCGTTGGGAGCGTAATGTCGAGCTCTACCTACATGTCTAGTTTGGTGATTTTAGATATCGTATGTAATCGCTGGGATTTTTAGAAGGCAGATACAAGGAGAAAATCGAATAAAATAAAATACAAAAATCAAATTGAAAATATCCCTCCCATTTTCTAAGGTTCCGCACAGGCCACACGGCCTTCGATCTCCACCACAAACCTTACCTAACCCATTCAATCCTATATAAGGCGTATGAACCATCACAGCAAACAACTTTCCCAAAGTAAAAATCAAAAAAGAAAACAAACAAAAATCCTAAAAATCTTAGAATGATTCTCGATCAACTCAACATCAAAGGAGCTTGAAGCTCGTATACTTGTTGTGAAGCTCGACGCCGTTTTTCTGGGTTCAACGCGGACAACGGCGAACTAGGGTTCGATATTAGGTGAGATGTAAGCACCGATGGATGAGTTTGAGTTCGGATCTGGTTTCAGGATGGACAGGCATTCGGTTCGCCGGAGTTTGGAGAGGGGCTGTCCACCCTTGGGCATCGCGACGGTCAGCCTTATCTACAGGTCGAGGGTGGTTGTCAAGAACGCCGGAGTTGGAGTGATGGTGATTGGCAGGTGCGGTTTGAGGCGAGGAAGGTAGTGGTGTTGGCGGAATGGAGGACGGTGGCGTACAGAGGGTGGTGGAGGAGGCCAACGCGAGGTCAAGAGTAAAAGAGGAATCGAGTTTTTCCTGTTTGATTTGGGGAGGATGAAGGAAATGAGGCGGGTTGGGTTTTAATATACGGGTCTGGGTCATTTTGAATGAAGGTGGACCGGATCTAATTAGTAAGCCCATATATAGTTAAATTCATGTTTTAATTTAATAATGTATATTAACTTTGAATTACCGTAACTTATTCATACGTAATCGAAACTCAGCGAAACAAGATCCATTGGAATCGTATGGACGAGAGCAACACAATGAGACTGACCGGGAGTGAATCCGAGCTCGTTACAATTTATGGAGAAATAAATTGTCCGTCGAAATCAAATAATGCAAATCGATTATTCAACGGTTAACGCGCCAATGTGAGTAAAACTCACCAACTCTGAATAGTTCTATTTTTACAGTGTATTCTTAGGACTGTTAAATATTGTCTGTTTGGCGGTGTGTTGACTGTTTGATTGAACTGCTAGTCAGTTAGTAGAAATTATATATATGTATATATCTGTGTATATATATATATATAAACTGTTAAGTGTTTATATGTGATTCTGCTATCTAAATAACTCATATCAAAGTATAATCGATGTTGTTACATTGTCTAACATCTGTGACGTAGGGAAACAGGTCGGAGGAATCAAACGGGATTCCTCAACATTTATTTATCTGTGATTTATATATTGTGATAGATGATGTGATACATATAATCTGTGTGATTATGTGTGTTGGGACGATATTCATCGTTGTTAGATGATGTGTTAAATACCATAAGAAATACCAGAGTGTGATAAAGGGAATTTTCAAAGTATAATTTGAAAATAATCTATTTATATAAAATCACTGGATTTTATATATATATATATATAAGAAAATGGATTTTGGTAAAAGGAATTTTATTTGTAAATCAAATATAAAGGAATTTTATTCGAAAATCAAATATAAAGGGATTTATGTGTAAATAAATTATAGAGGAAAAATATTTGTAAAACAAATATAAAGGGAAATATTTGTCAAACAAATAAAGTGGGGAAAATATTTGTAAAACATTTACAAATAGATGATAAAGGAAATATGTGTAGAACTTTTACAAATAGATTAAATGGATTATTTATTTATTTAGGAAATAAATAAAAGTAAAAGTATTTATTTATTTAGGAAATAAATAAAGTGTTAAAATAAATAAGATAAAGAAAGGAATTATTTATTTGTTAAATAAATAAGGAAATAAAGGGAGATATTTATTTGTTAAATAAATAAGATAAGAGATAAGGAATATTTATTTTAGAGAAATAAATAGGATTCTAAAGGAGTATTTATCTAGGGAACAAATAGAGTTAAGCAAGTAGAGTAATCCACTAAAGTCATTCGATTTAAGTTTATATTCGAAGGAGTTAATCGAATATAGTTTATATTCGAAGGAATTAATCGAATATAGTTATTCGAAGGAGTTAGTCGATAATAGTTGTTCCAAAGGAGTTAGGAAGTTAAATCCAAAAGAGTTAGTAAAATCCAAAGGAGTTAGTTAGTCGAAGTTAATCCAAAGGAGTTAGTTAGTCGAAGTTAATCCAAAGGAGTTAGTAAAATCCAAAGGAGTTAGTTAGTCGAAGTTAATCCAAAGGAGTTAGTAAAATCCAAAGGAGTTAGTTAGTCGAAGTTAATCCAAAGGAGTTAGTTAGTCGAAGTTAATCCAAAGGAGTTAGTAAAATCCAAAGGAGTTAGTTAGTCGAAGTTAATCCAAAGGAGTTAGTTAGTCGAAGTTAATCCAAAGGAGTTAGTTAGTCCAAGTTAATCCAAAGGAGTTAGTTAGTCAAAGTTAATCCAAAGGAGTTAGGAAGTTAAATCCAAAGGAGTTAGTAAAATCCAAAGGAGTTAGTAAAATCCAAAGGAGTTAGTTAGTCGAAGTTAATCCAAAGGAGTTAGGAAGTTAATTCCAAAGGGGTTAGTCGAAGTAAATGCAAAGTGAGTTAATCGAATGTTTGTTATTCGGAAGGGGAGTTATCAAATCAAATTGAGTTAAAATAGTTATCGAATATAGTTTATTCGAATAGAGTTAGAGGAGTTATCGAATATAGTTTATTCGACAGGAGTTAAGTGAATAGAGTAAATCAAAAAGAATAAATCGATAAGAGTTAAATCAAATAGAGTTAATCCTATAGGGTCAGTACAATAGAGTTAATTGAAAAGAATTAATCGAATATAGTTATTCGAAAGAAGGGTTAATAAAGAAATATAAAGTGAACTTTGCCTATTTCAAGGTTAGAAGTGTTGTTCAGTTAAGGTCTGAGAGGTAGTTCTACCCCAACTTGATTGACTTCGTTTTTAACTAAGAAATGGGTATGGTTCGGCAGTAAAGGATGGTTAAGTGAATCTAGTAATTAAAGGAAATGGTTGAATTGGCATCGCGATGGTTTGTTTAAGACATCTGTCTAAGTCCAATATAAGGGTTTGGAAATGTTTTCCAAACAAGAACCAGAATTGTTTTCTAATACAGAAAACAAGAGATGGAAATGTTTTCAAGTGGTAATAACCTATATTTTCTAAACCTTGAAATATAAGAAATGTGAATATAGGGAAACGGGGGGGGGGGGGGTAAGTAAATAAACGAACTAAATAGATAAACGATGTTTGATCGATATAATTTCCATCTGGAAATAATATCGTTGTTTGCACACTTGTTTTTCTTCGATAGCTAACTCACAGACTATCGAAGTTTTGACCATTTTAACGTTGTTAATATGGAGAGACCGGTTGGATTATTATCCAAAGAACCACTCTGTATTGGCATAAGCGTCGCGAATCATATATGCCAAAGATAATTGAAGACGGAGTAAAATGCAAGGGCTGTTGTATAAGTCTTAGATAATGGTGACTAAGATGGATATACGGAATAGTGCCTTCGGTTTGTCCAGTCCCAGGGCAACTTGTATGGACGAAGGTCTGACAGAGTATATCCAATGGATCGCGTAAGTTGATCTCTTCAAACGTATATACGTTGGTGGCGGAGGAATTCGTTTCTCTTAGCTGTATACCCATTGTATTTTTGAGGAAATCAATTTGTGATTTGGCGGGTATGACGATGTGACATTCTAAGTGAATGAGGATGACTTTTATGAATGAATGTCTGACAGAGTATTTCCAGACGATCACGTATATTGATTTCTCCAACCGTACCAAGAGTGGAAGCGGAGAAGGAAACTTCTTTTAGCTAACACATAATGTACTGTTGTGAAAGTCAATAAGTGATTCAGATGGATCTGACGATGTGACATTTGGAGTGAATCTGATGTGATGATAACGCGTAATTTCTAGCCTCATCATCCGGTAAATGACAGAAATTGGGCAGGCAGCATGGCTAAGTCGGTCGCACCGAAGTAGGGTGTATAATCACCTATCTAGAGAATATTCATTTGTTTCTTAAATCTATCAATGCTGCCCATATATATACGGGAAACGATTGCTGATCCCAACCGTTGGTGATATACATTCGATACACTCAAGCAAAATGAGTGGTCGATCATGTGTGGCTGAGTTACAAGATGTTCTTGTTGAACTCCAGTGTATCGTTCCTAGAGTACACTGATCGGAAGGTAGTTCCATATCTTGTCGTAGTTGGAAATCCATTACCCAATACGTGCTTGCAGTTTTGATCGTATACTATATATGTAGAACGTGAGATGAAAGCGTTTCTGCTAGATGATTATTATATTGTGGTTGATAGACATTATTGTAATATAAAAAGGTTTTGATATAAAGATATTTTGGATTCTCATAAGGGAAAAACCCGTTCCGTTCTGCGGCGTGGTCTTATGAGATATCATTTACTTGTTCATATACCTGTTTAAACTGTTTTACTCACACCAGTCCCATGACTGACCCGGAGTTTACTTTGTTGTTTTCCCTAAACTCTTGGGTGCCTAAATTTGTACGGGCAGTCAAGTAGTCAGGAATTTACATATATACTTGGAGAGCTTGGAGCAGGAGGCTTCAAGATCATATAGCTATAGTTATTTCCGCTGTGTTGTAAGTGCTGTACTCTGATAAGTGCTATTGTATTCATAACTGTATATTTCAAGTTATGTTATATATACTATATGTTATTCGTTCCGCTATGAGATTCGTGTTACTCTGATGTTGTGTTCTTCTTCTTCTTCTTCTATTCTAAGTTTCTATCTTATCTATTCTCACCCTCTAATTTCTTTCACTAATTACCAGGATTTTTCGATGTTTTGGTTATCGACATTGTGTTTATGTCGATAACCAAAGTCGCTCAAAATCCGGGTCATTACAGTTCTTGACTCGAAGGCGCGACGCCTTCGAAGTAAGAATGTACCGCTCGTCAAATTCTAGTGGTCTGAAAATAACAAGGATTGTACTTGGGAAACTCAAGAATTCATCGACCGTACACATCCTGGTTTCCTTTCTTCTATAAATGGGGGTGAGTAATTTATTTTTGGACGTGTTAATTATCGGTTTTCGTGTCATTCCTGGATGAATTAGGGAGCTTATAGACTCAACCCATAGGAAATTGCGAGGACGCAATTTTTGTAAGGGGGGAAGTCTGTAACAACCCGAATTTAGTGATTACCTGTTATAAGCTTTAATAATTTATAAGTGAAAATGTTGAAGTAATTATGTCGTATTTATCAAATTAATTAATAAATTCAACATACATTATCGAGTTGGAGATTTATAAATGTAAGTTTGGGGTTTAATGCGGTAAAAAGAAAGGGATTACTCATTTTACTGATTAATTTATGGCTTGGGGTTTATTAAAAGTTTGAGAAACAATGTGTTGAAATTTTTGGTGGTTAAAAGAAATATAGTTTCGCAAATTTATGTCCAAGTTTGTATGATAAGAAATTTTGAGAATTTTAATAAGCATAAAATATTTAACTTGAATAGGTAGTAGTAATTTGTTGCAAAATGTTATTAAAATAATTAAAAATGTATTTTTTGGGTAGTTTTGGTGAATTGCGCAGAATTAAAACGTTACTGAAATATTCAAGTTCAAAGTTTTATGAAAATTACACAAATTGTGTTAAGAGGTTGCAACTTGTATAAAAGTGTGGAAATTTGTTGTAAACATGATTTAAAGTGTTAAAAACTTTAAAATAATGTAAAAAATGTGTTTATAAACTTTTGTCAATGTTAATCCAGTCTCAACATACTTGTAGTGGGAAGAGAATTGTTATAAACATGTCAAAATGTGTCATTTTGGCTTAAATAGGTGTCATTAAGGGCTAAATTGCATTGTTAATGGCCTAATTACTTGGAATTGGACTTAAGAGAATTAATTGGGCCTAAATACCTTGGTTAAGAAAAATATTTCTCTAGAAATCTTCAGTACGTTGTTCTTCTAGAGAATCCCTAATTCTTCCTTCTTCCTCATTAAGAAAAATTTGAGAGCTTAAGAAAAAATTCACTGTAACTTCAATTCCTGGTCTCTATCTTGTTCTAATTGCTAATTTGGGGTTTTTATCTTATTAACAACATGTAATCATCATAAAGTTATGGTTTAATTCATCAATTTCATATTTTGTTCGAGAAATTCACTTTATATTCTTGCATGTTGATGTAGCCGAGAAATTAGGGAAGAAAGCTCCTACCTCTTAGCAATTTGGCCACCAAAAGCTTCAAAACTTTCTCCTATTTGCTGCAAATCTAAGATGAGTGTTCCCTTACATAAATTATAACTTGTTTTAGTTGTTTATTGTTGTGATTTGCTACGAAATCTGAAGTTTCATTGAATTTGTCATATGGGTTTTACTGTTCATGTCAGAATGAAAACTATTTTGATCGTAACTTTCTTGTTATTGATCGAAATCCTTAATATTATATAGTTATGGAATGCTCAAAATGTAAGCTACAAGTTTCGTTTATTGAGTTTCCAATGATTTTGTGATTAACATTTTCAAAATCGTGGTTTTGCACTGCTGTCTCGAGATAAAAATCGACAGCCATGTTTTGTGTCAAACTGAAACTGTTTCGATCATAACTTTCTCGTTATTGATCGGAATCCTTAATATCATATAGTTCTGGAATGCTCAGAATGTAAGCTACAAGTTTCATTTGTTGAGTTTTCACTGATCTTGTGATCAACATGTTCAAAATTGTGGTTTTGCACTGCTGTCCCGAAAAAAAATCGACAGTCATCTTTTGTGACTCCATGACACATGCACCATTTTTTTCTTATAAATCATTTTCGAAATGTTTCGAGTATGAAAATATTGTTTTGATAAGGTTTTATAAATACGTTAGAAATTTTATTTTACTAAGTATTTCCAACTTTACGAGTTTCATGATATTTCTATGAAACTATATTTTTGTTCAAACTACTTTCCTAAGTATATACTCTTTTATATAAGAATCACACGTTTTGGCACTCTTCAAGAAGACGTGTTGGTGAGTGAATGATATTGTAAACCCTACGGTATGGGATGTGACGGTATACGATATATATTCATCCCGGATCCGTCTGATTGAAGTAATGAATCTCAGTGCTTCTCAGTGTTTCTGTGATTTCAACGATTTCTTGTGACTTTTTGTGTTTTTAAATCTCAGTGCTTCTCAGGGTTTCTGTGATTTTAGTGATTTCTTGTGACTTTTTGTGTTGTCAAATGTGAAGCTGACTTACAGTGTATGAACCGTTAAGTGAGAATGTGTGGTATGGGACACACTATTTTCACTTTTCAGGTTACTATCCTTGTGTGACTGCCAGTGCTAGACCTTTGGGTCAATCATGTGTGAACTCCGTGTGGACCTACGGGTCAATTCTGTGTGACTCAGTGGACCTTCAAGTCATTCAGGTACCCTTCTATGTGATATAGTACTGGTTAAGGCTTTAAGCCATCCCGTGTTAACACATGCAGGCGTAGCTTTGACTCGCCACACTTTGTGACAGATCCGGTATATGTGTTTTTGTATTTCAAATTCCTTGTGATTTCTTTTAAGGATTTAACTCTTATTAGAGTTCAATGATTTCGTGGATTCGTGATTCACTATGTTAATGAATTTGTGGTTTTAAGTTTTTACGTGTTATTTTATTTAGTGAACACATATTGTTTCCTAAACAGTTTATAGGAATTAACTCTCCTATTACTTATGCACATCTTATTCCTTTATGTTATAAAGGAATACTCCTTTTAGCGAATATATAACTTATCGTGTTTTTACTGATTAACCGTTACAAGTTAGAGTGACCCGTGTGTATGTCCCTTAGGTCAGACCGAGTTACAGGTTATCTTATCTGTTCGTACTTTGCTGTCTACTTGGATATCCTACTCACCTTTTGGAGATGCATAGTTTTTGTCCGTCTTAGTAGTGCACCCTTGGACATGACATTGTATATTCTTTCGTGGGGTTTTTGATGTATAGATATGTTTGTATATTTGGTAGTAACTATCAGACTTATCAATTATGTATTATACATAATGTATGTGTATGCATATGTATTTGTGACTGCTATTATGTATTATGTGATCTTAATTATATTGTTCTGAACAGATCCTGAAGTCACCATAGTGGTCTATCAAGTAAGTATTACGCATGTTAAAAAAATATCCTGACATGTTTAATACTTATTGTATGCAATATTATGGATGGTTGCTCCTATATACCCTATTCTCCTCATTAGTAGACAGTATTACTAGTTAATGCTCTTTGCTAATATGGGTCTCGGGGCAGGGAGTCACGTAACATATTTTAAATTTTGTATTTTAATCCAAATAGAATAGGGAACCAATCGTAATTAATCCGTATTATTTTAAATTAATTCTGATTTGTTTCTTGTTGGATGGATTTTAATTTTTAAGTTATGAATTTAGTTACATATTAGTTTAGCTACTAGATCTTAGTTGCGGGAAAAATGATAGGGCACTGGTGTTAGGTGTACAATTTAGATTTCTAGCATTTCAGTCAGAGTTCTATTAAATATCGATGTTACACACCCTTTCATCTTGAGATGTCTAGTTGACAAGTTAGTTTTAATGGTACTTATCCGGTTACCACTTTGTGCGCGGTTATTAAGTTGGAAGATATTCCGCTCTTAAGTTAAGCATGCTAATTTAGAGTTCACACTTTGTGAGCACTTTTATGTTTGCAACCCATTTGCATTTGACTTTATAGGTTATGAGGTAATCTTGGGTATGAATTACTTAGTATGCAGTGACACTCATTGTTTTGATAAATCCATCTCTTTGTGAAGTCCTAGAAGTGGGAAAAATATTATGTTAAAGTTAGATGCATTAGAACAGAGGTAGATTAAATGTTATAGGCAACGAAGACTCAAAGAGATGAGATTAATATAGTGCCGGTTCAAAATTTTGAATATGTCTTTGAATAAATATTAGGATTATCACCTAGAAGAGCAATTGATTTTTGTATATAATTGATGTTAAGGCACAATATGTCAGTAGATCACCAAAAATAATATCACCTTAGAAGTTAGTAGAATTGAAAAGGATGGTAATGAAACTTAATAAAAGTCTTTGATAAGAGTCATCAATTTAAATTTATTGTTCACCTAAATGCATAAAGATGTGTTGTGATATAGAGCGGGTGTTCTTCCAGAAAGGAAAACGAGAGGTGCTGGAGAATGTGTGAAGAAATGCATCACCTGCCAATAAGTAAAAGTTGAGGATCATAAGCGGTAATGACTAGCTTTTTCGACCATCAAAAGTCAATACCAAATATATCCACTGTCTTCAAATGAAAAATATTTTATCATCGGAAAAGTAGATTGTAATGGCCCGACGGAATCCGACGCCCAAATTTCGACAATAATACATAAACCTATATTACTTTCCAAACTCCAAAGTATCGAAAACACTAGATTGTTAGTAAAAAGAAATTAGAGGGATATAAGAAAGAAATAAAGTTTAGAATCAAAGAAAAGATGAAGAATCAACCTAACAATATAACATAGAGTCTCACATCGCAGCGGAACAAAATATAATATATAAATTTATCTTTATTGAGAGCATAAAGAATACTTACAATCATCATAGTACGACAGATAACCAATACATCTGGGCAATTATAACAATTTATCCTCATATACAACACACAATGGAATAAATGCTGAATACGTATCATACTTCTGGACTTCTCCAGTCATCTCTGGACTTCACGGCATCCGATAGCTTGGACCTGCAAAACTCGGTTTGACCCAAGTATTGGAAACTCCACAGACCAGTCTTGTGAACCAGCGTGAGAAAACTCACTAAGTTTATAAATATCATCCAACTTGATTTTAAAGTTAAATATCCTTTTGAAAGAAATGGATAATCGTAAGACCAGTCCACACATGATTATAGACGGTTTTACCTTATGATAACCCAAAAGATTTGGACATCATATATATTCTTATTATAATAATGCCTAAATGAAATAAATAACCATCTAGTAGAACGCTTACATCTTACGCTCTACATACATAGTCTATAATCAAAAACCACGGGCTCTTATTAAAGAATGGATGCCCAACTATGGCAAGGTATAAGACCACCTTCCGATAGTGTAACTCTAGAGAAAATACACTACGGTTCAACAAGAACATCCACAGGCCCCGGCTAAATATGACTGACCACTCACTTCACTTTGAGTGTTCCGAATATATTGTCGCCATACGGCTGCAGTCACCGTATTCCAGGAGATCACAGAAACGAAAGAAGAAAAAAATGAATTTTCTCTAGATGGTGACAATACACCTTAATGGGAGCGACCCATATAACCATGCATCCTACCTGATTTATACGATTTCCCGGTTGATAAGACCTGAGGTTACAATTACCTTCTCAATAATATCACATTAACTTTGAATGCCACATCGTCAGATCCTATAGAAATCACTAATTGATCTCCACAAAAATACTTTGTTGTTAAGCTAAGAGAAGCATCCTTCTCTGCCACCAACTATGGTATGTTTGAAGAAATCAACATACGCGGTCCCTTTGGAAATACTCTGTCAGACATCTATCCATACAAGTCATCCAGGAACATGATGAACCAAAGGCACCCCCACCACATCCTTATATAGGAATAGCCCCAAGGACCAATAGCGAATAGTCCTTGCAATCCTTATATTCCAATAACGACTGAATCACCATCAAAATAACTCTGGTTGCAATCCAGAGAAATTTATCAAGTATTTCTTCCGCTTATGAAGATCCACGATCTTCAATTGCTCCATCTTCAATCAACGTCTTCCATTTATTTGCTGGTTTGGAATGGTTTTCGAATATAAATTCGATCCCGGTCTTTTCGTACCAACAATCGTATAGACAAAATTTGATAGTCGATTATTTAACTATCAACTAAACAACCATTCGTTCATAAAAAGAAAATGAATTCATTGATTCAATACCGAACTTCATTTAGCCTCTTTAATCAACCAGTCGTTAATTAAAACTTCTAAATCTTCCAATATTAGGAAAACATTTCACTTTTTCTTATTTAATATAAGAATATTCAATTATCATTTCGCTTCTACTTTATTGACTCCTCGTTGTAAATTGGTTAGTGAGTAAATCTCTAAGTATACAACCTCGAAGGCCGAAACCAACATCAGATTGACACCTCGAAAGTTACTCGACTCAACCAACGTACAACAGGTTCCAATTTCTTAAAAACCACATCATTTTCCTTCGGAAATCATTTCTATAACAATAGTGTTACAATCTATGAATTCCTTATTATATACGAAAAGAATAATCTTTATAACTTAATTCTCCTAACCACTTTATCCAATTTGGGTTTTCTGTTTTGATTCCATTTCATAATTTTGAGCTTTCGTTCCATTCATAAACCATCTTTAACTTTATAACTTTAATAAATCGTTGAAATAACATATTTAATAAAACTTGGGATTTCTCTATCACTTCGTCATGGATTTATAAATTCTAATAAGAATTCTATTTAAACTTACTTATATATTATTATTAATATAAATTCGGTTGAAAATTCATTTAACAATAAATATGCCTTATAGTTTCATAAACCTCCATTACTGAATTTTAAACACTTTGATTATTATTAAATAATAATCAACTCCAACTTTTTTTAAAAATAAAAATGATTTACTTCATCACTGAATTTTAAATTAACAAACTAATTTAATAATCAATTCCCATTTAAGCAGTTGACTTAGTCAACTCAATATGGTTAATTTCTGCTCACTTTCTTATAAAACATAAGAATTTGTTTTATAAAATCATTCTATAATTATTTATAAAATTTAAGTAAAGATTTGTTTATCTGAAACCGCTTATTGTATTTTAATCCATATATAGTTTGAAAATATTTCAGAATCGACTCTAAATCGATTTCATAAATCTTTTATTTTATCGACGGTACTAAAGAGGCAAATGTCTAGTTAAGTACCCAACCAGTGAAATATAAACTAATTTCACAGCGAATCGAACACAACAAATCATATTGATAAACATTATCAATATCAATGAGGAATCCAGTTGGATTACTCCAATATGTCAATCCCTGCATCAAAATTTCATATTTTTTAATATATATTATAATAAATATAAAATTTTACAACTACTGGTGAGGAATGCAGTTGGATTCCTTCAAACCTATTATTCCCCGCATCCAAATAGGTTGCCTCAAATAAAATCATCCAAAAGAATATCTAATTTAAACTGATAATTTCTATAACAGTAGATAACGACAATTTAACATCCATCATTTTATTTAACACAAATAATAACAATTCAAACAATCCATTAATTTAAACACGTTTATATTATAAACATGACCAATAAAGTAAGTTACCTCGATTGGTTCCAATTGTTAAAATAATGACTTGGGTTTTGATTGAATTGAACAAACGTTTAATTCCATCAAATCGGCCAATATAAGAATATATAACTAACATACATACAATAATCAACAATCATAACATGCACATTAAAAACCAGAATTATATGAAATATAAGTGGGACAAACTGAGTAAGTAAACTCACCTTGATTTGATTCGTTGTTAAAATGTCTCATTTCAGTTAAATTAAACAAGCTTTTAATTTATCTGAAAATTTCAGTTGATTCCAAATGTGTCCAGTTCTGTTCCATGGTGTAGTACTCATTAAGATGATTCCAACCCCACCTGGTTTGTCCAATTCTGATAATTTATGAAAAAGTTATTAATATTTAAACATTCACTAATTTAAATTATTAAATAATTCCTTAATTAAGGTTAAATTAATACCAATTATGTTTATAAATAATAATGGTCAAACAGTTTCCTTTCTTCCCTCACGTATTTGCTTCATTCCTATTCCATACCCCACTTGCTTGACTTCGACATTGTGCCACCGTACCCTCAACCGTCGATCGGACCCGGATCGAGTTGCACCACCTTGAAGGCCTCGACATCACCTACCTTCATGGAGCCCCCTCGGCCACCATACAACTTGAAATCCGATCATCTCCGTTCAACTTCACGATCCCAATGCGCTCTTCCATATTGTAGTTAAGAGTTTTAGTTATAGAGGTGTGGATCAAGAGAAAAATGGGGAAGAACGAGGGAGCTTCACAACCATTCGTTCATGGGAAGGCGGCTCTTAGAATCATTGACCGTGGATTAAGGTTAGACTAAGAATGTACGACTATGTTGATATTTACATGTGAGGGTTTATTATTATATTATTAATTGAAACTTAGGCACAAAATAATAAGCTAAAATAGCCACATACGAGCTCTGATTGGGATGAAAATTGAAATCCCAGCATAAATCAATATTAGGGACACGTTGGAACAAGTTTCATCGAATTTCGAGATAATTTGTAAAAGTTCCTTTATAATTAAAAAACGTAAATAGACACGAATTTAAACTACGCACAATCACAAAATAAATCCAATTAACTTGAAATTTGAAATCCTAAAATAAATAATCACTACGGAATTAATAAAATTAGTTTCATTGAAATCCTAGTTCATTAGAAAATCGATTATTCTTAATTTCCAAATTAAATTGATAAAACGATTAAATAAAAATCTAGGCTTTTATTAATCACACGATCAAATGGTAAGTCCGGACGATGCAAAAATTGAAATCCTATAATAACCTATTAATACGGATCCAATGACACAAGTTTCGTCGCATTCTGAGATTTTTCTCTAGAAATGATATTTCATACGCCAAACGACGCTATTTTGGACATCAAAAATCCTGATCACCAAAAATAATGAACTACCTACCTACCCTGACTCTAAACATCAATACAAATTCAAAGGAACTTGTTTTGCAGCTTAATTCGATCATCTTCTCAAGTTATACACAAATACACATCCATTTAAATTAAATTTATTTAATTACGCCTTATACGAAACATCTAGGCGTTTATGGCTACCGTTATAGCATACGACATCAGGTAACCACATAATTTGGTTTTATACATAATTTAACGTTACGGATCCAATGAAACTTGTTTCATCGAAAACCGAGGTCGTTTGCAAAATGACTATTCTTAAGGCTTATATAATATCGATAAAATATAAATAAATTGCAAAACAACTCAATTAAATAATAATAAATTATTATTATTGTATTTATCTATATGAAATATATATAGCTTCAAATATAAACCAATATGGATTTAAAATTCAACATTAACATTTTCGAGTTAAACGATATCTCAATTATATAAAAACCCTTTTTATATTAATTAAATAAACATTATAATTTATAAACGATTTTAATAATGACTATTTGAAAATTTTATTTGGACAACACAATCTGTAATATAAAATTTTGATTTTCCTCTTTCATTAGAAAATTATAATCAAATAGATTCAAACGTTTCTTATTTCAAAGAATTCTAACTTATAACGGATTTTGTATATTCAATTGAAGTTCAAAACTCAATTTTAATAACTGTTGCGCCACTGCAAGCTCGTTTTAAATTAAATATAAATTTGTACATTCAAACTTCGTTTTATTAATAAATTCTATGTATAAATTCATCAATATTTCCAATATAATACTTAAAACAGATTTAAATATCCAAATTCAAATGACCTAAAATGACGGGTCATTGCATATATAGTTAAGGTGAACAAAAATAAAAGGAACAAGAAAAACGTAATTGATAGACTTAGGGTTATGCCCTAGAGCCAATTATGTAATTTGTTACATATATCTAAGTCGTTGACTGATCTTGTTTGAAATAAAGGTATTTCTTTCTATATACTTCATATAATATGGTTATATTAATTAATTTAATTAAAATTATATTTAATATAAATCCATAAATGGTATGATTTGTAATAGTAGTTACAAAGTGTTGTAACCTTGAGTAATTTATGATAATAAAAATAAATATATCATTTTAGATATTCCAAGTCAAGATGTATTGAGACTGGACATTAATACATCAGTTGACACTAGATTATGCAACACTCTCTAAATGTTGGGCAGTGTATTACTCATGACTACCGGATGCGCCAAGGGGTAATGTAATGATAGTTATTGGATAATTATATAAGTAATCATTCGATAGTTTTTTGTTGGTTAACATAACTAAGGTCGAACAGAGAATATCGATGTGAAAAATTTACACAGTTCTCTCAACTTGAGAATACTATCGATCTTCAATATGGAAGCTCCGCTTTGATTGTAGTTAAATCATAGCATTACGTTGTAACGTCCCGTATTTTTCTGGCCAATTATTTAAATTTATTTTATCATTTTAAATGTTGATTTGAATTTAAATAACTTGAATATTAATAAAGTTGATTATTTTGATTAATTAATATAAATAAATAATATAATATTTTTAATTCCATAATATTTGGAAATTGTTGAATTTGCTGTATAACGTGTATCGGCAGAATATAAGGGCTTAATATTGTCTATATTAAAAATTTATTGACGATTTCGTTTAGTTAATGACCGTTGATCGTATAATTTATAATTTAATTTTATAACGAGCTGCAGCGGCGCGGTAGTTCGTAAATGGGAGTTTTGAACTTCAATCGGTTGTACAGGGTTCAAAATAAGGCGGATTTACTCGAAACAAGAAACGTCAGGACCGATTGGACAATATCTTTCTAATGGAAGAGGAAAATCAAGTTTTCGTGTTGTAGATTTTATTTTATGTCCAAATCAAATTTTGAAAAGGTCGCTGTGGAATTCCTTTATAAATTTTATTGTCATTTATATTAAATAAAGGGGTTTTTAAATATTTATAATATCGATTTGGCTTGGAATTCAACCTGGGATATTTTATTCTGGTAATACATGAAATTCTGGTCGTATATGGCCAATTTCAATATTTTATTAATATTATATTAAGGTATTTTAAAATTGGTTTATTTTATTTGAATTGGGCAGTTATAAAAGGGACTTTATTCAAACGACCTCTGTTTTCGACGAAACCAATTTTTATTGAGACCGCAACGGTAAATTATTGCTAGATTTCAAGTTGTGCATCAATCGGGGTTATTTTGTGAGCGTGGCAAAATAAAATGCAAATAAAAAACGACCATTTGGACGTGAACGAGCGCTGTTCGAGCAAACGGACTCGGAATTCGACGAAATAAGATTCGTTAGGACCGTATCGTCAAATTATACTATGCCATCCATTCGCATCTCGAACGGGGTTGTATTTAACCGCAGTAGCCAATAACAGCATTCAGAAATAGCGATAGGCACGAAATAAAAATCGTCGGTCGTTGTCGGTCGTCATGTCAAGTTAAAATATAATAAAACCCACTTATATAAACCCCCAAAAATCAAAATTTTCCAGCCACCATTAATTTTCGTCACCAAAATTTGCAAATAAACCCCTCTTTACTAAATAATTTATATCTTTTAATTCATAAAGAAATTGCTAGGGGCTTCTGAAGTAAAATGGTAGATCTGGTCGAGGGCTAGCTAGCATAAAAACTCGGGAAAGAACAGACTCCAGTGGTGGCCGGAAATCGCGAGCAACGGTGAGAAATCGTTTTCGTTTTTATGCCTTTTGGGGGAGTTTGAGTGGACGATTGATGATGGAGTCTATGGTGATGTTGTAGAGGGTGAAGAGGGCTTCATCTTTGTCGTTGGTCGGGTGGTCTGATTTTGCTTGTGGCAGCCGTGGTTGGGAGATGATCGGAGTTGATCATTTTGGGTTGTATATTGAATTAGCGGTCGGATATTGGCCATTTCCGGCGACTGGGGAGGTTGTCGAGGTTGGGAATCTGAAGAGAAGTGACGGCGGTGGTTATGCCTTTCGAACCACGGTGGTGTGGCGCCTCACGGCGGCCGGTGGTGGAATTTTGGAGTTGAACGGAAAAAGGGGCGGAGGGGTGAACTGGGGCTGGTGGCGTTAAGGGCGGGGGTAGCTGGCGGTGAGGGAAGTCGGACGGTGGGTCGGGGTGGCTCTCATATCGTCGGAGGGAAGCGCAGTAGGGAGGAGAAGGTTTCGAATTGGGTGAGTTCGTGAAGGAGGAAAAGTCGGGTTTCAGATGGAACGGGGGAAGAAAACGCGTGAATAACTAATGGGGGCTGATGTGGACCTAATTAAAAGGTAATTATTAATTTAATTATTTTCGTTGAAATTATACAAACTTTAAACCGCAATATCTTTTACATACATTGACGGATTTACGCGAAACAGGATCCGTTGGGATCGTGGCGACAAGCACTACACATACAAACTGGTTGGGTTGCAAACGGAGACAGTTGGAATTTCATGGAATTTTAAACGTCCCTTTAAAATTATATGAAACAAACGCGACAGCCGTCAGCCGTATTTACTGGTGAGTTAATTCTCACACTTTTCTGGACTACTATGATGTGATAAATCCACATAAGTTAAAATATCACATATATTAGTTGATTGGCTGCATTGGTTGCTTATGGTTGATTTAATGGTTGTGGTTAATTTTATTATCGTCGTTAATTTATTTATTTAAATTATATTATATTATGAAATGTTATAATAATCTGTGGTGCAGGGAAGAACAGGTCGGAGGAATCAATTCGAATTCCTCAATATTTGTGTATTATTTGTTTCATGTGGTTTATATATGAAGTGTTACCCCAAACGATATCAAACCTGTTCAGATTGGATATATGTCAATCATGTTGTGATTTTTAACCAATCGACAATACTGGTTAAGTAGTTGGCAGTGAGGGCCTAGAATAAATTATTTATGACGTCGTTTTGCCGTTAGGCGAACTGACGAAGATTTTAGTTATAAAATTTATTTTTCTAATTGAAATGGAATTTTAAGTTGTTTATATCAGTTAATTAAAGCAGAAGTTTTTATAAATATATTTATATTGAAAATCATCTTTTTATATAAGAATTTAGTAAACATTTTATATAATGAATTATTATGTCGCTTTATGCTTAGGAAGGAAGAAACTAACATATATATTAGTAAAATTGAGTAATTGTTTTTATAAAATAATCAAACGATAGTTTTAAATTAATTAAGCTATTAATTAATTTAAAAAGGGGAAACGGTGAGTGAATATCAGTTAATGGTTAACTGATGTTAACGATCGACAAAAGCGGCTATTTTAACTAAAGTACACGATTTGGTTGGTTTGATTTAAATTAATCAAATCGATAGTTGCGCATAATTGTTAAATCTAACGAAGGCTATTCAAAGTTAGTTAATCGTTGATTAACTATGTTTTAAAAACAATTATCATGTAAATTTTGTTAATAAAATAAAGTATTATTTAAGAATCCTTTAACATGATTTATTTCACTATTTCTAGTGGTAATGGAATGAACTACTTTTAAAGTGGTTAACATTGAAGTAAATTATCATTTTAAATAATGATAATTAAAGCGATTTCTTTTTAATTAAATTAAAAGTGATCAAATGGGGATAAGTTCGATTAAGATGTGGTAAGGGTTTTTATAAGAGGATTATAGCCTGGGTTTACAAACCAAGTTTGTAAAAAAATGACTCGTAAGTAAATACGAGGGCTCCAATAAGAATTTACTAAATCAAGTAAGATGGGTTTGGTTAAAATAAGGCTTAAAAGAAAGGGGTTTAGATTATGTACTTAATAAATTAAGTAAAGAGATGCTAAGGGAATTACCAAAGGAAGAATGGGTTAAAGTACCATATTGGAATCGAATGCTAAAGATGATTTTGTCGAGGTAGTTTACTTAATCAAGAAAAGAGAATTTACATGTAAAGTGGGTTTTCAAATCAAGGGAAATGGTGTTTAAAACCATAGTAAATGGGAATGGGAATGATATATGGGATTTTTAAGTTGTAAACGTTTATTGTCTTGCAATAAGAACGTTGTCGGTCAAGGTCCAAGTGGTAATTAAAATACCCCAACTTGGGCAACTTCACTATTATCAAAAGATGATATTGGCTTGCAATGGTAGAGGATGTTAGAAATAATTTATTGGGAAAATATTTCAAATAGAAATTGGGAGAACTTTGGAAATATAATGGTGATCTCCATTAGCGCGATTATTTTACAATAAACAAATTCAACTAAGATTATAGGAAATACGTTACTTGACGATATTATAAACATTTAAGATTTTCCATTGAAATTATACCTTTTGGGTAAGTATAAGTATAATGATATTCCCAGTGGTTAATGAAACTGAAAGGAGTTTATGTAGCGATAGCGATATATTAAGACAAGAGAATAGGATTGGTATTTTCCCAAGATAAGGAGAAATAAGGATGTTTTATGATATATAAGAATATTTCCGAACAAAGGAAATAAAAATCGAGTTTGAAAAATACGTTATTCGAAGATGGGTATTAATTAATATTTTCAAAGTAATAAACCACAAAAGTTTTATCAAGATAAAGTTTATGAAATCGATTTTAAGAATCGATGAAATAGTTTAATGAAGTTGTAACGTCCCGCATTTTTGTCGGTTCGTATTTGAATATTTAAAACAGTTTAAATATTGAATTCGAAATATAAATGGAATTATATATTAATTAAAACGAAGTGAAACGTATAAAAATATATATATTAAATATAATCGAGCCCGTAATATCACGGCAGTTCGTAAATTAACGTTCTGAACTTCAACTGAGTGTACCGGACTCATTTTGAATCGGATTTCTTCGGAACAAGAAACGTTGGAATCTGTTGAACTGTATCTTCCTAACAGAAGTGAAAAACCAAGATTTCGGCGTATAGATTGCAAGATATGTCCAAATTAAATATTCAAAAAGTCGCTGTAGAAATCGTATATTGACCGTAACAGTTATTTGAATATAACTTGATATCGGATTCGAATTTGGACAAGGTTCTTTTGAGGCGCAATGATAATTTAATTTTTAAAATTTTACTGTAATTTTTAATTAATTAAATGAGCAACTTTTTATTTGGTGTATTGTGTACCATGTATCGGTATTTCGGGATTTCAAAATATGGGTCAACCTACCGGTATTATTATATTTTCGGAATCGTGACACCTCATTGAGCACGTCTGTACTCTTATTTCTGTCCGTAGCGGTCAGTATAAGGAGATGAACTTTTACGCAATGAGGTACTCTTAATCAATATACATGTATATTAAATGATTTCTTCTCCACTAAGGAATTCCTACCGATTACTTTCAGTGAAAGCGAGCATACCATACTTCCCATACCCATGTACTTAAAAAGACGTGCTAACCTAATTCTTCATTGCCAAGAAATGGGAAAAACAGTTGCCTAACCTATAGTAGAACAGTGTCTACTCTACCTACAAGCCCTAATACTTCATCACAAAGGAAACTGCAGACCATACTTCTCTTCTTTCTATAATAAAGACCATACACCTAAAAGTACCTCTAAGAACAGTATCAGCTACCCTATATTACTTAACTGCTAAGGAAAATATTGCCTATATATAGATAACACGAAAAGGTCTCCATTTCAACACAGACACAGAAGCAGCAACCCTCTAGAAATTTCGTATGTTTTAATGAAAATTTAAATTTAAATAAAGAGTTAAAATACTACGGTGAGAGGTGAGGTTCGACCAAGGGAACTTTATGTAAGGGCGCAGGCGTGTGTAGTTGAGGGAGACGATATTGTTGTGGAGGATCTGCTTGCGTTATCATATGGAAAAGAGGAGTGTTTGCATGCATATGGCGAATGTTAATTTCTGGAAGCGGATGGTGTGCTTGAGAAAAGGGTGATGCTGAGTACGGCATTTTTGGGTTTGGATCCGAGAAGCTCGGAAGTTGTTCAGTGGGTGGCCGGTGCACATATATGCACAGTTCCAAGGTGTGTATGGGACGCGATGATCAGGTGGCAATACATATGGGTAGATGGACTTGCAGAGGAGCGAGCTGTGTGCATGGAAACAAAGCATGCTGGCGCATGCAAGAGAGGACGTATGGAGCAGCAGGTCTGAACTGAAGAAAGCGTGAGAAGGAATGGTACTGGAGCTGTGCGTTTTGAGGAATGGAGGGAGGACATGCACAGTTGAGTGATGGGCGTTTGTATTTATGCTGAAGCTTTGCGTCTTGGAAAATGCTAAGTCTTGGAAAATGTTAAGGTGTAAATTCAGTTATAATAAGGAAGAGGTGTGAGGTTTGGGTTTGCACATGAGTGGTTGGTGAGGTAACAACAAATATGGAGGGAAGGCGGTGGTTCCAGAGTCGGCTTGATAAAGTCAGATAGTGGCAGAATAAAATGCCGGATCGGATCAACCGACGCAAATCATTATTCAACGGTTAACGTGCCAAGGTGAGTAAAATCACTAACTCTGATCTACTTTAAAATATTTTAATATATTTTAATGTTGTTTGAATGCTGTGTGATGGTCGATTAGGTAGATTACAATTTAATTGGTTAAATATTATATATCGTTGCATATGTACACATCACCGATTGGATACTGATTCCGTCGATTTTAAATATCCCCTAGAATGGAATCAATGAAAATTGTTTGACTAACATCTGTGGATGCGGAAACCGGTTGGAGGAATCCGATCGGATTCCTCGATATTTATATGTACTGTTTGTTTTGTATGCACTGTTCGAACCCGAATTACATTTACAACCCCATGTGAATAATTGATGTGGAAAGAAAATTCAGCATTTGTGTCGATAAATAAATAAACGATATCGATTTAGAAAATGGTAACAGTTTACCGTAAACCCATCGTCTTTTAAGAAGTTGATTTTCCGTCAAGCAAATCAATGAAGTAATTATAAGAATTATATTTTTATATTTAAAGTGAAGTTTAGATTTATAATAGAAGTTCTATTATAAATAAATATTTTAGACTTCGTTTTATAAAGTAAATAAAACGATTGTTGATATTTAAATAAGTTTATAAACTAGAAATTATCCTACGATTTAATATCTTGATAATTATTTTAAAGCAAAAAGTTAAGAAATACTATTAGATTAATTATATTAATCTAATGTTAAGAATTAATTGAATCAGTTAACGAATTTACAGATGAAATGAAGTTGATTTAAATCAACTGTTTAATTGAAAATGATTATTCGATTAACTGGGTCCTTGTAAAGAAGTTATAAATAGAACTGTGGAAATGAAGAAAGCAAAGAGTTAATGTTTAAAATAAATAATAATAAACAACGAAGATTTCAAAGTATGAATATGGTGTTATAAAACCATATTCCAAAATAAAACAAGAAAATACGATTTGATGAATATTATAAGTAATAAGGGATTATAATACAGACTTATATCTGTTCTAAGGTAAGAACGTTGTCGATCAAGGTCTGAGAGGTAAATAGAATACCCCAACTTGAACGGCTTCACTATTATCGAGGAACGATATCAGTTTGTAACAGAAAGAGATGTCAAAATTAGTTACAAAAAGGAATATGGCAGCGTATTGCAAGTCTTAGAACTATAGCGATAAAATAAACGCTGTTGACTGGGCTTAAGCGTGACTGTTTTGTCAATATTAGTTATAAAGGAGAATATTACAGCGTATGACAAGTTTAGAACTATAGCGATAAATTAACGCGGTTAACCAAACTTAAGCGTGATTTTTATATATGGCAGCACTTCCTAGGAAATGAAGCAGTTTAGTTGAAATCCACTTATTTAAAAGTGATAAATAACGATGTCGTAAGAAAATATAAGAATCAGTTTTAGAAAGAGAAATTGGAGAATCGTGTTAGAAAACGATGACAGCATTTCGATGTTCGAAAGGTGATTAGAATTAAACCGATAGGATTTGGAACTAGAATTCGATGATGTCGAATGTATTAAAAGTAAACTATTTTTAGGGATTATAATCTGATAGAATAATTAACATTTAGTTTTAAACAAATAAATGTTAATAGGATAGGAGTCAGTATTTAGTTATAAACTTGATATCGATTTGATAAGAATTTGACTTAGAAACTGAGTTTATAAAGTAGAATGGGAATATAAATATGAAAGAGATTTCGGTAAACAAGATAACATTATTTATTACTTGAATAATGAATTATTTGATAAAGGTGTTCAGATTTCTATAATAGAAATGATATTCACATTGAAAGTGAATAATGTTTTAAAATGAACGCTTGGTAGATTAAAATGTTTAAATGAAATTGGAAATACTTTTCCGATATAGTTAGGATATATTATCCAAGTGTAGAAAATAAAGAACGTGAAAAGAATGGAAATGTTTCGAACGTTAATAACGTATATTTTCTGGAATATGGGAGAATAAGAGTTTATAATAACTGGAAATGTTTTCCAAGAAGTGTAAAAAGGCTAAAACGGGATTTGAGAAATATCTGGTAAGATATGGGAATTTGGATAATAAAAACGAATGTTAAATAAAAAGTACCCGTGTTTATGTGAAGTTAGTTATACATTAGAATGGATGTTGTTTTTACTCCGATAGTTAAATAACCGACTATCGAAGTGTTTTGACCATCGTTGTCAATACAGAGAGACCGGTTGGAGATATTATCCGAAAACCACTCCGTATAGGCATAAGCGCTGTGAATTATATTATGCTGAAGACAATTGAAGACGGAGTCAAATGCAAGGGTCGTCCAGTTCCAGAATGATGTTTTCTGTTTGTCCAGTCCCAGGACAACTTGTATGGACGAGTGTTTGACAGAGTATTTCCAACGGTCACACCGTTGATTTTTACGAATATACCAAGTTGGTGGGGAGAAGGTAACTTCTCTTTATTCTACACCCAGTGTGCATTTGTGTGATCAATGTGTGATTACGGATTTGACGATGTGACATTCAAAGTGAATGGTGATCAGATGTTCTGAAGATAGACGTAGCCTCTAGCCTCACAACCAGGAAGTAACAAAAGTTGGGCTAGGCAGCATGGCTAGTTGGGTCATTCCCTAGCAGGGTGTATTATCACCGATCTAGAGAAAATTCATATTTATACTTCTTTTCGATTCTGTATCTTCGGATGACGGTTGGATGGCCTACAACCGTGGTGGCAATATATTCGCGACACTCAAGCTAAATGAGTGAGCGGTCATGTGTGGCCGGGTTGCAAAACGTTCTTGTTGAACCCTGAGTGTATCCCCTCTAGATGTGAAGACCCGTAACTTCCCCGTAAAGGAAAGCGGTGGATAGTTCGAGAACAAGCCACAACAGAACGCAGACGGAAGAACATTTCATCGTATATTACAACAATGCATCAGATTACAAGAATATACAGAGTATAAACAAATAAATATTACACAGAAATATCAGAGATTTAAATTACATTTAAATACATAGCAGCGGAAAATAATACAACACACAACTAGAAGAGATATACGGATACAAAGCTTTCCGGATATCATTCCAGCTGTAAACCAGGATCCTGTGAATATAAATCTGCAAAACCAAAACTACTAGCTGCCCATGCCAAAATAAGGGCACCCAGAGTTTAGGTTAAAACAATAAACTCCAGGTCAGTCATGTGACTGGTGTGAGAACTAAAACAGTTATTAATCTTTGTTTTTAAAGTTAGGTAAATCAAGGGACCACGCCGTATAACACGGAACGGGTTTCCTCCCAAGAATACCGGTGCATAAAACAAATAGCGCAATGCTAAATAAAGAAAAATGAAGCTGTTATAAGACCCAGGTCCTATCACACAATGCAACGCAAGCCGGGGGATAGGGTTTTCCCTTATAACAACCAAAGAATGCTTGATACGTTTAAAACAAATCATTTGATACTATTATAAGTGCATAGTGTATAAAACAACTTCAAATCATAAGTATCAATCATAGGCGGCATGAATGCCCCATAACACTATGTCGCCATATATAAGTTTACAATCAAAACCGCAAGACGTCTTATTGGAAGTTGGGTTATCATTTATGGTATGAACCGAGGCAAAAGATAGTCCTCAACCGATTCGAGACAATCTAGCCTACCATGTCTCAGGATCAGAGCTCGAGTGACCCATGGATCGTCAGGGCCGGTCCACCGATGTGGATTAAAATGCCTGAACACTACGTTTCCCCGCCCTTTGGGGTGCAAATGAGCCATCAAATGACTCCATCGGTTCGAGAACGACTGATCAATCCGAGGCGCCTCGCAACAGCAACAACCACATAAGTCAAACTCATCAGGGCGTGTAAAACCACTGACGCCACTTTTAGCTAGAAAGAAACGCAAGTCCTCCCTGAGGTCCGTCTCCCGTTTTTGGTTCATACCGGGTGTGAAACTCGCGAAGTAAACGTTACACAAAGCTATGCCACAAAGGCCATGCTTTGATCATCAACCACAAGACTTTGCTTTTCAACAGAAGCCTTGATCATCTACCACTTAGGCATGCCACACAGGCAATTCACTCCATGCGTTTGATATCCATCAATATATAACCCCTGAGCTCGTACGTCTCAGAGAAGGGCGTTAAGCAAGAGAATAAATTCTCCGCCGCCAAACAGTGAGACGACCCAAAATCTCGTTCTGACGGAAACAGGGTTATCTTTGGAATATAACACAGAAACAGATAATAGCAGAACAGAATTAAATAAATACACCAGATAATGAACAATAGAATAAACTGGATAAAAGTAATCATCAGAGTTACACAGGATACAGGATCTTACTTAGTACAGATACAGTTCAGCTATACATAAATGTCTACAGCGGAAATAAACAAAATATGTACAATAGGAGCTGAACAGCATAAAAAGAAATAAATGATAGAATCCATCTTCAGCTCCAGCTATCCAGAAAGAACCAGCTAAACCTGAATACAAGCTTGCCCGTGTAGAAAAAGGGGCACCCGAGTTTGAAAGTGAAACAAACTACGAGTCAGTCATGGGACTGGTATGAGAAATCCACTCGACACATATATAATTGGCTAATCTCAGGACCACGCCACTTTCGTGGAACGGGTTTACTCCATTGGATTGCCAGTGCTTTAAAACAAATCTTTCTTTTAAACATCGCTATGCTTTTGTAAAAATGAGACCGTTATAAGACTCAGTTCCTATCACACAATGCAACGCAAACCGGAGGATAGAGTTTTTACCTTATAATGGCCAAAATATGCTTGATACGAATAAAACAAAGGCATTTGGTATTATTGCTAGTGTTTATATGTTTGAAAACAATTTCATATCATAACTATCAATCATAGACGACATGAGCGTCCCATGCCACTATGTCGCCAAATGTATATATACAATCGAAATCGCATCGTCACGTATTTGGAAATTGGATTTCCGTCATGAACCAAGGCAAAAGATAGTCCTTACCGAATTCGAGACAATCTAGCCCATGTCTCCGGAACAGCCGCAACTGCCCCTTGGATCGTCAGGGCCGGTCCACACGGAGTGGATTATAGTGCCTGAACAATACGTTCCTCCGCCCTTTGGGGCGTAAATGAGCCAACGAATGACTCCATCGGACCCGGATCGTCCGACCAAACCGAGGCGCCTCGCAACAGCAACAACCACATAGGTGAAAAGTATATAAATGTCAGGGCTGGTAGGTCACTGACACCACCCTAGCTAGAAAGAAACGCATGTCCTCCCTGATGGCCTCTCCCGTTTTAGGTTCATACCGAGGTGTGAGGCTCGCGAATTCACGTTATACACAAAGCTACGCCACACAGGCGGTGCTTTGATCATCACCACAAGACTTTGCTTTTCAACAGAAGTCCTGATCACTGCATCTTAGCATGCCACACAGGCAATTCATGCCATGCGACTGATGTCCATCGATATACAACCTCTGAGCTCGTGCGTCTCAGAGAAGGGCGTTAAGCAAAAGAATAAATTCTCCGCCGCCAAACAGATGTATATTTGACAGAAATCAATCAACACAGAATAAACTCCAATGTCAGACACACAGTCCATTTACAAGTCCGTTCTGGGTCTGAACGAAACCGGAGGCACTAAATACCTCGCAAACCCTTCGATCACCACGTACGTCTGGACGATAACCACTCATTATCCATATTTCGGGATGCCTCCCAATCAGGACCTCGGTTACCATCCAAACGAGGTGAAGATCTCCGGTCTTCGACCACCATCTTCATCTTCGAATTTCAATCGTCGGTCAATTATTCGAAATGAGAATTAACTCGGCCTTTTCAAATAATTCACGTATATTTAGAATTTCAAATCGATTTATTTCAATGGTTAAATTATTCGACAACACCAATATTGTTCTTTATTGTAATTTTCACACCAAACACATTCAACCATCAAATACAACATAAATCGAGCAAATTCAGTTTATTTCCATTCCATATCGCTTATGATATTTTATAACTATTTATCGCTATTTTTATTTATTTTAAAATAGCTATTTTATTCAAAACGACGCTTCGGGCCATAAGGCGGCCGTGGCGCTGTTTTTCTTCAGATTTGATTTACACATATCTGAAAATCTAACCGTTGGATCTACATAAAATTTACATCATTAGAAAGGTCTTTTCAAAACGAATCCAACGGTTCCAGTTTCGGGAAAATCCGACGGTCGGATCTCCCGGTACAATCGTTTGAATTTTCGATTTCAAAATACGAACTGCAGCGTCGTTATTCGATTAAATATATATTTATATTTATATATATATATAAATATAATCGCTTCTGGCGCTGTTTTTCTTCAGATTTGAATTAAACATTCCAGACAATCCAACCGTTGGATTTTTACAAGGTTGGTGCCGTTGGAAAGATATTTCCAAGGCGAACCCGACGGTTGAGGTTTCGGGAAAATCCAATGGTCGGATTTCCCGCATTAGTTGTTTGAAATCACGGTTTCAAAATACGAACTGCACGGCTTCGTTTCGTTTTAATTTTATTTATATTTATATATTTATATAAATATAGTTCATTCAATGATTTCCATATCGTTTTCACTTCAAATATTTTTCTAACACCTTAAAATTTTGGAAAATTTCGCCATAACCTCCCCTGCACCGGTAGCATCGGGAAATCGCAAATAGCTTTCCCGGTCCTTCTAATCTCAAAAAGAAAAAGAAAAGGCCAAGCGGCTAGCCAACAGGCTCATAAAATCATCACCCAAACAAAGCAGTAAATGTGTACCTATTTGTCGGGCACAAAATTTTATTCCTCTTCTCTAGCCCCTTTGCTATAACCTGTTCAATGAATATGCATGTACATATATATACAGTTCTTATCATTTATCATCTTCTATTCAACTTCATATTTGATTTCTATTTGGTTTAAAAACACCATTCATTCTAATGTTACATAAATAGGTGCAAATCATTTCATTAGCTAATTAATGAATATTTCAACTCATATATGTTTATTTTGAACAAGTGGCTATGTTTAACACTTCACATTTCAACGATTTATGCATACAATAAAAATGTGATTTTTATTGTAAAACAATTCATTTCAAAACACTATTTTTCTATATAGTTCAAGTTGGTGATAAAAATGGGATTTTTATCATAAAACGATTTCTTTTAAAATATGAATACCATTCAACACATGAATTTATAATCAACGAATGAATATCAATTCAACACATGAATGTTTTCCATAGTTTCTGTATATAGATAAAAATGTGATTTTTATTATCAAACAATTTATTTCAAAATATGAATACCATTCAACACATGAATTTCTAATCAACGAATGAATATCAATCCAACACATGAATGTTTTCTATACAATGAATAAGTATAGTTTAAGCATATGAAAATAATTCAAACACACGAATATTATTCAAAATTTCGGCAGCATAACGGCAGGGTAGTTAAAACCGGGACCGTCCCTAGTACGGCTCCTCGCTCTACCTTAAAACCTCGCGGTTTTTGACAATGGGAATCATGCATCTAGTTCGCACGCAGGCGGCATGTATATATTTATTTCATTTCCACAAACTAATCCTATGTGGTTTCAACCAAATATTTCTCAACCACAAATGGGTATTTTTCAACCACAATCAACCAATATCAATCACAAACAATCCCAAACAATCATTCGCTATCAATCAATTTTCACAACAATTTCAACCAATAAATATCGTCCATGGTTTGTGGACGAGGGGCGTATATATATATATAGATATATATTTATATATAGCAATTCACTTTCATTTCACACATATATAATATTTTTAAATCAGAAATCTCACCAATAGCTATCCAACTTCACGACACTTCACTTTAGAGAAATCTTCGCCAATCTCGCCTTTTGTCGCTTTGTTGCCCGTATTCTCTACATATGTAAAAATCGAGTTTTTACGAGGCTATTCAATATATAAAAATTATATTTTTAATATAAAGATTATATTTTTAATATTCCTATGATGTAAAAATTATATTTTTATTGCTTTAAAAAATATAAAAATCATACCTTACTTCTTCTACTCAATAAAAATTCCGTCTTTTCTATTTTAAAAATATGATCTTTTCTTTTCTACAAATCTGATCTTTTTAAAGTTTAAACCTTTTTCTTTTAACTTAAAATTAAAATCAGTTTAAACATTCAAATCTTTTTCTTTTAGCTTAAAATTAAAATCAGTTTTATATGCTTTATATAATTCAGTTTTAAATCTTTATAAAATTCAGTTTTACATTCTTTTTAAAAAAATTCAGTTTTAAATTCTTTTTTTTAAATTCAGTTTTAAACCAAAAAAAGAAAACAGTATTTAAACCTAAAAAAAAGAAAACAGTATTCTTTCCTTATAAAGTTTAAAATCAATTCAGTTTAAAACCTTTTTTTTTTTAAATCAGAATTAAATCCTTTCAGATTAAAATAAAATAAAATAACTCTAACCTGCGAAGAAGGGGGGGAAGAAGACGTCGGCGGCAGGAGGAGGAGCAGGCGAAGCGGAGGGTGGTTGCGTCGCGATGCTTCAGGGTAGGGCTCGGAATAGGTGTCGCGATGTGGGTGGAGAGTCGGAGGGGGTCTCGAACTGGCGTCGGAGCTGTTGGTGGCTGGAGCTTGGTGGAGGCGGTCGTGGGCGGAGCTTGGTGGAGGCGGTCGCCGATCGATTAGGGTTTTTCTCTTTTTTTTTTTATTTCTGTTTAAATGAATCGGGGGGGGGGGGGGGCAGAAAGGAGATAAAGGAGGGAAATTAAAAATTATTTTTATTATTTTATTATTTAATTTTGCAAAAAGGTTGACTTTTACATACGACCTCGAAACGAGGCCCACCGCCTGTCGTCCATAGCGTTTTACCCCCATTCCGAACACAATGGGATATGTATCGCAAGCCGATTTGATTGTTACAATCAGTTTCCGTTGAATTTTCATTTAAATCACTATATTGAATTTTAAACGTACATTTCAAATTACCGGGGCCACATACTAACTAGAAAAATTCCCGAAAAATATTTTCTAGCTTCGTATTGACGGTACGGTCCTAACAAAACTAGTTTCATCGAATTCTGAGGCCGTTTGAAAAATGGCCAATTTCCAGTCGATTAAAATCAACTAAAACCGGTCAAACGCGTTTTCCTTTGCCACGCTCACATATTGATTCGAAAAATTATGAAATTTGAAATCTAGCAATAACTTGACACTGCGGATCCAACAAAAGTGGTTTCGTCGAAATCCGAGGTCATATGCAAAATGTCCATTTTTTAGGGCCTGAATTCCATAGCGACTATTCAGAATTTTCAACTGGACATATCTTTTGATTCCCGCTATGAAATTTCGATTGGTCAGATTCGTTGGAAAGATATTATCAATTAGATTCAAATGTTTTTGGTTTCACTAAAATCCGGATTGTTTTGCACCCGGTATATTCAAACGAAGTTTGAAATCGAATTATCGAACTACCGCGCCATTTTCAATTCTATATATAATTATAATTAATTATATTGGTTTTCAAATGTCGATTCAAACTCAGTTTTCATCGCCTTTATTTAAAATATTTATTTTAAATATTTAAAATCCATTATTTTAGCCAATTTAAAATTTTTAAATTGGTTCAGATTTTCTGGGTCGTTACAATCTCCCCCACTTAAAACTTTTCGTCCCCGAAAAGGAATAAAGTCGAAAGTGGTTTGATAAATCTACCATCAGACAACACAACAACCCATCCAATTGTTTTTAAACTTTTAAAAATATACTAATCAAATCCTATACCCTTTAAAAATCATTCAGACTATATAATTAAAAGTGCACATCTATGAAAAGAAGATAACAATAGAGTAGAGAATTGAATGGTAATGCAAAGTAGGTTAAATGTACCTTGCCCCGGAGTCAATCAGAGATATCTACTCGGCATCTAGGATAAGCTTTCTGAATGCTCTCCTCAGTTTCCCAAGTACAATCTCGCGGATCTCCACTCCATTGCACTTTGACTAAGTGAACCTTCTTGTTTCTCAGCTCTTTGGTTTCTTTGCCGATAATCTTTAGCGGCTCTCGCCTCACAGCTAACTCTGGAGTAATTTCAATATCCTGCTGAGCTGCTTCTTCCACGATCAAGTCTGGATCATGAACGTGCTTTCGAAGTTGAGATATATGAAATACATCATGCACTCCAGGCAACCAGTCTGGCAATTTAACTTTATATGCGAGAGTTCCGATCCGTTCCAGAATAGAAAACGGACCAATGAATTTGGGTGCTAACTTTCCAGTTTTACCGAACCGGATAACTCCTCTCATCGGCGATACTTTCAAATATACATAGTCGCCAACTTCAAAGGATATATCTCTTCTTCTTCTATCGGCATAGCTCTTTTGTCGGCTTTGAGCGGCGAGTAATCGCTTCTTAATAAAATCGACTTTGTCGGCAGCTTCTCGAATCATATCGGGACCTAACACAAGTCTATTTCCAGGCTCGACCCAACAAGCAGGAGATCGGCACGGTCTACCATACAATGCTTCGAATGGCGACATTGTCAGACTCGCCTGGTAGCTGTTGTTATAAGAGAATTCAGCCAAATGTAGATGGTCTTCCCATGATCCACCGAAATCTATAACACAAGCCCGCAATAGATCTTCTAAAATGCGATTTACCCTCTCAGTCTGACCGTCTGTCTGAGGATGATAAGCGGTGCTCAAGTTTAACTTCGTTCCCAGCTCGACTTGAAATGCTTCCCAGAATTTGCTAGTGAATATTGTATCTCTATCACTTACTATACTGAGCGGCACTCCATGCAGTCTAACTATTTCCCTGAAGTAAATTTGCGCCAGACTCTGAGCAGTTCTGTTTGATTTGACAGGTATGAAATGGGCGGTCTTCGTGAAACGATCTACGATCACCCAAATACTGTCATTTCCTTTTCTGGTCCTGGGCAGACCATCAATGAAATCCATAGAAAAATGTTCCCACTTCCAGCCAGGAACTTCCAGTGGTTGTAATAATCCAGCCAATTTCTGCTGGTCACTTTTGACTAGCTGGCAAGTAGGGCATCGACTAACATATATCGAGATGTCTCTTTTTAACGACTTCCACCAGAATGTGCGTTTGATATCGTTATACATTTTATTCACACCTGGATGGATACTGAGCTTAGATTTGTGGCATTCATCAAGCACATCTCTTCTGAGTTCAGGAATTTCTGGAATGCAAATTCGCCCTTCTAACCTCAGAATCCCTTCGCTATCTAACTGGAAATCCGAAGCATTGCCTTCACGAATTCGCTGACTTATTCCTTTGATAAATTGGTCGTCTTCTTGGAGAGCCGATATCTTATCAATCAACGAAGTCGCAATGATGAAGCTGGCGATCATTTCATTCTTCCGACTTAACGCATCGGCCACGACATTGGCTTTCCCTGGAGTATATATAATTTCAAAGTCATATGCTGCAAGAAACTCCAGCCAACGTTGCTGCCTCAAATTTAAATCCTTCTGAGTGAACAGATACTTTAATGACTGGTGGTCTGTAAACAGTTCAAATCTCTCACCCAGAAGATAGTGCCTCCAGATTTTCAAGGCGAATACTATAGCCAATAACTCAAGATCATGAGTTACGTAGTTTTTCTCGTGCGGCTTCAGTTGACGGCTAGCATAAGCAATCACTTGACCTCTTTGCATTAACACTGCGCCAAGGCCTTCTCTAGAAGCATCAGTCCATACTTTTAAATCTTGGTTGCCATCGATGATGGTTAACACTGGAGCTGTTGTTAGTCTTAACTTTAGCTCTTCGAAAGCCTCCTCACTCTCTTGAGTCCATTTGAATTTAGAATGCTTCTTTGTAAGCTTCGTTAAGTGGCCAGATATCTTCGAAAAGTCTTTAACGAACTTCCGGTAATAGCTAGCCAATCCAAGAAAACTGCGGACTTCAGTGGGGGTACTGGGCTGTTTCCAATTTTGAATAGCTGTGATTTTGCTTGGATCCACAGCAATTCCTTCTTTCGATACAACGTGGCCCAGAAATTTCACTTCATCTTGCCAGAATATACATTTGGAAAACTTGGCTTTTAATACATTCCATCTCAGAATTTCTAAAACCTGTTCCAGATGCTTTTCATGTTCGGCCTTTGATTTAGAGAAGATTAGAATATCATCAATAAAAACCAGAACAAATTTATTCAATACTCCTCTGAATACTCTGTTCATCAGATCGACGAAGTAAGCTGGAGCGTTACATAAGCCGAACGGCATTACTAACCACTCGTAGAATAAGTCGGGGCCTCTGAACGCTGTCATTGGAACACACTCTTCGGCAATTCGGAGTTGATGGAAGCCTGTAGCTAGGTCCATTCGTGAAAATACTTGTGCTCCATTTAATCGATCCAACAAATCATCAATCCGCGGCAATGGATACTTGTTCTTTATTGTCTGTTTGTTCAGATCACGATAATCCACACATAGACGTAGAGTACCGTCAGATTTTGGGACAAATACCACGGCTGCACCCCAATCAGAGAAACTAGGCCTGATCAGACCTTTCCATACTAGCTGTCGTGTTTGATTGTCTAATTCCTCCTTCTCTTTCAAGGACATTCTTCAGATAGCGTGAACTACCGGCCTTGCATTGGGAATCAAAGCAATCTTGAAATCTATTTCCCTCTGCGGAGGTAAGCGAACAACTTCTTCGAACACATCCGCATAGTTCTTGACGACAGGAATGTCTTTGATGAGGTCTGGAATATCCTCAGTAACTTCAGGGATATTTTCAATTTGGGCTGGAGAAACATTCAAAGCTGCCCAGAAGTCTTTTCTATTAGCATTCTGACCTTCACAGGGAATGGTTATATAACCCCCTGATTTAATCTTAGCTCTAACAACTCTCTCGGCACATCTAACCTCTGCTTCATATTTGGTTAGCCAATCCAATCCCAAAATAAGATCGAATTCATCAAAATTCATGACGACAGAGATAATAGGGAATTTATAGCAAGAAAAAGAGACGGGTACTGCACAAACCCAACTGAGATTGATGGAACCTCCAACTGGATTTCAGACAGTCATTGGCTCTTTGAGCTTCTTCAAATTCAAATCCAACTTCTTGACTGCACTCTTTGCAATAAAGCTTCGTGACGCGCCTGTGTCAAACAGTACTTTAACTGGAATGTTTTTGACATTGAGCGTGCCTTCTAAAACGTCGGCCCTTTCTTGACTAGCTGAGGGCTCAGAATTTCTGCTACTTCATTTATTTGAGCCTCCTTGGTTGCCTTTAACAGCCGGCAATCCTGTCTTACATGGCCAAACCGATGGCAAATGCTGCATTCTCTAGTCTCCTGAAACTTCTTCTTTGACTTCGGTTCACTCTTCTTTAGTTTCTTCAAAGATCTGCATTTTCCTTGCAAATGCCCTCGCTTATGGCAGTTATTGCATGTGGCGGTCGTTACTAGTTCTTTTTCGGATCTGGCCCTTTTTCGGTTTGCCTTGGGCTTCTTACTGACCTCAGACCTCTTACTGGCTTCAGGAATATCAGTTTCTGACTCTGTTTTGTCACTAGAATAGACTTCTTCTTCGTCGCATAACATTCCTTTCTTATGGAGATCTTCATACTGATAGGCCATATATATCATTTCCGAAAAAGGAAGCTTCACATGCCCCAATACCTTATTCTGGTATTTCCTTTGAAGTCCGTGAATAAATCTAAGATTCTTCCTCTTTGGATTTTGAATTAGATGAGGGGAAAAGTGAGAAAGTTCATTGAATTTCTTATGATATTCGGGAATTGTCATGTCTCCTTGTATCAGATAGGAAAATTCGTCACATAATCTCTCGGTTGCTTCGGGAGGAGTAAATCTTCCTAAGAAAATCACTTTGAATCTGTCCCAGGTGATATCACCTTCTGGATTATCCTTAACAACAGAATCCCACCAGAACAAAGCTTCATCTTTGAGTGCCCAGGAGGCCAGTAATCTTTTCTGGTCGTCCTTCAGCTTTAATGCTTCGAAGATTTTCTCAGCCGAACGAATCCAAGCTTGTGCCTTCATAATAGATTCTTCACCAGAGAACGGTATTCCACCCATATTTCGATATTTGATTAATAGGGCCTCAATATCCGGTTCTGCATTCCTTCTGCTTCTGACACTCATTTTCTAGAACTTCTGCAAATTGCAGATCAAGTGTCAGGTCACAGAAAAGGTATTTTTAAAATATAGAAACACGTACTTGAATGTAAATGTGTCTATCCAGTTGTTATTTCATTCTGCTTTACTCATACTAGGATATTGTTGATCCTATCTGTATAGAGTTACCCATCCTAGAACACTACTGGTTCTATTTCTGACGAGTTCGTTCAAATGTTATATTCCAGAACTAAGCTTAACCAAAGCTCTGATACCACGTTGAGACGACCCAAAATCCCGTTCTGACGGAAACAGGGTTATCTTTGGAATATAACACAGAAACAGATAATAGCAGAACAAAATTAAATAAATACACCAGATAATGAACAATAGAATAAACTGGATAAAAGTAATCATCAGAGTTACACAGGATACAGGATCTTACTTAGTACAGATACAGTTCAGCTATACATAAATGTCTACAGCGGAAATAAACAAAATATGTACAATAGGAGCTGAACAGCATAAAAAGAAATAAATGATAGAATCCATCTTCAGCTCCAGCTATCCAGAAAGAACCAGCTAAACCTGAATACAAGGCTGCCCGTGTAGAAAAAGGGGCACCCGAGTTTGAAAGTGAAACAAACTACGAGTCAGTCATGGGACTGGTATGAGAAATCCACTCGACACATATATAATTGGCTAATCTCAGGACCACGCCACTTTCGTGGAACGGGTTTACTCCATTGGATTGCCAGTGCTTTAAAACAAATCTTTCTTTTAAACATCGCTATGCTTTTTGTAAAAATGAGACCGTTATAAGACTCAGTTCCTATCACACAATGCAACGCAAACCGGAGGATAGAGTTTTTACCTTATAATGGCCAAAATATGCTTGATACGAATAAAACAAAGGCATTTGGTATTATTGCTAGTGTTTATATGTTTGAAAACAATTTCATATCATAACTATCAATCATAGACGACATGAGCGTCCCATGCCACTATGTCGCCAAATGTATATATACAATCGAAATCGCATCGTCACGTATTTGGAAATTGGATTTCCGTCATGAACCAAGGCAAAAGATAGTCCTTACCGAATTTGAGACAATCTAGCCCATGTCTCCGTAACAGCCGCAACTGCCCCTTGGATCGTCAGGGCCGGTCCACACGGAGTGGATTATAGTGCCTGAACAATACGTTCCTCCGCCCTTTGGGGCGTAAATGAGCCAACGAATGACTCCATCGGACCCGGATCGTCCGACCAAACCGAGGCGCCTCGCAACAGCAACAACCACATAGGTGAAAAGTATATAAATGTCAGGGCTGGTAGGTCACTGACACCACCCTATCTAGAAAGAAACGCATGTCCTCCCTGATGTCCTCTCCCGTTTTAGGTTCATACCGAGGTGTGAGGCTCGCGAATTCACGTTATACACAAAGCTACGCCACACAGGCGGTGCTTTGATCATCACCACAAGACTTTGCTTTTCAACAGAAGTCCTGATCACTGCATCTTAGCATGCCACACAGGCAATTCATGCCATGCGACTGATGTCCATCGATATACAACCTCTGAGCTCGTGCGTCTCAGAGAAGGGCGTTAAGCAAAAGAATAAATTCTCCGCCGCCAAACAGATGTATATTTGACAGAAATCAATCAACACAGAATAAACTCCAATGTCAGACACACAGTCCATTTACAAGTCCGTTCTGGGTCTGAACGAAACCGGAGGCACTAAATACCTCGCAAACCCTTCGATCACCACGTACGTCTGGACGATAACCACTCATTATCCATATTTCGGGATGCCTCCCAATCAGGACCTCGGTTACCATCCAAACGAGGTGAAGATCTCCGGTCTTCGACCACCATCTTCATCTTCGAATTTCAATCGTCGGTCAATTATTCGAAATGAGAATTAACTCGGCCTTTTCAAATAATTCACGTATATTTAGAATTTCAAATCGATTTATTTCAATGGTTAAATTATTCGACAACACCAATATTGTTCTTTAATGTAATTTTCACACCAAACACATTCAACCATCAAATACAACATAAATCGAGCAAATTCAGTTTATTTCCATTCCATATCGCTTATGATATTTTATAACTATTTATCGCTATTTTTATTTATTTTAAAATAGCTATTTTATTCAAAACGACGCTTCGGGCCATAAGGCGGCCGTGGCGCTGTTTTTCTTCAGATTTGATTTACACATATCTGAAAATCTAACCATTGGATCTACATAAAATTTACATCATTAGAAAGGTCTTTTCAAAACGAATCCAACGGTTCCAGTTTCGGGAAAATCCGACGGTCGGATCTCCCGGTACAATCGTTTGAATTTTCGATTTCAAAATACGAACTGCAGCGTCGTTATTCGATTAAATATATATTTATATTTATATATATATATATAAATATAATCGCTTCTGGCGCTGTTTTTCTTCAGATTTGAATTAAACATTCCAGACAATCCAACCGTTGGATTTTTACAAGGTTGGTGCCGTTGGAAAGATATTTCCAAGGCGAACCCGATGGTTGAGGTTTCGGGAAAATCCAATGGTCGGATTTCCCGCATTAGTTGTTTGAAATCACGGTTTCAAAATACGAACTGCACGGCTTCGTTTCGTTTTAATTTTATTTATATTTATATATTTATATAAATATAGTTCATTCAATGATTTCCATATCGTTTTCACTTCAAATATTTTTCTAACACCTTAAAATTTTGGAAAATTTCGCCATAACCTCCCCTGCACCGGTAGCATCGGGAAATCGCAAATAGCTTTCCCGGTCCTTCTAATCTCAAAAAGAAAAAGAAAAGGCCAAGCGGCTAGCCAACAGGCTCATAAAATCATCACCCAAACAAAGCAGTAAATGTGTACCTATTTGTCGGGCACAAAATTTTATTCCTCTTCTCTAGCCCCTTTGCTATATAACCTGTTCAATGAATATGCATGTACATATATATACAGTTCTTATCATTTATCATCTTCTATTCAACTTCATATTTGATTTCTATTTGGTTTAAAAACACCATTCATTCTAATGTTACATAAATAGGTGCAAATCATTTCATTAGCTAATTAATGAATATTTCAACTCATATATGTTTATTTTGAACAAGTGGCTATGTTTAACACTTCACATTTCAACGATTTATGCATACAATAAAAATGTGATTTTTATTGTAAAACAATTCATTTCAAAACACTATTTTTCTATATAGTTCAAGTTGGTGATAAAAATGGGATTTTTATCATAAAACGATTTCTTTTAAAATATGAATACCATTCAACACATGAATTTCTAATCAACGAATGAATATCAATTCAACACATGAATGTTTTCCATAGTTTCTGTATATAGATAAAAATGTGATTTTTATTATCAAACAATTTATTTCAAAATATGAATACCATTCAACACATGAATTTCTAATCAACGAATGAATATCAATCCAACACATGAATGTTTTCTATACAATGAATAAGTATAGTTTAAGCATATGAAAATAATTCAAACACACGAATATTATTCAAAATTTCGGCAGCATAACGGCAGGGTAGTTAAAACCGGGACCGTCCCTAGTACGGCTCCTCGCTCTACCTTAAAACCTCGCGGTTTTTGACAATGGGAATCATGCATCTAGTTCGCACGCAGGCGGCATGTATATATTTATTTCATTTCCACAAACTAATCCTATGTGGTTTCAACCAAATATTTCTCAACCACAAATGGGTATTTTTCAACCACAATCAACCAATATCAATCACAAACAATCCCAAACAATCATTCGCTATCAATCAATTTTCACAACAATTTCAACCAATAAATATCGTCCATGGTTTGTGGACGAGGGGCGTATATATATATATAGATATATATTTATATATAGCAATTCACTTTCATTTCACACATATATAATATTTTTAAATCAGAAATCTCACCAATAGCTATCCAACTTCACGACACTTCACTTTAGAGAAATCTTCGCCAATCTCGCCTTTTGTCGCTTTGTTGCCCGTATTCTCTACATATGTAAAAATCGAGTTTTTACGAGGCTATTCAATATATAAAAATTATATTTTTAATATAAAGATTATATTTTTAATATTCCTATGATGTAAAAATTATATTTTTATTGCTTTAAAAAATATAAAAATCATACCTTACTTCTTCTACTCAATAAAAATTCCGTCTTTTCTATTTTAAAAATATGATCTTTTCTTTTCTACAAATCTGATCTTTTTAAAGTTTAAACCTTTTTCTTTTAACTTAAAATTAAAATCAGTTTAAAGTTTAAATCTTTTTCTTTTAGCTTAAAATTAAAATCAGTTTTATATGCTTTATATAATTCAGTTTTAAATCTTTATAAAATTCAGTTTTACATTCTTTTTAAAAAAATTCAGTTTTAAATTCTTTTTTTTTTTAAATTCAGTTTTAAACCAAAAAAAGAAAACAGTATTTAAACCTAAAAAAAAGAAAACAGTATTCTTTCCTTATAAAGTTTAAAATCAATTCAGTTTAAAACCTTTTTTTTTAAAATCAGAATTAAATCCTTTCAGATTAAAATAAATAAAATAAAATAAAATAACTCTAACCTGCGAAGAAGGGGGGGGGAGAAGACGTCGGCGGCAGGAGGAGGAGCAGGCGAAGCGGAGGGTTGTGGCGTCGCGATGCTTCAGGGTAGGGCTCGGAATAGGTGTCGCGATGTGGGTGGAGAGTCGGAGGGGGTCTCGAACTGACGTCGGAGCTGTTGGTGGCTGGAGCTTGGTGGAGGCGGTCGTGGGCGGAGCTTGGTGGAGGCGGTCGCCGGTCGATTAGGGTTTTTTTTTTTTTTCTGTTTAAATGAATCGGGGGGGGGGGGGGGCAGAAAGGAGATAAAGGAGGGAAATTAAAAATTATTTTTATTATTTTATTATTTAATTTTGCAAAAAGGTTGACTTTTACATACGACCTCGAAACGAGGCCCACCGCCTGTCGTCCATAGCGTTTTACCCCCATTCCGAACACAATGGGATATGTATCGCAAGCCGATTTGATTGTTACAATCAGTTTCCGTTGAATTTTCATTTAAATCACTATATTGAATTTTAAACGTACATTTCAAATTACCGGGGCCACATACTAACTAGAAAAATTCCCGAAAAATATTTTCTAGCTTCGTATTGACGGTACGGTCCTAACAAAACTAGTTTCATCGAATTCTGAGGCCGTTTGAAAAATGGCCAATTTCCAGTCGATTAAAATCAAATGAAACCGGTCAAACGCGTTTTCCTTTGCCACGCTCACATATTGATTCGAAAAATTATGAAATTTGAAATCTAGCAATAACTTGACACTGCGGATCCAACAAAAGTGGTTTCGTCGAAATCCGAGGTCATATGCAAAATGTCCATTTTTAAGGGCCTGAATTCCATAGCGACTATTCAGAATTTTCAACTGGACATATCTTTTGATTCCCGCTATGAAATTTCGATTGGTCAGATTCGTTGGAAAGATATTATCAATTAGATTCAAATGTTTTTGGTTTCACTAAAATCCGGATTGTTTTGCACCCGGTATATTCAAACGAAGTTTGAAATCGAATTATCGAACTACCGCGCCATTTTCAATTCTATATATAATTATAATTAATTATATTGGTTTTCAAATGTCGATTCAAACTCAGTTTTCATCGCCTTTATTTAAAATATTTATTTTAAATATTTAAAATCCATTATTTTAGCCAATTTAAATTTTTTAAATTGGTTCAGATTTTCTGGGTCGTTACAAACAGATATATATTTAATAGAGATCAATCACACGGACTAAAATCCAATGTCAGACACACAGTCCATTTACAAGTTCGCTCTGGGTCTTAACGAAACCGGAGGCACTTAGTACCCCGCATATCCATCGATCTCCCAGTACGTCTGGACGATCACCAACTGTTTCCATCTTCTTGGGTGTACAGCCCAATCAAGATCATCAGTAATCACCCAAACGACGTGAAGACTTCCGGTCTTCGACCACCGTCTTCATCTTCGACTTATCGTCGTATCAGTTATTCAGAATGGGATAAACCCGGCCTTTCCGAATAACTCGCGTATATTTTAAATAAGTGTTACACAAACACAACATACGCCTCATTCCAATTCATTAGTCACTAACCGTAAATTAATCAAGAGAATAATTCCCCAAATATTAACCCCGAAGGCCGAAACCAACATCAGATCAATATCCAGAAAACCATTCTGCTTGGCTAACCGACAGTTAGTTTCTAAATTTCACATTCATAGGGAAAGGTTCCCATTAATTTTATCCAAGATAAATTCTTTATATTTATTCTTTAATCTATCCTTTTGAATTTCGATTCAACTAATCGGGATTAACGAAACTTACCGAAGCAATCATTTGTTTTAATTTCCCAATCCCAACCTATTTATCCCATGAAGTAAAACTGGTAATACTTCATATCTAACACCTCAGTGTTATCGGTAAATTCAATTACCATTTCACGTTCAAATCTAATTAAAGATTTAACTATCGCCTGGAGCAAAACTGGTGATACTCCATTCTCGACCATTTCAATCTAATTAAAGATTCATTAAACCTCCACTTAGTTTTAATCGTTAACTGGGTTAAAGAATCCGTGTCATTTAAAACACGGTTCACGATAAACCCAAAGTCACATTCATTAATTATCGGGTTAAAGAACAAGTGTTATTTAAAACACTGTTCACGATAAACCCAAAAATCAATATCAATTCAATTTCAATTAAATATTATTTAATTGGTACACTTCATTAAATCTAAATAAAAAGATTTAATCTTTTCTCAACTGGGTTCAAGAACAGTGTTAGTGAAGACACCATTCACGACAAACCCAAATCACATTTGATATTCAATACAAGGCACTGAATAGAAAATATATCGGCTTATATTCAATATCAAATTCTACGATTAACAAATGTCGTATTGGAAATAACGATATAAATATATATCTTTCAAATTTCCATAACAACATCTGTATAATCACGAATTTCAACATCGAAATATTCCGAAGACAATTTCGATTCAAATCCATTCCAATGCAATCATTGGAAATTTTGGTTATTTTTAAAACCCTTTTCGAATTCAATTTATTTAATTAAAAATAAATAGAATTATAATTCTAGTTCAAAACTAGTTCATTTCGATAAAAATCTATTTTTATCTTTTCAAATATGGAGTTTTTCATCCCAATTCTTCTCAAATCATTTCTTATGATTTTACACAAATTATTACTATTTTTAATAATTTTATCAAGGCCCGTACAGTCGATTTCCATTAACGGCCATCGAACTGCACTTACACCGACCTTTTTCGAATTTGATTTGGACGTATCTCCAAATCCAACCGTTAGATTTCAAATTTCTAACATTCGTTAGAAAGCTCTTTTCGATAAGAACCCAACGGTTCCGGTTTTAGGAGAATCCGACGGTCGGATCTCCCGTAATGTCCGTTTGAAATAAATGGCCGAAATTCACGAACTGCCGCGGCGCGGCGCGTTCTATTCAGGCCATTATATTATATATAATATATTATATATATTTCGTCGATTTCTATTTAAAACGAATTATATAAATAGTTTTAAATTTGTTTCAAAAGCAATTTCAACTTCCATTTCAATTCAAATCAAAATTGAATTCTTCTTTATAAATTCATTTTAAAATTCATTCCTATTCAATTCAAATTTCAATTCAATTTGAATTCATTTCAATTCGCTTTCAATTCAATTTGAATTCGTTTTCAATTCAATTCAATTTCAAAGTCCTTTTCTATTCGGTTCAATTCAAATTGGTTCTCTATTTGATTCAATTCAAATTGGTTTTCTATTCGACTTAAATCAAATTCTTTTTCTATTCCATTTGAATTCAAATTCGTTATCTATTCCATTTGAATTCAAATTCGTTATCTATTCAATTCAATTTGAATTCGTTTCGTTTGCAATTCAATTGAAATCAAATTCGTTATATATTCAATTCGAATTCGTTTTATATTCATTTCATTTCGAAATCATTTTATATTCATTCCATTTTGAAACCATTTTATATTCATTTCATTTCGAAATCATTTTATATTCATTTCATTTCGAAATCATTTTATATTCATTTCATTTCGAAAACATTTTATATTCATTTCATTTCGAAATCATTTTTCAACATTCGTTTTTAAATGAATAAAATCGATATAAATATCGTTCACGTCAAAATGGCGTCAATCTAATCAACACGGCTCCATATATTTCTATTTTCAAATATTCTATTTCAAATATTTCTTATTATCAAAATATTTCTATTTGTCAACACACGACTAATCTCAACGAATGGGTACCGTCCACGTGTGACTATTTTTATTAAAATATTTCGTTCAACACATGACTAATCTCAACGGATGAGTACTGTCAACACATGAACCTTTATTTTATATTGATAAAGATGTAAATTTTATTATTAAAATATTTCGTTCAACACATGACAAATCTCAACGGATGAGTACTGTCAACACATGAACCTTTATTTTATAATATTCTTTATTGGAATGAGGCCCAATCAATCACCATATAATGTTAATAATATGGATCTTCATACATCACACGTATATAATAGCATTGAAAAATAATCAACCATCAACCAAAGTGCACTACACTGTATAAGCATCAAGTATTGATATCTAACGCTTATAACAGCCTGTCAATCAATCGATCGACATATTTAATCAATCAGGATGAGTGAACTTCAAATTTCATCCCGACACCCATGTGGGGTTTTCAAACAATCAAACACAGATTTTATTTGTGCAGTTGGGCGATGTGTGAAATTTATCGACCCAATCAATGTCCTTCAAATAGGTGTACATAAACAAACCGTCCGGTTTGTAAATGAATATTTTATTTAGTCACATTCACTATATTCATCTTCACGTTAAAAATTATATTTTTAACGATAAAACATTTTATTTTAACATATGAATTTCTATTCAGTTCATTCTTTAAATAAAATGCTATTCTTATTTTTCTAACATATTTTAGAAAATTTCGGCGGCATAACGGCACGATACTAGAAACGGGACGAGGCCTAGCCTTATCCCCGGTCTAGTGAAGGCCCACGCCATTCACACATCAATCAAATTCACCAAACAACCAAATTCAAATCAAATAATCTAACTAATTTATGCAACCAAACAAACAAGTCCATGGTCTGTGGACGATTGTGTCGGGTGCTACTAAGCACCGTCTGCATCCTAGTATATATATATAACTAGAAAAGAAATTGAAAGGTGAGAAATTCTCACCGATAGCTATCCTAACTCCACGGCACTTCCAATGCAGGAAATCTTCACTGTTCTCGCCTCTTATCACTTTCTTTCGCCCGTAGCCACTACATATATAGAAATCGAATTTTTACTATGCTATTCAATATATAAAAATCGAATTTTTACTATGCTATTCAATATATAAAAATCGAATTTTTACTATGCTATTCAATATATAAAAATCGAATTTTTACTATGCTATTCAATATATAAAAATCGAATTTTTACTATGCTATTCAATATATAAAAATTGAATTTTTACTATGCTATTCAATATATAAAAATCGAATTTTTACTATGCTATTCAATATATAAAAATCGAATTTTTACTATGCTATTCAATATATACCGCTACTACATAGATAAAAATTATATTTTCACATCGATGTTCATATAATAAAGATTATATTTTTATCACGCCATTCTTCATATAAAGATTTCGCCTTTTCAAAAATAAAGATTTCGCCTTTCTATAATATAAAATTTATATTTTCCCCGAAGTAAAAATCATATTTTTACTTCACTACTCATCTAAAAATATCGTCTTTTCAAATTTAAAAATTTAATCTTTTCACTTTTAAAAATCTAATCTTTTCACTTTTTAAAAAAAACACCTTATCATATTTTTATATCATTTATATAGTAAAGATCATATTTTTAATATCTTAAAAATATAAAAGTCATATTTTGATTACTTTAAAAATATAAAAATCATATTTTTAATATTCCTATCATGTAAAAAAAATAAATCTTTATATGATAAAAATCCTCACTTTAAACCATTACACCATCACCACATATTATTACTTCATAGAAGATCATACCATGATTTCTTTTAAACAAGAATTATAGCTTTCTATAAGATCAAAATCAGATTTTCCTAAAGGGGTAAAATCAGGATTTATTTACAGTGAAATTTTCTAAGGTTTTTGGTCGTCGGAGAACTCGCTGGTCGGAGTTGGAGTTGACGGGGGACTGCGGCGTCGGAGGGTGGCTGATCAGTGGCGCAGCGACGAGATGGTCAGGGGGTAGGGCGGTTTGCTCGAATGGGGGTTTCGTGAGGGTTTTCGACCTAGGGTTCGCGAACGAGAAAGGAAGTGGAGGGCGTCGGGGCTGCTGTCGAAGTCGGCGGTGAGGTTAGGGTGGGTGGCAGCGTCGATGGCGTGGGCGGCGAGGGCCATCGTTGATCGATTTGGTTTCGTTTTTTTTTCTTTTTTTTCTCTTCTGAAACGAACTGAATCGGAAAAAGGGGGGGCCTGGTTAAAGGAGGAGAGAGAATTCTTTTTTTTTTAATTATATTAATTTCAAAATGTTGACTTTTACATACGACCTCTAAACGAGGCCCACCGCCTGTCGTCCATAGCTAATTACCCCCATTCCGAACACGATGGGATATGTATCGTAGGCTGATTCGGCTGTTACAATCAGTTTCCGTTGAATTTACATTTAAATCACCATATTAAATTTTAAACGTACATTTCAAATTACCGGGGTCACATACTAACTAGAAAAATTCCCGAAAAATATTTTCTAGCTTCGTATTGACGATACGGTCCTAACAAAACTAATTTCGTCGAATTCTGAGACCGTTGGAAAAATGGCCAATTTCCAGTCGATTAAAATCAACTGAAACTGGTCAAACACTTTTTTCTTTGCCACGCTCACATATTGATTCGAAAAATTATGAAATTTGAAATCTAGCAATAACTTTACATCCCGGACCCAACAAAACTGGTTTCGTCGAAATCCGAGGTCGTTTGAAAAAATTCCCATTTTTAAGGGCCTGAATTCCATAGCGACTATTCAGAATTTTCAACTGGACATATCTTCTGATTCCCGCTATGAAATTTCAGTTGGTCGGATTCGTTGGAAAGATATTACCAATTAGATTCTAATGTTTTTGGTTTCACTAAAATCCGGATTGTTTTGCACCCGGTATGTTCAATTGAAGTTTGAAATCGAATTATCGAACTACTGCGCCATTTTCAATTCTATTTATAACTATATATAAATATTTATATTCTAACGACGGCGTATATAATATATACGTCGAATTCTATATTGAAAATAAATTTCACGTCGATATTATTTAAAATAATCCAAAATTCGCTAAAATTGCCAAAATAAAAATTTTAAACTGGCCCAGATTTTCGGGTTATTACAATCTCCCCCAATTAAAACTTTTCGTCCCCGAAAAGGAACAAAGTCGAAAGTGGTTTGATTAATCAACTCTGCGTTCGATCTGGCTTCCATTCTCCAACTTTTCAGTTTCTGAGAATTTTCAAAAATTTCAAAAATTTGGCTAACACCCGGAATTTTCGAAAAATTTCGCCATAACCTCCCCTGCACCGGGAGCATCGGGGAATTTCAAATAGCTTCCCCGGTCCTTCTAATCTCAAAAAGAAAAAGAAAAAGCCAAGCGGCTAGCCAATAGGCTCATAAAATCATCATCACCCAAACAAAACAGTAAATTATGTAGTAAACATGTACCTATTTGTCGGGCAAACAAATTTTATTCTTCTGCTCTAGCCTCTTTGCTATGACCTGTTTAATGTAAGTACATGTATATGCAAGAAAATGCGACCAATTTTCAATACAATTCAATATTTGATTCAATTAGGCTAAATGGTTCAAAATTGTCAAACAAATAAACAAACAACACAAACATCAATCAATTAGTGAATTAGAGTTTCAAATTCATAATTCTGATACATGGTAAAAAAAAATAAGATTTTTGATGCCAAATCACAACAATAGGTCCTATCTAATTTTGGTTCTCACACCAGTCAATAGGAAATATATAGAAAGCCCACTTTCGTCACTCGAACATAAATTCTAATGATGGAGCTCCATCATCAAAATCATCTCCGGGCGATTAGAGTGTAATTCTATATCTATCCAGTATATTAAAATTTCGAATACACGCGGATCAGACGTATATGCAAAATCTATATATACTGGATTGTCCACATCAATATAAATAAATAACCAAATACGAATAATTGATTTATTTTTTTCCAAAACTAAATTTGTTTTTACTTTAAAAATATACTCTTCACACTCGTTCTAGGATGCTACTGATCCCATCTCTAACGAGTCATTCCCGTTGGATATTACTAATCCAATATCTGATGAATCCTTCCGTATGGTTCTAATGTGTCTTGTTCTCTAGCTTTGTAAACCAAAGCTCTGATACCAACTGTGAAGACCCGTAACTTCCCCGTAAATGAAAGCGGCGGATAGTTCGAGAACAAGCCACAACAGAACGCAGACGGAAGAACATTTCATCGTATATTACAACAATGCATTAGATTACAAGAAGATACAGAGTATAAACAAATAAATATTACATAGAAATATCAGAGATTTAAATTACATTTAAATACATAGCAGTGGAAAATAATACAACACATAACTAGAAGAGATATACGGATACAAAGCTTTCCGGATATCATTCCAGCTGTAAACCAGGATCCTGTGAATATAAATCTGCAAAACCAAAACTACTAGCTGCCCGTGCCAAAATAAGGGCACCCAGAGTTTAGGTTAAAACAATAAACTCCAGGTCAGTCATGTGACTGGTGTGAGAACTAGAACAGTTATTAATCTTTGTTTTTAAAGTTAGGTAAATCAAGGGACCACGCCGTATAACACGGAACGGGTTTCCTCCCAAGAATACCGGTGCATAAAACAAACAGCGCAATGCTAAATAAAGAAAAATGAAGCTGTTATAAGACCCAGGTCCTATCACACAATGCAACGCAAGCCGGGGGATAGGGTTTTCCCTTATAACAGCCAAAGAATGCTTGATACGTTTAAAACAAATCATTTGATACTATTATAAGTGCATAGTGTATAAACCAACTTCAAATCATAAGTATCAATCATAGGCGGCATGAATGCCCCATAACACTATGTCGCCATATATAAGTTTACAATCAAAACCGCAAGACGTCTTATTGGAAGTTGGGTTATCATTTATGGTATGAACCGAGGCAAAAGATAGTCCTCAACCGATTCGAGACAATCTAGCCTACCATGTCTCAGGATCAGAGCTCGAGTGACCCTTGGATCGTCAGGGCCGGTCCACCGATGTGGATTAAAATGCCTGAACACTACATTTCCCCGCCCTTTGGGGCGCAAATGAGCCATCAAATGACTCCATCGGTTCGAGAACGACCGATCAATCCGAGGCGCCTCGCAACAGCAACAACCACATAAGTCAAACTCGTCAGGGCGTGTAAAACCACTGACGCCACTTTTAGCTAGAAAGAAACGCAAGTCCTCCCTGAGGTCCGTCTCCCGTTTTTGGTTCATACCGGGTGTGAAACTCGCGAAGTAAACGTTACACAAAGCTACGCCACAAAGGCCATGCTTTGATCATCAACCACAAGACTTTGCTTTTCAACAGAAGCCTTGATCATCTGCCACTTAGGCATGCCACACAGGCAATTCACTCCATGCGTTTGATATCCATCAATATATAACCCCTGAGCTCGTACGTCTCAGAGAAGGGCGTTAAGCAAGAGAATAAATTCTCCGCCGCCAAACAGATATATATTTAATAGAGATCAATCACACGGACTAAAATCCAATGTCAGACACACAGTCCATTTACAAGTTCGCTCTGGGTTTGAACGAAACCGGAGGCACTTAGTACCCCGCATATCCATCGATCTCCCAGTACGTCTGGACGATCACCAACTGTTTCCATCTTCTTGGGTGTACAGCCCAATCAAGATCATCAGTAATCACCCAAACGACGTGAAGACTTCCGGTCTTCGACCACCGTCTTCATCTTCGACTTATCGTCGTATCAGTTATTCAGAATGGGATAAACCCGGCCTTTCCGAATAACTCGCGTATATTTTAAATAAGTGTTACACAAACACAACATACGCCTCATTCCAATTCATTAGTCACTAACCGTAAATTAATCAAGAGAATAATTCCCCAAATATTAACCCCGAAGGCCGAAACCAACATCAGATCAATATCCAGAAAACCATTCTGCTTGGCTAACCGACAGTTAGTTTCTAAATTTCACATTCATAGGGAAAGGTTCCCATTAATTTTATCCAAGATAAATTCTTTATATTTATTCTTTAATCTATCCTTTTGAATTTCGATTCAACTAATCGGGATTAACGAAACTTACCGAAGCAATCATTTGTTTTAATTTCCCAATCCCAACCTATTTATCCCATGAAGTAAAACTGGTAATACTTCATATCTAACACCTCAGTGTTATCGGTAAATTCAATTACCATTTCACGTTCAAATCTAATTAAAGATTTAACTATCGCCTAGAGCAAAACTGGTGATACTCCATTCTCGACCATTTCAATCTAATTAAAGATTCATTAAACCTCCACTTAGTTTTAATCGTTAACTGGGTTAAAGAATCCGTGTCATTTAAAACACGGTTCACGATAAACCCAAAGTCACATTCATTAATTATCGGGTTAAAGAACAAGTGTTATTTAAAACACTGTTCACGATAAACCCAAAAATCAATATCAATTCAATTTCAATTAAATATTATTTAATTGGTACACTTCATTAAATCTAAATAAAAAGATTTAATCTTTTCTCAACTGGGTTCAAGAACAGTGTTAGTGAAGACACCATTCACGACAAACCCAAATCACATTTGATATTCAATACAAGGCACTGAATAGAAAATATATCGGCTTATATTCAATATCAAATTCTACGATTAACAAATGTCGTATTGGAAATAACGATATAAATATATATCTTTCAAATTTCCATAACAACATCTGTATAATCACGAATTTCAACATCGAAATATTCCGAAGACAATTTCGATTCAAATCCATTCCAATGCAATCATTGGAAATTTTGGTTATTTTTAAAACCCTTTTCGAATTCAATTTATTTAATTAAAAATAAATAGAATTATAATTCTAGTTCAAAACTAGTTCATTTCGATAAAAATCTATTTTTATCTTTTCAAATATGTAGTTTTTCATCCCAATTCTTCTCAAATCATTTCTTATGATTTTACACAAATTATTACTATTTTTAATAATTTTATCAAGGCCCGTACAGTCGATTTCCATTAACGGCCATCGAACTGCACTTACACCGACCTTTTTCGAATTTGATTTGGACGTATCTCCAAATCCAACCGTTAGATTTCAAATTTCTAACATTCGTTAGAAAGCTCTTTTCGATAAGAACCCAACGGTTCCGGTTTTAGGAGAATCCGACGGTCGGATCTCCCGTAATGTCCGTTTGAAATAAATGGCCGAAATTCATGAACTGCCGCGGCGCGGCGCGTTCTATTCAGGCCATTATATTATATATAATATATATATATTATATATATTTCGTCGATTTCTATTTAAAACGAATTATATAAATAGTTTTAAATTCGTTTCAAAAGCAATTTCAACTTCCATTTCAATTCAAATCAAAATTGAATTCTTCTTTATAAATTCATTTTAAAATTCATTCCTATTCAATTCAAATTTCAATTCAATTTGAATTCATTTCAATTCGCTTTCAATTCAATTTGAATTCGTTTTCAATTCAATTCAATTTCAAAGTCCTTTTCTATTCGGTTCAATTCAAATTGGTTCTCTATTTGATTCAATTCAAATTGGTTTTCTATTCGACTTAAATCAAATTCGTTTTCTATTCCATTTGAATTCAAATTCGTTATCTATTCCATTTGAATTCAAATTCGTTATCTATTCAATTCAATTTGAATTCGTTTCGTTTGCTATTCAATTGAAATCAAATTCGTTATATATTCAATTCGAATTCGTTTTATATTCATTTCATTTCGAAATCATTTTATATTCATTCCATTTTGAAACCATTTTATATTCATTTCATTTCGAAATCATTTTATATTCATTTCATTTCGAAATCATTTTATATTCATTTCATTTCGAAATCATTTTATATTCATTTCATTTCGAAATCATTTTTCAACATTCGTTTTTAAATGAATAAAATCGATATAAATATCGTTCACGTCAAAATGGCGTCAATCTAATCAACACGGCTCCATATATTTCTATTTTCAAATATTCTATTTCAAATATTTCTTATTATCAAAATATTTCGTATTATCAAAATATTTCTATTTGTCAACACACGACTAATCTCAACGAATGGGTACCGTCCACGTGTGACTATTTTTATTAAAATATTTCGTTCAACACATGACTAATCTCAACGGATGAGTACTGTCAACACATGAACCTTTATTTTATAATATTCTTTATTGGAATGAGGCCCAATCAATCACCATATAATGTTAATTATATGGATCTTCATACATCACACGTATATAATAGCATTGAAAAATAATCAACCATCAACCAAAGTGCACTACACTGTATAAGCATCAAGTATAGATATCTAACGCTTATAACAGCCTGTCAATCAATCGATCGACATATTTAATCAATCAGGATGAGTGAATTTCAAATTTCATCCCAACACCCGTGTGGGGTTTTCAAACAATCAAACACAGATTTTATTTGTGCAGTTGGGCGATGTGTGAAATTTATCGACCCAATCAATGTCCTTCAAATAGGTGTACATAAACAAACCGTCCGGTTTGTAAATGAATATTTTATTTAGTCACATTCACTATATTCATCTTCACGTTAAAAATTATATTTTTAACGATAAAACATTTTATTTTAACATATGAATTTCTATTCAGTTCATTCTTTAAATAAAATGCTATTCTTATTTTTCTAACATATTTTAGAAAATTTCGACGGCATAACGGCACGATACTAGAAACGGGACGAGGCCTAGCCTTATCCCCGGTCTAGTGAAGGCCCACGCCATTCACACATCAATCAAATTCACCAAACAACCAAATTCAAATCAAATCATCTAACTAATTTATGCAACCAAACAAACAAGTCCATGGTCTGTGGACGATTGTGTCGGGTGCTACTAAGCACCGTCTGCATCCTAGTATATATATATAACTAGAAAAGAAATTGAAAGGTGAGAAATTCTCACCGATAGCTATCCTAACTCCACGGCACTTCCAATGCAGGAAATCTTCACTGTTCTCGCCTCTTATCACTTTCTTTCGCCCGTAGCCACTACATATATAGAAATCGAATTTTTACTATGCTATTCAATATATAAAAATCGAATTTTTACTATGCTATTCAATATATAAAAATCGAATTTTTACTATGCTATTCAATATATAAAAATCGAATTTTTACTATGCTATTCAATATATAAAAATCGAATTTTTACTATGCTATTCAATATATAAAAATCGAATTTTTACTATGCTATTCAATATATAAAAATCGAATTTTTACTATGCTATTCAATATATAAAAATCGAATTTTTATACCGCTACTACATAGATAAAAATTATATTTTCACATCGATGTTCATATAATAAAGATTATATTTTTATCACGCCATTCTTCATATAAAGATTTCGCCTTTTCAAAAATAAAGATTTCGCCTTTCTATAATATAAAATTTATATTTTCCCCGAAGTAAAAATCATATTTTTACGTCACTACTCATCTAAAAATATCGTCTTTTCAAATTTAAAAATTTAATCTTTTCACTTTTAAAAATCTAATCTTTTCACTTTTTAAAAAAAACACCTTATCATATTTTTATATCATTTATATAGTAAAGATCATATTTTTAATATCTTAAAAATATAAAAGTCATATTTTGATTACTTTAAAAATATAAAAATCATATTTTTAATATTCCTATCATGTAAAAAAATTAAATCTTTATATGATAAAAATCCTCACTTTAAACCATTACACCATCACCACATATTATTACTTCATAGAAGATCATACCATGATTTCTTTTAAACAAGAATTATAGCTTTCTATAAGACCAAAATCAGATTTTCCTAAAGGGGTAAAATCAGGATTTACTTATAGTGAAATTTTCTAAGGTTTTTGGTCGTCGGAGAACTCGCTGGTCGGAGTTGGAGTTGACGGGGGACTACGGCGTCGGAGGGTGGCTGATCAGTGGCGCAGCGACGAGATGGTCAGGGGGTAGGGCGGTTTGCTCGAATGGGGGTTTCGTGAGGGTTTTTGACCTAGGGTTCGCGAACGAGAAAGGAAGTGGAGGGCGTCGTGGCTGCTGTCGAAGTCGGCGGCGAGGTTAGGGTGGGTGGCAGCGTCGATGGCGTGGGCGGCGAGGGCCATCGTTGATCGATTTGGTTTCGTTTTTTTTTCTCTTCTGAAACGAACTGAATCGAAAAAAGGGGGGGGCTGGTTAAGGGAGGAGAGAGAATTTTTTTTTTAATTATATTAATTTCAAAATGTTGACTTTTACATACGACCTCTAAACGAGGCCCACCGCCTGTCGTCCATAGCTAATTACCCCCATTCCGAACACAATGGGATATGTATCGTAGGCTGATTCGGCTGTTACAATCAGTTTCCGTTGAATTTACATTTAAATCACCATATTGAATTTTAAACGTACATTTCAAATTACCGGGGTCACATACTAACTAGAAAAATTCCCGAAAAATATTTCTAGCTTCGTATTGACGATACGGTCCTAACAAAACTAATTTCGTCGAATTCTGAGACCGTTGGAAAAATGGCCAATTTCCAGTCGATTAAAATCAACTGAAACTGGTCAAACACGTTTTCCTTTGCCACGCTCACATATTGATTCGAAAAATTATGAAATTTGAAATCTAGCAATAACTTTACATCCCGGACCCAACAAAACTGGTTTCGTCGGAATCCGAGGTCGTTTGCAAAATTTCCATTTTTAAGGGCCTGAATTCCATAGCGACTATTCAGAATTTTCAACTGGACATATCTTCTGATTCCCGCTATGAAATTTCAGTTGGTCGGATTCGTTGGAAAGATATTACCAATTAGATTCTAATGTTTTTGGTTTCACTAAAATCCGGATTGTTTTGCACCCGGTATGTTCAATTGAAGTTTGAAATCGAATTATCGAACTACCGCGCCATTTTCAATTCTATTTATAACTATATATAAATATTTATATTCTAACGACGGCGTATATAATATATACGTCGAATTCTATATTGAAAATAAATTTCACATCGATATTATTTAAAATAATTCATTTTAAATAATCCAAAATTCGCTAAAATTGCCAAAATAAAATTTTTAAACTGGCCCAGATTTTCGGGTTATTACACTAGAGTACACTATTCAGAAGGTGCTCCCATACCTTGTCTGTTGGAATCCATTCTCCGATAAGTGCCCTGCGGTTTATGATTTTATACTATATATATGTGGAGCGTGAGATGCAAGCGTTCCGCTACTTGGTTATTTATTTGATTAGACATTATTTTAATATCACTGGGTTTTGATACCAAGAATATTTTGGGTTATAGTAAAAACCGTCCATGTTTAGTTGTGGGTTGGTCTTACTATTATCCTTTTGTTTCAAAAGGTTTTTCAAAGTTAAACAGTATAGTTGGAATTTACTCACACCAGTCCCATGACTGACCCAGAGTTTATTTTGTTTGTTTTACCTAAACTCTTGGGTGCCCAAATTTGTACGGGCAGTCAAGTGTTTCAGGATTTTACAGATTCACTTGGAGGAGCTGGAAGCAGAAGGCTTCATGTGAAAACCTGTAACTTCCCCGTAAAGGAAAGCGGCAGATAGTTCGAGAACAAGCCACAACAGAACGCAGACAAAAGAACATTTCATTGTATTTTACAACAATGCATCAGAATACAAGAATATACAGAGTATAAAAGAATATTACACAGAAATATCAGAGATTTAAATTACATTTAAATACATCGCAGCGGAAAATAATACAATACACAACTATAAGGAGATATACGGATACAAAACTTTCCGGATATCGTTCCAGCTGTAAACCAGGATCCTGTGAATATAAATCTGCAAAACCAAAACTACTAGCTGCCCGTGTCAAAATAGGGGCACCCAGAGTTTAGGTTAAAACAATAAACTCCAGGTCAGTCATGTGACTGGTGTGAGAACTAAAACAGTTATAAATCTTTATTTTAAAGTTAGGTAAATCAAGGGACCACGCCGTATAACACGGAACGGGTTTCCTCCCAAGAATACCAGTGCGTAAAACAAACAGCGCAATGCTAAATAAAGAAAAATGAAGCTGTTATAAGACCCAGGTCCTATCACACAATGCAACGCAAGCCGGGGGATAGGGTTTTCCCTTATAACAGCCAAAGAATGCTTGATACGTTTAAAACAAATCATTTGATACTATTGTAAGTGCATAGTGTATAAAACAACTTCAATCATAAGTATCAATCATAGGCGACATGAGCGTCCCATGCCACTATGTCGCCATATATAGGTTTACAATCAAAACCGCAATGTCGTATTGGAAGTTGGGTTATCATTTATGGTATGAACCGAGGCTAGGGGCAAGATCCTCTACCGATTTGTGACTCTCTAGCCCGAGCCACAGGATCAGAGCTCGAGTGACCCTTGGATCATCAGGGCCGGTCCACCGATGTGGATTAAAATTCCTGAACACTGCGTTTCCCCGCCCTTTGGGGCGTAAGCCTGGCCCGTCAGCCGACCAGAAGCATCGGCCGAAACCGATATCACGAGGCGCCTCGCTTTTCAGCAAGTAATAATAAGCAACACCACATGAGTCAAACTCGTCAGCCAGTTCAAGCACTGACGCCACTCCTAACTAGAAAGAAACGCATGCCCTCCCTGAGGTCCGTCTCCCGTTTTTGGTTCATACCGGGTGTGAAACTCGCGAAGTAAACGTTACACAAAGCTACGCCACAAAGGCCGTGCTTCGATCATCAACCACAAGACTTTGCTTTTCAACAGAAGCCTTGATCATTTGCCACTTAGGCATGCCACACAGGCAATTCACTCCATGCGATTGATATCCATCAATATATAACCCCTGAGCTCGTACGTCTCAGAGAAGGGCGTTAAGCAAGAGAATAAATTCTCCGCCGCCAAACCGATATATATTTAATAGAGATCAATCACACGGACTAAAATCCAATGTCAGACACACAGTCCATTTACAAGTCCGTTCTGGGGCTGAACGAAACCGGAGGCACCTTGTACCTCGCATATCCATCGATCTCCAAGTACGTCTGGACGATCACTAACTGTTTCCATCTTCTTGGGTGTACAGCCCAATCAAGATCATCAGTAATTACCCAAATGACGTGAAGACCTCCGGTCTTCGACCATCGTCTTCATCTTCGACTTATCGTCGTATCAGTTATTCAGAATGGGATAAACCCGGTCTTCCCGAATAACTCGCGTATATTTTAAATAATGTCACACAAACACAACATACGCCTCATTCCAATTCATCAGTCACTAACCGTAAATAAATCAAGAGAATAATTTCCCAAATATTAACCCCGAAGGCCGAAAACAACATCAGATCAATATCCAGAAAACCATTCTACTTAGCTAACCGACAGTTAGTTTCTAAATTTCACATTCATAGGGAAAGGTTCCCATTAATTTTATCCAAGATAAATTCCTTGAATTTATTCTCTAATCTTCTTTTGAATTTCGATCCAACTAGTCGGAATTAGCGAACCTTACCGAAGTAATCATTGGTTTTAATTTCCCAATCCCAACCTATTCATCCCATGAAGTAAAACTGGTAATACTTCATATCTAACGCCACGGTGTTATCGGTAAATTCAATTACCATTTCATGTTCAAATCTAATTAAAGATTTAACTATCGCCTGGAGCAAAACTGGTGATACTCCATTCTCGATCATTTCAATCTAATTAAAGATTCATTAAAACTCCACTTAGTTTTAATCGTTAACTGGGTTAAAGAATCCGTGTCATTTAAAACACGGTTCACGATAAACCCAAAGTCACATTCATTAATTATCGGGTTAAAGAACAAGTGTTATTTAAAACACTGTTCACGATAAACCCAAAGTCACATTCATTAATTATCGGGTTAAAGAACAAGTGTTATTTAAAACACTGTTCACGATAAACCCAAAAATCAATATCAATTCAATTCCAATTAAATATTATTTAATTGGTACACTTCATTAAATCTAAATAAAAAGATTTAATCTTTTCTCAACTGGGTTCAAGAACAGTGTTAGTGAAGACACCATTCACGACAAACCCAAATCACATTTGATATTTAATACAAGGCTCTGAATAGAAAATATATCGGCTTATATTCAATATCAAATTCTACGATTAACAAATGTCGTATTGGAAATAACGATATAAATATATATCTTTCAAATTTCCATAACAACATCTGTATAATCACGAATTCCAACATCGAAATATTCCAAAGACAATTTCGATTCAAATCCACTCCAATGCAATTATTGGAAATTCTAGTTATTTTTAAAACCCTTTTTCAAATTCAATTTATTTATTTAAAAATAAATAGAATTATAATTCTAGTTCAAAACTAGTTTATTTTGATAAAAATCTATTTTTATCTTTTCAGATATGGAGTTTTTCATCCCAATTCTTTCTAAATCATTTCTTATGATTTTACACAAATTATTACTATTTTTAATAATTTTATCAAGGCCCGTACAGTCGATTTCCATCAATGGCCATCGAACTGCACTTACAACGACCTTTTTCAAATTTGATTTGGACATAATTCCAAATCCAACCGTTAGATTTCAAATTTCTAATATTCGTTAGAAAGCTCTAGTCGATACGAACCCAACGGTTCCAGTTTCAGGAGAATCCGACGGTCGGATCTCCCGTTTTGTCCGTTTGAAATAAATGGTCGAAATTCACGAACTGCCGCGGCGCGGCGCGTTCTATTCAGGCCATTATATTATATATATTATATATATAATATATATTTCGTCGATTACTATTTAAAATGAATTTTATAAATAGTTTTGAATTCATTTCAAAAACGATTTCAACCTTTATTTCAAATTCAAATCGAAATTGAATTTTTCTATTATAAATCCTTTTTACCTTCATTTCTATTTGATTTCAATTCAAATCGATTTTAATTCAATTCGAATTCATTTTCTTTTCAATTCAATTCAATTCGAATTCGTTTTCCTATTCAATTCAAATTCAATTCATTCTCTATTCAATTCAAATTCAATTCATTTTCTAATCAAATCAAATTCAATTCATTTTCTAATCAAATCAAGTTCAATTCATTTTCTAATCAAATCAAATTCAATTGGTTTTCTAATCAAATCAAATTCAATTCATTTTCTAATCAAATCAAATTCGTTATATATTCAATTGAAATCAAATTCGTTATATATTCAATTGAAATCAAATTCGTTATATATACAATTCGAATTCGTTTTCTTTTCAATTCGATTCAAATTTCATTTCAAAATATTCGATTTCGAAATCATTTTTCAATATTCATTTTAAAATGAATAAAATCGATATAAATATCGTTCACGTCAAAATGGCGTCAATCTAATCAACACGGCTTCATATATTTCTATTTTCAAATATTCTATTTCAAATATTTCTTTTTCAAATATTTCCTTTTCAAATATTTCCTTTTCAAATATTTCTATTTCAAATATTCCTATTATTAAAATATTTCGTTCAACACATGACTAATCTCAACGGATGAGTACTGTCAACACATGAACCTTTATTTTATAATATTCTTTATTTTCTAAATTGGAATGAGGCCCAATCAATTACCATATAAAGTTAATCATATGGATTTTCACACATCACACGTACATAATAGCATTGAAAAATAATCAACCATCAGCCAAAGTGCACTACACTGTATAAGCATCAAATATAGATATCTAACGCTTATAACAGCCTGTCAATCAATCGATCGACATATTTAATCAATCAGGATGAGTGAACTTCAAATTTCATCCCAACACCCGTGTGGGGTTTCAAACAATCAAACACAGATTTTATTTGTGCAGTTGGGCGATGTGTAAAATTTACCGTCCCAATCAATGTCCTTCAAATAGGTGTACATAAACAAACCGTCCGGTTTGTAAATGAATATTTTATTTTATTCACTTCACGCTAAAAATTATATTTTTAACGACAAAACATTTTATTTTAACTTATGAATTTCTATTCAGTTCATTCTTTAAATAAAATGATATTTTTATTTTTCTAATTTATTTTAGAAAAATTTCGGCGGCATAACGGCACGATACTAGAAACGGGACAAGGCCTAGCCTAATCCCCGGTCTAGTGAAGGCCCACGCCATTCACACATCAATCAATCCATTCCATTTCACCAAACAACTCAAATTTCAATCAAATAATCTAACTAATTTTTGAAATCAAACAAACAAGTCCATGGTCTGTGGACGATTGTGTCGGGTGCTACTAAGCACCGTCTGCATCCTAGTATATAAATATAACTAGAAAAAGAAATTGAAAGGTGAGAAATTCTCACCAATAGCTATCCCAATACCACGACTCTTCATTTAGAGAAATCTTCGTCGCTCTCGCCTTTTTGTCATCTTCGTTGCCCATATTCTCTACATATGTAAAAATCGAATTTTTACTTCGCTATTCGATACTATTCAATATATAAAAATCGAATTTTTACTATGCTATTCAATATATAAAAATCGAATTTTTACTATGCTATTCAATATATAAAAATCGAATTTTTACTTCGATGTTCAATATATAAAAATCACATTTTTACTTCGATGTTCAATATATAAAAATCACATTTTTACTTCGATGTTCAATATATAAAAATCACATTTTTACTTCGATGTTCAATAGATAAAAATCGAATTTTTACTTCGCTAAAAACCATATTTTTATTTCGCTACTTATATAAAGATAATATTTTTATATTCTCTATTATATAACCTTCCTATATTATAAAAATTACATCTTTATTGTTTCTACAATATAAAAATCATATCTTTATTGTTCGAATTTCACAGTAAAAATCCAATTTTCTTTTCAGCGAAGGAGGGGGGGTTAAGAGGCTGTTTTGAGAAGAAGAAAAAGGGAAAAGGGAGAGGAAGGCAGTGGAGGAGGTCAGAGGAGGCTGTCGCCTGGGGGGGGTGCGGCGGCAGGTAAATGGGCTGGTGGCGGCTGTCGTAGCTAGGGTTTTAGAAGGGGTTCGGATTTACACAGCGGAGGAGGGGGGAGACTGGAGGGCTCGCGGTTGCCAGGGGGTCGACGTCGACAGTGGGAGGCTCGACTGAGGCGGCGCTTTGGGGGAGGAGGCGTCGCGATGGATTAGGGGGGGGGGGGGCGACGAGATCGACGGGTTGTTTCCCCCCTTTTTTTTATTTTGATTCTGATCGAATGAAGAAGGGGGGGGGTAGAACGAGATTAAGGGGAAGAGATATCTTTTTTTAATTTATTAATTATTTAATTTGCAAAAAGTTGACTTTTACATATGACCTCGAAACGAGGCCCACCGCCTGTCGTCCATAGCGTTTTACCCCCATTCCGAACACAATGGGATATGTATCATAAGCTGATTCGGCTATTACAATCAGTTTCCGTTGAATTTACATTTAAATCATTATATTGAATTTTAAACGTACATTTCAAATTACCGGGGTCACATAACAACTCTAAAAATTCTCGAAAAATATTTTCTAGCTTCGTATTGACGATACGGTCCTAACAAAACTAGTTTCGTCAAATTCTGAGACCGTTTGAAAAATGGCCATTTTCCAGTCGATTAAAATCAACTAAAACTGGTCAAACGCGTTTTCCTTTGCCACGCTCACATATTGATTCGAAAAATTATGAAATTTGGAATCTAGCAATAACTTGACATTCCGGACCCAACAAAACTGGTTTCATCGAAATCCGAGGTCGTTTGCAAAATCTCCATTTTTAAGGGCCTGAATTTCATAGCGACTATTCAGAATTTTCAACTGGACATATCTTTTGATTCCCGCTATGAAATTTTGATTTGTTGGATTCATTGGAAAGATATTCTCTATTAGATCCTATTATTTTTGGTTTCGCTAAAATCCGGATTGTTTTGCACCCGGTATGTTCAACTGAAGTTTGAAATCGAATTATCGAACTACCGCGCCATTTTCAATTCTATTATAATTATATATAAATATTTATATTCTAACGACGACGTATATAATATATACGTTGAATTATATTCAAAATAAATTTTCTCGTCGATTTTGTTTAAAATAATCTATTTTAAATATTCAAAATTCGCTAAAATCGCCAAAATAAAAATTTTAAACTGGCCTAGATTTTCGGGTTGTTACACTTCACCATTAATTAGTTAGAGATTATTTTCACTGTGATATAAGTGAGTTGTACTCTGACGTATGGTATGTATATATACAAATTCAGATTTGTATTTCAAAGTTATGTTATAATACATGTTATTCTTTCCGCTGTGAGATTCGTGTTTACTCTGATTATGATGTCTTCTTCTTCTTCTTCTATTCTATTAGTTCTATCTTTTCTATCTCATCCTCTAAATTCTTTCAATAATGACACGATTTTCAAGGTATCGAAAATCGCTCCATTACAGTTTTTATCAGAGCTGAAGGTTAAGTGATTACCTTGGCTCTGTGGCGTGACTCAATAGAGATGGAGTTGGTAATACTCTAGATTGGGTATGAGTATATATATGAGCACATATTTGTAAATTAATATAAAAACTGTTTTATATTGTGTTGACTGGTTAGTCGAGTGGTTTATAAATTCTGGTCGAAACAGTAATGCAAATTGTGTCGATAGGTGTTTCTAAACTCTTGAACAGAGTAATTCAACATAGTATGTTTTTAAAAGAGGGTAAATAAAATAATTTTACCCAAAAATATATTTTGATATAAAGAAAGCATATATATTGGAATTATCTAATATATATTGAATGTGTTGGTTGAAATTATGATCGAATAAAATTTACAATTGAGTTGGTTATATAAATAACCAATCGAAATATTATATAAGTATGATATGCAAAATCAGATGAGCTGAATCTGAAATTAAAACCAGAATTGAAATAAAACTCTAGAAACTTGAAAAAGAGTTGTAATTGAAATTTAATTAAATATAAGGGAATTTTAAAATCCTGGGAGATTTGAAAATTCGTTTTTCAAGTGTTGTGAAAGATATTTTGAAGTAATTTCAAAATAAAGTGATTATAAATGAGTTTTTAAAGCAATATAGTATTGAACTCACTTTGATGGTTGGAAAGTAAATTCCGATGATGATCGCGACATTATCGGTGTTCATTTTCGAGCTGGTAAGTGATAGATTACTACCAAAGATTTTGTTTTGGATTGTTTTGAGAAACAAGTTGTCAGAAATTCAAATGTTTTGAATTATATATGATTTCAAACTGATTTGAAATAAATCCCAGGAATTTGAATTCTGAAATAAAAATTTAACTTATGGAGTTAAAAGGGTAAAAGTGGAACATAAACTAAGATAAACAAAATTTGACTAAATTTGGAACGATCCAGAATGGATATTGTAAAAGAGAAATATTGGAATTCGAGTTATTAAAATGAATTGATTCTTGGAGAATAAGAATCAAAATTTGAATTTGGAGATGAAGATGACTGATTTAAGAAATAAATCATTAAATGGAATTGGAGTTGAAATATAAATTTGGCGTAGTAAAAGCAAAAAAAAAAGTGGTTTGAGAATGGATTGATTGGAGATCAAATGGAAATGAAGTGGTATATGCTGATTGGACAGCAAATAGAAGAGATAGAGTAGAATGCCAGACAAAATGGCTGTTTGAATTTCCTTGGATTTGGGGATGACCCAGAGAGGCAAGTTGTTGTAGTACCGAGTAAGACATGCAGAGGAGATACTAGCAAGATTCTCTGAAAATTTAAACTGTTAGGAAATTTTCAGAATTTTCGAAAATATTCGGTAATAAGAAGAAATTAATATTTTAAATTGGAATTAATCAGTTCAGTTGAAATTGAAATTATGAAGTAAACCAAAAGAGATTTTTAACATGTTTATAACAGAGATTGTAGCATTTTCCCTATCTTAGAAATTTCGAGGACGAAATTATTTTAAGGGGGAAGGACTATAACGTCCCGCATTTTTGTCGGTTCATATTTGAATATTTAAAATAGTTTAAATTTTGAATTCGAAATATAAATGGAATTATATATTAATTAAAATGAAGTTAAACGTATAAAAATATATATTAAATATAATCGAGCCCGTAATATCGCGGTAGTTCGTATATTAACGTTTTGAACTTCAACTGAGTGTACCAGACTCGTTTTGAATCGGATTTCTTCGAAACAAGAAACGTTGGAATCTGCTGAACTGTATCTTCCTAACAGAAGTGTAAAACCAAGATTTCGGCGTATAGATTGCAAGATATGTCCAAATCAAATATTCAAAAAGTCGTTGTAGAAATCGTATATCGACCGTAATGGTTATTTGAATATAACTTGATATCGGATTCGAATTTGGACAAGGTTCTTTTGAGGCGCAATGATAATTTAATTTTTAAAATTTTACTGTAATTTTTAATTAATTAAATGAGCAACTTTTTATTTGGAGTATTGTGTACCATGTATCGGGATTTCAAAATATGGGTCAACCTACCGGTATTATTATATTTTCGGAATCGTGACACCTCATAGAGCACATCTGTACTCTTATTTTTGTCCGTAGCGGTCAGTATAAGGAGATGAACTTTTACGCAATGAGGTGCTCTTAATCAATATACATGTATATTAAATGATTTCTTCTGCACTAAGGAATTCCTACCGATTACTTTCAGTGAAAGCGAGCATACCATACTTCCCATACCCCTATACTTAAAAAGACGTGCTAACCTAATTCTTCATTGCCAAGAAATGGGAAAAACAGTTGCCTAACCTATAGTAGAACAGTGTCTACTCTACCTACAAGCCCTAATACTTCATCATAAAGGAAACTGCGGACCATCCTTCTCTTTTTTCTATAATAAAGACCATACACCTAAAAGTACCTCTAAGAACAGTATCAACTACCCTATATTACTTAACTGCTAAGGAAAATATTGCCTATATATATAACACGAAAAGGTCTCCATTTCAACACAGACACAGAAGCAGCAACCCTCTAGAAATTTCGTATGTTTTAATGAAAATATAAATTTAAATAAAGAGTTAAAATACTACGGTGAGAGGTGAGGTTCGACCAAGGGAACTTTATGTAAGGGAGCAGGCGTGTGTAGTTGACGGAGACGATATTGCTGTGGAGGATCTAGTTGCGTTATCATAGGGAAAAGAGGAGTGTTTGCATGCATATGGCGAATGCTAATTTCTGGAAGCGGATGGTGTGCTTGAGAAAAGGGTGATGCTGAGTACGACATTTTCGGGTTTGGATCCGAGAAGCTCGGAAGTTGTTCAGTGGGTGGCCGGTGCACATATATGCACAGTTCCAAGGTGTGTATGGGAACACGATGATCAGGTGGCAATACATATGGGTAGATGGACTTGCAGAGGAGCGAGCTGTGTGCATGGAAACAAAGCACGCTGGCGCATGCAGGAGAGGACGTATGGAGCAGCAGATCTGAACTGAAGAAAGCGTGAGAAGGAATGGTACTGGAGCTGTGCGTTTTGAGGAATGGAGGGAGGGCATGCACAGTTGAGTGATGGGCGTTTGTATTTATGCTGAAGCTTTGCGTCTTGGAAAATGCTAAGTCTTGGAAAATGTTAAGGTGTAAATTCGGTTATAATAAGGAAGAGGTGTGAGGTTTGGGTTTGCACGTGAGTGGTTGGTGAGGTAACAACAAATATGGAGGGAAGGCGGTGGTTCCAGAGTCGGCATGATAATATTTTAATGTTGTTTGAATGCTGTGTGATGGTCGATTAGGTAGATTACAATTTAATTGGTTAAATATTATATATCGTTGCATATGTACACATCACTGGTTGGATACTGATTCCGTCGATTTTAAATATCCCCTAGTATGGAATCAATGATAATTGTTTGACTAACATCTGTGGATGCGGAAACCGGTTGGAGGAATCCGACCGGATTCCTCGATATTTATATGTACTGTTTGTTTTGTATGCACTGTTCAAACCCGAATTACATTTACAACCCCATGTGAATAATTGATGTGGAAAGAAAATTCAGCATTTGTGTCAATAAATAAATAAACGATATCGATTTAGAAAATGGTAACAATCGACCGTAAACCCATCGTTTTTTTTATGAAGTTGATTTGCCGTCAAGCAAATCAACGAAGTAATTATAAGAATTATATTTTTATAATTAAAGTGAAGTTTAGATTTATAATAGAGGTTCTATTATAAATAAATATTTTAGAGTTCGTTTTATAAAGTAAATAAAACGATTGTTGATATTTAAATAAGTTTATAAACTAGAAATTATCCTACGATGTAATATCTTGATAATTATTTTAGAGCAAAAAGTTAAGAAATATTATTAGATTAATTATATTAATCTAATGTTAAGAATTAATTGAATTAGTTAACGAATTTACTGATGAAATGAAGTTGATTTAAATCAACTGTTTAATTGAAAATGATTATTAGATTAACTGGGTCCTTGTAAAGAAGTTATAAATAGAACTGTGGAAATGAAGAAAGCAAAGAGTTAATGTTTAAAACAAATAATAATAAACAACGAAGATTTCAAAGTATGAATATGGTGTTATAAAACCATATTCCAAAATAAAATAAGAAAATACGATTTGATGAATATTATAAGTAATAAGGGATTAGAATACAGACTTATATCTGTTCTAAGGTAAGAACGTTGTCAATCAAGGTCTGAGAGGTAAATAGAATACCCCAACTTGAACGGCTTCACTATTATCGAGGAACAATATCAGTTTGTAACAGAAAGAGATGTCAAAATTAGTTACAAAAAGGAATATGGCAACGTATTGCAAGTCTTAGAACTATAGCAATAAAATAAACGGTGTTGACTAGGCTTAAGCGTGACTGTTATGTCAAGATTAGTTATAAAGGAGAATATTACAGCGTATGACAAGTTTAGAAATATAGCGATAAATTAACGCTGTTAACCAAACTTAAGCGTGATTTTTATATATGGCAGCACTTCCTAGGAAATGAAGCAGTTTAGTTGAAATCCACTTATTCGAAAGTGATAAATAACGATGTCGTAAGAAAATATAAGAATCAGTTTTAGAAAGAGAAATTGGAGAATCGTGTTAGAAAATGATGACAGCATTTCGATGTTCGAAAGGTGATTAGAATTAAACCGATAGGATTTGGAACTAGAATTCGATGATGTCGAATGTATTAAAAGTAAACTATTTTTAGGGATTATAATCTGATAGAATAATTAACATTTAGTTTTAAACAAATAAATGTTAATGGGATAGGAGTCAGTATTTAGTTATAAACTTGATATCGATTTGATAAGAAGTTGACTTAGAAACCGAGTTTATAAAGTAGAATGGGAATATAAATATGAAAGAGATTTCAGTAAACAAGATAACATTATTTATTACTTGAATAATGAATTATTTGATAAAGGTGTTCAGATTTCTATAATAGAAATGATATTCACATTGAAAGTGAATAATGTTTTAAAATGAACGCTTGGCAGATTAAAATGTTTAAATGAAATTGGAAATACTTTTCCGATATAGTTAGGATATGTTATCCAAGTGTAGAAAATAAAGAACATGAAAAGAATGGAAATGTTTCGAACGTTAATAACGTATATTTTCTGGAATATGGGAGAATAAGAGTTTATAATAACTGGAAATGTTTTCCAAGAATTGTAAAAAGGCTAAAACGGGAATTGAGAAATATCTGGTAAGATATGGGAATTTGGATAATAAAAACGAATGTTAAATAAAAAATACCCGTGTTTATGTGAAGTTAGTTATACATTAGAATGGATGTTGTTTTTACTCCGATAGTTAAATAACCGACTATCGAAGTGTTTTGACCATCGTTGTCAATACGGAGAGACCGGTTGGATATATTATCCGAAAACCACTCCGTATAGGCATAAGCGCTGTGAATTATATTATGCTAAAGACAATTGAAGACGGAGTCAAATGCAAGGGTCGTCCAGTTCCAGAATGATGTTTTCTGTTTGTCCAGTCCCAGGACAACTTGTATGGACGAGTGTCTGACAGAGTATTTCCAACGGTCACACCGTTGATTTTTACGAATATACCAAGTTGGTGGGGAGAAGGTAATTTCTCTTTATTCTACAACCAGTGTGCATTTGTGTGATCAATGTGTGATTACGGATTTGACGATGTGACATTCAAAGTGAATGGTGATCAGATGTTCTGAAGATAGACGTAGCCTCTAGCCTCACAACCAGGAAGTAACAAAAGTTGGGCTAGGCAGCATGGCTAGTTGGGTCATTCCCAAGCAGGGTGTATTGTCACCGATCTAGAGAAAATTCATATTTATACTTCTTTTCGATTCTGTATCTTCGGATGACGGTTGGATGGCCTACAACCGTGGTGGCAATATATTCGCGACACTCAAGCTAAATGAGTGAGCGGTCATGTGTGGCCGGGTTGCAAGACGTTCTTGTTGAACCCTGAGTGTATCCCCTCTAGAGTACACTATTCAGAAGGTGCTCCCATACCTTGTCTGTTGGAATCCACTCTCCGATAAGCGCCCTACGGTTTATGATTTTATACTATATATATATGGAGCGTGAGATGCAAGCGTTCCTCTACTTGGTTATTTATTTGATTAGACATTATTTTAATATCACTAGGTTTTGATACCAAGAATATTTTGGGTTATAGTAAAAACCGTCCATGTTTAGTTGTGGGTTGGTCTTACTATTATCCTTTTGTTTCAAAAGGTTTTTCAAAGTTAAACAGTATAGTTGGAATTTACTCACACCAGTCCCATGACTGACCCAGAGTTTATTTTGTTTGTTTTACCTAAACTCTTGGGTGCCCAAATTTGTACGGGCAGTCAAGTGTTTCAGGATTTTACAGATTCACTTGGAGGAGCTGGAAGCAGAAGGCTTCACCATTAATTAGTTAGAGATTATTTTCGCTGTGATATAAGTGAGTTGTACTCTGATGTATGGTATGTATATATACAAATTCGGATTTGTATTTCAAAGTTATGTTATAATACATGTTATTCTTTCCGCTGTGAGATTCGTGTTTACTCTGATTATGATGTCTTCTTCTTCTTCTATTCTATTAGTTCTATCATTTCTATCTCATCCTCTAAATTCTTTCAATAATGACACGGTTTTCAAGGTATCGAAAATCGCTCCATTACAGGAGTATTTTAATAGAAATGACCTGAGCTGCCAATGTACTTGACAACACTATTAAGATTTGATAGTTAAACAACCGACTATCGAATGGGATATTCTACCTACCTTTTGACGTGTTGTTTCGAAGAGACCGGGATGGGAACTAGACCCAAAACCACTTCGAATCAACTGTACATTCGCGAATAATTGGCAGGCGATGAAGATGGAGCATTCAAGACCGTATATCTTCATAAATGGAAGAACCACTCACAATCTCTGAGTCGACGCAGAGATATACTGGGGTTCTGTCATGGTTGAAATCTACGGGTTACAAGGACTTCTCGCTATTGATCCTTGGGGTGATTCCTATATTGGATGCAGTAGGAGAGTACCTTCGGTTCATCCTGTTCCTAGATGACTTGTGTGGACGAGTGTCTGACAGAGTATTTCCAGGCGGTCACGTATATTGATTTCTTCAACCTACCAAGAGTGAAAGCTTAGAAGGAAACTTCTTTTAGCTAACACGTAATGTATTGTTGTAGGCGTCAATTAGTGATTTTGATGGATCTGACGATGTGGCATTCAAAGTGATGTGCTGATCAAAAAAGGAAGAAAATCCTAGCCTCAAGCCTCATCAACCGGGAAATGACAAAAATCAGGCAGGCAGCATGGCTATGTGGGTCGCTCCCGTTAAGGTGTATAATCACCTATCTAGAGAAATTCCTTTTGCTTCTTTAATCTATCGATTCTGTCCCTTTTCGGGAAACAGTGGTTTGAGCCTAACCGTTGGTGATATATATATTCGATACACTCAAGCGAAATAAATGGTCGGTCATGTGTGGGCTGGGTTGCAAGACGTTCTTGTGTAACCCAGTGTATTCGCCTCTAGAGATACACTATCGGCAGGTGGTCCCATACCTTGTCATAGTCGGAATCCAATTTCCAATAAGCGCCCGCGGTTTTTGATTTTATACTATACACGTAGAGCGTGAGATGCAAGCGTTCTGCCAATTTGTTATTTGTTTGTGGTTTGATAGACACTATGATAATAACAGAATAAGATATTGATTTCAAAAATATTTTGGGTTATAGTATGGTAAAAACCGTCCGTGTTTATGTGTGGACATGGCTTACTATTACCCTTTTATTTCAAAAGGATTTTCCAAAATTAAACAAGTTGTTATGTTGTGAATTTATCATTGAAAGTATTCCAGACTGACCCGGTGAATTTTGCTTTGCTTCAAATGTGCTCGGGTCAGACCGAATATATTTACAGGTTAGGTTTCGCTTGGAGTTTTTTTTCCCGGAGCTTGAAGAAGGAGGTTTCACCGTTAGTTATTCAAAGTTATTTTTCGATGTGTCTGATATATGATGTACTATGATGATTGGTATGTATATATACAGTTTCTTTTATAAAGAGATTTGATGTATTCTATTTATTCGTTCCGCTGTGAGAGTCTGATGTATTCTTCTTCTTTTCCTTCTACTCTAACATTTCTTTCTTTCTTCTCTCACCCTCTAACTTCATCCTACTAACAGTCAGGGATTCGATACTTGGATTTGGCAAAAAATACGGGTTTATGTATTATTGTTTAAAATTCGAGCGTCGAAATTTCCCGTGCGTTTACAGTTGGTATCAGAGCTATTGGTTTAGTGATAACCTTGGCTCTGTGGTGTAACTCAATAGAGATGGGGTTAGGAATACCCTAGATTGAGCTGAGTGTATATATATATGAGAGCGCGTATTTGTAATTGAATATAAAATTTATTTTAAAGATTTTGTAAAGAGGGTAAATGAAATAATTTTGCCCAAATTATATTTTTGTATAAAAAGGAAATTATTTTATCGAATTATTAAGATATCTTATTGTTTGGTTGTTTTGGATGGAATTAAAACTGAATATGAGAATACGACTTAACTTGGTTAAGTCGAGCTAAATCCGAAATGGATACGGTGTTGGAACCAAATAAAATACATTTGGAATTTGGTAATCGAATTGAATTTGAAATCAATCAATAATTAAAGCATATGAAACCAAAGCAAATGAAAAGTATGATGATTGAATCAAAATGATTTGGTTGGATTGTAATGCCTTGTTTGCCTGTTTGTTTGGTTGTTGGGTGGTTTGTATAAATTTCACCAATAGTTAAATCTAAAAGTTGAATAAATTGAAAAGATAAGTAAACGAATTCCTGTATAGCAAGTTTGAATGGGATCGATCATAAATTAAAATCGAAAGATTTAAACCAGTATTGATGTCATATGTGACGGCCCGCCCCGCACCAACCGACATTAACTCCAAAAGTGCGCTGTACACATGTCCAGTTAGCACGGAACGGTCGCCAAAGAAAGGAAAGAAGGGAATGAACTAATCAAGGAACCTGTAGAATGTCTCACAGCGCATGGGATAAAATATAATAATAATATACTTGACATAAAACAGGTGAGACAGTGCATAAGCTGATAACTAAAATCAACACCAATCATCAGAACATCGGAAATCCAAATACAGCTTATTACAATTTTCCAAACTTACTGTCTCTAAAACAAAAGAAAGCTAAAGTAGGAGATATACCACCAATGCCCAAGCAGTGTTCTTCAACAATACAGGGAGAATATTATGTATATATTTTACGTGGAAGCCTCCTGCTCGTCTCCGGATCATCTACCCGTGCACCACCAGCTAACCTGTCTCTAGTCTGCTCGTGTGAGCACCCAGAGTAATAAGAGGAGACATAAAACTCTGGGTCAGACATAAAGCCTGGTATGAGCGATAAGCACCTAAACAGAATAATAACAGGTATACTAAACCATACCTGAACCTGGACCTGCAACCAAAGAGTTAGTACCACATACCGTACAATACTCCAAGGCGCCATAATGAATAGTGTAAGAATACGGGGGTGGGATGTAACAACCCGTAAAATGCGAGCCAGTTTGAAATTTTTATTTTGGCCATTTTAGCGAAGTTTGAATATTCAAAATGAATTATTTTAAATAATATCGTCGAAAAATTTATTTTGAATAGAATTCGAACGTATATATTTTACGCGTCGTCGTTAGAATATAAATATTTATATATAATTATAAATAGAATTGAAAATGGCGCGGTAGTTCGATAATTCGATTTCAAACTTCAATTGAATGTACCGGGTGCAAAACAATCCGGATTTTAGTGAAACCAAAAATCTTAGGATCTAATTGATAATATCTTTCTATCGAATCCGAATAATCAAGATTTCATAGCGGGAATAAAAAGATATGTCCAGTTGAAAATTCTGAATAGTCGCTATGGAATTCAGGCCCTTAAAAATGGACATTTTGCAAACGACCTCGGATTTCGACGAAACCAGTTTTGTTGGGTCCGGGATGTAAAGTTATTGCTAGGTTTCAAATTTCATAATTTTTCGAATCAATATGTGAGCGTGGCAAAGGAAAACGCGTTTGACCAGTTTCAGTTGATTTTAATCGACTGGAAATTGGCCATTTTGCAAACGGTCTCAGAATTCGACGAAACTAGTTTTGTTAGGACCGTATCGTCAATACGAAGCTAGAAAATATTTTTCTGAAATTTTTCTAGTTAGTATGTGGCCCCGGTAATTTGAAACGTGCGTTTAAAATTCAATATAGTGATTTAAATGAAAATTCAAAAGGAAACTGATAGTAACAATCGAATCAGCTTGCGATACATATCCCATTGTGTTCGGAATGGGGGTGAAACGCTATGGGCGACAGGCGGTGGGCCTCGTTTCGAGGTCATATGTAAAAGTCAACCTTTTTGCAAAATATAATAATTAAATAATAATAATAAAAAAAAATATACTTTTCCCTCCTATACCTCTGGCCCCCCCCCCCCCCCCGAATTCATTTATACAAAAATTAAAAGAAAAAAAAAAGAAACCCTAAATCAAGAAGGCGATCGACGCCACCGCCTTGTCCTGCTCCGAGCCCCGCCTCCGCCTGAGCTCCCCCCAGATCGCTCGAGTTCCGCTGACGCCCTCCCTCGCTCGCGAAGATGAAGCCGCCGACCGCCACCAGCAAACCCCCCCAGCCGACGATCCTTCCACCGCCGACCGCCACCAGAAACCCCCCCCCTTCGCAGCTACATCGGTGAGCATTTTCTATTTTTGTTTATTTATTTTCTTTTTTTTTATTTATTTATTCTGTAAAAACTGTTTTATGTTAAAAGTTAAAACTGATTTTGTTTATTATAAAAAAAAAAAAAACTGATTTTAGGTTTAAAAATGTAAAACTGATTTTATAAAGATTAGAAAACTGATTTTATAAATGATTTTAAAACTGATTTCTAAAAAGGTTTTAAAAGATTTAAACTTTAAAAAGAAAATGGTTTGAACTTTAAAAAGAAAAAGGTTTAAACTTTAAAAAGAAAAGGGTTTGAACTTTAAAAAGAAAAAGGTTTAAACTTTAAAAAGAAAATGGTTTGAACTTTAAAAAGGTTTGATCTTTAAAATAGAAAAGCAAAAAGGCGAGATTTTTGTTTAGAAGAAAAAGTAGGATTTTTAAAAATAGAAAAGATTGGTTTTTATAAAGATGAAGATTTTATTTTTATAAAAGCGAAAACTTTATTTTTATAAAAGCGAAAACTTTATTTATTTTTATAAAAGCGAAAACTTTATTTTTTATAAAGGCGAAGACCTTATTGTTAAAAATGTGATTTTTATATATTGAACTTCGAATAAAAATGTGATTTTTATATATTGAACTTCGAATAAAAATGTGATTTTTATATATTGAACTTCGAATAAAAATGTGATTTTTATATATTGAATAGCGAACTAAAAATTTGATTTTTATATATGGAATAGCGAAGTAAAAATTCGATTTTTACATAGGTAGTGAAAGCGGACAACGAAGATGACGAAGATGCGGTAGCGACGAAGGTTTCTGCAAATGAAGTGTCGTGGAGCTAGGATAGCTATATGTGAGAACTTATCACTCAAATTCTATTTTTCTAGTTATATATATATACTAGGATGCAGACGGTGCTTATTAGAAGCACCCGACACCCGTCCACATACCATGGACTTGTTTGTTTGGTTGTGTAGTTGGTTAGATTATTTGATTAGGATTTGATTGATTGGTTGAATTGGAAATTGATTAAGATTGATGTGTGAATGGCGTGGGCCTTCACTAGTCCGGGGATAAGGCTAGGCCTTGTCCCGTTTCTAGTATCGTGCCATTATGCCGCCGAAATTTTCTAAAATATGTTAGAAAATAAAAATATCATTTTATTGTGTAAATGAATAATAGAAATTCATATGTTGGAATAAAATGTTTTATCGTTTAAAATATAATTTTTAACGTGAATGTGAATAAATAAAATATTCATTTACAAACCAGACGGTTTGTTTATGTACACCTATTTGAATGACATTGATTGGGACGATAAATTTCACACATCGCCCAACTGCACAAATAAAATATGTGTTTGATTGTTTGAAACCCCATACGGGTGTTGGGATGAAATTTGAAGTTCACTCATCCTGATTTATTAAATCTGTCGATCGGTTGATTGACAGGCTGTTTTAAGCATTAGATATCTATATTTGATGCTTATACAGTGTAGTGCACTTTGGTTGATGGTTGATTATTTTTCCATGCTATTATATACATGTGTTGTATGAAAATCCATATAATTAACTTTATATGGTAATTGATTGGGCCTCATTCCAATTTGAAAAATAAAGTATATTATAAAATAAAAGTTCATGTGTTGACAGTACTCATTCATTGAGATTGGTCATGTGTTGAACGAAATATTTTAGTAATAAAATTTGCACCTTTATCGATATAAAATAAAAGTTCATGTGTTGACAGTACTCATTCATTGAGATTGGTCATGTGTTGAACGGACTATTTTTGATAATAACAACTATTTTGAAAAAGAAATATTTGAAATAGAATATTTGAAAATAGAAATTTATGAAGCCGTGTTGATTAGTTTGACGCCATTTTGACGTGATCGATATTTATATCGATATAAAACGATTTCGAAATGAATTGAATTGAAAACGATTTCGAAATGAATTGAATTGAAAACGATTTCGAAATGAATTGAATTGAAAACGATTTCGAAATGAATTGAATTGAAAACGATTTCGAAATGAATTGAATTGAAAACGATTTCGAAATGAATTGAATTGAAAACGATTTCGAAATGAATTGAATTGAAAACGATTTCGAAATGAATTGAATTGAAAACGATTTCGAAATGAATTGAATTGAAAACGATTTCGAAATGAAATGAATTGAAAACGAATTCAAATTGAATTGAAAACGAATTCAAATTGAATTGAAATTCGAATTGAATAGAAATGAATTTTAAAACGAATTTATAAAGAAGAATTCAATTTTGATTTGAATTGAAATGGAAGTTGAAATAGTTTTTGAAACGAATTTAAAACTATTTATATAATTCGTTTTAAATAGAAATCGACGAAATATATATTATATATATTATATATATAATATAATGGCCTGAATAGAACGCGCCGCGCTGCGGCAGTTCGTGAATTTCGACCATTTATTTCAAACGGACATTACGGGAGATCCGACCGTCGGATTCTCCTAAAACCGGAACCGTTGGGTTCGTATCGAAAAGAGCTTTCTAACGAATATTAGAAATTTGAAATCTAACGGTTGGATTTGGAATTATGTCCAAATCAAATTCGAAAAAGGTCGCTGTAAGTGCAGTTCGATGGCCGTTGATGGAAATCGACTGTACGGGCCTTGATAAAATTATTAAAAATAGTAATAATTTGTGTAAAATCATAAGAAATGATTTGTGAAAGTTTGGGATGAAAAACTCCATATTTGAAAAGATAAAAATAGATTTTTATCGAATTGAACTAGTTTTGAACTAGAATTATAATTCTATTTATTTTTAAATAAATAAATTGAATTCGGAAAGGGTTTTAAAAATAACCAAAATTTCCAATGATTGCATTGGAATGGATTTGAATCGAAATTGTCTTCGGAATATTTCGATGTTGAAATTCGTGATTATACAGGTGTTGTTATGGAAATTTGAAAGATATATATATTTATATCGTTATTTCCAATACGACATTTGTTAATCGTAGAATTTGATATTGAATATAAGCCGGGATATTTTCTATTCAGAGCCTTGTATTTAATATCAAATGTGATTTGGGTTTGTCGTGAATGGTGTCTTCACTAACACTGTTCTTGAACCCAGTTGAGAAAAGATTAAATCTTTTTATTTAGATTTAATGAAGTGTACCAATTAAATAATATTTAATTGGAATTGAATCGATATTGATTTTTGGGTTTATCGTGGACAGTGTTTTAAATAACACTCGTTCTTTAATCCGACCATTAATAAAATGTGATTGTGGGTTGTCGTGAACGGTATCTTCAATAATACAGTTCTTAGACCTAAAGGAGTTAAGAAAATCAGAAACTAACTGGAGATTAGTTAAGTTGAATAGTTTCCGAGGTATTGATCTGATGTTGGTTTCGGCCTTCGGGATTAATACTTAGGGAATTGCTCATTTGCTAATTTACAATTAGGGACTGATTGAAATGTGATGTGATTTTGGGTTTATCGTGAACCGTGTTTTAAATGACACTGATTCTTTAACCCAGTCACAGATTAAAACTAAGTGGAGTTTTAATGAATCTTTAATTAGATTGAAATAATCGAGAATGGAGTATCGCCAGTTTTGCTCCAAAGCGATAGTTAAATCTTTAATTAGATTTGAACGTGAAATGGTAATTAATTTTACCGATAACACTGTGGTGTTAGATATGGAGTATTACCAGTTTTGCTTCATGGGATGAATAGGTTGGGATTGGGAAATAAAACAAATAATTACTTCGTAGTGGTTCGCTAATCTCGACTAGTTGGTAAAACCATAATTTGGTTTTAAACGGCATCCATAGGAGGATTACAAGATAAATTTTAAGGAATTTATCTTGGATAAAATTAATGGGAACCTTTCCCTATGAATGTGAAATTTAGAAACTAACTGTCGGTTGGCCAAGCAGAATGGTTTTCTGGGTATTGATCTGATGTTGGTTTCGGCCTTCGGGGTTAATATTTGGGGAATTATTCTCTTGATTAATTTACGGTTAGTGACTAATGAATTGGAATGAGGCGTATGTTGTGTTTGTGTAACACTTATTTAAAATATACGCGAGTTATTCGGAAAGACCGGGTTTATCCCATTCTGAATAACTGATGCGACGATAAGTCGAAGATGAAGACGATGGTCGAAGACCGGAGGTCTTCACGTCGTTTGGGGGATGACTGATGATCTTGATTGGGCTGTACACCCAAGAAGATGGAAACAGTTAGTGATCGTCCAGACGTACTTGGAGATCGATGGATATGCGGGGTACTAGGTGCCTCCGGTTTCGTTCAGACCTAGAACGGACTTGTAAATGGATGGTGTGTCTGACATTGTATTCCTTTATATTGTATTTGTTGATCTCTGCTAAATATATATCTGTTTGGCGGCGGAGAATTTATTCTCTTGCTTAACGCCCTTCTCTGAGACATATGAGCTCAGAGGTTATATATTGGCAGAAATCAGTGGTACGATATGGATTGATAGTGTGGCATACTGAGATGCAGTGATCCAAACTTTTGTTGAAAAGGAAAGTTTGGTGGTTGATGATCAAAGCGCAGCTGATATAGCATGGCTTTGTGTATAGCGTTGATCCGCGAGCCTCACAGCCCGGGATGGTGGTAAACTGATGGTTTGATCAGTATACATTTTTTTTAGTGTAGTGGATTCGGTCGACCGATATTGAGCTTCGTGCTCGGAGGGATAGAGTAAGCGGTGTTTTCTCTTGCTGGGACGTAAGCCGCGGTGATACTTGAGTCCCCAAAAGTGCGGATGTGCATAGCGGTGTTTTCTCTCGCTGAGACGTAAGCCGCGGTGATTTGTACTACGCGAGCGATCTTTCGAATCAGGAGCCACCATGATGGAAATCCAATTTCCGATACGTGTATTTCGGCTTTATTTGTAGAGCCTAGTATGGCGACATAGTGGGATGGGGCACTCATGCCGTCTATGATTTATATTTATGATTGAAGTTGTTTTGACACTATACACTTATTATAGTATCAAATGATTTGTTTTAAACGTATCAAGCATGTTTGGCTGTTATAAGGGAAAACCCTATCCTCGGCTGCGTTGCATTGTGTGATGGGACCTGGGTCTTATAACAGCTTCATTTTTCTTTATTTAGCATTGCGCTGCTGGTTTTATGCACTGGTATTCTTGGGAGGAAACCCGTTCCGTGTTATACGGCGTGGTCCCTTGATTTACCTAACTTTGAAAATAAAGATTATTAACTGTTTTAGTTCTCACACCAGTCACATGACTGCCCTGGAGTTTATTGTTTTAACCTAAACTCTGGGTGCCCTTATTTTCGACACGGGCAGCTAGTAGTTTTGGTTTTGCAGATTTATATTCACAGGATCCTGGTTTACAGCTGGAACGATATCCGGAAAGCTTTGTATCCGTATATCTTCTTCTAGTTGTGTATTTTATTATTTTCCGCTGCGATGTATTTAAATGTAATTTAAATCTCTGATATTTCTGTGTAATATTCATTTATACTCTGTATATTCTTGTAATCTGATGCATTGTTGTAATATATAGTGAAATGTTCTTCTGTATGCGTTCTGTTTTGTCGTGTTCTCAAACGATAGGGCGTTTCGAACGGTCTGAGTCGGTTTAGCGACTGGTTCGGACCGAGCGAAATTCCTTGCCGTCACAGTTGGTATCAGAGCTTTGGTTTACAAAGCAGAGAACAAGACACATTAGAAACATACGAAAGAATTCATCAGATATTGGATTAGCAATATCCAATGAGAATGACTCGTTAGAGATAGGATCAGTAGTATCCTAGAACGAGTGTGAAGAGTATATTTTTCAAATGAAAACAAGTTTTGTTTTGAAAATTTAAATCAATTATTCGTATTTGATTATTTATTTATATTGATTTTGGACAATTCAGTATATAAAGAATTTGCATATACGCCTTGCAAACGTATATTCAAAGTTTTAATATATTGGATAGATATAGCATCGCACTCTAGTCGCCCGAAGATGATATTGATGATAGCGATCGCATCATCAACATTTATGTTCGAGTTTCGAAGGTGTGATTTTCTATATATTTCCATTAGACTGGTGTGAGAACCAAAACTAATATAGCTAGAATTCATTGTTGTGATTTGGCATCAAAACATGATTTTCTTTATATGTATCAAAAGTTATGAATTTGAAACTCTAATTCACTAATTGATTGATGTTTGTGTTGTTTGTTCATTCGTTTGCTAATTTTGAACCATTATGCCTAGTAGCATCAAATAATGAACTGTATTGAAAATTGGTCGCATCTGCTTGCATATACATGTATATCATTGAACAGGTCATAGCAAGGAGGCTAGAGCCAGAGAATAAAATTTGTTTGCCCGACAAATAGGTACATGTTTATTACATAATTTCCTGTTTTGTTTGGGTGATGATGATTTTGTGAGCCTATTGGCTAGCCGCTTGGCTTTTTCTTTTTCTTTTTGAGATCTGAAGGACCGGGGAAGCTATTTGAAATTCCCCGATGCTCCCATTGCAGGGGAGGTTATGGCGAAATTTTTCGAAAATTTAGGGTGTTAGCCAAATTTTTGAAATTTTGAAAATTCTCAGAAACTAAAGAGTTGGAGAATGGAAGCCAGATCGAGCGTAGAGTTGATTAATCATACCACTTTCGACTTTGTTCCTTTTCGGGGACGAAAAGTTTTAAGTGGGGGAGATTGTAACAACCCGTAAAATGCGAGCCAGTTTGAAATTTTTATTTTGGCCATTTTAGCGAAGTTTGAATATTCAAAATGAATTATTTTAAATAATATCGTCGAAAAATTTATTTTGAATAGAATTCGAACGTATATATTTTACGCGTCGTCGTTAGAATATAAATATTTATATATAATTATAAATAGAATTGAAAATGGCGCGGTAGTTCGATAATTCGATTTCAAACTTCAATTGAATGTACCGGGTGCAAAACAATCCGTATTTTAGTGAAACCAAAAATCTTAGGATCTAATTGATAATATCTTTCTATCGAATCCGAATAATCAAGATTTCATAGCGGGAATAAAAAGATATGTCCAGTTGAAAATTCTGAATAGTCGCTATGGAATTCAGGCCCTTAAAAATGGACATTTTGCAAACGACCTCGGATTTCGACGAAACCAGTTTTGTTGGGTCCGGGATGTAAAGTTATTGCTAGGTTTCAAATTTCATAATTTTTCGAATCAATATGTGAGCGTGGCAAAGGAAAACGCGTTTGACCAGTTTCAGTTGATTTTAATCGACTGGAAATTGGCCATTTTGCAAACGGTCTCAGAATTCGACGAAACTAGTTTTGTTAGGACCGTATCGTCAATACGAAGCTAGAAAATATTTTTCTGAAATTTTTCTAGTTAGTATGTGGCCCCGGTAATTTGAAACGTGCGTTTAAAATTCAATATAGTGATTTAAATGAAAATTCAAAAGGAAACTGATAGTAACAATCGAATCAGCTTGCGATACATATCCCATTGTGCTCGGAATGGGGGTGAAACGCTATGGGCGACAGGCGGTGGGCCTCGTTTCGAGGTCATATGTAAAAGTCAACCTTTTTGCAAAATATAATAATTAAATAATAATAAAAAAAAATTTTATACTTTTCCCTCCTATACCTCTGCCCCCCCCCCCCCCCCCCGAATTCATTTATACAAAAATTAAAAGAAAAAAAAAAGAAACCCTAAATCAAGAAGGCGATCGACGCCACCGCCTTGTCCTGCTCCGAGCCCCGCCTCCGCCTGAGCTCCCCCCAGATCGCTCGAGTTCCGCTGACGCCCTCCCTCGCTCGCGAAGATGAAGCCGCCGACCGCCACCAGCAAACCCCCCCAGCCGACGATCCTTCCACCGCCGACCGCCACCAGAAACCCCCCCCCTTCGCAGCTACATCGGTGAGCATTTTCTATTTTTGTTTATTTATTTTCTTTTTTTTTTATTTATTTATTCTGTAAAAACTGTTTTATGTTAAAAGTTAAAACTGATTTTGTTTATTATAAAAAAAAAAAAAAAACTGATTTTAGGTTTAAAAATGTAAAACTGATTTTATAAAGATTAGAAAACTGATTTTATAAATGATTTTAAAACTGATTTCTAAAAAGGTTTTAAAAGATTTAAACTTTAAAAAGAAAATGGTTTGAACTTTAAAAAGAAAAAGGTTTAAACTTTAAAAAGAAAAGGGTTTGAACTTTAAAAAGAAAAAGGTTTAAACTTTAAAAAGAAAATGGTTTGAACTTTAAAAAGGTTTGATCTTTAAAATAGAAAAGCAAAAAGGCGAGATTTTTGTTTAGAAGAAAAAGTAGGATTTTTAAAAATAGAAAAGATTGGTTTTTATAAAGATGAAGATTTTATTTTTATAAAAGCGAAAACTTTATTTTTATAAAAGCGAAAACTTTATTTATTTTTATAAAAGCGAAAACTTTATTTTTTATAAAGGCGAAGACCTTATTGTTAAAAATGTGATTTTTATATATTGAACTTCGAATAAAAATGTGATTTTTATATATTGAACTTCGAATAAAAATGTGATTTTTATATATTGAACTTCGAATAAAAATGTGATTTTTATATATTGAATAGCGAACTAAAAATTTGATTTTTATATATGGAATAGCGAAGTAAAAATTCGATTTTTACATAGGTAGTGAAAGCGGACAACGAAGATGACGAAGATGCGGTAGCGACGAAGGTTTCTGCAAATGAAGTGTCGTGGAGCTAGGATAGCTATATGTGAGAACTTCTCACTCAAATTCTATTTTTCTAGTTATATATATATACTAGGATGCAGACGGTGCTTATTAGAAGCACCCGACACCCGTCCACATACCATGGACTTGTTTGTTTGGTTGTGTAGTTGGTTAGATTATTTGATTGGGATTTGATTGATTGGTTGAATTGGAAATTGATTAAGATTGATGTGTGAATGGCGTGGGCCTTCACTAGTCCGAGGATAAGGCTAGGCCTTGTCCCGTTTCTAGTATCGTGCCATTATGCCGTCGAAATTTTCTAAAATATGTTAGAAAATAAAAATATCATTTTATTGTGTAAATGAATAATAGAAATTCATATGTTGGAATAAAATGTTTTATCGTTTAAAATATAATTTTTAACGTGAATGTGAATAAATAAAATATTCATTTACAAACCAGACGGTTTGTTTATGTACACCTATTTGAATGACATTGATTGGGACGATAAATTTCACACATCGCCCAACTGCACAAATAAAATATGTGTTTGATTGTTTGAAACCCCATACGGGTGTTGGGATGAAATTTGAAGTTCACTCATCCTGATTTATTAAATCTGTCGATCGGTTGATTGACAGGCTGTTTTAAGCATTAGATATCTATATTTGATGCTTATACAGTGTAGTGCACTTTGGTTGATGGTTGATTATTTTTCCATGCTATTATATACATGTGTTGTATGAAAATCCATATAATTAACTTTATATGGTAATTGATTGGGCCTCATTCCAATTTGAAAAATAAAGTATATTATAAAATAAAAGTTCATGTGTTGACAGTACTCATTCATTGAGATTGGTCATGTGTTGAACGAAATATTTTAGTAATAAAATTTGCACCTTTATCGATATAAAATAAAAGTTCATGTGTTGACAGTACTCATTCATTGAGATTGGTCATGTGTTGAACGGACTATTTTTGATAATAACAACTATTTTGAAAAAGAAATATTTGAAATAGAATATTTGAAAATAGAAATTTATGAAGCCGTGTTGATTAGTTTGACGCCATTTTGACGTGAACGATATTTATATCGATATAAAACGATTTTGAAATGAATTGAATTGAAAACGATTTCGAAATGAATTGAATTGAAAACGATTTCGAAATGAATTGAATTGAAAACGATTTCGAAATGAATTGAATTGAAAACGATTTCGAAATGAATTGAATTGAAAACGATTTCGAAATGAATTGAATTGAAAACGATTTCGAAATGAATTGAATTGAAAACGATTTCGAAATGAATTGAATTGAAAACGATTTCGAAATGAATTGAATTGAAAACGATTTCGAAATGAAATGAATTGAAAACGAATTCAAATTGAATTGAAAACGAATTCAAATTGAATTGAAATTCGAATTGAATAGAAATGAATTTTAAAACGAATTTATAAAGAAGAATTCAATTTTGATTTGAATTGAAATGGAAGTTGAAATAGTTTTTGAAACGAATTTAAAACTATTTATATAATTCGTTTTAAATAGAAATCGACGAAATATATATTATATATATTATATATATAATATAATGGCCTGAATAGAACGCGCCGCGCTGCGGCAGTTCGTGAATTTCGACCATTTATTTCAAACGGACATTACGGGAGATCCGACCGTCGGATTCTCCTAAAACCGGAACCGTTGGGTTCGTATCGAAAAGAGCTTTCTAACGAATATTAGAAATTTGAAATCTAACGGTTGGATTTGGAATTATGTCCAAATCAAATTCGAAAAAGGTCGCTGTAAGTGCAGTTCGATGGCCGTTGATGGAAATCGACTGTACGGGCCTTGATAAAATTATTAAAAATAGTAATAATTTGTGTAAAATCATAAGAAATGATTTGTGAAAGTTTGGGATGAAAAACTCCATATTTGAAAAGATAAAAATAGATTTTTATCGAATTGAACTAGTTTTGAACTAGAATTATAATTCTATTTATTTTTAAATAAATAAATTGAATTCGGAAAGGGTTTTAAAAATAACCAAAATTTCCAATGATTGCATTGGAATGGATTTGAATCGAAATTGTCTTCGGAATATTTCGATGTTGAAATTCGTGATTATACAGGTGTTGTTATGGAAATTTGAAAGATATATATATTTATATCGTTATTTCCAATACGACATTTGTTAATCGTAGAATTTGATATTGAATATAAGCCGGGATATTTTCTATTCAGAGCCTTGTATTTAATATCAAATGTGATTTGGGTTTGTCGTGAATGGTGTCTTCACTAACACTGTTCTTGAACCCAGTTGAGAAAAGATTAAATCTTTTTATTTAGATTTAATGAAGTGTACCAATTAAATAATATTTAATTGGAATTGAATCGATATTGATTTTTGGGTTTATCGTGGACAGTGTTTTAAATAACACTCGTTCTTTAACCCGACCATTAATAAAATGTGATTGTGGGTTGTCGTGAACGATATCTTCAATAATACAGTTCTTAGACCTAAAGGAGTTAAGAAAATCAGAAACTAACTGGAGATTAGTTAAGTTGAATAGTTTCCGAGGTATTGATCTGATGTTGGTTTCGGCCTTCGGGATTAATACTTAGGGAATTGCTCATTTGCTAATTTACAATTAGGGACTGATTGAAATGTGATGTGATTTTGGGTTTATCGTGAACCGTGTTTTAAATGACACTGATTCTTTAACCCAGTCACAGATTAAAACTAAGTGGAGTTTTAATGAATCTTTAATTAGATTGAAATAATCGAGAATGGAGTATCGCCAGTTTTGCTCCAAAGCGATAGTTAAATCTTTAATTAGATTTGAACGTGAAATGGTAATTAATTTTACCGATAACACTGTGGTGTTAGATATGGAGTATTACCAGTTTTGCTTCATGGGATGAATAGGTTGGGATTGGGAAATAAAACAAATAATTACTTCGTAGTGGTTCGCTAATCTCGACTAGTTGGTAAAACCATAATTTGGTTTTAAACGGCATCCATAGGAGGATTACAAGATAAATTTTAAGGAATTTATCTTGGATAAAATTAATGGGAACCTTTCCCTATGAATGTGAAATTTAGAAACTAACTGTCGGTTGGCCAAGCAGAATGGTTTTCTGGGTATTGATCTGATGTTGGTTTCGGCCTTCGGGGTTAATATTTGGGGAATTATTCTCTTGATTAATTTACGGTTAGTGACTAATGAATTGGAATGAGGCGTATGTTGTGTTTGTGTAACACTTATTTAAAATATACGCGAGTTATTCGGAAAGACCGGGTTTATCCCATTCTGAATAACTGATGCGACGATAAGTCGAAGATGAAGACGATGGTCGAAGACCGGAGGTCTTCACGTCGTTTGGGGGATGACTGATGATCTTGATTGGGCTGTACACCCAAGAAGATGGAAACAGTTAGTGATCGTCCAGACGTACTTGGAGATCGATGGATATGCGGGGTACTAGGTGCCTCCGGTTTCGTTCAGACCTAGAACGGACTTGTAAATGGATGGTGTGTCTGACATTGTATTCCTTTATATTGTATTTGTTGATCTCTGCTAAATATATATCTGTTTGGCGGCGGAGAATTTATTCTCTTGCTTAACGCCCTTCTCTGAGACATATGAGCTCAGAGGTTATATATTGGCAGAAATCAGTGGTACGATATGGATTGATAGTGTGGCATACTGAGATGCAGTGATCCAAACTTTTGTTGAAAAGGAAAGTTTGGTGGTTGATGATCAAAGCGCAGCTGATATAGCATGGCTTTGTGTATAGCGTTGATCCGCGAGCCTCACAGCCCGGGATGGTGGTAAACTGATGGTTTGATCAGTATACATTTTTTTTAGTGTAGTGGATTCGGTCGACCGATATTGAGCTTCGTGCTCGGAGGGATAGAGTAAGCGGTGTTTTCTCTTGCTGGGACGTAAGCCGCGGTGATACTTGAGTCCCCAAAAGTGCGGATGTGCATAGCGGTGTTTTCTCTCGCTGAGACGTAAGCCGCGGTGATTTGTACTACGCGAGCGATCTTTCGAATCAGGAGCCACCATGATGGAAATCCAATTTCCGATACGTGTATTTCGGCTTTATTTGTAGAGCCTAGTATGGCGACATAGTGGGATGGGGCACTCATGCCGTCTATGATTTATATTTATGATTGAAGTTGTTTTGACACTATACACTTATTATAGTATCAAATGATTTGTTTTAAACGTATCAAGCATGTTTGGCTGTTATAAGGGAAAACCCTATCCTCGGCTGCGTTGCATTGTGTGATGGGACCTGGGTCTTATAACAGCTTCATTTTTCTTTATTTAGCATTGCGCTGCTGGTTTTATGCACTGGTATTCTTGGGAGGAAACCCGTTCCGTGTTATACGGCGTGGTCCCTTGATTTACCTAACTTTGAAAATAAAGATTATTAACTGTTTTAGTTCTCACACCAGTCACATGACTGCCCTGGAGTTTATTGTTTTAACCTAAACTCTGGGTGCCCTTATTTTCGACACGGGCAGCTAGTAGTTTTGGTTTTGCAGATTTATATTCACAGGATCCTGGTTTACAGCTGGAACGATATCCGGAAAGCTTTGTATCCGTATATCTTCTTCTAGTTGTGTATTTTATTATTTTCCGCTGCGATGTATTTAAATGTAATTTAAATCTCTGATATTTCTGTGTAATATTCATTTATACTATGTATATTCTTGTAATCTGATGCATTGTTGTAATATATAGTGAAATGTTCTTCTGTATGCGATCTGTTTTGTCGTGTTCTCAAACGATAGGGCGTTTCGAACGGTCTGAGTCGGTTTAGCGACTGGTTCGGACCGAGCGAAATTCCTTGCCGTCACATGGGATGTGCATGTCACAATGATAGCAAACAAATCATTCATAGCAACCATCCTCACATCTCTCACTCAGTGCGTAAAGCGTACGACATCTACCACTTTGGAACACTAGACAAACTGAGGTAACGACGAATCCCGACTTGTTGAAACCCTGCTATGACCAAGCTAAACATATGGAGTCATGACCAAACATTTCAATGACCCACTTCATTGGTTGTAGCCCTTGGTCCTACCCATGCCAAAATGGCCCTGGATCCGCCTTCGTACCTCCTACCATAGTGGTCCAAAGCTATAGACGTCGATAACTCCTTGGCACGTGTCCCGCAGCAAAGCCCAACCATGAAGCGAACTCGTTGATTCCCATCTGAATCTTGAGCTCTAACTTCTCATTTGGACTTCCTTTGCATCTTGGGTTATAGTCTTCACTTCCGGATCGGTTTTCATTCAGTTCGTAGTCATCACCGTCGGATCGTGAGTAACCTCCTTCCCCAGCTCGGATCGTGGCACACTCTCCAGGTCGGGTCGCCATCGTCGGATCGTGCTCCACCTCGGATCGGTTAGCGGATCGCACCGCCTTCACCAGGTCGGATCGGGTCGAGGCACTCCCACTGGTTCGGGTCGTGCTCCATAGCTCGTGGCGCTTCCCTTCGGTCGTGGAGGCACATCGGTTCGGATCGTGAGCTTCTGAAGTGGATCGGTTCGTGGTCCATCAGTACGTGGCGATCGGAGCTGCGATCGGGTCGGTTCGCATAGCATAAGGGGCGATCCGGTTCGGGGTATTTCCTGCAGTTCTTCCAGCAAGTAGTTTACGCCATTCGACGGCGTTTTTGACAAATCTAACACTTCTAATCAATCACAAAACACTCCATAAAGTCATAACAACATGTAATAGCAACCACAAACACCAAACAACAATTCTAATAGAGCAAAATGGATCAAAAGTGGCCAAAACTCCTTATTTTCCCCTAAGCATGTTTGAGCAAAACTAATCATAAGGTTAACAAAACTTCATCAAATTAAACCAAATTTCTACCAGAAGCATAAAATATTATTTTCGAATTTTTAATGTTTTTCTAGAATTTATTAGCGTATAAATTCGCTAATCTTCACTAATTACCCTTAATTACCGTAATTAGTGCAAAAACTATGCAAACCACTCACCTTTGCCACAATAAAACTTTCAGATCTGAAGTGAACCTCTGATTTGCACGAATTCCAATATATAGCAGCAGCTCTACCTCGGTCCTTGTGCTAATCCTCCTTGATTTGATGCCTCTAAGCCTTAATCCTTGATTAGGAAGTGATTTTTGGGTGTTTTAGAGAGATTTAGAGAGTGGAGGCCATGGCTAGGTTAAGAGGAATGAAAGTGGCGGCTGGAAAATGTCTAAAGAAATGTTTTCTAACCCTAATCAGCCCCTATATACCCCTAAACCCGAAATTCCCCTTTGGGCCTAGCTGCTAATCACCCGGTTAAGCCCAATTAAGCTGTTTTTCACCATCTGAAACTTGTTTCAGCCATATCTCCCAAACGGTAAGTCCGTTTGGCTAATGTGACCACTCTACGGAAAGAGAAACCATCATCCGAAACCAATGGATGTGGTTTCAGGTCAAAATTCCTTTCCAGTCAAAAGTTATGGCCAAAACAGTGCCAACTAGGGGTAAAATGGTCATTTAAAAATCGGGAAAAATCACGAACATGGGAAATGACCCCAATAGTCGTCCCCCAAAGTTACATGACCATACGACTTCGTATGTGAAAGAAATAAATATTCTATGATCCTATGATGCGTAGAATACGGGTCGTTACACTCTCCCCCCCCCCCCTCCTTAAGAAATTTCGTCCCCGAAATTCCTTAACCCAAAACATACAAAAGATCCCGCATGCCTAACAACCACATACAACAATCAAACATGCAAAACAAGCAAACAAGCCTATCCTAGCATGCGGAAAACTAAATCGAAGTCAAAATCTTACCAGGCAAAGAGTTCTGGGTGTGACTTCCTAATGTTCTCCTCTGTTTCCCAAGTACAATCATTCTCGTCCTCGCTCCACTGTACCTTGACTAGCTTCACCGCCTTTCTTCGAAGTTGCCTCATGTCGTGCGCGACAATACGGGCCGGCTTGCGGTTACCAACCGCCTCGGGTTCTACTTCGAAGTCCTCTAACTGATCAGGTGAAATAGTCATATCTGAGTCGTGAACGAACTTCCTTAGTTGGGAAACATGAAATACGTTGTGAACTCCCGCCATCTTCTCTGGTAAGTCAATTCTATATGCCAAATTCCCGACTAGTTCAAGAACAGGGAATGGACCAACAAATCTTGGTGCTAATTTGCCTCTCCTGCCAAATCGTATTACGCTCTTCAACGGAGAAATCTTGACAAACACCAAGTCACCTACGGAGAATTTTAGGTCTCTTCTCCTCTTATCAGCATAACTCTTCTGCCTATCTTGGGCTGCCTTCATTCGTTGTTGAATGATCTTGATTTTATCTGAAGTTTCCCTCACCACGTCTGGTCCAAGCATAAACTTCTCGCCAGTCTCTATCTAACATGATGGTGAGTTGCACGGTCTTCCATACAAAGCTTCAAATGGAGCCATACCGATACTGGATTGGTAACTATTATTATATGCAAACTCTACTAGATGCAAATGGTCATCCCATGATCCACCAAAATCCAATATACATGCTCTCAAGAGATCTTCCAAAATACGATTCACCCTTTCCGTCTGACCGTCGGTCTGAGGATGATATGCGGTACTGAGATGTAACTCTGACCCTAGAGCCTCTTGTAAGCTCTTCCAAAACCCACTAGTGAACAACGGGTCTCAGTCGCTCACAATGCCTTTAGGTACTCCATGAAATCTCACTACCCACTTCATATACAATTCTGCTAACTTAGCTGCCGTTCTGGTCGATTTGACTGGTATAAACCTTGCACTTTTAGTCAGTCGATCTACAATTACCCAAATGTTGTCATATCCCGATCTAGTCCTTGGTAAACCATCGATGAAATCCATCGAGACTTGCTCCCATTTCCATTCGGGAATTTCTAAGGGCTGTAACAACCCACTAGGCTTCTTTTGCTCGGCTTTAACTAGCTGGCAATTCATGCACTTGGATATAAACTTCCCAACGTCTTTTTTCATCCCTTCCCAGTAGTAAGTCTGCTTCATATCTCGATACATCTTGTTACCACCAGGGTACATAGTCAGCTTTGAGTGATGACATTCTCTAAGCACTTCATCTCTCAATCCATTGACATTGGGCACAACAAGCTTTCCATTCTTTCTAAGCCATCCATCTCGATCAAGCCCATACTTGTTCGTCTCCTCATCGATATCCATCTTTAACTTGGAGATGATTTCCAATAGGTTAGGATCGTCCCTCTGACTAGAGCCGATCCGCTCAATTAAAGTGGGTCTGATCGTCAAACTTGCTAACATTTCTGGATCCAATTCGCACTTTGGTCTGAAATCAAACCCCGCGATAAACTCCAGTTGCTTCCATTCAAGGAACATAGCCCCTAAGCTGGCATGTCTTCTACTCAATGCATCAGCCACCGCATTGCCCTTTCCCGGTGTATATGCGATGTCAAAATCATAGGAAGCTAAGAACTCTAACCATCTCTGCTGACGGAGATTTAAATCCTTCTGGGAGAATAGATACTTCAACGACTTATGATCTGTAAACAGCTCAAATCTTTCTCCCAAGAGATAGTGTCTCCACATCTTTAACGCGAACACGATCGCTGCCAATTCTAAATCATGGGTAGGGTATCTTCTCTCGTGCGGTTTTAATGGCCGACTTGCGTAAGCTACAACCCTACCGCCTTGCATCAATACAGCACCCAGTCCGGTACCACAGGCATCCGTGTATACCGTCATCTCTTCATCCCCCTTAGGAATGACTAACACTGGTGCGCTTGTCAACTTGTCCTTTAGGTTTTTAAATGCATTCTCGCACCTTTCATCCCAGACAAAAGCTTGATTCTTCTTGGTCAACTGGGTCAATGGTGCTGCTATCTTGGAGAAACCTTGGATAAACTTACGATAATATCCAGCTAATCCCAAGAAACTTCTTACATCCGTTGCGTTCTTGGGCGTAGGCCAATCTTGTACCGTAGCCACCTTTGTCGGGTCCACGGCAATACCATTCTCTGATACAACATGGCCCAAGAACCTCACTTCCCTCTTCCAGAAGTGACACTTAGAAAACTTCGCTTTCAATTGGTGTTTTCTCAACACCTCCATCGCTACTCTTAAATGTTCCTTGTGTTCTTCCTCTGTCCTCGAATAGACCAAAATATCATCAACGAACACAAGGACAAACTTATTCAACTGATCTCTGAATACCCTATTCATAAGATCCACAAAATATGCTGGGGCATTTGTCAGCCCAAATGGCATGACCAACCATTCATAAAATCCAAACGGCGTTCGAAATGCCGTTTTAGCTATACTCTCAGCTTCCACTCTAAGCTGATGAAAACCTGTCGCGAGGTCCAACTGAGAAAATATCCTCGCACCAATCAACTGATCGAACAAATCATCTATCCGCGGTAGAGGATACTTATTCTTCCTCGTTACTTTATTCAACTCGCGGTAGTCTACACACAGACGAAGGGAACCATCCGCCTTGGTAGCAAACACAACTGGTGCTCCCCATTCAGAAACACTCCTTCTGATAAATCCCTTCTTCAAAAGATCGCTGACTTGCACCCCGAGCTCTCGCTGCTCCCTTGGTGCCATACGACGAAGTGGCATCACTATAGGTCTGGCGTCTTTTACCAAATCAATACGAAACTCAATCTCTCGGTGTGGTGGAAGTCCGGTCACTTCTTCGAAAACATCCGGATACTGGCCAACCACGGGCAAACCTGACAACTCACTATGCGGAATGTCGAGGGAGTTTAGAAAACTAGCCAATACCCCCTTACTGGGTAGACCACCAAACACTATCCTCCGCCCATCATCTGCTCTAGCTGTCACCAAAAAGCCCTCACAGTCCACCACCACCCCATACCTTCGGAGCCAATCTACTCCCAAAATAATGCCAAACCCAGTAAAGCCCAAAACAAAGCAATCACAAACAAACATGCATCCATGACTCGATAGAACCACATTACGACAAATCATGCTAAGGCTAGTCGAACCACCAATCGGGTTCGTCACTACTAAAGGTCTATCGACAATCTCGGGCTCCAATCCCAACCTATCTACCAGGCCACTAGATATGAAAGAACTGGAAGCTCCGGTATCAAACAAAACTCTAACAGGAACATCATAAACAGAAAGCATACCTTGAATGACGACATTCTTTCCTTTTTCCGCCCCAGTTGGGGCATTCGACGAAGAAGGAATAGCATTAAGAGCGTATGCTTTCACCATTTGCTTGTCCTTAGGGGGCTGTGGACACTTGTCCTTGTGATGTCCCATTTGGCCACAGTTGAAGCACTTCCTATCTGCTGGCTTGGCCCGACAATTACTAGCATAATGGCCCTTCTTACCACAGCTGAAGCACTCCACATCTTGCTTATTCTTTTTCTTCTGGCCATCCTTAGCCTGATTCTGCTTTCTCTTATTCTGGGAACCACCTTTGCCTCCACCACTTGCTTGTGGCTTTGGCTCATCTGCGGATGCAACCTCAGTCTTCGGCTTAGGGTAGAGACTTTCTGACCTTAACGCTTTCCCCACAATCAATTCAAACGTCTCATCGATGTGGTTAATAAGTTTTTCCCCCAAGTACTGATCCAAACCAGTTATGAATTTCTCATTCTTTTTCTCGGCAGTATCAATAAGAGATAACCCATATTTTGACAAAGTGTCAAATTCAGCAATATACTCCGAGACAGCTCTGCCATTCTGCTTGAGCTCCATGAATTTCTTGAACAACACTGACTTCTGAGCAGCTGGAATGAACTTCTCGCTAAAGCGAGCCTTAAACTGCTCCCAAGTAATCTGATCTTCGGGAGTAGCTGCCTTTATAGCATTCCACCAATTCATTGCCCGCCCTTGCAGCTGACGGGACGCTAGCTTTCTCTTCATCGCATCCTCGATACCCAAATCCTCGAAGATACGTTCGCAGCTATCCAACCAATCTTGAACATCCGTAGCCGACTCCGTTCCGTGGAACGGCTTTCCACCAAGGCTAGTATAATCCTTATTCAGCTTGGCGAAGTCGACTCTTGGCGCCTGCACTATTGGACCACCACCATTTCCACCATTGGGAGCTGCCCTCTGCACATCTCTAAGCATCTCTCTCATGAGGTCAGTAAACATCGTCCTCATGTCAGCAACATTCCCATTGTTGGCTCCCCTACCAGCACCTCTAGTATATCGGCTCATCGTCAATCTGAAAAAGGAAACGATTAACGACTCCATAGTGGTGCTAGTGCAGTACGACTTCATCCTTATACTACTAATAGTATATATATAGCTTTTAAAAATCAAAGTAATCACAAATACGCTCTCTCGTATACGTATATTATCTCTCCCTGATAACTTCCCTAGGTTAACTACGCAACCTAGAGCTCTGATACCAAGTGTGACGGCCCGCCCCGCACCAACCGACATTTACTCCAAAAGTGCGCTGTACACATGTCCAGTTAGCGCGGAACGGTCTTCAAAGAAAGGAAAGAAAGGAATGAACTAATTAAGGAACCTGTAGAATGTCTCACAGCGCATGGGATTAAATATAATAATAATATACTTGACATAAAACAGGTGAGACAGTGCATAAGCTGATAACTAAAATCAACACCAATCATCAGAACAGCGGAAATCCAAATACAGCTTATTACAATTTTCCAAACTTACTGTCTCTAAAACAAAAGAAAGCTAAAGTAGGAGATACACCACCAATGCCCAAGCAGTGATCTTCAACAATACAGGGAGAATATTATGTATATATTTTACGTGGAAGCCTCCTGCTCGTCTCCGGATCATCTACCCGTGCACCACCAGCTAACCTGTCTCTAGTCTGCTCGTGTGAGCACCCAGAGTAATAAGAGGAGACATAAAACTCTAGGTCAGACATAAAGCCTGGTATGAGCGATAAGCACCTAAACAGAATAATAACAGGTATACTAAACCATACCTGAACCTGGACCTGCAACCAAAGAGTTAGTACCACATACCGTACAATACTCCAAGGCGCCATAATGAATAGTGTAAGAATACGGGGGTGGGGTGTGCATGTCACAATGATAGCAAACAAATCATCCATAGCAACCATCCTCACATCTCTCACTCAGTGCGTAAAGCGTACGACATCTACCACTTTGGAACACTAGACAAACTGAGGTAACGACGAATCCCGACTTGTAGAAACCCTGCTATGACCAAGCTAAACATATGGAGTCATGACCAAACATTTCAATGACCCACTTCATTGGTTGTAGCCCTTGGTCCTACCCATGCCAAAATGGCCCTGGATCCGCCTTCGTACCTCCTACCATAGTGGTCCAAAGCTATAGACGTCGATAACTCCTTGGCACGCGTCCCGCAGCAAAGCCCAACCATGAAGCGAACTCGTTGATTCCCATCTGAATCTTGAGCTCTAACTTCTCATTTGGACTTCCTTTGCATCTCGGGTTATAGTCTTCACTTCCGGATCGGTCTTCATTCAGTTCGTAGTCATCACCGTCGGATCGTGAGTAACCTCCTTCCCCAGCTCGGATCGTGGCACACTCTCCAGGTCGGGTCGCCATCGTCGGATCGTGCTCCACCTCGGATCGGTTAGCGGATCGCACCGCCTTCACCAGGTCGGATCGGGTCGAGGCACTCCCACTGGTTCGGGTCGTGCTCCATAGCTCGTGGCGCTTCCCTTCGGTCGTGGAGGCTCATCGGTTCGGATCGTGAGCTTCTGAAGTGGATCGGTTCGTGGTCCATCAGTACGTGGCGATCAGAGCTGCGATCGGGTCGGTTCGCATAGCATAAGGGGCGATCCGGTTCGGGGTATTTCCTGCAGTTCTTCCAGCAAGTAGTTTACGCCATTCGACGACGTTTTTGACAAATCTAACACTTCTAATCAATCACAAAACACTCCATAAAGTCATAACAACATGTAATAGCAACCACAAACACCAAACAACAATTCTAATAGAGCAAAATGGATCAAAAGTGGCCAAAACTCCTTATTTTCCCCTAAGCATGTTTGAGCAAAACTAATCATAAGGTTAAAAAAACTTCATCAAATTAAACCAAATTTCTACTAGAAGCATAAAATATTATTTTCGAATTTCTAAATGTTTTTCCAGAATTTATTAGCGTATAAATTCGCTAATCTTCACTAATTACCCTTAATTACCGTAATTAGTGCAAAAACTATGCAAATCACTCACCTTTGCCACAATAAAACTTTCAGATCTGAAGTGAACCTCTGATTTGCACGAATTCCAATATATAACAGCAGCTCTACCTCGGTCCTTGTGCTAATCCTCCTTGATTTGATGCCTCTAAGCCTTAATCCTTGATTAGGAAGTGATTTTTGGGTGTTTTAGAGAGATTTAGAGAGTGGAGGCCATGGCTAGGTTAAGAGGAATGAAAGTGGCGGCTGGAAAATGTCTAAAGAAATGTTTTCTAACCCTAATCAGCCCCTATATACCCCTAAACCCGAAATTCCCCTTTGGGCCTAGCTGCTAATCACCCGGTTAAGCCCAATTAAGCTATTTTTCACCATCTGAAACTTGTTTCAGCCTTATCTCTCAAACGGTAAGTCCGTTTGGCTAATGTGACCACTCTACGGAAAGAGAAACCATCATCCGGAACCAATGGAAGTGGTTTCAGGTCAAAATTCCTTTCCAGTCAAAAGTTATGGCCAAAACAGTGCCAACTAGGGGTAAAATGGTCATTTAAAAATCGGGAAAAATCATGAACATGGGAAATGACCCCAATAGTCGTCCCCCAAAGTTACATGACCATACGACTTCGTATGTGAAAGAAATAAATATTCTACGATCCTATGATGCGTAGAATACGGGTCGTTACATCATATGTTTGGATTGAATTTGTTTACCCATTCAATTGTTACTTACCTGGTATTTGAGTTAAGTACAGGTATGAGACGACTTTGAAGATAGAATCTGATTGCGCAGATTGCTATAAATTGAAAAGTACGCTAAAATAAAGCTCGCAAAAAGGTACGCCTACGGCAAGTATAAATTTTTGGATTTTTTTTTTGGGATTTGATTTTGGATTTTCCGACCATGAGAGTCGATGTATATATATTTGTTGAACCTGCAATATTGCTGATGTCCCTCCGTGCAGGGGAGACCCTACCGAAATTTTTCCAAAATTTAAGGTGTTAGAAATTTTTTTAAGATTTTTGTGAAAATTTTATTATCATAAATAAATTGGTTTTAAAACCGATAAGATTAGTTTTGAAATAAAACCGTGTTTTAATTAAATATTTTTGTGAAGATAATGGGATTGTAGCGTTCTTTCTACCTTAGCAATTTCGGGGACGAAATTATTTTAAGGGGGAAGGAATGTAACGTCCCGTATTTTTCTGACCAATTATTTAAATTTATTTTATCGTTTTAAATGTTGATTTGAATTTAAATAACTTGAATATTAATAAAGTTGAATATTTTGATTAATTAATATAAATAAATAATATAATATTTTTAATTCCATAATATTTGGAAATTGTTGAATTTGCTGTATAACGTGTATCGGCAGAATATAGGGGCTTAATATTGTCTATATTAAAAATTTATTGACGATTTCGTTTAGTTAACGACCGTTGAACGTATAATTTATAATTTAATTATATAACGAGCTGCAGCGGCACAGTAGTTCGTAAATGGGAGTTTTGAACTTCAATCGGCTGTACAGGGGTCAAAATAAGTCGGATTTACTCGAAACAAGAAACGTCGGGACCGATTGGACAATATCTTTCTAATGGAAGAGGAAAATCGAGTTTTCGTGTTGTAGATTTTATTTTATGTCCAAATAAAATTTTGAAAAGGTCGCTGTGGAATTCCTTTATAAATTTTATCATTATTTATATTAAATAAAGGGGGGTTTTAAATATTTTGAATATCGATTTGGCTTGGAATTCAACCTGGGATATTTTATTCTGGTAATACATGAAATTCTGGTTGTATATGGCCAATTTCAATATTTTATTAATATTATATTGAGGTATTTTAAAATTGGTTTATTTTATTTGAATTAGGCAGTTATAAAAGGGACTTTATTCAAACGACATCTGTTTTCGACGAAACCAATTTTTTTTAGACCGCAACAGCAAATTATTGCTAGATTTCAAGTTGTGCATCAATTGGGGTTATTTTGTGCGCGTGGAAAAATAAAATGCAAATAAAAAAATGACCATTTGGACGTGAACAAGCGCTGTTCGAGCAAACGGACTAAGAATTCGACGAAACAAGATTCGTTAGGACCGTATCGTCAAATTATACTATGCCATCCATTCGCATCTTGAACGAGGTTTGTATTTAACCGCAGTAGCCAATAACAACATTCAGAAATAGCGATTGGCATGAAATAAAAATCGTCGGTCATTGTCGGTCGTCACGTCAAGTTAAAATATAATAAAACCCACTTATATAAACCCCCAAAAATCAAAATTTTCCAGCCACCATTAATTTTCGTCACCAAAAATTTCCAAATAAACCCCTTTTTACTAAATAATTTATATCTTTTAATACGTGAAGAAATTGCTATGGGCTTCTGAAGTAAAATGGTAGATCGGGTCAAGGGCTAGCTACCATAAAAATTCGGGGAAGAACAGACACCTGTGGTGGCCGGAAATCGTGAGCAACCATGAGAAATCGTTTTAATTCGTAAAGAAATCGTGAGCAACCATGAGAATATCGATGTGAAAAATTTACACAGTTCTCTCAACTTGAGAATACTATCGATCTTCAATATGGAAGCTCCGCTTTGATTGTAGTTAAATCATAGCATTACGTTGTAACGTCCCGTATTTTTCTGGCCAATTATTTAAATTTATTTTATCATTTTAAATGTTGATTTGAATTTAAATAACTTGAATATTAATAAAGTTGATTATTTTGATTAATTAATATAAATAAATAATATAATATTTTTAATTCCATAATATTTGGAAATTGTTGAATTTGCTGTATAACGTGTATCGGCAGAATATAAGGGCTTAATATTGTCTATATTAAAAATTTATTGACGATTTCGTTTAGTTAACGACCGTTGATCGTATAATTTATAATTTAATTTTATAACGAGCTGCAGCGGCGCGGTAGTTCGTAAATGGGAGTTTTGAACTTCAATCGGTTGTACAGGGTTCAAAATAAGGCGGATTTACTCGAAACAAGAAACGTCAGGACCGATTGGACAATATCTTTCTAATGGAAGAGGAAAATCAAGTTTTCGTGTTGTAGATTTTATTTTATGTCCAAATCAAATTTTGAAAAGGTCGCTGTGGAATTCCTTTATAAATTTTATCGTCATTTATATTAAATAAAGGGGTTTTTAAATATTTATAATATCGATTTGGCTTGGAATTCAACCTGGGATATTTTATTCTGGTAATACATGAAATTCTGGTCGTATATGGCCAATTTCAATATTTTATTAATATTATATTAAGGTATTTTAAAATTGGTTTATTTTATTTGAATTGGGCAGTTATAAAAGGGACTTTATTCAAACGACCTCTGTTTTCGACGAAACCAATTTTTATTGAGACCGCAACGGTAAATTATTGCTAGATTTCAAGTTGTGCATCAATCGGGGTTATTTTGTGAGCGTGGCAAAATAAAATGCAAATAAAAAACGACCATTTGGACGTGAACGAGCGCTGTTCGAGCAAACGGACTCGGAATTCGACGAAATAAGATTCGTTAGGACCGTATCGTCAAATTATACTATGCCATCCATTCGCATCTCGAACGGGGTTGTATTTAACCGCAGTAGCCAATAACAGCATTCAGAAATAGCGATAGGCACGAAATAAAAATCGTCGGTCGTTGTCGGTCGTCATGTCAAGTTAAAATATAATAAAACCCACTTATATAAACCCCCAAAAATCAAAATTTTCCAGCCACCATTAATTTTCGTCACCAAAATTTGCAAATAAACCCCTCTTTACTAAATAATTTATATCTTTTAATTCGTAAAGAAATTGCTATGGGCTTCTGAAGTAAAATGGTAGATCTGGTCGAGGGCTAGCTAGCATAAAAACTCGGGAAAGAACAGACTCCAGTGGTGGCCGGAAATCGCGAGCAACGGTGAGAAATCGTTTTCGTTTTTATGCCTTTTGGGGGAGTTTGAGTGGACGATTGATGATGGAGTCTATGGTGATGTTGTAGAGGGTGAAGAGGGCTTCATCTTTGTCGTTGGTCGGGTGGTCTGATTTTGCTTGTGGCAGCCGTGGTTGGGAGATGATCGGAGTTGATCATTTTGGGTTGTATATTGAATTAGCGGTCGGATATTGGCCATTTTCGGCGACTGGGGAGGTTGTCGAGGTTGGGAATCTGAAGAGAAGTGACGGCGGTGGTTATGCCTTTCGAACCACGGTGGTGTGGCGCCTCACGGCGGCCGGTGGTGGTGGAATTTTGGAGTTGAACGGAAAAAGGGGCGGAGGGGTGAACTGGGGCTGGTGGCGTTAAGGGCGGGGGTAGCTGGCGGTGAGGGAAGTCGGACGGTGGGTCGGGGTGGCTCTCATATCGTCGGAGGGAAGCGCAGTAGGGAGGAGAAGGTTTCGAATTGGGTGAGTTCGTGAAGGAGGAAAAGTCGGGTTTCAGATGGAACGGGGGAAGAAAACGCGTGAATAACTAATGGGGGCTGATGTGGACCTAATTAAAAGGTAATTATTAATTTAATTATTTTCGTTGAAATTATACAAACTTTAAACCGCAATATCTTTTACATACATTGACGGATTTACGCGAAACAGGATCCGTTGGGATCGTGGCGACGAGCACTACACGTACAAACTGGTTGGGTTGCAAACGGAGACAGTTGGAATTTCATGGAATTTCAAACGTCCCTTTAAAATTATATGAAACAAACGCGACAGCCATCAGCCGTATTTACTGGTGAGTTAATTCTCACACTTTTCTGGACTACTATGATGTGATAAATCCACATAAGTTAAAATATCACATATATTAGTTGATTGGCTGCATTGGTTGCTTATGGTTGATTTAATGGTTGTGGTTAATTTTATTATCGTCGTTAATTTATTTATTTAAATTATATTATATTATGAAATGTTATAATAATCTATGGTGCAGGGAAGAACAGGTCGGAGGAATCAATTCGAATTCCTCAATATTTGTGTATTATTTGTTTCATGTGGTTTATATATGAAGTGTTACCCCAAACGATATCAAACCTGTTCAGATTGGATATATGTCAATCATGTTGTGATTTTTAACCAATCGACAATACTGGTTAAGTAGTTGGCAGTGAGGGCCTAGAATAAATTATTTATGACGTCGTTTTGCCGTTAGGCGAACTGACGAAGATTTTAGTTATAAAATTTAGTTTTCTAATTGAAATGGAATTTTAAGTTGTTTATATCAGTTAATTAAAGCAGAAGTTTTTATAAATATATTTATATTGAAAATCATCTTTTTATATAAGAATTTAGTAAACATTTTATATAATGAATTATTATGTCGCTTTATGCTTAGGAAGGAAGAAACTAACATATATATTAGTAAAATTGAGTAATTGTTTTTATAAAATAATCAAACGATAGTTTTAAATTAATTAAGCTATTAATTAATTTAAAAAGGGGAAACGATGAGTGAATATCAGTTAATGGTTAACTGATGTTAACGATCGACAAAAGCGGCTATTTTAACTAAAGTACACGATTTGGTTGGTTTGATTTAAATTAATCAAATCGATAGTTGCGCATAATTGTTAAATCTAACGAAGGCTATTCAAAGTTAGTTAATCGTTGATTAACTATGTTTTAAAAACAATTATCATGTAAATTTTGTTAATAAAATAAAGTATTATTTAAGAATCCTTTAACATGATTTATTTCACTATTTCTAGTGGTAATGGAATGAACTACTTTTAAAGTGGTTAACATTGAAGTAAATTATCATTTTAAATAATGATAATTAAAGCGATTTCTTTTTAATTAAATTAAAAGTGATCAAATGGGGATAAGTTCGATTAAGATGTGGTAAGGGTTTTTATAAGAGGATTATAGCCTGGGTTTACAAACCAAGTTTGTAAAAAAATGACTCGTAAGTAAATACGAGGGCTCCAATAAGAATTTACTAAATCAAGTAAGATGGGTTTGGTTAAAATAAGGCTTAAAAGAAAGGGGTTTGGATTATGTACTTAATAAATTAAGTAAAGAGATGCTAAGGGAATTACCAAAGGAAGAAGTGGGTTAAAGTACCATATTGGAATCGAATGCTAAAGAAGACTTTGTCGAGGCAGTTTACTTAATCAAGAAAAGAGAATTTACATGTAAAGTGGGTTTTCAAATCAAAGGAAATGGTGTTTGAAACCATAGTAAATGGGAATGGGAATGATATATGGGATTTTTAAGTTGTAAACTTTTATTGTCTTGCGATAAGAACGTTGTCGGTCAAGGTCTAAGAGGTAATTAAAATACCCCAACTTGGGCAACTTCACTATTATCAAAAGATGATATTGTCTTGCAATGGTAGAGGATGTTAGAAATAATTTATTGGGAAAATATTGCAAATAGAAATTGGGAGAACTTTGGAAATATAATGGTGATCTCCATTAGCACGATTATTTTATAATAAACAAATTCAACTAAGATTATAGGAAATACATCACTTGACGATATTATAAACATATAAGATTTTCCATTGAAATTATACCTTTTGGATAAGTATAAATATAATGATATTCCCAGTGGTTAATGAAACTGAAAGGAGTTTATGAAGCGATAGCGATATATTAAGACAAGAGAATAGGAATGGTATTTTCCCAAGATAAGGAGAAATAAAGATGTTTTATGATATATAAGAATATTTCCGAACAAAGGAAATAAAAATCGAGTTTGAAAAATACATTATTCAAAGATGGGTATTGATTAATATTTTCAAAGTAATAAACCACAAGAGTTTTATCAAGATAAAGTTTATGAAATCAATTTTAAGAATCGATGAAATAGTTTAATGAAGTATTTTAATAGAAATGACCTGAGCTGCCAATGTACTTAACAACACTGTTAAGATTTGATAGTTAAACAACCGACTATCAAATGGGATATTCTACCTACCTTTTTACGTGTTGTTTCGAAGTGACCGGGATGGGAACTAGACCCAAAACCACTTCGAATCAACTGTACGTTCGCGACTAATTGGCAGCCAATGAAGATGAAGCATTGAAGACCGTATATCTTCATAAATGGAAGAACCACTCACAATCGCTGAGTTGACGCAGAGATATATTGGGGTTCTGTCATGGTTGAAATCTACGGGTTGCAAGGACTTCTCGCTACTGATCCTTGGGGTGATTCCTATATTAGATGCAGTAGGAGAGTACTGTAACAACCCGAAAATCTGGGCCAGTTTAAAATTTTTGTTTTGGCAATTTTAGTGAATTTTGAACATTTAAAATAGAATATTTTAAATAATATCGACGAGAAATTTATTTTGAATATAATTCGACGTATATTTATATACGTCATCGTTAGAATATAATAATTATATATATAATTATAAATAGAATTGAAAATGGCGCGGTAGTTCGATAATTCGATTTCAAACTTCAATTGAATGTACCGGGTGCAAAACAATCCGGATTTTAGTGAAACAAAAAATAATAGGATCTATTTGAGAATATCTTACCAACGAATCCGAAAAATCGAAATTTCATAGCGGGGATCAAAAGATATGTCCAGTTGACAATTCTGAATAGTCGCTATGGAATTCCGGCTCTTAAAAATGGGAATTTTGCAAACGACCTTGGATTTCGACGAAACCACTTTTGTTGGGTCAGTGATGTCAAATTATTGTTAGATTCCAAATTTCATAATTTTTCGAA